>CM075981.1:60499689-60590520 GCA_038087875.1 Malacoraja senta | reverse complement strand
CCAGCAACATTATGTTTAATTTACATAGCACCTTTCACAGTATCAGGTGTTACAGCAAATCAGATTGTGCTTGTGTGGTGGACACAAAGTGCTGGAGTAACAGCGGGTCAGGCAGCATCTCTGGAGAAAAGGGAATAGGTGACGTTTTGGGTCGGATCCGTATATTTTTGTGTCTGATTCATTGATTGAAATGAGTGAAAGATACAGCATGGAAGCAGGCCCTTCGGCCCACAGAGTCCAGCCTACCATCGTTCTCCCGTTCACATCAGTTTTTTGTTATCGCACTTTTGCATCCACTCCCTATACATTAGGGGCTAATTAGCCTACAAACCCGCAGGTCTCTGGGATGCGGGATTTATGGCAGCAGCGGTAGAGTTGCTGCCCTACAGTGCCAGAGACCAGATTCGATCCCGACCACGGGCGCTGTATGTAGGGAGTTTGTACGTTCTCCCCGTGGGTTTTCACCGGGTGCGTTGGTTTCCTCCCACACTCTAAAGGCGTGCAAGATTGTAAGTTAATTGGCAACGGTAAGCTGTAAAATTGTCCCTAGTGTGTAGGATAGCTGGTTGGCGTGGACTAGGTAGGCCAAAAGGCCTGTTTCCGCGCTGTATCTCTAGAGGCTAAAGCCTAAACTCCGCCCAGAGAGCAACTGAGGTCAGGATCAAAGCCAGGCCCCTGGCGCAGGTCCCTGGTGAGCCGGCAACTCTACCCGCTTCGCCACTGTGGCGCCCGGTTTGAGTATCCATTCTCCTTAGCCGTTGTCTACCGCCACTTAACGATGTCTCAGTTCTTGCCTGTAACTTAGTATTCGCAGGGCTGAGACATTAACAGGTTCAGGAGGGAATGCATACTTTATGTGAAAGAAGATTCCAAGAGTTGTCTCGCTTGGAGACTTTGCTACAATGGGATATTTCTTCATCCTTCTAATTTATCGTTCTGCTCATGGTTTGACCCGTACCTCTCCCTGTTCTGCATTCCTGATCAAGTTTCCTCAGTGATGAATTATACCCTTATTTTCAAGGAAGTTGAAATAAAGTACACATTGCATCAGAAATTCAATCCTTTTATTATCCTCAGCAGTGAGCAAGTTTGGTCAGGCTCTGCTCGGTGAGGGAGTGCCAGCTTTGTATCAAATGACAATTAAAGCTGGTTTTAAAACTCCTCTCTTGTTTTTAATTAATATGCTCATTAAATCTTTCAACACCCCCGACCCCCCCCCCCCCCCCCCGCCAACCCCCACCTCTTTGAACGATCTCCAGGTCTCCGGAACGCATTTCCGATATCTCATGGATATTGACACAGTTCGGCAAAGTATTTGATTATTGATTAGTTGAATTTGAGCTCAAAACCGTGAGTATTAGTTTAGTTTAGTTAACCTCGCCGACCAGCGATCGCCCTGTACACCAGGGACAATTTACTGAAGCCAATTAACCTACAAACCTATACATTTTCAGAGTGTGGGAGGAAACCGGATCACCCAGAGGAAACCCATGTGGTCACAGCAAGAACGTACAAACTCCGTACAGACAGCACCCCATGGTCAGAATTGAACCTGGGTCTCAGGTGCTGTAAGATATTCTCTGGGCCTCCCGAAGGTGGCTCCAATATCTGCTCGATGTTGATGCAGTTCGACAAAGTGTTTGATTAAGTAAGCCAAGAAATTTGAATTGAAACATACGAGTATTCGGAGCTGGAGTGGCAGTACATCTTGGTCAGGAGAGGAACGGAAAGGGTGAGTGCATGGCGCTTTATACCCAGAGTAGAGGAATCAAGAACCAGAGGACATCGATTTTAGGTGAGATTGGAAAGATTTAACAGGAACCTGAGAGGCCACATTTCACACAGAGGGTGGTGGGTGTATGAAACGAGCTGCTGGAGGAGGTAATTGAGGCAGATACTATCACTAGGTTTTTCACGACATTTTGGGACAGATACATGGACAGGACAGGCTCAGAGGGATATGGGCCAAACGCAGGCAGGTGGGACTATTGTAGATGGGGCATGTTGGTCGTCGTGGGCAAGTTGTGCTGAAAGGCCTGATTCCACACTGTGTAACCCTATGACCATGAAGCTAGACCTGCCCTTCATCTTGTGTTACACTTTGAGATGCCATTCTTACTGATGTGCGGAAAGTTTGTTCAAAGTTGCTTCATTCCCAAGTCAAACCATCTGTTAGCTAATGCTTTTCCAGTCCTTGTAGCATTGGAATGAGCAGCATACACATGCTGTTAAGGAACTGTTGGAGTCGCTGGCAGTCAGGTTTTCATGCACCGATGGGCGTTGTTACACCACGGAGAATCCTCTCACAGATGGTGAAGGAGCTGCTCGAAATAAAACTGTGATTATGGCCACCCCCTTTCAAGTCAGGTCATATCAAGTCCAGTCAAGTCAAAATCAAGGGGCTGGCGCAGCGGTAGAGTAGCTGCCTTATAGCGAGGGTTCGATCCTGACTACGGGTGCTGTCTGTACGGAGTGCGTATGTTCTCCCCATGACTGTGTGGGTTTTCTCCAGGTACTCCAGGTTCCGCTGACACTGCAAAGACGTGCAGGTCTGTAGGTTAATTGGCTTCAGTAAAGATTGCTAGAGTACTGGGTGAGTGCGGACCCGGTGGGACGAAGGACCTGTTTTGGCGCTCTAAACTAAACTAAACTTGACGAAACTAAACTAAAAGTCAAGTCAAGTTGCGTGTATTCTCAGATGCACAGGTCTGGTGAGTTACAAGTACAGTGAAACTATAGAACAATGGGATTACAGAACTACTGATGTGTGAATGGGTGATCGGTTGTCAGCGTGGTCTCAATGGCAGAAGTTCATTTGATCATATCTAGCAGAAATGTCTTCAGTCAGAGGGTGGTGAATCTGTGGAATTCATTGCCATAGACGGCAGTGGAGGCCAAGTCATTGGGTATTTTTAAAGTGGAGCTTGACAGGTTCTTGATTAATACGGGTGTCATTCTTGATTAGTGCAGGGTCTCATGGGGAGAAGGCAGGAGAATGGGGTTGAGAGGGCAATATAGATTGAATAGCAGAGCAGACTGGATGGGCTGAATGACCTAATTCTGCTCTTATGCCTTATGAAGAAGTTTTTACCCATTGTGTACAGCACCTCATCGTGGACATCGATCATTCGCACCTTGATTGTCGCTGCATCGAATCCTTGAAACATCTCCTCAGCTTCACACCAAATCCCTCCCAATGGCACAGTGCCAGCCTTCCTTAATCCAACCCTAGCTCTCCAGAAAACTCCCAGTCATCGTTAGTTCAGTTTAGCTCAGTGTAGTGTAGCATAGTTTAGTGCAGTGTGGTTTGGTTTGGTTTGGTTTAGTTCGGTTTAGTTCAGTTTAGTTTTAGAGATACAGCACGGAACCAGGCCCTTCTGCTCACCAAGTCGGAGCTGACCAGCGATCACCCTGTACACCAGGACGATCCTACAAACAAGGGACAATTTACAAATGTTACCGTAGCCAATGAACCTTCAAACCTGTACGTCTTTAGAGTGTGGGAGGAACCGGAGCACCCGGAGGAAACCCACGCGTTCACAGGGAGAACGTACAAACTCGAACAGACAGCACCCTTAGTCATGTTCGAACACGGTTCTCTGGCGCTGTAAGGCAGCAACTCTACCGCTGCACCACTGTGCTCCCCCCTCTTCTCCAGTCCAACCCCAGACTCTCGAGAAGAAAGCTCCCATCATTTCTCAGGTGATAGATGCCGGCCTTGACACCGACACCCACACATCGTGAATTAATAATAAAACAAAAATATTACACAAAATGATTTTTGGTGTTACTTTGCGTGTTAATGTATTCTCTGTCTAACAAGACACCTCCAGTCCCCATCAATTATACATGTGACAGGCAGTCATCTCAGTGTTGAGTAAAGCATTTCAAATCTATTTCTAAATGTGCTTTGGAAATCCTACTTTTTAAACTTGGGATGGTGCTTGGATCTGTATCTGGCCCTCACTTTATTCAGTCACGTCAGTCTGTTTGCAAAAGGACACAAAGCGCTGGAATAACTCAGCAGGTCAGGCAGCACCTCTGGAGAATATGGATAGGCGATTTTGTCTGGCCCCTTACTGATTCATGTCCTGTGTTTCTTCCTTTAGACTGGGCTTCAGAGATACAGTGTGGAAACAGGCCCTTCGGCCCATTGAGTCTCCGCCGACCAGCGATCACCGTGAATACTAACACTATCCTACACATTAGGTACATTTACTGAAGTCAATTAACTTACAAACCTGTACGTCTTTGGAGTGGGGGGGGGGGGGGAAACCGGAGCACCCGGAGAAAACCCACGCGGTCACAGGGAGAACGTACAAACTCCGTTCAGACAGCACCCGAGGGTCAGGATCGAACCTGGGGCTCTGGCACTGCAAGGCAGCAGCTCTACCTGCTGCGCCACTGTGCCACCCACTCTACCTCTCCATTGGGTGGCACAGTGGCGCAGTGATAGAGCTAATGTGACCGGGTGATTGATGGTCGGTTTGGACCGAAGGCCTATTAAAAATGTGGACACATTCAGAACCTTCTTCAGAGGTAATCTATTCATCTTATCCAGAGATGCTGCTTGACACACTGAGTTACTCCAGCACTTTGTGTCTTTTTTGTCAACTAGCATCTCCAGTTCCTAGTATGAACAATCTGGCAAATCTCTTTTGCACCCTCTCCAAAGCCTTCTTTGTTAGGGGGTGACCATAACTACGCTGTATGATTGTTTTAAAGGTTATGTGGCAATACTATTGGGTTATGGAAATGTTCAGAGGTCTATGTAGCCTTTTTGTTTACAGCAGGGGCTATATTAATCACCAGAGATGGAGAACACTGAACTTTCAGAGCAATGACGTTCCTATACAACGTTCAATTACAGTCGTGGAGCCATAGAGTCATACAGTACGGAAACAGGCCATTTGGCCCAGCTTGCCCATGCCAACCCACAGCCCCATCTACACTAGTCCCACCTGCCCACGTTTGCCCATATCCCTCTAACCTATCCATGTACCTGACGAAATGTCTTTTAAATTTTGTTATAGTGCCTGCCGCAACATAGTACTGGCAGCTCATTCCATATAACGACCACCCTCTGTGTGAAAAAGTTGCCCCTCTGGTTCTTTTTTAATCTTTCGCCCCCCTCACCTTAAACCTTTATCCTCTGGTTCTCAATTCTCCTACTCTGGGCAAGAGACTCTGTGCATTCGCCCTATCTATTCCTCTCATGATTGTGTACACCTCTGTAAGATCACCCCTCATGCTCCTGAGCCACAAGAAATAGAGTTCTCGTCTGTTCAGCCACTCCTGTAGCTCAGGCCCTCAAGTTCTGGCAACATCATAAATCTTCTCTGCACCCTTTCCAGCTTGACAACATCTACCTATTTTTGGGGTGAGCCTTTATCCTTTGCCTATTTTCAGGCTGAGCTTTTACAAAGTGTTATGTCCTGGTAGGTTGGTGCATGGTCTGATGAGAATGTACCGAGCTAAAATATCAGAAGGTCAACGGGTCAATTTTACACGCCGCTGTCTGCAGGTAAAGTTTAAGCACCCCGGGGGAGGCCAACGTGAGTAAATATTGCATGTGTGCGATCTTATCTATAATTCATAAATAAAATCCATTGTCGGGCTGTGAGCTGAAAGAGGAAGAAAGGCTACGAGTGATACAAGGAGGGCTGGAGACACATGCAACCGCAAGATGCTGCCGTCTTGAGCAAAACATAAAGATAAAAGAGATCAAAACGATCGCCAGCCGATAGTCTAATCCCTGTGATGGAGACAGAGAGATTGAGACAGGGGAGAGAGGCATCAGATAAAGTTTATGTTCATAAGCTCTAGGAGCAGAATTAGGCCATTCGGCCCATCAAGTCTACCCCGCCATTCAATCATGGCTGATCTATCTTTCCCTCTCAGACCCGTTCTCCTGCCTTCTCCCCGTAACCCCTGACACCCGTACTGATCAAGAATCTGTCAATCTCCGCCTTAATAATAGCAGTTCTACCCACCATGCTGCTGGGCCGCCCAGTCCTTTCTTCATTCCACTTCTTCCCATAACCGTTGACACCATTTGTCAAACTCTGCCTTAAAAATATCCATTGACTTGGCCTCCACAGCCGTTTGTGGCAATGAATTCCACAGATTCACCGCCCTCTCACTAAAGAAATTCCTCCTCATCTCCTTTCTAAAGGTACGTCCTTTTATTCTGAGGCTGTGTCCTCTCGTCCTAGACTCTTCCACTAGTGGAAACATCCTCTCCACATCCACTCTATCCAGGGCTTTCACTATTCGAGAGAAAAAAAGCAAAAGTGTCCCAACATGGCACGTTGCCTGTCCATTCCCTCCCCAGATGCTGCCTTCTTCTTATCGAGTCCACATCACAAGATTAGAAATTGTTCAGCCGGAGTTGAACACACTTCTCGGCATCTGCATACAATGGCATCCTGCGCTTCTTGTGCTTCTTGTGCTTCGTGGCGGTAAGATTGGTGGAAACTGGGCTGTGACGTGAATGCTCTTTCCATGACCCCAGTTGCTGCCTGACCCCCTGAGATCCTTCAGCACTTTGTGCTTTGCTCAAGATTCCAGCATCTGCAGTTCCCTTGTGAGTCCGAAGAAGGGGCCTGATACAGCATGGAAACAGGCCATTCGGCCCACCGAGTCCAGGCCGACCATCAATCAGCCATTCACACTAGTTCTGTTATCTCACTTTCTCAATCCATTCACTAGACATTTGGGGGGATTTTCAGAGGGTAATGAACCTACAAAACCGGACGTTTTGGGGATGTGGGAGGAAGCCGGAGCACCCGGAGGAAACCCACAGGGAGAACGTGCAAACTCCTTACTGACAGCGCCATGGTCAGGATGGAATCTGGGTCTCTGGTGCTGTAAGGCAGCACCTCTACCAGTTGTGCCACCCTATAAATGCTGCCTGATCTACTGAGTTACTGTCTCACTGAAGTACTAGTGAACCGTTGAACCATTGAACCATTGCACATTATATTGAAATTGGGAAATGGTGAACAGATTTTGCAAGAGGCCGAGCACGTGGACGGACGTGACCTGCAGCGGCACGGAGCGGTGGAGCAGCGGTGGAAGACACGGATGTCCACTCTTAGCCATGCTAGCTTGCAGCGTCGCCAGGACAACGCGCCTCAATGGTCAGGGTAAGAACTCTACACCTATAACAACTGGGATTTCAAAATGACGCCGTGACTTTAGACTCTAGAGATACGGCGCAGAAACGGGCCCTTCAGCCCACCGAGTCCGTGCCGACCAGCGATCAGCCCATACACTAGCACCATCCTACACACTAGGAACAATTTACAATTTTACCAAAGCCAATTAACCTACAAACCTGTACATCTTTGGAGAGTAGGAGGAAACCGGGTCACCTGGAGGAAACCCACGCAGTCACCGCGAGATGGTACAAACTCCGTACAGACAGCATCTGTAGTCAGGATCGAACCCGGGTTGTAAAACTGCAGCTCTACTGCTGACCCACTGTGCTGCCCTACCGCAGAGTGCTACTATTATACATTTGTACTGTATCCAGGATGGTTATCTAAGATGTATTAAGTACTTATGTATAGTGACACGTACTGAACTATATACAAAAATGAATCTCACTGTACCTCGGTGCATGTGACAATAGAATACCATTGAACCAGTGAAATGATGCACTTAGATTCAACTATCTTGGCGTGATTACAGATTATCCAATAGCAGGACAAAACATGCAGGAAGGAACTGCAGATACTGGTTTATACTGAAGATAGACACAAAATGCTGGAGTACCTCAGTGGGTCAGGCAGCATCTCTGGAGAGAAGGAATGGGTGACACAGTCTAAAGAAGGGTTCCGACCCAAAATGTCACCTATTCCTTTTCTCTAGAGAAGCTGCCTGAGCCGCTGAAGTACTCCAGCACTTTGTGCCTATTCCCAATCGTGGGAGATTGGTGCAGCTTGGGGATGTGTCTCAGTAATGAGGTTTGTGGAATCCTTTCACCTGTCAGCCTTGGTTTCGTTCCGTTACAGGAACTGGAGCCCATTTCTATTAGTAGATAATCACATTAGTTCGAAACTCAAGACAGCAGCAGCAAATTGGCTGGTCTGTTGAATGAGATGAACTGTTTTCTCTGGCGATTTTGTTTTAGAGATTTTATAGATATAGCACAGAAGCAGGCCCTTCGACCACCGAGCCTGCGCTGACCAGCAATGACCCCATACACCAACACTATCCAACACACTAGGGACTATTGGTAGAGTAGAATAGAATAGCAGGAGAGTTGCTGCCTTAAGGGCCTGTCCCACTTGGGCGTCATTTGAGCGTCATTTATGCGATATCATGTACGCGTTACGACGCACGACGTGATGCACACGTGGTGCGTGGTGACGTAGGCAGTGACGCGCGACGCCCCAGGATTTTGGGTGACGCGCAAATGACGCCCAAGTGGGACAGGCCCTTTACAGATCTAAGTTCGATCCTGACTACGAGCGCTGACTACACGGAGTGTGTACGTTCTCTCTGTGACCGTGCGAGTTTCCTCCAGGTGCTCCAGTTTCCTCCCACACCCCAAAGACGTGCAGGTTTGTAGGTTATGCAGAAACAAAGTACTGCAGATGCTGGTTAATACACTAAAGGACATAAAGTGCAGGTGTAAACAAGCAGGTCAGGCAGTATCTCTGAAGAACATGGATCAATGACATTTCGGGTCGAGACCCTTCTTCGGACCGATTAATTGGCTCCTATAAATTGTCCCTAGAGTGTAGGATAGAACTAGGTTATGGGTGATTGTTGGTCAACACGGACTAGGCGGGCCGAAGGGCCTGTTTCCACGCTGTACTTCTAAATTAAACTAAACTAAACTAAACTAAATTAAACTGAACTAAATTAAACTCAACTCAACTCAACTCAACTCAACTAAACTAAACCAAAGTCAATTAAATTCAATTAAACATCACCATGGAAGCATCGTAGCTAGGACTTCACTGATTCAAGATGGCCGCCCCCCTTCTCAATGGGCAACTGAGGATGGGCGATAAATGCTGGCAATGTCTGTAATGTCCGTGTCTCTAAGGCTCCCTACCCGAATGCTCGCCAGACCGCGGGACCAGGAGGGAGCTGGAGACGTCAGACGTGAGGATCAAGTGGGAGGGTGAACCAGAGGTAATGCCCCCAGCGCCTTCAAAGTCAGCCACAGGAGGTGCTCCCTGGGACACCAAGGTGGCCGGCCGAGGAGAGGAGAGGAGAGGGATGTCGGTTCACAGGAACTGCTCCAGTATATCGAGCGTGGGGGCCGACCGGACTTGAGTTTGGAAATGGCGCCAAAACATGGCGGTGCCCGCATGTGGTAATATATGCAAAAATAATTTCACAGTGCGGTTGCACAGGTGGCAAATAAATGATCAGTGAACAAGTGAACCATTGAAAGACCATTCGCAATGGGATAGCAGCGCGATCACTCCACCTGCTGTGATCACCGTGCGGTTTAGAAATCTGGGATTCAGCCCTGTTGAATAATGAACGAGTGCGCTGTTGGGATGATGAAACAAACTCTCTGGTCCCCGGCAGCTTTTGACTAGAGCATTTCCCATGAATAATTTAAAAGCACATTAAGGGACAGATATAATGATCTCAGCAATCTCCAGTCCACAACTGTTTCTCTGCCATCCTGAAGGGACTTAGTACTCTCTCGTTTGTGAAAACACTGACCAAAAATCACGTCGTTTTTCAAACATTTTGTCAGTGAGACAAAAAATTCCACTTGGATGTTGTCCGCATTTTGAGAGGAACAATATCCTTTCTGTTGTTGCATTGATAGACAGAGCACCAGTTCCTTTTTTTTTAAATGGTTCATAGAAACATAGAAAATAGGTGCAGGAGTAGGCCATTCGGCCCTTCGAGCCTGCACCGCCATTCAATATGATCATGGCTGATCATCCAACTCAGTATCCTGTTCGTCCCTGTACGGTGTACCGGCACCCCTGAAATGTTAAAAACGAGATCTTCATATCTGTAGAATTCTATTTTTAATACTCTACAATGTTAAATTATCAGCTGCAGAACATATGAGAAGGCAGGCACGGGTTATTGATAGGGAACGATCAGCCATTATCACAATAAATGGTGGTGCTGGCTCGAAGGGTCGAATGGCCTCCTCCTGCACCTATTTTCTATGTTTCTACAGAACATAGAACAGTACAGCACAGGAACAGGCCCTTCAGCCCATAATGTCCATGCCGAACCTGATGCCAAGTTAAACTATTCTCCTCTGCCTGCACGTGATCCATGTCCCTCTATTCCTTGCATATCTAAAAGCTTCCAAGTGATAAAGCTTCAGAGTAACTTGTCTCCAAATGCCAAGATGAACTAATCTCCTCTGCCAGTCCATGATGTATAGGGAGGTTTCACGGCAGTCGGGTCACGACCCATGACCCGTACTGTTGCTACGCTACGCCAAATGGATTACACGCGATGAACTGCAGGTAGGCACTTACCATTGTTTCCAGCGTAGCGGGCCCGTTAAAAAGCCGGAAATTGTCAAATTTTGCGCTGTAAATAATTATGGAAATCGGGATAAGCGTGAGAGACATTTAGCCTACTTCAGAATTCAAAAAGTGAGGAGAAATGACGGTAGATAGAAGCGAGAGCTGAAGGGACAACAACGACCAAAGTGCTTGGCGAACATTGGCCGTTTGCTCATTGCATTTCATCAACTAAGGCATTATTTGTGTTTTTCTTGATTCCTTTGGCATCTAAAAAGTTTCAGAAGGGATAAATCTGGCTGTAAAATTTTAAAATCGCCCCTGGTTCTCGTGGGTTTTTACATACAAAAACAAAACGCCTCTGAAGCAAAATTTACAACCAGATTTACAATTTCTGAGACTTTTTAGATACCAAAGGAATCAAGAAAAAACCCAAATAATGCCTTACTGTTGATGAAATGCAGTGAGCAAACGCGATAATCCCCAATATTTTCAATTCCGATATCTGCACGCCCAATATTCGCCAAGCACTTTAGCTGTTGTTGTCCCTTCAGCTGTCGCTTCTCTTTACCTTCATTTCGCTTCACTTTTGGAATTCTGAAGTTGGGTACATGTCTCCCACACGTACCCCGACTTCCACAATTTTTTACAGCGAAAAAATTCAACATTTTGGCGGTTTGTAACAGGTAGGAAAGTACGCGTTTCTTGTATTAATAACATGTACCGGAAGTTACGGATACATAGATACATAGAAAATAGGTGCAGGAGTAGGCCATTCGGCCCTTCGAGCCTGCACCGCCATTCAATATGATCATGGCTGATCATCCAACTCAGTATCCCGTACCTGCCTTCTCTCCATACCCCCTGATCCCCTTAGCCACAAGGGCCACATCTAACTCCCTCTTAAATATAGCCAATGAACTGGCCTCAACTACCCTCTGTGGCAGAGAGTTCCAGAGATTCACCACTCTCTGTGTGAAAAAGTTTTTCCTCATCTCGGTCTTAAAGGATTTCCCCTTATCCTTAAGCTGTGACCCCTTGTCCTGGACTTCCCCAACATCGGGAACAATCTTCCTGCATCTAGCCTGTCCAACCCCATAAGAATTTTGTACGTTTCTATAAGATCCCCTCTCAATCTCCTAAATTCTAGCGAGTATAAGCCAAGTCTATCCAGTCTTTCTTCATATGAAAGTCCTGACATCCCAGGAATCAGTCTGGTGAACCTTCTCTGCACTCCCTCTATGGCTATAATGTCCTTCCTCAGATTTGGAGACCAAAACTGTACGCAATACTCCAGGTGTGGTCTCACCAAGACCCTGTACAACTGCAGTAGAACCTCCCTGCTCCTATACTCAAATCCTTTTGCTATGAAAGCTAACATACCATTCGCTTTCTTCACTGCCTGCTGCACCTGCATGCCTACTTTCAATGACTGGTGTACCATGACATCCAGGTCTCGCTGCATCTCCCCATTTCCTAATCGGCCACCATTTAGATAATAGTCTGCTTTCCTGTTTTTGCCACCAAAGTGGATAACCTCACATTTATCCACATTATACTACATCTGCCAAACATTTGCCCACTCACCCAGCCTATCCAAGTCACCTTGCAGTCTCCTAGCATCCTCCTCACAGCTAACACTGCCCCCCAGCTTAGTGTCATCCGCAAACTTGGAGATGTTGCCTTCAATTCCCTCATCCAGTTCATTAATATAAATTGTAAATAGCTGGGGTCCCAGCACTGAGCCTTGCGGTACCCCACTAGTCACTGCCTGCCATTGTGAAAAGGACCCGTTTACTCCTACTCTTTGCTTCCTGTTTGCCAGCCAGTTCTCTATCCACATTAATACTGAACTCCCAATACCGTGTGCTTTAAGTTTGTATACTAATCTCTTATGTGGTACCTTGTCGAAAGCCTTCTGAAAGTCCAGATACAACACATCCACTGGTTCTCCCTGATCCACTCTACTAGTTACATCCTCGAAAAATTCTATAAGATTCGTCAGACATGATTTACCTTTCGTAATGTCCTCCAGATGGATTGAGCGGCTCCGTGCGTCAAGCCTTATGACCCGGTGACCTTACGTGCAACCCCCCTATACACCTCCATTCCCTGCATATCCATGTGTTTATTTAGGTGTCTGTTAAATGCCACTATCCTGCCGACATCCACCAATTTAAATGTTGCATTTTATACTCTTCAATGTTAAAGCAAACCTGTACGTCTTTGGAGTGTGGGAGGAAACCAGAGCGCCTGGAGAAAACCCATGCGGTCACAGGGAGAACGTACAAACTCCATACAGACAGCACCCGAGGTCAGGATCGAACCCGGGTCTCCGGTGCTGTGAGGCAGCAGCTCTATCCGCTGTGCCATATAATATCTTGTCTATATGCTTGTTCTGTGAATAATTCCGCAATCATCACTTATGGGTTTTTTTGCTTCTCTGCAATTAATCTCACTATTTAATAAAGAATGTATTTGGCAGTCATTTGGCTTAATTGGTGCATTGCCTCTCCAGGGGTGATTTTCAAAGCAAAAACACACAAAAGCATAGAAAGCAGAGCAGCAAGAACAATGAAGCAGCCAGTGTAAAAAATGAACTGGGGACAAATGTATCGGAAATATTTGGGAATTCATTCAATTGTAGAGAAAATTTAACTTCTTCACAGTGAATGGCAGGGCCCTGGGAGTGTTGTACTGCCCTGCATGGCCCATATCCCTCTAAACATTTCCTATCCATGTACCTCTCCAAATGTTTTATAATCCACTCTCCCAGTTTCTGTCCCCACCCCCTCCCCCGCCTCTCCACACAATCAGGTCCCAACCTGAAACGTCACCTATCCATGTTCTCCGGGGATGCTGCCTGACCAGCTGAGTTACTTCAACACTTTGTGTCTTTTAAATGCTGTTATATTACCTGCCTTAACTAACTCCTCTGGCAGTTCGTTCCATATGCCTACTACCCTCTGAGTGGAAAAAGTTGCCCCTCAGTTTCCTTTTAAATCTTGCCCCTCTCACTTTACACCTTTGGTTCCTGATTCCCCTCCCCTGGGTAAAAGCCGTGCATTCACCCTGTCTATTCCCCTCATGAGTTTATACAGCTCGATAAGATCACCCCTCATCCTCCTGTGCTCCAAGGAATAAAGTCCTCACCTGTGAAACCACTTCCTGCAGTTCAGGCCCTCGAGTCCTGGCAACATCCTTGTAAATCAGTTCTGCACTCTTTTCAACTTAAGCCCCTGTCCCACTTAGGAGACCTAAACAGCAACCTCTGGTGACCTTGTCCGCCACCCAAGGATTCCATGAGGTCACCGGAGGTTTTGGTCACTCTCCCTAATGGTCGAAAGTGGTTTCCGCGTGGTCGAGGCTTCATCTAGGTTGCTGCTATTTTGCTGCTATTCATCTAGGTTGCTGCTATTTTTTCATCATGATTAAAACTGGCCTCGACTGAAAATAGGTTGCCGATTTAAAAATCAATAATTTTTTTGTCGCAGGTCTAGTCAAAGATGGTTTTCTTCGGGGGTTTTCTTCATAGTCGAGGAAGGTTTTCAACATATGCATGGGAGGTGGTAGGGGGTTGCAGGTCACCTCGACCATGATTTTTTTTTGGGTGGCGCGCAAGGTTGCTGTTTAAGTCTCCTAAGTGGGACAGGGGCTTTAATGACATCATTCCTACAGTAGGATGACCAAAACTGAACGCTATACTACATATTTCTTCCCCCCCACCGCCACCCCCTCACCTCCACTATAAGTCCTTTGACTAGCTTCACAGTTCGCAATTATGTATTTCTTTTGAGCTCACATCTGTTTCTATCTCTAACCTTTGTTCAACAAACCCCCTCGCCAGAGATCATGTTTTGCTGGTTGTGATTTGTCCAAGCCCCTATCTCTCCCAGAACCGTTTCCCCACTCCCCGCCCCCCGTCTAGGGAAGGGTCTCGACCCAAAACATCTCCTATCCATGTTCTCCAGATATGCTGCCTGAGTTACTCCAGCACTTTGTGTCTATCTTTGTTGATACAATGATACAATTTATTTGTTGTCATTTGAACCTCATTGAGGTTCAAACGAAATTTGGTTTCTGCAGTCATACAAACAAGAAAAAGAACCAAGACACAACACAATTTACACAAACATCCATCACAGTGAATCTCCTCCTCACTGTGATGGAAGGCAAAGTCTTGTCTCTCCCCTGCACTCCCCATTCTCCTCCCGATGTCAAAGTCAAAGCCCCCGGCGGGCGATGGTAAATAAGTCCCGTGGACATTAAAGCCGCGCCGGGCGATGCAAGGCCGCGCTCCGGGTCATTTCCAACCCCGCAACTCGGGCGGGAGAAGTTGCCGTTGCGGGAGCTCTGAAAAGCGGTCTCCCACCAGTGACCCGCGAGCTCCCGATGTCACCGCCCACCGGGCCGGCGGCTGGAGCCTCCGAATCTCCGGGGTCGGGTCGCAGCCGCGCGTCACCTCAGCTCTCCACGCTCCGAACTCGGCCAGCTCCGCGATGGTGAGTAGTCCGCAGGCTCCGCGACTGGAGCCCCAGGTCGTTCCGGTTGGAGGCCGCTCCACGGTGCTAGGCCCCAACGACAACGGAGACCCGACAGAGAAAAAGGTCGGGTTCTCCGTACAGGGAAAAGATTTTTTTAAGTTTCCCCACCCCTTGCCCCCCCCACACATACCCAGTTAAAAAACCCACAAAAAAACACTATAAACTACACCCAAACGAGACAAAAAAATAAACAAAAGACAGACAGACTGCAGAGGCCGCTGCAACGTGGGTCGCGCTGCCCACCCAATCTATCTTTGTTATAAACCAGCATCTGCAGTTCCTTGTTACTACAAGGATGTCGGGCTGTTAGCTGAGGAATAAATACCAACCTGGGCTCCATCATCTACCCTACGACCATTGCTGACTCCCACCCTATAATTTTCTCTCATATTAAGACTCTAATCATGTCATCAATTCTGCTATCAATTGATAAAAAAAGCTATTTGCGTTATAAGGACTGCATGCCTTTTTTTTTGTATTCCATGCGGTGACGATACTTGTCAGGAGATGCGGTGGGAATTGTGAAATGGAGCATTATTGCAGTAAGAGTCAAAACCTTAAATCGATTTAGTCAAATTACTAATGATTCCTGCGGGTAACCTCTTTAGAATGGATCTGAGCTGAAATCAAATCATAATTAGTTTGCTTACAAACATCAGACTGTGCTGGATCGAAACAAAGTGCAAAATATACTGAGCCCTCCCTCTCCACAAAGTTCACTGTAGCATCAGCCTGTATCATTTATTCCTTTATTAAGTCTGTAATCATATAATCCATTTCAGCTACCAAAGCATTAATGACCCATTGATGAATTTTTGATCAGACTGCGCAACCAGGACACTCTGTAGGCTTACGTGAATCAATGTCAAAAGTTTCAGTCTGCTGCAGAAAGGCACAAAGCACTGGAGTAACTCAGCGGGTCAGGCAGCATCTCTGGAGAACATGGATAGGCGACGTTTTGGATCGAAACCCTTCTTCAGACTCAAGAAGTCAGCCAGCATCTCTGGAGAACATGGATAGGTGGCATTTTAGGGCGAGACTATTCTTCATTGATTGCAGAAGAGGGGGGGGGGGGTAAGGGGTGGGGAAAGAAAGCTTGAAGAGAGGAGGGGACCGGACAAAGCCTGGCAAGTGATGGGTGGAAAAGAAAAGCTGCAAAGTGCTGGAGCAACTCAGTGGGTCAGGCAACATCTCCGAAGAACATGGATAGGTGATGCTTTGGATTGGGACCCTTCTCCAGACTGATACTATACAAGACACAAAATGCTGGAGTAACTCAGCGGGTCAGGCAGCATCCTTGGAGAAAAGGAACAGGTGATGTTTCGGCTCTTCTTCAGACTGGGAGTCAGGGGAGAGGGAAACTAGAGATATGAAAAGATACAAAGAACTAATGAATGAATGGTATGCAAAGAACAAATCAAAGTCAAGAAAGAAAAAGTGGAGCCCACAATGGTCCATTGTTGGTTGTAGAGAAGGTGATAAAGAGTGGATACAAACAGTGAAACTAAGCAGGATGACAGTGAAGTGGGATGGACAACTATGGTGGGGGTTGTGGGGGGAGAGAGAGGGGATACAAAGGTTACTTGAAGTTAGAGATATCAATATTCATACCGCTGGGTTGTAAACTGCCCAAGCGAACTGTGAGGTGCAGTTACTAAAATGTGAGTGTGGCCTCACTATGACAGTGGAGGAGGCCCAGGACTGAAAGGTCGGTGTGGGGATGGGAAAGGGAGTCAAGGAGATGGTTCTGCCTCTGGATAATGAATTGTACCTTTTCACAGCCAAATACAAACAGACCAAAGGAGGGTGTTATATCAAGTTTACATAGTGTTGAATGAGAAGGGGAAGATGGAAGTTGTACACACTTCAGCACACAGAATGCAAAGCTCCCAATCTGTCTTCTTTCATAATCCATTGTCAAAGCTATTTAAAGATTACATTTACCATTTCACCTTTTTCATTTTGCATTAGAAGGGGTAAATTTGTCAAAACTGACAGTATTTGGAAAATAATATTTATACAAGAAATGGTTTTCACTATGAGAGGCCATGAGGGATTTGTCAGAAAGCAATAGTATTCTTCTCCACAGTAGATTAACGGATTGATATCAAATTATTTCAAGTTTAAACAGATTTATCTCTGTTCTGTGTGCGAGAGCGCAGTGCTTGCTCCCTCTCTGAAGCTTGTTGTTAGGACTCCTGATCTCTGAGGCAGGTTGGTCCTCCGCGGCCGAACTCAAGGCCTGCAGGGGGAGCCACCGAGCCGGCCCCTGCTCATTCCCTGAAGACGACGACAGACATGAAGGGCAAGGACCGAGGCCGGTAGGAGAGGAGAGGAAACTGGGGTCTGGCCTACCGTGCCCTCGAGATCGGCTGCAGGAGGCACCCTCAAGGTACAAAGGTGGATGGGCGAGGAGAGGAACATCGGTTCACAGGTCGATACACAGGTCCAAGGAAGGCGATGGCTGGAGGCCCGGCAGCAGCCTGGGGCTCGCCTGGAATGGGCACCACTCATAACAGAGCGCGGACTGGATTGTGAAAATGCCGGCAAAACATGGCCCCTCTTGCATGCCGGATCAGTGGAGTATTTCTGTACACTTGCTGATCGGGGATGTGCTTGGGTATGGCAATATCCTACTGGACTGTTTGGAAGAAAAGAATTTCTCTGTGCATTTGCACTTCGCACATGTGACAATAAAATCACCACTACCATGTCCCTGATGTGGCCTCCTTTACATCGGCGAGACCAAGCGTAGACTAGGTGACCATTTCGCTCAATATTTGCCCTGCTGAATTTCCCGGTTGCTAACTACTAACTCCCCTTCCCGTTCCCACACCAACCTTTCTGGCCTGGGCCTCCTCCATTGCCAGAGTGAGGCACGCAAACTGGAGGAACAGCACCTCATATACCGTAGTAAAAACGAACTGTTGATGACGGTTTACAAAAAAAAAGGACACAATGTGCTGGAGTAACTCAACGGGTCAGGCAGCATCTCTGGTGGACATTGATGGGTGATGCTTTGGGTTGGGACTTTTCTTCAGACTGATTGTAGGGGGGGCAAATTAATAGTACAGATCATATGGAGATGCAAGGGAAATTTCTGAGGCTGGAGGCTGGAGTTATACAGAGATCTCCTCGATCCTTGGCAGCCATTTTAACTCTGCATCCTGTTCCGATAGCAACCTTGGCCTACTCCATTGCCAGAGGGAGGGAAACAAAGCACATCACCTCATATTCCAAAAATAAGGCACAAAAGTGCTGGATTAACTCTGCGGGTCCAGGTAGAATCGCTGGAGAACATGGATAGGTGACATTTTAGTACGATTTAAGAAGGGACCGACCTGGAATGTCACTGATTCATGTTCCCTAGAGAACTGCCGGACTTGCTGAGTTACTCCAGCACTTTGTGACTTCATATTCCGCTTGGGTAGCTTGCAGCCCAGCGGTATGAACATTGACATGTAGGAAGAAACTGCAGATGCTGGTTTAGGTTTTAGTGTTTAGTCCGAAGAAGGGGTCCAACCAGAAATGTCACCTATTCTTTTTCACCAGAGATGCTGCCAGACCCACTGAGTTACTTTAGTTTAGTTTAGTTTATTGCTCCAGCATTTTGTGTCTATCTTTGGTATGAACATTGAATTCTCCAATTTTAAGAATTACCCCCTTCTTTTCCCCCTCTTGTCTTTCCTGAGCCCTTGAATCCCCGACCCTAGGATTCAATACCACACTATGCAACTGGATCCTGGATTTCCTTTCTGAAAGACCCCAGTCTGTGCGGGTGGGGAAGAACACCTCCTCGGTCATCACACTGAGCACCGGCTCCCCTCAGGGCTGTGTCCTGAGTCCGCTGCTCTTCACATTGATGACACATGACTGTGTCGCCAAGTCCACTACTAACCATATCATCAAATACGCGGATGACACAACAGTAGTGGGCCTCATCCGCAACAACGACGACCAGGCATACAGAGAGGAGGTGGAGCAGCTGGTGAGCTGGTGCAGCAGGAACAACCTTCTCCTAAATGTGGACAAAAGCAAGGAGATGGTCGTCGACTTCAGAAAGAAAAATCAGCCCAGTCACACTCCGCTGTGCATCAACAACTTAGCAGTGGAGCAGGTGAAAAGCATCAAGTTCCTGGGAGTGCATATAACGGATACCTTAACTTGGACCACAAACATCACATCTCTGGTAAAACGGGCACAGCAGCGTTTGTACTTCCTCCGCAGGATGAGAAGATCACACCTCCTCCACCCTCCCATCCTCACCACATTCTACAGAAGCACCATTGAATCAGTCACGACCAGCTGCATCTCTATGTGGTGCGGCGGCTGTCCAGCTGCGGACTGGAAGTGCCTTCAGAGAGTGGTGAGGACAGCGGAAAAAATCACTGGGACTTCTCTTCCTTCCATCATGGACATTGGTTACAAACGCTGTCTGTCAAGGGCTAAGGGCATTATCAGAGCCCCCACACACCCACAATATGGTCTGTTTACACTGCTGAACTCTGGGAGGAGGTGCCGCAGCATGAAGGGCCGGACAACCAGGTTCTGCAACAGCTTCATCCCCCAGGCCATAAGATTATTGAACTCACAGTCAAACCAATGCAAAAAACTTTCTTATCATTGCCACTTTTAAAAACTTTCCTTTTTTAACTATGCACATGAAGCACTTTTTTATGGACACACTAAGCACTTTTACTGATCGCTGTTACTTTGAAGAGTCAATGCAACGGAATTTTGTTCAATGTGCACTGTGTTTATGTGTATACCTGAATGACAATTAAAGTTATATTCATTCATTCTGATGCATACCCATTTCTCCCTGCCCATTTCTACCCCGTCCCCTTTTACCTACATCCCTCCCTCAGGCTTCACCTTTCACTCCTCTCCTCACTTTGTCCGACACCTTTTTGACCCCTTCTCATTTCCAGCCTTTGTCACTTACTCCACCCATCAGCCAATCCACCCCCCCCTCACCTGTGCCAACCTAGCACTTCGAATTCTCCCAATTCTGCTAGCCCTTGCTGTCCCCTCCCCTTCATCAGCCCTCTGGTTGTCTCCTCCCCTCCCCCAGCCCTCGGGCTCCTCCTCCGCCTTTTTCCTTTTTTCCTTTCTTCTCCCCACCCCCTATCAGTCTGAAGAAGGGTTTCGGCCCGAAACGTTGCCTATTTCCTTCGCTCCATAGATGCTGCTGCACCCGCTGAGTTTCTCCAGCATTTTTGTGTACTTAGCACTTCTTCCCGATGGCAGGAGTGAAATGAGAGCGTGGCCAGGGTGGTGTGGGTCCTTTTTGAGGCAGTGTCTCCTATAGAACCCTTCAATGGTGGGGAGGTCAGTATCAGCGATGGACTGTAAATGGATCATAAGACAAAGGAGCAGAATAAGGCCACCGAGCCTGCTCCGCTATTTGGTCATGGCTGATCTATTTATCTCCCTCGACTCTGTTCTCCTGCTTTCTCCACATAACCGTGATGCCCTTACTATTCAAGGACCTATCAATCTCCGCTTTAAAAATACCCAATGACGGCCTTCATCACTGTCTGTGTCAATGAAATCCACAGATTCACCATCCTCTGGATGAAGAAATTCTTCCTTATCTAAAGGTACATCCTTTTATTCTCAGGCTATGCCCTCTGGTCCCAGATGCTCCCACAACTGGAAACATCCTCTCCGCATCCACTCCATCCAGGCCTTTCATTATTCAGTAGGTTTCAATGAAATCCACCTCATCCTTCTAAACCAGCAGAGAGTTGATGGCTGCCATGAACTTGGTGGGCCGAAGGGCCTGTTTCTGTGCTGTATTACTGGATTGAGTTGAGGTGAGTTTAGTTTATTGTCAACTATACCGAGGCACAGTGAAAAGCTTTTTGCTGCGTGCTAACCAGTCAGCGGAAAGACAACACATGATTACAATCAAGCCGTCCACAGTGTGCAGATGCATGATAAAGGGAATAACGGGAATCTGGTGTCAGAGTAGAGATTTAAGAGTAGAGTGATTATTTTGTGTGATTGCAGATCCACTTCCTTGACTAGCACACAAAGAGTTGCTGGGATTGGCAGCCATCTTGAATCATCCCTCCACAACATGAGAAAATGGACAATGTAGAGCCAATGAACACCTGAATGAAATGGTGCATTTTATGCACACAAGCACATCTCTTTCTTTACAATATGCACTTTAGTAACTTTAGGCAGCAAAATTTGGCGTTGGCTATGCATAACATCAAGCTTTTTAAAAACAATAAGCTCAATTATGTCCCGAAGAATCTTGCTCGGTTGAATTATTCATGGTTTTGGACTTTGCTCACGTATCTGCATGAAAATAGTCAAATAATATTACCAGGGAAGCAGGTGGGTTAGTCAGCACAGAGCAACTGCAAACGTTAATGAAGAGGCAACATTCAGGTTTGAGTTATTACGTAGCGCCCATCCATACATTGTGTGCAGAATGCATTACCGAACTGCAACACTGCAGTATTTATCATCGTTTATACAATTAGCTCAGAGTCCATTACCCAGGGTAGGAGAATCAAGACCCACAGGACATAGATAGACACAAAGTGCTGGAGTAACTCAGCAGGCCAGGCAGCATCGCTGGAGAAAATGGACAAGTGGCGTTTCGGGTCGGGACCCTTCTGCAGACTCGACCCGAAACATCACCGATCCGTTTCCCCCGGAGATGCTGCTGACCTGCTGGATTACTGCAGCATTTTGTATCTGACTCATTGGAGACTTTTGAACTATCTTTGATCAGACTTTACTGGATTTTATATTGCACTAAATGTTACACCTTTTATCCGGTATCTGTACACCACGGACAGCTTGATTTTATCATGTATCGTCTTAACGCTGACTGGATAGCATGCACGAAAAAAGTTTTCATTGTACCTAGCTACACATGACAATAATAAACTAAACTTAAAAAATATATATATTTGTTGTAAAAATAGGCATTTTGTGTTTATCTTTATATATTACCAAAGGCCATAGGTTTAAGGTGAGAGGGGCAAGATTTAATAGGAACCTGAGAGGCAACTCGAGGGGCTGAGTTACAGGGAGAGGTTGAGCAGGCTAGGACTTTATTCCTTGGAGTGTAGGAGAATGAAGGGTGATCTTATAGAGGTGTACAAAATTCAGAGGGGACTAGATTGAGTAAATGAACAGAGTCTTATGCCCAGAGGAGGGGAATCGAGAACAAGAGGACATAGGTTTAAGGAGAGGGGGGAAAGATTTAATGGGGACCTGAGGGGTAACTTTTTTACACAAAGGGTTGCGTGTATATGAAACGAGAGGAGGTGGTTGAGGCAGGTACTATAACAGGTACTATAACAGACACAAATTGTTGGAGTAACTCAGCGGGACAGGCAGCATCTCTGGAGAGAAGGAATGGGTGACGTTTCAGGTCGAGTCGACCCGAAACGTCACCTGTTCCTTCTCTCCAGAGATGCTGCCTGTCCCGCTGGGTTACTCCAACAATTTGTGTCTATCTTCGATTTAAACCAGCATCTGCAGTTCTTTCCTACATCCTTTAACAGACATTCCAGATTCCCATACTCACCCCCACAATCAGTCTGAAGAAGGGTCCCGACCGGAAACGTCATCTGTCCATTTTCTCCAGAAATATTGCCTGTCCCACTGTTTCTAGCACTTTGTGTCTTTTATTTTACTATGATTGACATTTGGACAGGTACATGGATAGGAAAGGTGTAGAGGGATATGGGTCAAACGCGGGCAAATGGGACTATCGTAGACGGGGTGTCTTGGTCACCATGGATGAGTTGGGCTAAAGGGCCCATTTCCAGTCTTGGACAGAGCTGTTCTCAAACCAAGCCATGATGCCACCCAACAACCAACCAAGTCCACGCCCACCTGCGATCACCCTGTACACTAACAATTTAGGGACAATTTACATTTATGGGTCAATTAACCTACAAACCTGTATGTCTGTGTAATATTGGAGGAAACTGGAGCACCCGGAGAAAACCCCTTGTGGTCACAGGAAGAACGTGCAAACTCCATACAGACAGCATCCATAGTCAGGATCGAACCTGGGTCTCTGGCGCTGTAAGGCAGCAACTCTACCGCTGTGCCACCATGCCACCCTTCTAGGGACCCATTCAAGATCGCCACATAGATCGTGGTGGAAGGTAAAAAGTCTCCAGCTGTGCTGCACTGATACTTCCACACATCTGGCAGGGTCACATGACTGGCGATGACTCCATGTATTAATAGAAGAGAAGATTGAAAATCACTTCAGGCAACTGCAAGGCACTTTAAAAATTAACTGGCGTGGATTGTGAGGGGAAGTGGGAGTTCACCACCGCTAGCTGGGCTTGTGGGATCGTCCTCTGCCTGCTACCTTCAATTAGTTAAAGAAGGAACTGCAGATGCTGGAAAATCGAAGGTACACAAAAATGCTGGAGAAACTCAGCGGGTGCAGCAGCATCTATGGAGCGAAGGAAATAGGTAACGTTTCGGGCTGAAAAAGGGTTTTGGCCCGAAACGTTACCTATTTCCTTCGCTCCATAGATTCTGCTGCACCCGCTGAGTTTCTCCAGCATTTTTGTGTACCTTCAATTAGTTGTTGACCCTGTTGTTGTAGGTCAGTTGGAACACCGGCCCCCCTCATTGCAAAGGCTCACAGAATCACCACTACATCATCACTACATCATCACTACATCATCACTACATCATCACTACATCATCACTACATCATCACTACATCATCACTACATCACCACCACATCACCACTACATCACCACTACATCACCACTACATCATCACTACATCATCACTACATCATCACTACATCATCACTACATCATCACTACATCACCACCACATCACCACTACATCATCACTACATCATCACTACATCACCATCACATCACCACCACATCACCACTACATCACCACTACATCATCACTACATCACCACCACATCACCACCACATCACCACCACATCACCACCACATCACCACCACATCACCACTACATCACCACCACATCACCACTACCTCATCACTACATCCTACAACAAAGGCAAAACAGTTATAATGGGTGACTTCAATCTACATATAGATTGGGTGAATCAAATTGGCAGGGGTGCTGAGGAAGAGGATTTCTTGGTATGTATGCGGGATAGTTATCTAAACCAACATGTAGAGGAACCAACGAGAGAGCAGGCTATTCTAGACTGGGTATTGAGTAATGAGGAAGGGTTAGTTAGCAGTCTTGTTGTGCATGCCCCCTTGGGCAAGAGTGACCATAATATGGTTGAGTTCTTCATTAGGATGGAGAGTGACATTGTTAATTCAGAAACAACGGTTCTGAACTTAAAGAAAGGTAACTTTGAGGGTATGAGATGTGAATTGGCCAAGATTGACTGGCAATTAGTTCTAAAAGGGTTGACGGTGGATATGCAATGGAAGGCATTTAAAGACTGCATGGATGAACTACAAAAATTGTTCATCCCAGTTTGGCAAAAGAATAAATCAGGGAAGGTAGTGCATCCGTGGATAACAAGGGAAATCAGGGATAGTATCAAAGCAAAAGATGATGCGTACAAATTAGCCAGAAAAAGCAGCATACCAGAGGACTGGGAGAAATTCAGAGACCAGCACAGGAGGACAAAGGGCTTAATTAGGAAAGGGAAAATAGATTATGAAAGAAAACTGGCAGGGAACATAAAAACTGACTGCAAAAGTTTTTATAGATATGTGAAGAGAAAGAGATTAGTTAAAACAAATGTAGGTCCCTTGCAGTCAGAAACAGGTGAATTGATCATGGGGAACAAGGATATGGCGGACCAATTGAATAACTACTTTGGTTCCGTCTTCACTAAGGAAGACATAAATAATCTGCCGGAAATAGCAGGGGGCCGCGGGTCAAAGGAGATGGAGGAACTGAGTGAAATCCAGGTTAGTCGGGAAGTGGTGTTAGGTAAATTGAATGGATTAAAGGCCGATAAATCACCAGGGCCAGATAGGCTGCATCCCAGAGTACTTAAGGAAGTAGCTCCAGAAATAGTGGATGCATTAGTGATAATTTTTCAAAACTCTTTAGATTCTGGAGTAGTTCCTGAGGATTGGAGGGTAGCAAACGTAACCCCACTTTTTAAGAAGGGAGGGAGAGAGAAAACGGGGAATTACAGACCAGTTAGTCCAACATCGGTAGTGGGGAAACTGCTAGAGTCACTTATTAAAGATGGGATAGCAGCACATTTGGAAAGTGGTGAAATCATTGGACAAAGTCAGCATGGAATTACGAAAGGTAAATCATGTCTGACGAATCTTATAGAATTTTTCGAGGATGTAACTAGTAGAGTGGATAGGGGAGAACCAGTGGATGTGTTGTATCTGGACTTTCAGAAGGCTTTTGACAAGGTACCACATAAGAGATTAGTATGCAAACTTAAAGCACACGGTTTTGGGGGTTCAGTATTGATGTGGATAGAGAACTGGCTGGCAAACAGGAAGCAAAGAGTAGGAGTAAACGGGTCCTTTTCACAATGGCAGGCAGTGACTAGTGGGGTACCGCAAGGCTCAGTGCTGGGACCCCAGCTATTTACAATATATATTAATGTTCTGGATGAGGGAATTGAAGGCAACATCTCCAAGTTTGCGGATGACACTAAGCTGGGGGGGGGCAGTGTTAGCTGTGAGGAGGATGCTAGGAGACTGCAAGGTGACTTGGATAGGCTGGGTGAGTGGGCAAATGTTTGGCAGATGCAGTATAATGTGGATAAATGTGAGGTTATCCACTTTGGTGGCAAAAACAGGAAAGTAGACTATTATCTAAATGGTGGTCGATTAGGAAATGGGGAGATGCAGCGAGACCTGGGTGTCATGGTACACCAGTCATTGAAAGTAGGCATGCAGGTGCAGCAGGCAGTGAAGAAAGTGAATGGTATGTTAGCTTTCATAGCAAAAGGATTTGAGTATAGGAGCATGGAGGTTCTACTGCAGTTGTACAGGGTCTTGGTGAGACCACACCTGGAGTATTGCGTACAGTTTTGGTCTCCTAATCTGAGGAAGGACATTATAGCCATAGAGGGAGTGCAGAGAAGGTTCACCAGACTGATTCCTGGGATGTCAGGACTTTCATATGAAGAAAGACTGGATAGACTTGGCTTATACTCGCTAGAATTTAGGAGATTGAGAGGGGATCTTATAGAAACGTACAAAATACTTGTGGGGTTGGACAGGCTAGATGCAGGAAGATTGTTCCCGATGTTGGGGAAGTCCAGGACAAGGGGTCACAGCTTAAGGATAAGGGGGAAATCCTTTAAGACCGAGATGAGGAAAAACTTTTTCACACAGAGAGTGGTGAATCTCTGGAACTCTCTGCCACAGAGGGTAGTTGAGGCCAGTTCATTGGCTATATTTAAGAGGGAGTTAGATGTGGCCCTTGTGGCTAAGGGGATCAGGGGGTATGGGGAGAAGGCAGGTATGGGATACTGAGTTGGATGATCAGCCATGATCATATTGAATGGCGGTGCAGGCTCGAAGGGCCGAATGGCCTACTCCTGCACCTATTTTCTATGTATCTATGTATCTATGTATCACTACATCACCACCACATCATCACTACATTACTACATCACCACTGCAGCATTTACAATCCTGCTGACCCGAGTGGCGATGTTAATCCTGACTAAATTGGAGAGGCTAGGACTGGGATAAAAGCTTCGGGGCTGCTGGGAGATTTGGTCAATTTGGAATTGCTCTCTGCAGAGCTGGGACAGGCTGCGGAGTGGTGCCAGTGTGTCAAGAGCCTAGATACAATTTGCAAGAAAATAATAAGAACATCTGCAGACCCTGTCAATTAGGTGCAAAATGCACAGAATGGATTGGGTGGCTGCAAACCAGACATACACCTTGTAAATAATTGTAAATAATGTTGCAGAGTTCAACTTTGCCTAGTTTTGATTGGATGAGGTATTGAGCCTTGTCTGGGTTTCTTGCAGATCAGGGTAAATGTTTCTAAGTTGGCTTCCTTGAGAAGTCCTGTTTGAATACAATGTGTTAAGCTGCTGTATTATTGGGTTAGGGAAATGTCTGTTAATCAATATCTGTAATTGGATTATTAAGCGGCCACCCCTATGTGGTTCGGCCCCTCGACGTCCTGGGGCCTGTAAAGGTCCGCTACCACGAGGTCCAGCGTCGATCTTCTGGGACAGCGTTTGGGACTGCGTGACTTTCTGGAGTGTTTCTGTTTGAGCGAGGCCTAGAGGGCTTGAGCAGGCAGATACGAGGATCAAACCCGAGGTGGGATAGGTACAGTAGTTGAACTGTAATTGCGCTTTTGTTAAAATAAAGATTAGTTGTTCAAGCGCTTGATTCTGTGATTTTACTGAAACTAGACTGGGGGGAAGCTTAGATACGAGCAATTTACAGGGAGAGCTGCCTATGGTTGTACTGCGAGCAACACTCCACTCTCCAACAAGGAGCTCGGGCAGCAAGGTTTATACCTCAACACACAATGTGGCAGTGCTCTGTGTATGTGTGTGTGTTTGTGTTTGTGTGTGTGTTTCTGTATGTGTGTGTGTGTGTGTGTGAGAATGTGTTCGCATGATTGTGTGTCAGATGAAAGAATGGATCGACTAGGCTTGTATTCACTGGAATTTAGGATGAGAAGGGATCTTCTCATCCTAAAATTCTTAAGTGATTGGACAGGCTAGATGCAGGAAAAATGTTCCCGATGTTGGGGGAGTCCAGAACCAGGGGTCACAGTTTATGAATAAGGAGTAGGCCATTTAGGACTGAGATGAGGAAAAACTTTTTCACCCAGAGAGTTGTGAATCTGTGAAATGCTCTGCCACAGGCAGTGGAGGCGAATTCACTGGGTGTTTTCAAGAGAGAGTTGGATATAGCTTTTAGGGCTAATGGAAACAAGGGATATGGGAAGGAATGGGTTACTGATTTTGGATTATCAGCCATCATCATATTGAACCTTCTGAACCTTCTGAATTTTGTAGTCGGCAGGTCAGTACTCTGCATATCGCCAACTTGGACAATTTAACATTTTTATCAAGCCAATTAACCTACAAACCTGTACGTCTTTGGAGTGTGGGAGAAAACCGAAGATCTCGGAGAAAACCCACGCAGATCACGGGGAGAACGTACAAACTCCGTACAGACAGCACCCGTACTCGGATCGAACCCGGGTCTCTGGCGCTGCATCTCTACCGCTGTGCCACCGTGACTGCGATTGAATGGCAGTGCTAGCTTTAAGGGCCAAATGGCCTACTCCTGCACCTGTCTATGTTTCTACGTGTATGTGTGTGTATTTGTGTGTGAGTGTGTGTGTGTGTGTGTGTGTGTGTGTGTGTGTGTGTGTGTGTGTGTGTGTGTGTGTGTGTGTGTGTGTGTGTGTGTGTGTGTGTGTGTATAGAAACATAGAAACATAGAAAATAGGTGCAGGAGTAGGCCATTCGGCCCTTCGAGCCTGCACCGCCATTTGATATGATCATGGCTGATCATCCAACTCAGTATCCCATCCCTGCCTTCTCTCCATACCCCCTGATCCTTTTAGCCACAAGGGCCACATCTAACTCCCTCTTAAATATAGCCAATGAACTGGCCTCAACTACCTTCTGTGGCAGAGAATTCCAGAGATTCACCACTCTCTGTGTAAAAAATGATTCTCATCTCGGTCCTAAAAGTCTTCCCTCTTATCCTTAAACTGTGACCCCTAGTTCTGGACTTCCCCAACATCGGGAACAATCTTCCTGCATCTAGCCTGTCCAACCCCTTAAGAATTTTGTAAGTTTCTATAAGATCCCCCCTCAGTCTTCTGAATTCCAACGTGTACAAGCCGAGTCTATCCAGTCTTTCCTCATATGAAAGTCCTGCCATCCCAGGAATCATTCTGGTGAACCTTCTCTGTACTCCCTCTATGGCAAGAATGTCTTTCCTCAAATTAGGAGACCAAAACTGTACGCAATACTCCAGGTGTGGTCTCACCAAGACCCTGTACAACTGCAGTAGAACCTCCCTGCTCCTATACTCAAATCCTTTTGCTATGAATGCTAACATACCATTTGCTTTCTTCACTGCCTGCTGCACCTGCATTCCTACTTTCAATGACTGGTGTACCATGACACCCAGGTCTTGTTGCATCTCCCCTTTTCCTAATCGGCCACTATTCAGATAATAGTCTACTTTCCTGTTTTTGCCACCAAAGTGGATAACCTCACATTTATCCACATTATACTGCATCTGCCATGCCTTTGCCCACTCACCCAACCTATCCAAGTCACCTTGCAGCCTCCTAGCATCCTCCTCACAGCTAACACTGCCCCCCAGCTTCGTGTCATCTGCAAATTTGGAGATGTTGCATTCAATTCCCTCATCCAGATCATTAATATATATTGTAAATAGCTGGGGTCCCAGCACTGAGCCTTGCGGTACCCCACTAGTCACTGCCTGCCATTCTGAAAAGGACCCGTTTACTCCTACTCTTTGCTTCCTGTCTGCCAGCCAGTTCTCTATCCACATCAATACTGAACCCCGAATACCGTGTGCTTTAAGTTTGTATGCTAATCTCTTATGTGGGACCTTGTCGAAAGCCTTCTAAAAGTCCAGATATAACACATCCACTGGTTCTCCCTTATCCACTCTACTAGTTACATCCTCAAAAAATTCTATAAGATTCGTCAGACATGATTTACCTTTCATAAATCCATGCTGACTTTGTCCAATGAACTCACCACTTTCCAAATGTGCTGCTATCCCATCTTTAATAACTGACTCCTGAATTTTCCCCACCACCGATGTTAGACTAACTGGTCTGTAATTCCCCATTTTCTCTCTCCCTCCCTTTTTAAAAAGTGGGGTTACATTAGCTACCCTCCAGTCCTCAGGAACTACAGAATCTAAAGAGTTTTGATAAATTATCACTAATGCATCCACTATTTCTGCGGCTACTTCCTTAAGTACTCTGGGATGCAACTTATCCGGCCCTGGGAATTTATCGGCCTTTAATCCATTCAATTTACCTAACACCACTTCCCGGCTAACCTGGATTTCACTCAGTTCCTCCATTTCATTTAACCCCCGGTCCCTTGCTATTTCCGGCAGATTATTTATGTCTTCCTTAGTGAAGACAGAACCAAAGTAATTATTCAATTGGTCTGCCATGTCCTTGTTCCCCATGATCAATTCGCCTGTTTTAACTAATCTTTTCCTCTTGACATATCTATAAAAACTTTTGCAGTCAGTTTTTATGTTCCCTGCCAGTTTTCTTTCATAATCTATTTTCCCTTTCCTAATTAAGCCTTTTGTCCTCCTCTGCTGGACTCTGAATTTCTCCCAGTCCTCTGGTAGGCTGCTTGTTCTGGCTCATTTGTAGGCTTCCTCTTTAGTTTTGATACTATCCCTGATTTCCCTTGTTATCCACGGTTGCACTACCTTCCCTGATTTATTCTTTTGCCAAACTGGGATGAACACTTGTTGTAGTTCATCCACGCAGTTTTTAAATGCCTTCCATTGCATATCCACCGTCAACCCTTTAAGAATCATTGGCCAGTCTATCTTGGCCAATTCACGTCTCATACCCTCAAAGTCACCTTTCTTTAAGTTCAGGACCTTTGTTTCTGAATTAACAATGTCACTCTCCATCCTAATGAAGAACTCAACCATATTATAGTCACTCTTGCCCAAGGGGGCACGCACAACAAGACTGCTAACTAACCCTTCCTCATTACTCAATACCCAGTCTAGAATAGCCTGCTCTCTCGTTGGTTCTTCTACATGTTGGTTTAGAAAACTATCCCGCATACATTCCAAGAAATCCTCTTCCTCAGCACCCCTGCCAATTTGATTCACCCAATCTATATGTAGATTGAAGTCACCCATTATAACTGTTTTACCTTTGTTGCACGCGTTTCTAATTTCCTGTTTGATGCCATCCCCAACTCCACTACTACTGTTAGGTGGCCGGTACACCACTCCCACTAGCGTTTTCTGCCCCCTAGTGTTTCGCAGCTCTACCCATATCGATTCCACATCCTCCAAGCTAATGTCCTTCCTTTCTATTGCGTTAATCTCCTCTCTAACCAGCAACGCTACCCCGCCTCCTTTTCCTTTCTGTCTATCCCTCCTGAATATTGAATATCCCTGAATGTTCAGCTCCCAGCCTTGGTCACCCTGGAGCCATGTCTCCGTGATCCCAACTATATCATATTCATTAATAACTATCTGCACATTCAACTCATCCACCTTATTACGAATGCTCCTTGCATTAAGATACAAAGCCTTCAGGCTTGTCTTTACAACACTCTTACCCCTTATACAATTATGTTGAAAAGTGGCCCTTTTTGATTTTTGCCCTGGTTTTGTCTGCCTGCCACTTTTACTTTTCACCTTGCTACCTATTGCTTCTACCCTCATTTTACACCCCCCTGGCTCTCTGCTCTTGCACCCATCCCCCTGCCACATTAGTTTAAATCCTCCCCGACAGCACTAGCATGTGTGTGTATGTGCATGCATGTCCGTGTGTATGTGTGAATGTGTGTGTGTGTGTATGTGTGTATGTGTATGTGTGTGTGTGTGTGTGTGTGTGTGTGTGTGTATGTGTATGTGGGTGTGTGTGTGTGTGTGTGTGTGTGTGTGTGAATGTGTGTGTGTTTGTGAGTATGTATGTGTGTGTGTGTGTTTCTGAGTGTGTATGTGTGCCTGCATGTCTGTCTGTGTGTGTGTGTGTTTAATTTTCCTCCCTCCCTTCCAATTCCCAATGTTACAGCTATTTCTGGCTTGTAGTTTGTATTCTCTGCAGTAAATCCACCTGCAAAATACTGTTTAATTTATTCGCTATCTCCTTGTTTTTCATTATGAATTCCCCAGGCTCACATCCTGTAGTTAACACTTCTCTAATACCTGTCTCAAATCTAACTATCTTCCTTTATGCTTTGTCTCCTACTATTTTGTTCAGCTTTGCAATGATTATTTGCGTTTTTTAATATATCCTACCCAATTTTCGAACCTCTCGCCTGCCCTTACAAAACCAAATGCTTTGATGTGAGGTTTGAAACTACTAGTGAATACTTATAGCCAACAAAGAAAAGTATCATTCACTGTTCTGAAAGCTTCAAATGGCTCAGCCTGATCAGAATTCTCAGGAGGTGAGTTCCACATTCCCACTGCTTTCTTGTAGGTCTACGAAAGATAGTCACTCTGGTGTTCTCCGTTCAGAGGTGACCTTTCAACCTCACCAGCTTGCACGCAGGTCCTGTCAGCCTTTAGTTTTAGTTTTAGAGATACAGCATTAAAACAGGCCCTTCGGCCCACCAAGTCCACGCCGGCCATCGATCACCGGTTCACACGCTAGTTCTACCTTGTCCCTGCACACCGGGATTGATTGAAACTATATTATCACTTGTGACATGTCACAGTGGAATTCTTTGTTTTGCATCCCATACAAGAAGCATGAAAGAGTCGTAGGCAAAGTATACAGAGCGCCAACACAGTTACAAAGTGTTCATTATAGTCCCCAATATATTGCTCCTGGTGGCACCCCCACGCTGGGCCCCCCTTTGTTCTCTCAGCGGCCCAACCCACGGCGGGTCCCTCTGTCCTCGGCGACCCCCCATGCCTGGTCCTTCTTTGTTTTCTCAGTGTCCCCCACCGCACCCCACCCCCCCACCCCCCCCACGCCAGGTCCCGGTCTTCGGCAGTCCCCCCACGCCGGGTCCCTCTTTGGTTCTCTTATGTAACCAAGAGGCCGATTAAACTACAATCCCACATGTTTGTATGTTCATAAGTTCATGAGTTCTAGGAGCAGAATTAGGCCATACGGCCCATCAAGTCTACTCTGCCATTCAATCATGGCTGATCTATCTTTCCCTCTCAACCTCATTCTCCTGCCTCCTCCCCATAACCCCTGACACCTTTACTAATCAGGAATTTGTCAATCTTGAAAATATCCATTGGGAGGAAATCCATCCGTGTGGGAGGAAACCGGAGCACCCGGAGGAAACCCATCCATGCGGTCACAGGGAGAACGTGCAAACTCCACACACAGACAGCACCCGAGGCCAGGATCGAACCGGGGTCTCTGGCGCTGTGAGGAGGCCACATTCACCTCTCCTCCACCTTGCGTGCAATGAGAGAAGTCGTGCTTTAGGAGTAGATTGTTCAGGCACACCGTACAACAGAATGATGACTGTGAAGCCAGTCACACTGTCAGCCTGCTCCCAGTACTGGTGTCAATAGTTACACTTGGTCAATAGTTAGACTTGTAACAGCAACACAGAACACAAGAGAAGTACGGAATCTCAGAAAAAAAAGATATTGATTAGAAAAATAAGTGATTCGCACCACCACCAGGTTTTAAAATAGTTTAATGTATAAACACAACAGCGCTGATTCAGGTACAGACAAGTTTAATTAATTACAGTTGTCTTATCTTCTGCACGGTCTCATTTCTCACCGGCTTTCTGGAGTTGGAAGGTTTAACATTGAACAGCAGGGAGCTGGTTATTGCATTGGTATAAATATTGTTGCTTGTTAGAATCATAGAGTGATACAACGTGGAAAGAGGCCCTTCGGCCCAACTTGCCCTCACCGACCAACATATCCCACCAGATTTACCAGGATGTAACCAGGACTCGAGGGACTGAGTTATAGCGAGAGGTTGGGCAGGCTAGGGGTCTACTCCTTGAAGCGCAGGAGGATAAGGGGTGATCTTGTAGAGGTGTATAAAATCATGAGAAGAATAGATCAGGTAAATGCATCTGAATCTTTTGGCCAGAGTAGGGGAATCGAGAAGTTTAAGGTGAGGAGGGAAAGATTTAATGGGAACCTGAGGGGGTACCGTTTTTACATGGTGGGTGTATGGAACAAGCTGCTGGAGGAGGTAGTTGAGGCAGGTACTATAGTAATGTTTAAGAAACATTTAGACAGGTACATGGATATGATCATAAGATCATGTGATGGGAACAGAATAAGGCCATTCGGCCCATCAAGTCCACTCCACCATTCAATCATGGCTGATCTATCCCTCCCTCCTAACCCCATTCTCCTGCCTTCTCCCCATAACCTCTGACACCTGTATTAATCAAGAATCTATCTATCTCTGACTTAAATATATCCACTGACTTGACCTCCAAAGAATTCCACAGATTCACCACCCTCTGACTAAAGAAATCCCTCCTCATCTCCTTCCTAAAAGAACGCCCTTTAATTCTGAGACTATGACCTCTAGTCCTAGACTCTCCCACTAGTGGAAACATCCTCGCCACATCCACTCTATCCAAGCCTTTCACTACTCTGTACATTTTAATGAGGTCCCCCCTCGTTCTTCTAAACTCCGGTGAGTACAGGCCCTGTGCCGTCAAATGCTCTGCTAGCATTTATTTCAAGAGGGCTTATATATACAAACACAGGGATGTAATGCTGAGGCTCTATAAGGTGCTGGTCAGGCCACATTTGGAATATTGTGAACTACTTTGGGCACCATGTCTGAGGAAGGATGTGCTTGCTCTGGAGAGGGTCCAGAGGAGGTTTACAAGATAGGGTAGGTTTCGAGGGATATGGGCCAAAAGCAGGCAGGTGGGATCAATGTTGATGCAGATGGGCAAGTTGGGTCGAAGGACCTGTTTCCATGCTGTATGACTCCATGACTCGACTGGAAGACACAGTTTGCCAGGATCCACTTGCTTGCATTCAAGTGTTTAAAAAGAAGTGGCAGAGGAGATTAGTTTAACTTGGCATCATGTTCGGCATGGACATTGTGGGCTGAAGAGCCTGTGCCTCTGCTGTACTTTGTTTATTTTAGTTTAATTTGGTTCTGTTTGGTCTAGAGATAGAATGTGGAAACAGGCCCTTCGGCCCACCAAGCCTGCACCGACCAACGATTACCTCATACACTAGTTCTATCCTACACACCAGGGACAATGAGCCTACAAACGAGACACAACATGCTAGAATAACTCAGTGGTTCAGGCAGCATCTCTTGAGAAATAGAATAGGTGACCTTTCAGGTCAGAACCCTTCATGATTGGGGACGATCAGCCATGATCACAATGAATGGCGGTGCTGGCTCGAAGGGCCGAATGGCCTCCACCTGCACCTATTTTCTATGTTTCTATGTCTGAAGAAGGACCTGAAGCTATTTTTCTTCTCCAGAGATGCTGACTAACCCGCTGAGTTACTCCACCACTTTGTGTCTCTCTTCGGTCTAGACCAGCATCTGCAGTTCCTTTCTACATTTAACCTACAAACCTGCGAGTTTTTGGAATGTGGGAGGAAACGGGAGCACCCGGGGGAAGCACACGCGGTCACAGAGAGAACATTCAAATTCCATGCAGACAGCACCTGTAGTCAGGATCGAACCTATGTCTCTGGTGCTGTGAGGCAGCAGTTCTACCAGCTGCGCCACCATGCCAGCCACTTATTACATACGTTTTATTGTTACTGATAATTTGTCTTTGAATTTAGTCAACGAAAGCATTTCTACGTGACTTTACAAAAATACATTTCTGTTATTTAATTCAACTTGCATTTTTCAGATTGTTGAATACATCGGAGGTATTGATAATTCTCGACAGCTGCCTCATTTTTCTCTTTCTCAACCCAGTTTAAAGCAATTATGTTACTTGCCCGAGATTAACTAGCTCAGCGCCAACTGGGAATTCATCTTGGGACACAATGTAAGTTCACACCGAGTGGATGGACGGCTTACTTAATGAGACATTGAGGGAGCTCTCATTCAACGGCCCACGCCTGCGACTGCTTCTCGTTACGAGTTGGTCATTTGTTAGATTGAGCTTACGGCTTTACTAAAAACAGCCGCTCGTTAAATTGTGCCTTGAAGCAAATAAAAATTGTGCAAGACTACAGCCACTGGAGATTATTACATGATCGCCTGTATGTGAGGATAAAAAGTATTAAGTATTAAAAGCAGAAACGGCTCCCAGACCTACCGACTATAGTCCTCTGCTAAACATGCTCATACATCTTCAGCCTTCATAATGGCTTTTACATTTTATTGACATGTTTTATTTCTATGGAGGTCCATTATAGTGAGTGTATAACTACGTGAAACAATCTCTGGTGCATACACTTCTTACAGTCCACAGTCACGGCTTAGAGTCAGCAGAGCATCAGTAACATAGAACGTACAACACACAACAGGAAACGTGGGACATGGAACGCAGGACACGCAACATGTAACATGGCACGTGGAACATGGAGCATACTGTAGAACATTGAGCGAGGAACATGGAAGAAGGACCATGTGAGGAAGGAATTGCAGATGCTGGCTTACACCAAAGATAAATACAAAATGCTGGAGGGACTCAGTGGGTCAGGCAGCATCTCTGGAGAAAAGGAATAGGTGACATTGCGGGTCGAGACTCTTCTTCAGGATGAGAACAAGTATAGTCTTTCCGCTGGCTGGTTAGCACGTAACAAAAACTGTTTCTGTTCATAAGTTATAGGAGCAGAAACAGGCCATTCCGCCATTCGATCATGGCTGATCTAACTTTCTCTCACAACCCCATTCTCCTGCCTTATCCCCATAACCCCTGACACCCTTACTAATCAAGAATCTGAAAATCTCTGCCTTAAAAATATCAATTGACTTGGCCTCCACAGCCGTCTGTGGCAATGTTCCACAGATTCACCACCCTCCAAAGAAATTCCTCCTCACCTCCTTCCTAAAGGTACGTCCTTTTACATCCTTCCCTCTCTCTCTTCCCCATCTCCATATCATTCCTCCTCTCCATCTTAAGATAGGCACTAAATGCTGAAGTAACTCAGCGCATCAGGCAGCACCTCCAGATACGTAAGTGGCATTCAAACGACTTTTGGACAGGCACACGGATAGGCAGGGAACGAAGGGATGTGGTTTATGTGCAGGCAGACAAGAGTTGGCCTTGGCAACTTGAACGCCCAAGAAGGAAGAAGATTACAAAAAGCGGTGGACACTGCCCGGTCCATCACGGGTACTGACCTCCCCACCATCGCAGGGATCTACAGAGAGTGGTGGACACTGCCCAGTCCATCACGGGTACTGACCTCCCCACCATCGCAGGGATCTACAGAGAGTGGTGGACACTGCCCAGTCCATCACGGGTACTGACCTCCCCACCATCACAGGGATTTACAGGTGTAGCTGCCTCAAGATGGCAGCCGGCATCATCAGACACCCACACTTCCCTGGCCATGCTCTCATTTCACGTTTGCCATCGGGATGAAGATACAGGAAGCTGAAAACTGTAATGTCCAGGTTCAGGAGTAGCTTCTTCATTACAACCATCAGGCTATTAAACACTACAAACTCCAAATAAGCTTTGAACTACATAGATTTCAGGGGCATTGCTTGTGTTTTTAACTTTGCACTATTTTTGTTTGTTTGCTTTATATATATATTGGGTCCCAGCATCACACGGGAGGGCTGGTCCCCCAACGCAATATTCCACCTCTCCACCAATTCCAATATTGGTGGCCAGTGGGGGGGGGGTGGGGCTTTCTGGAGTGCTAGTATGGGTGTTGTGGGCTGAAGGGACTGGTTTCCAGAGGGCTAATATGGACATTGTGGGCCGAATGGATTCTTGCGCTGGCGGCTCAGTCACTCAAGCCTGTTGTGCTGGCAGCTCACTCACTCACAGCTGGTGGGCTGGCAGTTAACTCACGGCTATTCCTTGAAATTCCATTTCAAGCAGGGTGCAAGGCCACCAAATTCAAGTGCAGTTTCATACCATTTCAGGCAGGGTGCAAGGCCACTAAAGACAGCGAGTCGTGACCTCTCCCTCCTCCATCTTGCAGAGACTGAGCCACGCTCACACTTCTGGGTTTTATAGTCCCTCCGTCCCTCCCACCAGAAGGGGCGTGGCCTTCATGGTGTGATTGACAGGAGAGAGAATCTCAACATTTTAAAACACTAATAACTCTTTTATTTTTCATTGATGGAAAAAGTCCTTGGCACCTGATGAGCGGAGGGGGACTCTGAGTAACATGGCCAAAAATCACAGCCGTATGTGGTGGCGTTTTTTTCTAAAATCAATATAAAGCGCAAACAGGAAGTGGTCAAGATTAGACTTTTAATTATATAGAAGGCAAGGCAACTTTAATTAGGCAAGGCATCTTTAATTAGGCAAGGCAACTTTAATTAGGCAAGGCAACTTTAATTAGGCAAGGCAACTTTAATTAAGCAAGGCAATTTTAATTAGGCAAGGTAACTTTAATTAGGCAAGGCAACTTCAATTAGGCAATTAGGCAACATTTTTTAAACACTAATAACTCTTTTTCATCAATGGGAAAAATCCTCTTGTCCTGCGCAGCGGAGGGGGACTCTGAGTACGATGGCCAAAAATCACAGCCGTAAGTGGCAGCGTTTTTTCTAAAATCAATATACAGTACAACAGGAAGTGGTCAAGATCAGACTTTTAGTAATATAGATATATATATATATTGATGTATGTATGTGTGTGTGTGTGTGTGTGTGTGTGTGAGAGTGTGAGTGTGAGTGTGAGTGTGAGTGTGAGTGTGAGTGTGAGTGTGAGTGTGAGTGTGATGTGAGTGTGAGTGTGAGTGTGAGTGTGAGTGTGTGAGTGTGAGTGTGAGTGTGAGTGTGAGTGTGAGTGTGAGTGTGAGTGTGAGTGTGAGTGTGAGTGTGAGTGTGAGTGTGAGTGTGAGTGTGAGTGTGAGTGTGAGTGTGAGTGTGAGTGTGAGTGTGAGTGTGAGTGTGAGTGTGAGTGTGAGTGTGAGTGTGAGTGTGAGTGGAGTGTGAGTGTGAGTGTGAGTGTGAGTGTGAGTGTGTGAGTGTGAGTGTGAGTGTGAGTGTGTGTGTGTGTGTGTGTGTGTGTGCGTGCGTGTGTGGCGTGCGTGTGTGCGTGTGTGTGTGTGTACGTGTGTGTGTGTGTGTGTGTGTGTGAATATATATACTGTGCCTGGGTCTTGCCAACTCGGTGAAGAGCAGCTGCCAATGGATGTGTCGTCTGTGTCCAAGGAAGCAGCCAATAGCTTAACACGGCACTGACATCTCATGTCCCAAGCCACCTCTTCCTATCATGATACAATGTGGAAACAGTCCCTTCAGCCCACTGAGTCCACGCTGATCATCGATCACCAGTTCACACTGGTAAAAAAAGCACAAAGTGGTGGAGTAACTCAGCGGGTCAGGCAGCATCTCAGGAGAACATGGATAGGTGACACTGCCGATTGGGACCCTTCTTCAGACTGATTTTTTGTTTTAGAGTTTTTAGTTTTAGAGATGTGGCACGGAAACAGGCCCCTCGGCCCACGAAGTCCACACCGACCAGCAATCCCCATACTCTAACACTATCCTACACACTAGGGACAATTTACAATTTTCTATACCCAAACCAATGAACCCTAAAAACCTGTGCAAGAAAGAACTGCAGATGCTGGTTTAAATCGAAGGTAGACACAAAATGCTGGAGTAACTCAGCGGGACAGGCAGCATCTCAGGAGAGAAGGCATGGGTGACGTTTCAGGTCGAGGCCCTTGGGAGGTGCTGCCTGTCCCGCTGAGTTACTCCAGCATTTCGTGTCAACCTAAAAACCTGTATGTCTTAAGAGTGTGGGAAGAAACCAGAGCACCCGGAGAACACCCACATGGTCACAGGGAGAACGTACAAACTCCGAACAGACAGCACCCGTGGGCAGGATCTCTGGCACTGTCAGGCAGCAGCTCTACCCGCTGCACCACTGTGCCGCCGTTTAGTACCAGATGTATTTTTACAATAAACTCAGTGATTCCCTAGTTACCGCGTCAAGGTTCCAGATTTATTTAATTACCGCACTTTAAATTGTTGCAGTGGGATTCAAACTCACCTTTAGATCAATCTGCCAGACAATTTCTGTCCCTTAATGTTGTCTCTGCACACATTTCAATTTCCCTTTATAGTCACAGAATTATGTGAATAATATTCTGTTAAATAATGTTAACTGTGGTAAATAATTAAAACCAGCAAACCCTATGGCATGGGCTAAATGTCTTTATTAGTGTTGCTTCACTGACTGACTGACCTCTGGGGAGTTTTATTGCAGTCAGGGGAGGTTGTGCAAATTCTAGACTGCAAATCCATTTCCAAAACACCCTTGATAATAATTAATTTTGCCAAGTGTCATTAATGCCACATATTTGATTGTTCACACGCGATATCTGGCTGCAGAGATAAGGGCTGTAAGAACAGCCAAAACCTTTATCACTAGGCCTCCAGAGCTGTGATTGACTCCTATAACTGCTATTGTGTCTGTGTCATGTGTGTGTGTGTGTGAGAGAGAGAGAGAGAGAGGGGGGGAGGAGAAAGGGGTAAAGTGAGGGAGGGAGAGAGAGAGAGAGAGAGGGGGGGGAGAGAGAGAGAGAGAGGGGGAGGAGAGAGAGGGGGGAGAGAGAGGTGGGGGAAAAAGAGAGAGAGAGAGAGGGGGAGAGAGGGATAGAGAGGGCGGGAGGAGCGTTGCCAATTGTAGCAATGTTACAAAATTTTGAGATTTTAAAAATAAAGTCTGCAATTTATCCCATCAGATAAAGCATAAAAAGAAGTTTAATTTGACACCTAATTCACTTTCATATCTTCAGTATTAAAAAAGTTATGGCCATTTTCATACTCGGAAATTAGCATCTTGTTCCCTATTGCTTTTCCATTGACTTAACTCAAAAGCTGTGTTCGAGGACAGTCAAAAGCCCATAAATTTCTTAAAAATTAAGAGAACTGAAAGAAATTTTCAGTTATTATAGATTGAAGCATTCTGAAACAAATATGAAACAATCTTACTTAGAAGACATGAAATTAAAGCATATAATTAGTTAGTTACCTAATTGTAGCTAATTACAAAATTCAATTACTAGATCTAAACATCTATCAATTTCTTAAGAATAGATTAACATTTTTTAATAGCCTTAAAGGCCTGTCTCACGAGTCTGCGGTCATTGGCGGCGAAACGGGAAGAATCTGCCGCCATAGCCCGCGCACTCGTGAGAAAGTACAATTCCCGGGCCGTGCGGCGGTGTTCCCAACACCGTAAAATAAAATCCACAATGTCGAAAACCAAATACTCACCGCACAACCTCCACCAGTGATGCACAAGTGCGGCACGGCCGCTCGCACGGGCCGCCGCCAGTGTGGCTCGAGCGCCGTGCGTCAAACCTCCACTGCCACAGCCTCCGCCAGTGAGCCACGTGCCGCCGCCAGTGACGCACGTGTGCTGCACGGCCGCAGGCACAGCCACCGCTACAGCGCCGCGATCAGGATGGCCGCCGCCACAGCCGCCGCTGGTGAGTCACGTGCGGCGGGCCGACGTCATCGCAGTCGGCCCGCCCTTTTTTTACTTACCGCAAGCACGTGGGACCCGCCGTGTTTGAATTAACTCGGCCCCCGCGCAGCATCCGTGCGGCGCTCCAGTGGATAGGCTCGACGCTCTCACCGTTGCCGCGCGGTCCTCGCTACCGGCGACGCCGCGCTTCACCGCCGATGACCGCAAACAGGTAAGACAGAGCCTTAAGTGTCCAAATAACATTCACACAAGAATTCACAATATAACATGATTTTTAAATCTCATTGTCATACAGGCCAAATGGAAGGAATTGAATGTTTAATACCTGTAAATTAATGGCCATTTATATCATCTTGCGAATGGGGATTTCTGGAACGCGATCATTTGGAACGTTGATTTGCGGTGAATTTAACCCCGTATCGGCATGAAAAATACTGCCGTTAGTTCGGGGAATAAAATCACCGTTTCGCATGAAAAAATGTGAATTAAAGGCTTCTTAAGAAGCACTTTTATACATTAAAATAAACCACTTTCGTTTACCTGTCCCGTACGTGAAATCCGTCCCCGTTGTCGGCGTTGACGGCTTTAGGAGTTGCTTTTAAAATGACTCCAGCGCTGAACTTGTCGGTTTAATAATTTAAAAAAATACACAAAACGCCCCTAGGAACGATTTTTCAGCAAACGCTTGTACTCCAACGAAATATAATTCAGGACAAGGTAGGAGAAACCCGCGTTTTAAACCCGCCCCCCCCCCCTTAAAGGCGCCAAAATCGCGCACACGGCCAGTGACAGAATTACAGCGCGACTGAAGGTAAGTATTGTAACATACCTACCAATTGTCCCGTATTAACCGGGGACATCCTGTATATTGGGCTAAAACTACTCGAGTCGAGGGGGCTGTCGGGTCGGAGCGCCGTGTCCGGCCCCGCCTCACCTGTCCCGAAGTAGTGCAGCTCATGGAGTGCAGCAGCAGCGCCTCGCCCGTGGCCCCGTCGGTCGGCAGCCCGGCCAGCTGTCCGACTTCAGGACATTCGCTTACCGCCGACACCACCACCCCTCCTTCTCATGGTCAATCATCGGTTCATGAGTTGGACGGGGTGCCAGACTTTGCTCGCGACATCGCCCGGGCCAAAACTACTCAGCTGGCCCGCCGGCTGGGCTTTGTGTGCAGTCCAGCACTCCAGCCAACTCATCATTCACCCAGCCACGGCTGAGTCGGTCAAGGAATTGCCATTGGGAATTTGTCCCCTATTATGATATTTTATCCCTTATTTGGGAGTGAGAAAGTTGGCAACCCTAGGCGGGAGAGAGAGATGGGGGAGAGAGAGGAGGGGGAAGAGAGAAAGGGGGGAGAGACACAGGGGGGAAGAGAGAGAGGGGAGAGAGAGAGGGGGGTGAGAGAGGGAGAGAGAGAGAAGGGAGAGAGAGAGGGGGTGGAGGGGAGAGAGAGGGTTGAGGGGGGAGAGGGAGAGGGAGAGAAGCAAAATGGGGAGGGGGAGAGGGGTGGAGGAGAGGCAGAGAGAGAGAGAGGGGAGGAGCGAGAGCAAGGCGGGGGGAGAGCGGGGATGGAGAGGGGGAGAGAGATAGTGGGGGAGAGAGGGGAGAGAGAGGGGGAGAGAGAGAGAGAGTGAGAGGGAGGGGGAGAGAGAGAGAGAGAGAGAGAGCGAGAGAGAGAGAGAGAGAGAGAGAGAGAGAGAGAGAGAGAGGCTGGCTGTGTTTTTTTCAGCTCTGCAGTTGAGAAGGATTCAAACAGCTTTTGAAGGACGTTGTCGATGGGGAAGGAACAGAGGCAGAGGGGCTTCATGGTCTAACTTATTGTTGGACTGGTGAAACTTTTCTCTGCTCTAGGAATTCTCCACAAGTGCGGACATTCCGGAGATATTTTTCCATTGTGGAGGGTGCGGTTGTCGTTGGCGGACTGCCAAGAGTGGATGGTGTTAGAGGGAACGGAAAAAAGGCATTTTGCTCCGGCGAATGCCGGGTTTAATGTGAAGATGGTACTGTTGAGTCCGGAAAGAATGGGATAGAGCTTCCCAAAAGCTGCTGTCGGCTGTGGACGTCTTTGGGGATTTTCTGGCTGTAGCTGGAGGCTTCAGAGTTCTGCTACTTGTTGACTGTGACTGTTTGCAGGAGTTAACGCGGAGCTGAGCTGCCGGGGCGATTGGAGCTGGTTGTGCCTCTGTCAGGATGGCGAAGGCTGGGGCGAGGCCGAAGAACCCGGAGCTACGCAGTGGCGGCATCAGAGGCGGATGCGAGGACAGTGGAGCATGAGCCTTATGTGAACTTGCATTGGGGCAGGTTTGGTATCTCGGTCCAAACTGGGCCCCAGATGTCTAGGGGTGCAATTACCAAGGCCGTGAATGACCTTATTGGGGGGCGGGCTGTTGTCTCTTCCGAGCTTGTAAGAGGCAAGGTGGAGATGATTTTGAAGACCGAGGAGGGTGTGAAAATGGCGTTGGAGAGGGGGATATCAGTGGGGGGGATCCAATTACAGGTGGATCCGTGGTTATCGAGGGTGAGACCGGTTCTCCTGCGGAGTTGCCCCACATTTATTTCGGATGCTGCACTTATGCCACACCTGTCTACGATTGGGGAGGTGAGGTCTAAGTGCTTTAGGCTCAGGCACCTCGGGGGGGACCCGGAGGAAAGAGGGATCTTGAGTTTTAAGAGGAGGGTGTTCATGAAGGTGGGTGAGGGCGAAGGCGAGGAGGGAGCTTTGAGGTGGATTGTCAGGGTCTCTATAGAACCGTGTATTGGAGTTGGGGGAAGGCACGGTGTCATGAGTGTGGAGCATATGGACATTTCCGTAACGAGTGTCTTTCTCGCAGGGGCATTGCTAGAAGTTCTAGCGTAGTGGCCCAGGATTGCAATGCTGGCCCATCCGGGGTGGTACATCATGCCTCGGTGGCGCGGGGCGGCACTGCTGACCTGGCTAGGGCGGCTAGCTCTACCTCGGGGATCCGGGGCGGAAGTGATAGGCCATCTGGGTCTGAAAGTTCTGCCTTGGGGGCCCGGGGCGGGGAAGGCCTCAGGCCCCTGCGTCCTGAGACTGTGGAGGTGGTGGTGGATAATGGTGAGGGGGAGGGAGAGGGTGGAGAGGGGGAGGAAAAAGATGGGGGGGGGAGTGGGAGGTGAAGAAGTCGAGGAAGAAGAAGGCAAAGGGCCATCCAGTGAGTAAAACGCAATCTGGGAACGGGGTGCGTGTCAGATCTAGTGAGGTCCAGAGTGTGCTTGGTGTGGCCCAGCAAGGCGATGAGGTCACTCAGACGGGGGGAGGGATGGTAAAGTGTGCGGGTGGTATAGTGGATGGGGGTAGTGAGGGGGTGGAAGACCCTTCCTTTATGGAGGTCACCGTACCGCCGCATGCTAGTGGGGTAAAAAGGACTAGGCCTGGCGAGGAAGAGGAAGGGCGTGAGGCGAAAGTTAGGGCAGGTGAGGGGGTTGATTCCGCTGGAGATGTGTCCTCTGGGCGGGTGGCTGTCCCTTCATTTCAGGGGCCCTCTGAGGGAGTTATCTCATCGGGTGGTGAGGTGAGCTCCCCTGGGGATGTGTCCTCTGGGTCGGAGGAGGTCCCCTCGTTTCAGAGGCCTCTTGAGGGTGATGGAACGCCAGAGGATGGGGTATGTGCCCATGGTAGGGGGGCCCTGAGATGGGGATGAGCAGAGTCGGCCTGAGGGGGGTGGTTCGGGGGCTGTGGTGTTCCAGTCTATGCTGCACATCAGAGCCAGTGGTGGTAATGGGGGGTGTGCTGCATCGCCGGATGAGGTGGAAGGGGAGAGGCTAAAAGAAAGAGGAGAGCCTCTGGGTATTGCTAGTGGTGGGGATGCTATAGGTGGTGTGGAGGTCGGGGATAGTTCGGGAGGTGAGTTCCCTTTAGGTTCAAGGGGTGGCAGTGTATCCCAGGCCCGGGGGTGCCCAGTGTTTTTGTTTCCCCAGGTCAGGAGTGGTGGGTGATGGTAGCGAGCAGGTGCCAAGCCAGTCAGGGGGATGCTTGTTGCAGTTGGGGGTTTCGGGGCCCTTACCTGGCATTGATCCTGGGGGTGGTGGCTTGCTGGAGGAGCGGGAGGGTGAACAGGAAAGTTTGGGTAGTGGGGGTGGAGAGCTTTTGGAGAGCTCTGGGCGTTCAATTACTGAGGGAGACCTTGAACGTTGTGTTGTGGAGCCTGATGGTGCAGGTGCAAGTGCGTTGGCCGAGTGCCCAGGGTCCAAGGCCGAGTCTCTTGAATGTGAGATAGAGGTGGTTCGAGACTTTCTCAGAACAAACCGCTCCGTAAGAACAAGATTGGAGGCTGCTAATAGGCGGTGGAAGGATCTGCCAGGATTGATCCGATTCTCGAGGATATTCTTGGCAGCAGGGAGAGTGCTCTTACTGACTTAGAGGAGAGGCAGTTTGGGGACTTTTTGGTGTTCCTTAGAGAGAAATTTGTTGTGTCTACGGGGTGTGAAGGGGTTTAATATCGTGGGCCTTTACATTCACCGTTGTAACATTAAACTTAAACGGGAGTAGAGCGAGTTTTCGTAGATTTCAGCTTTTATCAGTCCTTAAAGAGGGGAGATTTGCAGTGTGTTTTCTGCAGGAGACGCACACAGTTGTTAGTGATGAACCTACCTGGAGACTGGAGTGGGAAGGGGGGTTTACATGAGCCATCTCAGCTCAAATTCGAGTGGGGTGGCCTTTTTGTTGGCCCAGAATTTCCTGCCAACGATTTTAAAAGTGAATGAAGTTGTGCCTGGACGTTTGCTCCATATGCAGTGAGCTTGGATGGCATACCGTTGCATTTCATTAACGTGTATGCCCCTAGCTCCGGCACGATGCAGGCCGGCCTAATTCAGGAGGTGACTGCTCTGTTGAGCACTATTGATAGGGGAGAGTGTGTTTTCCTTGGTGGGGACTTTAATTGCACACTTGAGGCGCGAGATCGTTCTGGTACTCAGTGTGCCCCTGCTGTAGCGAAGAAGTTGAGAGGGATGATTGAATCCTTTGAGTTGGTTGATGCATGGAGGAACCTCCACCCGGATTCCAATGCTTTTTCGCGGAGGTATGAGGGTGGTGGTTCCCGTATTGACAGAATATATATTTCCCGAGCGTGTGTTGCCCGTGTCTCAGAGGCTTCAATGCGGGTGGTGCCATGTTCGGATCACTGTTTGGTGCGTGTGGAATTCAATCCGGCGCGCGCTAGGGCTGGGTCCGCGTACTGGCACTTTAATAACCGGTTGCTGGAGGATCGGTGTTTCCGGGAGTCATTCAGTAGGTTCTGGGGGAAGTGGAGAGAGGGGCGGAGGGGCTTCTCTTCCCTTAGGCAGTGGTGGGATGTAGGGAAGGCTCACATTCGTCTATTTTGTAAGGAGTATACGTGGGGGTCGACCGGACGGAGGGACTCAGCGGTCGCGAGGCTTGAGAGGGAGCTACGGGGTGCAGAGTCTCGCCTGGGTCGGGATGGTGAAGACTCCTGTGGATGGGGAGAGTTTCAGGGAGAAGAAGGAAGCCTTGAGGAATCTGCTGCTTGAGCGGTCCCGAGGTGCTTTCGTGAGGGCGCGGGTACAGATGATGCAAGATCTGGACCGAGCGTCGCCTTTCTTTTTTTCTCTTTGGAGAAAGGGAGGGGAGCCTGCAAGCAGCTCGTAGAGCTGCTCGCAGATGATGGATCCTCAGTCACTGATCCGGGAGGATCAGTGAGGAGGTCAGGTCCTTTTATGGGTCCCTGTTCTCCGCAGGGGGATATAACGGGGAGGCTCAGCAGGACTTGTGGGAGGGTCTACCGACTGTTGATAGGGAGGTGGCCGATCTTCTTGATGGCCCCTTATCTTTGGAGGAGTTGACTTGTGCATTGTTTCAGCTCAGGAAGGTAAGTCACCCGGGATGGATGGGTTGACGGTGGAGTTTGTCAGAGCTTTCTGGGAGATCCTGGGGGGTGATTACATGTTGGTGCTGGGGGAGAGTCTGGCGGCCGGGGCGATGCCCCTCTCGTGGCGTAGGGCAGTTGTTGTCTTGCTGCCTAAGAAGGGTGAACTCCGCTTGTTGAAGAACTGGAGGCCAGTATCTCTCCTATGTACAGAATATAAAGTATTTGCACGGGCAATGGCAAATCGCATGGGCCCTGTGCTGTCTCAAATGATTCATCCTGACCAGTCCTATACAGTCCCTGGCAGGTCCATTCAGGATAACATCCACCTGGTTAGGGACCTGATTCATATAGTTCAGGGTACTGGTCAGTCAGCTGCTTTTCTGTCTCTTGATCAAGAGAAGGCTTTTGATAGGGTAGAGCATGATTACCTATTCGGGACGTTGCAAGCGTTTGGATTTGGACCGCATTTTTGTGGCCCGGGTCCGGCTTCTGTACGCTGCAGCGGAGTGCCTGGTGAAGGTTAATGGTGCGTTGTTGGCTCCCTTTCAGTTTGGGAGGGGGGTCCGTCAGGGGTGCCCCATGTCGGGTCAGTTGTACTCGGTCTGTGTGGAGCCGTTCCTGTGTCTTCTTCGGAGGAGGTTGACAGGCCTGGCCCTACCTGGGCCTGGGTTGGAGGTGGTTCTTTCAGCGTATGCAGATGATGTTCTCCTTATGTTCACTGATCCTGGTGACCTGCGGCGGATGCGTGACTGCCAGGAGATTTTCTCAGCTGCATTTTCTGCCAGGATTAACTGGAGTAAGTGTTCTGGTCTTTTAGTGGGTCAGTGGCAGGTGGATTCCCTGCCGGAGGAGATGGAAAGGTATGTGTGGAGCACAACCCATCTCCTCTATCTGGGGGTTTACCTGAGTCCCACTGAGGATGCTTGGCCGGCGAATTGGCTGGAGTTGGAGACGAGGTGGTTGCCCGGCTGGGGTCGCTGGTCGGGCTTGCTTGGAGTTCTTTCTTTCCGGGGGAGGGTGATGGTCATAATCAGCTGGTGGCCTCCATGTTATGGTACCGGCTGGCTACTCTTGTCCCACCTTCCATATTTGTAAATGCTCTTCAGAAGAAGCTGGTAGATTTCTTCTGGGGAAATAGGAAGCACTGGGTCTCTGCAGCGGTCCTGAGTCTCCCGTTAGAGGAGGGCGGTCAGTCCTTGGTATGCGTGCGTACCCAGGTGGCGGCTCTCCGTCTCAGGACTCTGCGGAGGTATATGTATGTAGAGAATCCCCCCAGATGGCACGCTCTGGCCACGTATTTTTTTCGTCGTGGTCGTTGCCTAGGGGGGGTCTCGCGGGCTCCCGGTGGCGGGCATCAGTAGACCCGCCCTAAGGGGTTTGCCTGTTTTCTATCGGGATGTGAGAGTGAGGAATTTGGTTGTTTTCAGCCAGCGTGTTGTTCCACGAGGGGAGGGCGATGGTGCGGTTGCGGGAGTGGCCCGGTCCTCGCCCAGTCATGGCGGGTGTCGAGGAGAGGCGAGCGCCTAGAGTGGTTCTGGCTGAGCTTTCAATTGCTCCGTCAGATCTGCTCATCGGGCCAGGCTCCGGGATATATCTCGGGAACCGGCTCCACACAACCTGAGCCGCCTTTCTGAGATGATCAGCATACCGTTTCGTGATGCGAAGAGACGCACATTGTATAGGATGTTCCTGCACATTCTGCACCTCCTTGCCTTTGTTTCCCGTCCTGACACACCTTGGCGGACGGTGTTACCACCTGATGGTGGGGGGGGTCCCTGGTGGGGGTCCTTCTATAAGGGAGTTGTCCCCCTTTACATTGGGGACCTGGGGTGGAGACTGTTGCACGGAGCGGTGGTTTGTAATAAACTTTTGAGTCGGTTCACGGGTTCGTCTGCCGCGTGTATTTTCTGTGGCAAGGAAGAAACCGTGTTCCACGTATACATGGAGTGTGAGAGGTTACTGCCCCTGTATGAATATCTGAAGGGGTTGTTCCTTAAGTTCTGGTTGCATTTTAGTCCCACGATTCTAGTGTGTGGGCATAAGGTAGGGTGTGGGGAGAGCCAAGTGGGGGGTTGGGACCTCCCTGTCGGTTTGCTCCTGGGCCTGGTTAAGATGGCCATTCGTGGGTCCAGGCAGCGGGCGGTCGATGGTGAGGCGAGAGTTGGCTGCCTGCCCCTCTTCCGGGCGTACGTCCGTGCACGGGTGTCCCTGGAGCGGGAATATGCGGTGTCCACGGGGACTCTGGAGGCCTTCCGTGGGCGATTGGTCACCGCGTGGGGTGGAGAGTATAATAAATAATGAATGTAATGTTGTACTATAATGATGTGGTTTGATATAATGTATCTTTTGATTATGTATTGATGTGATGTATTATTGAGTGTGTTGAATAAAGTTTTTGAAAAGAAAAAAAAAAAAAAAAAAAAGAGAGAGAGAGAGAGAGAGAGAGAGAGAGAGAGAGAGGAGAGAGAGAGAGAGAGAGAGAGAGAGAGAGATAGATAGAGAGATAGATAGAGAGATAGAGAGAGAGATAGAGAGAGAGATAGATAGATAGATAGATAGATAGATAGATAGATGATATATATATATATAAATATATATATATATATATATATAATGTGGCTCCATTTGGCTTCTGTGGTTGAATATTGCTGGGAATGATGGTTGAGCAAGGAATGGAGGGACATGGATTATGTCCAGGCAGATAAGAGATGGTGTAGGAAGTAACGGCAGATGCTGGTTTACTGGACAAGCAACATCTCTGGGGAAAAGGAACAGGTGACGTGTCGGCTTGGAACCCTTCATCAGACTGAGGGTCAGGGGAGAGGGAATCTTGTGGTATGAAAAGGTACAGGGATAAGATCCGTAAGAACAGCCAAAACGCTCTGATTTCAAGTAACTCCTGCATTCCTTTGGTTTGCATGCGATCTAAAGAGTTCAGATGTACCACACAGAAACACAACTGAGTCAAACAGTCAGAAATACAACTGCTAGAGCGAAGGGCTAGATACAGAGTGCAGAATATAGTTCTCAGCGTTGTAGCGCACCAGTTCCAGAGACTAAGTCCAATGTCCGCAATGGGGAAGAGGTGAATCAGACAGGACCCTAGCTTATGGAAGGACCGTTCCGAAGCCTGATAACAGAGGGGAAGAAGCTGTTCCTGAGTCTGGTGGTGCGCGCTTTCAAGCTTCTGCCGATGCTAGTTTACAGTAAAAGACCGAGTGCTGGAGTAACTCAACGGGTCAGGCAGCGTGGCTGGACAACATGGATAGTTAATGAAGGTTAATTTCATTGCACCTGGGTAGATGTGACTCTAAAGCACCATTGAACCATTGAGCCAACAATCAATCTGGCCTTTCATTCTGACATGCATGGACTTCATTAAGGAAAGATGTGACTAACCACGGAAGAAGCCACGATCAATTCCCCAGATGCTTGGGTAGATTCCAATGTCTCCATGATTTATTCATTAACCACTTACAAATCTCGGTTGACAACATTCAATAACCATTGAAACAAGTAACAGGAAACGGCACAGAAGATATCCAGTGGCCGTTTTGGATTAACCAGTGCTCACTGGAGTAAGATCAGTTTCCTAAGAATTCTAGATTAATGAATCTTACAACTCAATTATTTGTTCAAGTCTCCTTTGTTCCCCATTTGGTGTCAGCTGATTCCTATTCAGTGAGATGGCTTGAGTTTACTGAAACAGATTACATTCTCATGTCGTTAAACTGGAAAGGTGCAGAGATGACTTGCGAGGGTGTTGCCAGGACACAAGGGCCTGAGCTACATAGAGAGGTTGGGCAGGCTGGGACAGGTGTACGGAGGCTGAGGGGTGATCTTATAGAGGAGTATAAAATCTTGAGGGGAATAAAAAGAGTAAATCAACAGAGGGATAGATAGAGTGAATGCAAGGTCTTTTAACCAGGGTAGAGGAATCAAATACAACATCTGTAGGATAGTGCTAGATCGAAGATTGAAACATATAAGATTGTTAAGGGGATTGGACACGCTAGAGGCAGGAAACATGTTCCCAATGTTGGGGGAGTCCAGAACCAGGGGCCACAGTTTAAGAATAAGGAGTAAGTCATTAGAATGGAGATGAGAAAACACTTTTTCTCACAGAGAGTGGTGAGTCTGTGAATTCTCTGTCTCTGGTGGAGGCTGGTTCTCTGGATGCTTTCAAGAAAGAGCTAAATAGGGCTCTTAAAAATAGCGGAGGCAGGTTCTCTGGATACTTTCAAGAGAGAGCTAGATAGGGCTCTTAAAAATAGCGGAGTCAAGGGATATGGGAGAAGGCAGGAACGGGGTACTGATTGGGGATGATCAGCCATGATCACATTGAATGGCAGTGCTGCTCGAAGGGCCAAATGGCCTACTCCTGCACCTATTGTCTATTGTCCATTGTCTATCGCTGGTCGGTGTGGACTCAGCGACGTATCTCCAAAACTAAATAGATTTGTGAGAGGGAAAAGATTTTATCCAAACCTGAGAGTTTGTACTTTAGACTGTAGAGATACAGTGTGGAAACAGGCACTTGGGCCCACCGCCTGACCAGCGATCTCTGTACAATAGCACTATCCTACACACTAGGGACAATTTACAATTTTACTGAAGCCAGTTAACCTACAAACCTGTACGTCTTTGGAGTGTTGGAGGAAACCGGAGCACCCGGGGAAAACCCACGCGGGTCACAGGGAGAAGGTACAAACTCCATACAGACAGCGCCCGTAGTCAGGATCGAACCCGGGTCTCTGGCGCCGTGAGGAAGCAACTCTACCGCTGAGCCACCGTGCTGCCCACAAAATGGCGATGTTTCGCTCAGAGGGGCACGTTGCGGCAGATAGTATAACAGCATTGTGGGAGTTTGCACATTCCAAGGTGTGAGTCTCTCTGGTTTGTTGTTTCTGATAAGACAGGGGCTGCAAAAGTTGTGTCTCTGTGGAATTTAGTACATAGACATTTCTAGAGTAGCTGTGGACAGTGAGGTGTCAGCGCCTGCACAGCAATTTAACCCCTGTGGCTCCCATCCTGTACGGCTGCATTCAAAGGGCATCAAACACCCGACATAGATAAGGAAGCTTGTTTTTCCACAAAGTGTCTGTTCTGTAAAAGTGTTAGTCCAGGGTCATTTGCCTCTAGTCATGTTCAGTTTCCAGTACATTAGTTCCAGTTCCAGACTTTCTTTGTTTTGTCAGTTGTGATATGTTCAGTTTTTAGTTAAGGTCTGCAGATATTTTCATGCTTTTGCTCTGATGCTATATAACCGTTGAGCTTGAATAGAACGTTTTAAAATGCTACGACTGAACTCGGCAAATCATTGAGAGTTGAGTGCTCGTACTATAGTAGCATTTAAAAGTCAGCTGGACAGGTAGTATGGATAGAAAAGGTGAAGAGGGATATGGCCAAATGCAGGTAAATGGGGCCAGCCTAGATGGGGCATCTTTGTCGGCATGGACGAGTTGGGCCGAAGGGCCTGTTTCCATGCTGTATGATTCCATAACTCCAAGACTCCATGACTATGACCCTTCTTCTTTTTGGGTATGGCGTGCACAGCCTAAAGTTGAGGACAACTTGTTCTATTTGATCTTATTTGATTGTGCACGCCAGGTTGATTGCATTCGTCGAAACAGGGCGGACCACGTGAAGGTTGCAATCTCCCACCCCACTATGACCCTATGACCCCATGACAATGACTCTATGACCCTGTGACTACTCTATGACTGACTCTATACAGTGGCCACACTCAATGTTACTTGGCTCGGTGCACAGAAATGTGAGATTAGTCAAATCTCTCGGCTGTAATCCGTCTACCTCTGGGCTCTGTGTGTGCTTCATGCTAGCTTAGAACATGTTGGAACTGGCGTTTGAAGTCTGTGAAATCATAATACACACAGCTGGTATCGTTCCGAGCTGACTTACAGCCTTATTAACTGAGAGGGGTTTGCAAATGAGGTTGTGAATTCAGTCCATAATGAAGGCATAAAACAATAAGTGCAATAAATAAGATTCACAAATGGCATTTTATTTGTTATTGTTAGTTAAACAGTGTTGTGGTGTCTCTGAAGCTTCATTTAAGGGCTGAGAAATATTTGTTTGCGTGTGGACTCCACTTTAAGAACTCATTATTCTGCAAAAGTTGCATACATTAGGCTTGTGTCTATAAATTCATGGCAAGATAAGTGAATCCTTCAACACTCATAGAGTCATCAATTCATACGGCACAGAAACAGGCCCTTCAGCCCAACCTGCCCATGCCGACCAAGATTCTCCATCTACACTAGTCCAACCTGCCAGCATTCGGCCCATATCTCTCTTAACTTTTCCTAGCCATGTACCAAAATAATTCCAGTTAATAAGGCTCTGATATGATCTGGTTTGATAATAAATCATTGCAAGTCAAGAAATTTTCCTTAAATTTGCAATATGTTGCCTGACTTTATTCATGAAAGGAATAGCAGCATTTAAAAGAGATTTGGGCAGCTACTGTACATGTAGAAACAAGGAACTGCAGATGCTGGTTTATACCAAAGATAGATACTGTGGATAGATGAGCTGTTTTAAATACCTGGGAGTCCACATCTCAGAGGATCTGACATGGACATCACACTCTGCAGCACTGGTGAGTAAGGCAAGGCAGCGCCTTTACCACCTCAGGCAATTGAGGAAATCAGAGTGTCTCTGAGGATCCTCCAGTGGTTCTACTCAGCGGCTGTGGAAAGCATCTTGTCCGGAAACATTACAATTTGGTTTGGGAACTGCTCTGCCCAGGACAAGAAGGCTCTGCAGAGAGTAGTTCGTTCGGCCGAACGCACTATGGGAACTACACTCGCCCCCCTGCAGGAACTATACATCAGAAGATACAACTCCAGAGCCAACAAGATCATGGGAGACCCCTTCCCACCCCAGCAACGGAACTCTTCCAGCTGCTACGGTCAGGCAAACGCCTCCGTTGCCATGCTGTGAGAACGGAGAGGATGAGAAGGAGTTTCTTCCCAGAGGCCATTAGGACAGTAAACTCCTATCTCTCCAGGGACTGACTTTACTGGATCATTCTACTGTTGTTGGTGTCTTTTTAAAATTGCTGTTTTTTTTTCCTTTTTCTTCCCTCCCACAATTATGTAATATGTGAATATGTGTTTCTGTTCCATTCTGTTTGTAGTTTGTAGTTTGTTTGTTTTTTTGCACAATCCGCGAGCATTGCCACTTTTCATTTCACTGCACATCTCGTATGTGTATGTGACGAATAAACTTGACTTGAAAGAGTTGGAGTAACTCTGCGGGTCAGGCAGCATCTCTGGAGAAAAAAATATGGGTGGCATTTCGGGTTGGGACCCTTCTTCAGACTGAGGGTCCCATCCGTTTGGATTAGTCAGTCCGATCATTTGTTGGTGGGGACTCGCTGGGCCGAAGGGCCTGTTTTCACATTGTGTCTTTAAACTAAGTTAAAGTAACAATTGTGCACATTTCAGATCCTTGCAGGAAGTTCAGTTCAGTTCAATTTATTGTCACGTGTCCCGAGGGAGTGAGAAGCTTTTTTGTTGCGTGCTAACCAGTCAGCGGGAAGACAATACATGATTACAATCGATCCATTTGCAGTGTATAGATACATGATAATGGAATAACGCTTAGTGCAAGGTAAAGCCAGCAAAGACCGATCCAGGATAGTCCGAGGGTCATCAAAGAGGGAGAAGGAGAAAGCTGGTTCCATTTCACGATGGAATCTTTCACCAGAAAGAGCTTGAGTGAAGAAATAGCTAGACTCAAAAATCAGCTTGTTAAACCTAGAGCCACCTCTCCAGACATCTGTACTTAAAGATGCCAACTGTTGCGAGTAATCTTCCAGCGGAGACCAACATACCGGGCTTTTCTCGAACATCTGCTTGTTTAAATAGGAGAGGCAGTGAGCCTGGCAGATGGTCTTTAATAGGCTGAGAAGACCTCATTTCCTGCCGCTCCCACTCTCTGGGTAAAGACATTCTCCAAACACGTTGCCAGATTTTATTGCGACTCCCACACCATCTTGGAAGGGAAGGTGTTAATTGGCCTACCCTACTGGTCAGTAGTAGAGCTGTGGCCTCACAGCGCCAGAAACCCAGGTCCGATCCCGACCTCGGGCTTAATTTAGCTTAGTTCAGAGATCCAGCGTGGAAACAGGCCCCTCAGCCCACCGAGTTCGTGCCGACCAGCGATCACCCATACACTAGTCCTATCCTACACACTGGGTACCATCTACTGGAAGGCAATTAACCTACTAGCGGTCACAGTGAGAACGTACAAAATCCGTACAGACAGCAGCCATAGTCAGGTTTGAACCTGTGTTTCTGGCGCTGCAACTCTACCGCTGCACCACTGGGCCACCAGTGCTGTCTGTTTGCCCTGTGACTGCGTGGGTTTTCCCCTGGGTGCTCCGGTTTCCTCTCACTTCCCAAAGACGTGCGTGTTGTAGGTTAATAAGCCTCTATAAAATGCCCCCTAGTGTGTAGGGAACGGATGAGAAAGTGGGATAATGTGTGAACTGGTGATTGGTGATCGATGATCGATGATCGGCATAGACTCGATGGGCCGAAGGGCCAGTTTCCATGCTAAACTAAATCAAACTAAAGAGGTTGACAGAGGCAGAGACATTCTGTATAGTAACAGGCCTTTCAGCCGACGAGTGCATGTTGACCATTAATCAGCCTAATCCTTCATTCTCCTCACATTCTCATCTACTCTGCCCACATTCTTCCTCTCACCTAAACACCCTGGGCAATCTGTACCTTGTGCCCGATGCGAGAGGGGAGAAGCGGGAGTAACTGTGGTGAGACTGGTCCTTGACTATTCTGGCGGCCTTGCCAAGGCAGCGTGAAGTATAGATGGTGTCAAAGTAAGGGAGGTTGGATTGCGTGATGTACTGGGCTACGTCCACAACTCTCTGCAATTTCATGCGGTCTTGTACGGAACTGTGCCCAAACCATGTTGTGATGCATCCGTGAAAATGCTTTCTAACGGCGCATCTGTAGATATTGGTGAGGGTTGTTGGGGACATGCCGAACTTCCTGACCCTTCAACGGAAGTAGAGGCACTAGTGTGCTTTCTTGGCCATTGCTTCGATTTGACACTCTGCTGTTTCCAAAACATAGTTCTCAGCATTGTAGCGCATCAGTTCCAGAGACAAAGTCCAATGTCTGCAATAGGGTAGAGGTGAATCGGACAGTACCCTAGCTTATGGAAGGACCGTTCAGACGCCTGATAACAGAGGGGAAGAAGCTGTTCCTGAGTCTGGTGGTGCGTGCTTTCCAGCTTCTGTATCTTCAGCCTGATGGGAGCGGGAGAAGGAATGACCGGGGTGGGACAAGTCCTTGATTATGTTGGGAGACAAAAAATGCTAGAGAAACTCAGCGGGTGAGGCAGCGTCTATGGAGAGAAAGAATTGGTGACATTTTGGGTTAAGTCCGTTCTTATGTCTTCCTTGATTATGTTGGCTGCTTTTCCGAGGCAGCATGAAGTGTAGATGGAGTCTGAATGGCCCAGATATATAAGTTTGCTACTTTCTGCAAAGTTTCATGTCTTTTATATTTTGGCTGCACTTTCAGGATTGCAAAACTTTGGCATGTAATGCTGCCATGGTTTAGCATCTGGTGCCAGCCTGTGCCAGCTGGATGGCATGGAGGAGGAGGCAGGAGATGCCAACAACATCATTGCAGGGTTAAAGGCTGTTGTTTGCTCTGTACTGCATTGGTTATTTGGAGCGGAGTCTCCACACACAGACTCACTCCTGCTTGTCAACGATAGTGGGCTGGAGGCATCTCAGTAGGTAAAGGGCTTTGGACAGCTGCTTTCACAAGAGTGGCACAGTGGTGCAGCTGGTAGAGCTGCTGGCACATAGCGCCTCATGTACTGCACCTTCACAACAATGCAGCCGTGCATTAATGCATGGTTTCCCACAATTTAGTTTAGTTTGGTTTGGTTCGTTTTTGTTTGGTTTGGTTTTGAGATACAGCATGAAATTAGGCCCCGAAAGACTGCGCACTCACCCTACCTATTCCTCTCACGATCTTGTTAATATTGGCCAAATTGGAGGTATTATAAAATGGAGGATCTTTGCATTTGCAGGGCCTGTTTGGCCTCTTTCTGTGAAAAGTTACAAGCTGTGAGCTGGCGCCACAAAGTCTGGACCCTAGATGAATATTCAGGATGAGGTGAGGTCCAGATGTCCTCTCCTTTGTTAAAATGTATGAGGACTCTTGCAGAAGAGCTCAGGGGTGTTGCAAATGCATGGTCAGGATTGGCCAGATAAGGGAGAGTTGTAAATGCTGTTAATAATGTTGTAGGCTGTTTGTACTGCTGTTTGATGATTGGCTGAAGTGTGAAACCTTGTTTGAATTGTTTATACAACCTGGGAAAATGTTGCATTACCTTGGTTAACTGACTTCCATCCAGAAGCTTCTGTAGATACATTGTAATGGGGTACTTTGTAATTGGGTTAGGGAACTGTCAATAACAGAATAATGTAATCGATATTTGTGATTGGTTTGTAGGGGCTGCCGCCACCATCTAGTTTTGCGCCACAGGGTCCAATGACCTATAAAGAGTGGACCCCACGAGGATCGGGGTCGATCTTCTGGAGCGGCGCTTTGGACTGCGTAACCTTTTGGAGGTTTCTGCTTGCACGAGGCTGAAGGGCTTGAACGAGCAGAGACAAGGATCGGACCCGCGGTGGTTGGGTATTGTATAGGGAGTCCGTTATTGTTGGAAAGAATAATGAATAGTGATCCGGTGCTTGACTCAGTGTTTTACTGAACTAGACTAAGGGGGGTAAGCTGTAGGATCTTAATTACAATCTTACACACCTCTCTATGATTGCCCCGCATCCTCCAGTACTTCGAGGAATAAAGCAAACTCTCCTAGTTGCTCAGGCCTTCATCTCCTGGCAACATCCCCGTAAATCTTCTCTGCCCTCTTTCCAGCTTAGTTTAGTTTAGAGATACAGCGTGGAAACAGTCCCTTCGGTCCTCCGAGCCCTCGCCGACCAGCGATCACACTAGCACTATCCTACACACACTCGGGACAATTTACAGAATCAAGTTAACCTGTACAAATTTTGGAATGTGGGAAGAAACCGGAGCACCTGGAGAAAAGCCACAGGGAGAATGTGCAAACTCCACAAAAAAAACAGTATCCGTAGTCAGGATCGAACCCGGGTCTCTGGCGCTGTAAGGCAGCAACTCCACTACTCCAGTTTCCCCCACACTCCAAAGACGTACAGGTTTTGTAGGTTAATTGGCTTCAGTAAAATTGTACATTGCCCCTAGTGTGTTGCATAGTGCTAGTTCCTGGGATGATCGCTGGTCGGCGTGGACTCAGTGGGCTGGAGGGCTTGTTTCCGCGCTGTAAAGTCAGTCAACCCAACACATGGCACAAACCCCGAATAAATAACAATCCCCATATGGCCAATACATTTCCTTTGAAGTAGGGTCCCGACCCGAAACATCACCTATCCATGTCCTCCAGAAATACTGCCTGACCCGTTGAGTTACTCCAGCATTTTGCGGCGTCATTCAATAAGTCCCCTGCTCCCACTCAATTTTGGGTGTGGGAAGGAACTGCAGATGCTGGTTTACACCGAAGATAGACATGAAATGCTGGAGTAACTTTGCGGGCCAGGCTGCATCTCTGGAGAAAAGGAATAGATGACGTTTCGGGTCTGAAGAAGGGTCTCGACCCGAATGTCACCCACTCCTTTTTCTCCAGAGATGCTGCCTGACCCGCTGAGTTACTCCTCCACCATTTTCTGTCTATCCCACTTAATTGTAGCTGTTCAAACGAGAAAATTTATGATTTTATCCCCACATTAGACGTGCTAAAAGGTTCGGTGGTCATCGGTAAGGAATGGTCTGGGGGCTGCAGTTCAATCAATCTTCCGTCGCTGTCTGGAGAACAGACTTTGGAGAATCACTTTGCCTTTGGGCGCACACCAGCAAATTTAGACAACTTCCCAAGGACCCAGTGTTTAAGAAGGAACTGTAGATGCTGGAAAATCGAAGGTAGACAAAAATGCTGGAGAAACTCAGCAGGTGAGGCAGCATCTATGGAGCGAAGGAAATAGGCAACGTTTCGGGCGACCCGAAACGTTGCCTATTTCCTTCGCTCTGTAGATGCTGCCTCAGCCTCTGAGTTTCTCCAGCATTTTTGTCTACCTTCCCAAGGACCTAATAGTGTAAACTCCCACAGGATGAGGTTCAGGTCTGAATTCTACACAAAGTGGTACATGTACACTACACGCAACTGGGAACAGGGCAGATTTCACCACTCCGCCATTCAATCATGGCTGATCTATCTTTCCCTCTCAACCCCATTCTCCTGCCTTCTCCCCGTAACCCCTGACACATGTACTAATCAAGAATCGTGACCTCGGGAGCTGTGTGTGTGTGTGTGTGTGTGTGTGTGTGTGGAGTATGCATGTTCTCCCTGTGACCGCTCAAGATTCCTCTGGGGTGCTCCGGCTGTTTAGTTTAGAGATACACCACGGAAACAGGCCCTTCGGCCCACCGACTCCACGCCGACCATCGCTCACCCATTCACGCTTGTTCTACGTCAACCCTCCCTTCACACCAGGGGCAATTTACAGAGACCAATTAGCCTACAAGCCCACACGTCTCAGGGATGTGGGAGGAAACCGGATCACTCGGAGGAAACCTGCGCGGTCACAGGGCGAATGTGCAAACTCCACACAAACAGACAGCACCCGAGGTTGGGAATCTTGATTACTAATGGCGTCAAAGGTCATGGGGATGGCAGGAGGATGGTGTTGAGAGGGAAAGATAGATCCCTCTCTGCCATGAATGAATGGTGGAGAAGGTTAGATGGGCTGAATGGCCTAATTCTGTTCCTATGACTCTCACGGGGAGAACGTACAAACCCCGTACCGACAGCAGCCATTCTCAGGATGGAACCCGGGTCGCTGGCTCTACCACTGCGCCACACTGGGCAACTTCCCCTTTGCTCCATTTATTGTACTTGAGTTTGAATTGATTGTGTTTACGCTTGAAAGTGTCCACCATCAGACTCAGGAACGGCTTCTTCCTCTGTTATCAGGCATCTGACCAGCCTTTCCATAAACTAGGATTCTGCAACCCATCTCATTGCAGACATTGTCTCTTGCACCATTATGCTACAATGCTGAGAAACTATATTCTACACTCTGCAGGTCAGGCAGGATCTCTGGACAAAAGGAATAGGTGACCTTTCGGGTCCGGACCTTTCTTCAGACTCAGTTTAAAAGTAGTGAGAAAGGAGTACGGAGTTTGTACGTTCTCCCTTTGACCTGCGTGGGTTTTCTCCGGGTCCTCCGGTTTCCTCCCATACTCCAAAGACGTGCAGGTTTGTAGGTTAATTAGCTTTGGTTAAAATTGTAAAATTGCCCCTAGTGTATGGGATAGTGTTAGTGTATGGGAATCACTGGTCGGCGCAGATTAGGTGGGCCGAAGGGCCTGTGTCCGAGCTATATCTCTAAACGAAACTAATCCTGACTAAACTAAAGAGACTTCAGATGAGTGAAGAAGTATCTCGACTAGAAACCTCACCAATACCTTTTCTCCAGATATGCTGCCTGACCCACTGAGTTACTCCAGCATTTAGTATCTATCCTTGGTGAAAACCAGCATCTGCAGTTCCTCCCTCCACAAGAAGCATTGGTGGTCAGGGTGCAAAATGGGAAAAATCAGTATGTGTGGGATGGAGGATGTTAAGACGCTCAGGATTACTCTCTAGTTAAGAATTGGACAGGTCAGAATTCTCAGAGTAAACCTAAAGCTAAGCCTAAGGCAGGGGGAGAAATCTTCCCTTGGCTATAAACAGAGGGACAATATTAACCTCAGTGGAACTGGATGTGTTGTTTTTAAAAAATATATATATTTTTTTTTAATTTAATTTTTTTTTTATTAGAAGCATTGTACATACATCTTAATCATGATATGCAACATAATACATTTTGTGTACAACTTCTCTTTAAAAAAAACAACTTTAACCTGTAATAGAAAAAGAGAAAAGAGAAAGAAGAGAAGAATGAGGATAGTAGTGAAGTGTAGTCCGCAGTAGTTGGCGTTAACTGAATGATGATGGTTAAGTAGACTGCGTGCTTGTGTTGGGGTTGATCACATGAAGATACTCTCAAACGAGTAAAGTATTAATGGCCGGCGATGAATTTCTCCCTTATAATTTCAATGACAAAGCTTTCGTTTACTTAAAACTGAAAATTCCGTGAAGAGTCTACTTCAGTCACTGGAGATACTGGCTTCACATTTGGAAAAAAAAGACAGAAATCTTCACATGGACTTTTTTATTAATGAGGTAATTGGAGTGTCCCTTAGGTTTTAAATTATTCAGTGGGCTCATTACTTTTAAAACTTATTTTAAGACTGTACGGCAAAAAGGAGAATTTAACATGACCAGAGAGTTTCATTTATCAGCCGGTAATGAAGAGACTCAATTTGTATGCGATCTGTTCTTTACTAAATCCACTCTTATCACTGCCTTCAGACCTTTGTCTTTTAAAGAATATTTGCATCCAATTTTGGAGGGAAAGGTGGGGGCTGAGGAAAGGAAAATCTGGTCCTTTTTCTCTGCTTCCAATCTTGTGAGGATGTTGCTAAGAATTTCAGCAATAATATAGATTAATAGCCTGAAGAAGGCCCCCAAACTAAAGCATGGTCTCCAGAGATGCTGCCCGACCCCTATAGCCCTGTCCCACGGTACGAGTTCATTCCAAGAGCGCTCCCGAGTTTGCCCTGATTCGAACTCGGAGATTTACGGTAATGGCCACTCGTCGGTACTCGGGGCTCTCGTGGACATTTTTCAACATGTTGAAAAATCTTCACGAGTCTTCCCATGCTTACCTGCCGTTAGCGAGTCTTCCCGAGTACCTGCCGTTGGCGGTACGAGCCGCTAAGAGACGTCCCCAAGCTCCGACGTACCCGCTACGTTCATTCTCTGTGCTTACCACGAGTTTGATTTTTTTAAAACTCTTGAGAGCTCTTGGAATGATCTCGTACCATGGGACAGGGCTTTTAGAGTTATTCCAGCATTTTTTCCCTTTTTTAAATTTATTAACAGAGCACTTGCACCACCATGGGCTTGTTTTCCAATTGTTCAGTTTCGTTTAGCGATGCGGTGCTGAAACTGACCCTTCCACCCACCAAGTCCACGTCGACCAGCGATCACTAGTACTAGCATTATCCTACACACCAGGGACAATCTACAATTTTACCGAAGCCAATTAACCGACAAACTTGAAGATAGACACAAAAACTTGGAGTAACACAGCATCTCTGGAGAAACGAAATAGGTGACGTTTTGGGTCGTGACCCTTCTTCAGACCTAGAGTCAGGGGTGAGGGAAACAAACCTGCAAACCTGTACGTCTTTGGCATGTGGGAGGAAACCGGAGCACCCAGAGAAAACCCACACCGTCACAGTGAGAACGTACAAACTCCAAACAGACAATCCCATAGTTAGGATCGAACCCGGATGTCTAGTACTGGAAGGCAGCAACTGCATGTCTGCGCCACTAATGCCACTCAGGGGAGGTAATAGAGGCAGGTACTATAACAACATTTAAATATTTTGTACAGAGCTATGGGTCCATGAATCATGATCTTCCCACAGTGGATGATTTGTGCTTGCACAGATAGTGAAGGGAAGTTGATGGGAACAGAATCACAAGCTCACAAGTTCACAAACGCAAGGAGCAGAATTAGGCCATTCGGCCCATCAAGTCTACAATCATATCTGATTCCTCTTTCCCTCTCAAACCCATTCTTCTGCCTTCTTCCCATAACCCCTGACACCCATATTAATCAATAACCTATCAATCTCCACCTTAAAAATTATCCATTGATTTGGCCTCCACAGCCTTCTGTGGCAATGAATTCCACAGATTCAGCACCCTCTGACTAAAGAAATTCCTCCTCATCTCCTTTCTCAAGGTACGTCCTTTTATTCTAAAGTTCTAAAGGCGTGGAAACGGACTATTTCCCTTTGGACTGGTACATGGATAGGAAAGGTTTAGAGGGATACGGGCCAAATGCGGGCAAATGGGACTAGCTTAGATGGGGCTGGTCTGGGTCTTGGTCGGCATGGACGAGTTGGGCTGAAGGGCCTGTTTCCGTGCTATATGACTATGACGCTATGACTATGTTTAATACGTTCCAATTCACGGGATTCTCTGAGACAGACCTGCCTCTCTTACCAACACCAATCTATTGCTTTGCTGTAACCTTGGAGGAAACCAGATGCCTTTGGCTTTGTGTTACACGAGTTAGAGGCCAGCATTACTGTTGGTCATTCTTGGCTGCACCTTCCCAATAACTGTTCGCTAATCCTCTCCCCACTTCTCTTTTCAATCCATCCTTTCAAATCCCCTGTGACTTGCTCTGGCCCTACCTGCCGCTGCCTTGTACTAATCGCAGAGAGGGTTTAATTAAGATTTAGCTGAAAGGCTTTCTTTCAGAGATTACATTTTATCCAATAACACCAATAATAACAGCACAAGCAGGAAACAGAGAACTCACTTCATCATCTTGTTCGTGGAGTTCAGTGTCCAGGTTTTGGAGTTTGGCATTAAATGTTGAAGTCTGCTGTATTGATTGATGAAATGAAATGGTGTTCACCTTCTCCTTTACTGTGCCAGGTCTTTCAATGGGTGGCACACTGGCACAGCTGGTAGAGCTGCTGCCTCACAGCATTGGAGACCTGGGTTCGATCCTGACCTCGGGTGCTGTCGGTGTGAAGTTCGCACGTTCTCCCTGTGACCACGTGGGCTTTCTCTGGGTGCTCCGCATTCCTCCCACATCTAAAGACGTGCGGGTTACTAGGTTAATTAGTTTGGTTTAGAGATACTGCGTGGAAACAGGGCCTTCGGCCCACTGAGACCGCACCAACCAGTGATCACCTGCTCACCAGTTCTGTGTTATCTGCCTCATTGGAGACCCTCAGACTATCTTTGATTAGATTTTACTTGACTTTATCTTGCACTAAACGTTATTCACGTTATTCCCTTTGTCATGTATCCGCACACTGTGGACGGCTCGATTGTAATCATGTATTGTCTTTGCGCTGACTAGTTAGCACGCAACAAAAAACTTTCATTGTACACTTTCGCATTCTACAACGAGGCGGAATTTACAGAAGCCAATTAACCTGCAAACACGCACGTCTTTGGGAGGAAACCAGAGCACCCGGAGAAAACCCACGCGGTCACAGGGAGAACGTACAAACTCTGTACAGACAGCACCCGTAGTCAGGATCGAACCAGCGTCTCTGGCACGAGGCAAATCTTGTACCCAGAGTAGGGGAATCAAAAGCAAGAGGACATAGGTTTAAGGTGAAAGTGACCAGATTTAGTAGGAAACTGAGGGGAAGCATTTTCACCCAGAGGTTGTGGGTTTATGGAATGAGCTGCTAGAGGAAGTAGTTGAGGCAGGTACCTGACCCTCTGAGTAACTCCAGCAATTTGTGTCTATCGTTGGTGTAAACCAGCATCTACAGTTCTTACCTATACACTTAAACTTACCTGTTGGGCTGATAATTATAGGCAAATGGTTAAATATATCAAATCAACAATACCTGATTACTTGTAATGAAACAAGCCATTGTCTATATTTACTCCTGGGGGATAGAGAGATCTGGAGTCCAAGTCAATGAAATCCCATCATTGATGGGATAATGAATAGATCTGTGGTATACCTTCGTATTTTGATTGCACAAAGCCAATTAACCTACAAACCTGTATGTTTTTTGGAGTGTGGGAAGAAACCGGAGCTCCAGGAGAAAACCCACGCAGGTACTAGTGTGTAAGACACTTGCAGAGGTACATGGATCTTCATCACCATCATCATCATCATCGTTGAAAACATCAACGGGCACAGTGCCTTACAATGCAATGTACGACAGTGATCGCAACTTCTACTGAAGTGTGGATGGCCGTTGGCTCGCTAGGAGCTCATCCGCCCTTTGACAGGTCTTGTTTTTGGTCCTGCTGGGGGTCCACAGCCCCCTCCTCACCTGCCAAACCAGGTGGGGGAGACAGTTTAGTCGCCAACTATCTGACCATGGAGCAGGTAGCACGGGATTACATGTTACCCGTGGTGAGGGGGAACTCCCCCCGACCTGACCTGAAAAGTCGTGGATGGGAAAGGTTTAAGAGGGAAATGGGTCAAATGCAGGGAAACAGGACCAGCTTACATATGGGACCTTGGTCAGTATGGACGAATTGGGGCAGTTTCCATGCTGTATAATGCTATGATTATGTTTAGAGGGTTACGGGCCACATGCGGGAAAATGGGACTAACCTAGATGGCACATCTTGGTTGGCATGGACGAGTTGGGCCGAAGGGCCAGTTTCCGTGGTGTAAGGCACTGTGAATATAACATAGAAACATAGAATCATAGAAACATAGAAAATAGGTGCAGGAGTAGGCCATTCGGCCCTTCGAGCCTATAACCGCCATTCAATATGATCATGGCTGATCATCCAACTCAGTATCCTGTACCTGCTTTCTCTCCATACCCCCTGATCCCTTTAGCCACAAGGGCCACATCTAACTCCCTCTTAAATATAGCCAATGAACTGGCCTCAACTACATTCTGTGGCAGAGAATTCCAGAGATTCACCACTCTCTGTGTAATTTTTTTTTTCTCATCTCACTCCAAAAAGATTTCCCCTTTATCCTTAAACTGTGATCCCTTGTTCTGGACTCCCCCAACATCGGGAACAATCTTCCTGCATCTAGCCTGTCCAACCCCTTAAGAATTTTGTAAGTTTCTATAAGATCCCCCCTCAATCTTCTAAATTCCAGCGAGTACAAGCCGAGTCTATCCAGTCTTTCCTCATATGAAAGTCCTGACATCCCAGGAATCAGTCTGGTGAACCTTCTCTGTACTCCCTCTATGGCAAGAATGTCCTTCCTCAGATTAGGAGACCAAAACTGTACGCAATACTCCAGGTGTGGTCTCACCAAGACCCTGTACAACTGCAGTAGAACCTCCCTGCTCCTATACTCAATTCCTTTTGCTATGAATGCTAACATACCATTCGCTTTCTTCACTGCCTGCTGCATCTGCATGCCTACTTTCAATGACTGGTGTACCATGACACCCAGGTCTCGTTGCATCTCCCCTTTTCCTAATCAGCCACCAATGAGGTAATAGTCTACTTTCCTGTTTTTGCCACCAAAGTGGATAACCTCACATTTATCCACATTATACTGCATCTGCCATGCATTTGCCCACTTACGCAGCCTATCCAAGTCATCTTGCAGCCTCCTAGCACCCTCCTCACAGCTAACACTGCCCCCCAGCTTCGTGTCATCCGCAAACTTGGAGATGTTGCATTCAATTCCCTCGACCAGATCATTAATATATATTGTAAATAGCTGAGGTCCCAGCACTGGGCCTTGCGGTACCCCACTAGTCACTGCCTGCCATTCTGAAAAGGACCCGTTTACTCCTACTCTTTGCTTCCTGTCTGCCAGCCAGTTCTCTATCCACATCAATACTGAACCCCCAATACCGTGTGCTTTAAGTTTGTATATTAATCTCTTATGTGGGACCTTGTCGAAAGCCTTCTGAAAGTCCAGATATAACACATCCACTGGTTCTCCCTTATCCACTCTACTAGTTACATACTCAAAAAAATTCTATAAGATTCGTCAGACATGATTTACCTTTCATAAATCCATGCTGACTTTGTCCAATGATTTCACCATTTTCCAAATGTGTTGCTATCCCATCTTTAACAACTGACTCTAGCAGTTTCCCCACTACCGATGTTAGACTAACTGGTCTGTAATTCCTCGTTTTCTCTCTCCCTCCCTTTTTAAAAAGTGGGGTTACATTAGCTACCCTCCAATCATCAGGAACTACTCCGGAATCTAAAGAGTTTTGAAAAATTATCACCAATGCATCCACTATTTCTGGGGCTACTTCCTTAAGTACTCTGGGATGCAGCCTATCTGGCCCTGGGGATTTATCGGCCTTTAATCCATTCAATTTACTTAACACCACTTCCCGGGTAACCTGGATTTCCCTCAGTTCCTCCATCTCTTTTGACCCCCGGTCCCCTGCTATTTCCGGCAGATTAACTAAGTCTTCATAGTGAAGACAGAACCAAGGTAGTTATTCAATTGGTCTGCCATGTCCTTGTTCCCCATGATCAGTTCACCTGTTTCTAACTGCAAGGGACCTACATTTGTTTTAACTAATCTTTTTCTCTTGACATATTTATAAAAACTTTTGCAGTCAGTTTTTATGTTCCCTGCCAGTTTTCTTTCATAATCTATTTTCCCTTTCCTAATTAAACCCTTTGTCCTCCTCTGCTGGACTGAATTTCTCCCAGTCCTCTGGTAGGCTGCTATTTCTGGCTAATTTGTATGCTTCATCTTTTGTTTTGATACTATCCCTGATTTCCCTTGTTATCCATGGATGCACTACCTTCCCTGATTTATTCTTTTGCCAAACTGGGATGAACAATTGTTGTGGTTCATCCATGCAGCCTTTAAATGCCTTCCATTGCATATCCACCGTCAACCCTTTAAGAATCAATTGCCAGTCTATCTTGGCCAATTCACGTCTCATACCCTCAAAGTTACCTTTCTTTAAGTTCAGAACCCTTGTTTCTGAATTAATTATGTCACTCTCCATCCTAATGAAGAACTCAACCATATTATGGTCACTCTTGCCCAAGGGGCCACGCACAACAAGCCTGCTAACTAACCCTTCGTCATTACTCAATACCCAGTCTAGAATAGCCTGCTCTCTCATTGGTTCCTCTACATGTTGATTTAGAAAACTATCCCGCATACATTCCAAGAAATCCTCTTCCTCAGCACCCCTGCCAATTTGATTCACCCAATCTATATGTAGATTGAAGTCACCCATTATAATTGTTTTACCTTTGTTGCACGCATTTCTAATTTCCTGTTTGATGCCATCCCCAACTCCACTACTACTGTTAGGTGGCCTGTACACAACTCCCACTAGCGTTTTCTGCCCCTTAGTGTTTCGCAGCTCTACCCATATCGATTCCACATCCTCCAAGCTAATGTCCTTCCTTTCTATTGCGTTAATCTCCTCTCTACCCCTTATACAATTATGTTGAAAAATGGCCATTTTTGATTTGTCTGCCTACCACTTTTACTTTGCACCTTGCTACCTATTGCTTCTAACCCTCATTCTACACCCCTCTGTCTCTCTGCTCACACATTTAAGAAACCCACCACCTCTTATTCTCTGTTTATTATCTTTTTCTTCTTTCACCCTACATGTTGGGTCTGAGTGTTTCCCTTCTCTGCCTCCTGCCTCACACCCTGTGTACTAGCTTTCTCTATTTGAGTCCCTCCCCCCAACCATTCTAGTTTAAAGTCTCCCCAGTAGCCTTTGCAAATCTCCCCGCCAGGATATTGGTCCCCCTCGGGTTCAAGTGCAACCCGTCCTTTTTGTACAGGTCACACCTTCCCCAAAAGAGGTTCCAATGATCCAGAAACTGGAATCCCTGCCCGCCGCACCAGTCCTTCAGCCACGCATTTATCCTCCACCTCGCTCCATTCCTACTCTCACTGTCGCGTGGCACAGGCAGTAATCCTGAGATTGTTACCTTTGCGGTCCTTTTCCTTAACTCTCTTCCTAACTCCCTAAATTCTCCTTTCAGGACCTCTTCCCTTTTTCTACCTATGTCATTGGTACCTATATGTACCATGACCTCGGGCTCCTCTCCCTCCCATTTCAGGATATCTTGGACACGTTCAGACACATCCCAGACCCTGGCACCAGGGAGGCAAACTACCATCCGGGTCTCCCGACTGCGTCCACAGAATCGCCTGTCTGACCCCCTAACTCTAGAGTCCCCTATTACTACTGCCCTCCTCTTCTTTTCCCTACCCCTCTGAGCAACAGGACCGGTCTCTGTACCGGAGGCCCGGCCGCTGTCACTACCCCCAGGAAGGCTGTCCCCCCCAACAGTACTCAAACAGGAGTACTTATTGCCAAGGTGTACAGCCACCGGGGTACTCTCTAGTCCCTGTCTCTGCCCCTTGCCCCTCCTAATTGTGACCCACTTGTCTGTCTCCCGTGGTTTTGGAGTGGCCACCTCTCTATAACTCCTCTCTATGACCTCCTCACTCTCCCTGACCAGACGGAGGTCATCGAGCTGCTGCTCCAGGTTCCTAACACAGAGGAAGAGTTTATAGAATGTATTAGAGACGGGTTCCTAGAACAGTATGTCACAGAACCGACAAGGGGGGAGGCAATCTTGGATCTGGTCCTGTGTAATGAAGCAGGATTAATTAAAAATGTCATAGTTAGGGACTCGTTGGGAACAAGTGACCACAATATGGTCGAATTCCATATTCAAATAGAAGGGGAGCAGGTTGAAACTCAGGCTAGGGTACTTAGTCTAAATAAGGGGGATTATGAAGGTATGAGGACTGAGCTGATCAAAGTTGACTGGGATAGCAGACTCAAGAATAAGACGGTACATGAGCAGTGGTGTACGTTTAAGGATCTACTGTATAACCTTCAAGAAAAATTTATTCCTATGAAGAAAAAAAGGGGTAAGGGTAAGAACAGTCAGCCATGGCTCAGTAAAACTATAAAGGATAGTATTCGGCTGAAGGCAAGGGCATATAAGGTAGCCAGAGATAGTGGGAGGGTAGAGGATTGGGAAGCATTTAAAGGTCAGCAAAAAATAACTAAGAGATTAATTAAGACGGGGAAAATAGACTATGAAAGGAATTTAGCGAACAACATAAAAACTAATAGTAAGAGTTTTTATAGCTATATAAAAAGAAAAAGGGTGGCTAAGGTGAACGTTGGTCCATTGGAGGGTGAGACTGGAGAGTTGTTGGTGGGGAACATGGAAATGGCAAAGGCATTAAACGAGTATTTTGTATCAGTCTTCACCATAGAAGACACAAAAAATATTCCAACGCTGGATAAACAGGGGGCGGTAGGAATGGAGGAGCTAAATACTATTAAGATCACCAAGGAGGTGGTATTAGGGAAATTAATGAGACTGAAGGAGGATAAATCCCCTGGGCCTGATGGATTACATCCAAGGGTCTTGAGGGAGATAGCGGTGGGGATTGTGGATGCATTGGTGATAATTTTCCAAAACTCCCTGGAGGCAGGAACGGTCCCAGTGGATTGGAAAATGGCCAATGTAACACCTATATTTAAAAAAGGAAGTAAACAGAAGGCGGGTAACTATAGACCGGTTAGTCTAACATCGGTGGTGGGTAAAATGTTAGAGACAATTATTAAAGAAACACTAACGGGGCACTTGGATAAACATGACTTCATCGGACAGAACCAGCATGGTTTTGTGAAGGGGAAGTCCTGTTTAACGAATCTGCTCGAATTCTTTGAGGAAGTAACAACCCGGGTGGATAAAGGGGAACCGGTGGATGTGGTATACTTGGTCTTCCAAAAGGCTTTTGACAAGGTGCCACATAAGAGACTATTGCTAAAAATAAAAAATTATGGGATTGGGGGTAATATATTAGCATGGGTAGAGGATTGGCTAACAAATAGGAAGCAGAGAGTGGGGATAAATGGTTCATACTCGGGATGGCAACCGGTAACTAGCGGGGTTCCGCAAGGGTCGGTGCTGGGACCCCAGTTGTTCACAATTTATATAAATGATTTGGAGGAGGGAACCAAGTGTAATATATCAAAATTTGCGGACGATACAAAAATGGGAAGAAAAGTAGGGGATGAGGAGGATAGGAAGAGTCTGCAAAAGGATATAGATAAGCTAGGTGAGTGGGCAACAACTTGGCAGATGAAATTTAATACTAATAAATGTGAAGTCATTCACTTTGGAAAAAAAAATGATAGGGCAAGTTATTTTCTAAATGAGGAGGAGCTGCGCTGTAATGCAACGCAAAGGGATCTAGGGGTAGTAGTACATGAATCACTAAAAGTTAGTATGCAGGTGCAGCAAGCTATCAGGAAGGCCAATGGAGTTTTGGCCTTTATTGCTAGGGGGATTGAGTATAAAAACACGGAGGTCTTGCTGCAGCTGTACACAGCTGTATTAGTGAGACCACATTTGGAATACTGTGTACAGTTCTGGGGTCCATACTTAAGAAAGGATGTACTGGCCCTGGAGGCAGTGCAGCGAAGGTTTACAAGATTAATTCCTGCAATGAGGGGATTGACATATGAGGAAAGGTTAAGTAGGCTGGAACTCTACTCTTTGGAGTTTAGAAGAATGAGAGGCGATCTCATTGAAACATATAAGATCGTGAGGGGCCTTGATCGGGTGGATGCACCAAGGATGTTCCCAATGATCGGGGAAACTAGAACTAGGGGACATAGTTGCAGAATAAGGGGGGGCTCTTTTAAAACTGAGATGAGGAAGAACTTCTTCACCCAGAGGGTGGTTAATTTATGGAATTCACTGCCCCAGGGAGCAGTGGAAGCAGAAACATTAAATATATTTAAGTCTAAAATAGATGGTTTTTTAGCTGCCAAGGGGATAAGGGGCTACGGGGAGAGGGCAGGGATATGGACCTAGGTAGGGTTAGTATAGTAAGACCTGAGTGATCTCCTGGACAAGTGCCGATCGCCTGGATTGGGGTCGGAGAGGAATTTCCCGGATTTTTTTCCCGAATTGGACCTGGGTTTTTATCCGTTTTTTTGCCTCCCCCAGGAGATCACGCGGTTCTTGGGGTGGAGAGGGGTGATAGCGGTATAAAGGGGAGGGTAGTGTCTTGTGTTCTGTGTCTTGTGTCTACTGTTTGTGGGTAGGGGTGTTTGTTTGGTGTTCAGCCATGAGCGAATGGCGGTGCGGGCTCGATGGACCTGGTGGTCTGCTCTCGCACCTACTTTCTATGATTCTATGATTCTATGTCCCTTAGGAGCCCCATCTCGACGCACCTGGCGCAGATGTGGACGTCTGGCGGGCTATCAGACTCCATGACTTCCCACATCTGACATCCAGAACAGTAAACTGCCCTGGCCCTCATACTCCTCCCTTACCCTGGATACAATACAAAGTGCAATACAATAGAAACTGCTGGAAGAAATCAGCAGGGATCTGACTTCCTCAAGCCCACTTGTTTTGAACTGTGAAATGCGAATGGAACGTTACCGAACGTCACCATCGGTCCCTGGGCCTCTGTAAAACAAGCCCCGCGGCAGCCTGAGCTCACTGAGGATCTCAGTCACATTACATAATACACTCTAACGCATGGGGATATCAGCAGATGGGTAATGAATCGCGGAAGTGTTTTTACTTCACCTAATCCTAATGACATACTGAAGGCTGTGCCTGTTCCCAGTGGCACCTGAGCTTTGTTCTCCCCAGATTGACAACATATCCACATCACAATTAGCTCTAATTATCCTGCTCACAGCCCCAATTGCAACAAGAAGGAGAGGGGGAGAAAGGGAGTGGTGGAGAAACAATGACAACTAGTCTTTGTTGCATTATTTACAACCAATTAAAATTCTGACAAAGTGCCCACCATGTGCAAACTTTAAATTAAAATCCTTTTTCTTTAAGGTAAAGCCCCAGCTAATTTCACTGGTGGTATCTCTTTGTTATCACCTCATCTACAACCAACAATGGACCATTGTGGGCTCCACCTTTCCTTGATCATTAGTGCTGACTCTGATTTGTTCTTTTCACACCTTTCATTCATTTGTTTTTCGTACCTTTTCATATCTCCAGATTCTCTCTCCCCTGACTCTCATTCTGAAGAAGGGTCTCGACCCGAAACCATATGTTCTTTTTCTCCAGAGATGCTGCCAGTTCCTCTAAGTAACTCCAGCAATTTGTGTCTATCGTTGGTGTAAACCAGCATCTATAGTTCTTTCCTATACACATAAACGTACCCGTTGGGCTGGTAATTATAGGCAGATGGTTAATTATGTCAAATAAACAACAGCTGATTACTTGTAATTGTATTGTATTGTATTGTAATTAATTTATTAGCCCAGTATGTAAAAATATACAAGGAATTTGATTTTACCATACAGTCACGCCAAAAAAGCAACAAGACACACAACTACATAAAAATTAACATAAATATCCACCACAGCGCTCTGTGATGGAAGTCAATAACGTATTATCTTCTTTCCTCCTTTTCTCCCGCGGTTGGGGCAGTCGAACCATGCGCAGTCAGGGAGATCGAAGCTCCCGCAGCTGGCAATCGAAGCTCCCGCGATCGGGGTGGTCGAAGATCGTGCGGTTGGAGCTCCTGAAGTCGATCCCTGGCGAGCTCCACGATGTTAAGTTCGTGGGCTCCCGCGGTTGGAGCTCCCGAAGTCCAACCCCAGCAAAGGGACCGCCAGCTCCAGGATGTTAGGCCGCAGCGTGGACGGAGGCACGATACGGAAAAGTCACATCTCCATCGAGCAAAGAGATTAAAAAAAGTTTCCCCCACATAATACAAAACTAAAGATACACTAAAACATACATTTAACAACAGACTACAAACAACAAAAGACGAAAAGGACAAGACGGACCGTTGGCGAGGCTGCCATTGTATGGCGCCACCTGGTGGTCATATGAAACAAGCCGTTGTCTATATCTCCTCCTGGGGGATAGAGTCAATGACGCTAACATCATTGATGGGATGGTGAATAGATCTGTGGCGTGCCTTAGTATTTTGAAAACACAAACCCAATTCGCCTAGAAACCTGTAGGTCATTTGGAGAGTGGGAAGAAACCAGAGCTCCAGGAAAAAAACCCACGCAGGTCACGGGTAGAACGTACGAACTCCACACAGGCAGTATCCATAGGCAGGATTGAACCCGGGTCTCTGGCGCTGTAAGGTAATAACTCTACAGCTGTGCCAATGTGCTGCCCCATAATTATCAGCTGACACAGTGGTATGGCTTCTTTAAACTTGTGTTAATGTATTCACAAACTTTAACTACAGAGCTGCACCAGAAACTGGGGTTTGCTCCTGACCTTGGGTGCTGTCTGTGTGGAGTTTGCATGTTTAGTTTAGAGATACAGTAGGGACTGTTGGCCAGCTGCCCCCAAGGTGACCTTTGATCATCTATTCACACTAGCTCTATTCACACTAGATCTCCCCTTTAAATCTATTAGGGGGATGCGGCAGTTGAGTTGCTGCCTCACAGCGCCAAAGAAGTGGGTTCAATCCTGGGTACGGGTGTGAACTCTGTGTAGTTTGTACATTCTCCCTGTGACTGTGTGGGTTTTCTCCAGGTGCTCTGGTTTCCCTCCACACTCCAAAGATGTACAGGTTTGTAGGTTAAGTGGCCTCGGTAAAACTGTAAATTGCCCCTGGTATGTAGGATAGTGCTAGTGTACTATCACTGGTTTGGCGTGGACTCTGTGAGCTGAAGGGACAGTTTCCGTGCCGTATCTCTAATGTAAAGTCTAAAATCTATTCTACTTCACCTTGCATCTATGCCCTCTAGTTTTCCTCCACCCTGGGGGATAAAGACCATCTATCTAGTCTATTCCCCTCATGATTTTATTGACGTCTTTTCAGGTTACCCCATAGACTTCTTTGCTCCAGGGAAAATAGTCCCTGCCTATCTGGTCTTTCTGTGTAACTCAAGTGCTCCAGCCCTAGCAACATCCTTGTGAATCATTGCTGGGCCCGGGTCATTGCCACTTGCATTGAGGTCTATTGCTTTGATCATATCTCATTTATTTGTCCAGCATTTCCTGTTTTGTTTCTTGTTTCTAAAATCTGCATTTTTTGTTTCGGATTTTCTCTCCAATCAAATTGGGGACCTGTCTTTGTGGATGGCAGGTTAATTAAAGTAGAACATAGAACTGTACAGTACAAGAACGGGTCGAAGATTGACGCAAAGTGCTGGAGTAACCCAGTGGGTCAGGCAGCATCTCTGGAAAAAAAGGACAGGTAACGTTTGGGGTTGAGCCCCTGCTATAGACAATGTCCATGCTGAATCTGACACCAACAGTAAAAGGCCTGGATAGAGTGGATGTGGAGAAGATGTTTCCACTAGTGGGACAGTCTAGGACTCGAGGCCATAGCCTCAGAATAAAATCATGTACCTTCACAAAGGAGACGAGGAGGAATTTCCTGAGCAAGAGGGTGGTGAATCTGTGGAATTAATCGTCACAGAAGGCCGTGGCGGAGATTGCCAGATTCTTGATTAGTACGGGTGTCAGCGGTTATGGGGAGGAGGCAGGAGAATGGGGTTGAGAGGGAAAGATAGATCAGCTGTGATTGAATGGCGGGGTAGACTTGATGGGCCGAATGGCCTCATTCTGCTCGAATGAACTGGCTCTTTGGCCCACATAGAACACAGTGCTGGAGTAACTCAACGGGTCAGGTGGTATCTTTGGATGATGCGGATAGCTGATGTTTTGGGTTTGGATTCTTGTCCAGATGATGTCCATGCTGAATCTAATGCCAACTTAAACTCATTTAAAAGGGTCTGAAGAAAGATCTCTATCTTAAATGTTGCCTATTCCTTTTCTCCTTAGATACTGCCTGACCCGCTGAGTTACTCCAGCATTTTGTGTCTATATTTGTTTAAATTTGAAAGACATTTGGACACCCGAGGCAATTCAGTGGTTAGTTAACCCACCAACCTGTATGTCCTTGGGATACAGGAGGAAACCGGAGCACCTGATGGCCACAGGGAGAACGTGCATACTCCACGCAGACAGCGCCAGAGGTCAGGATCTAATCTGAGTCACTGATGTTGCGTGCTGTCCTAATTGTGGCAGAGGATGGGGGGGGGCGGGGGGAGAAGGACAGCAAGAAATTGCGGAGTTGTGGACACAGCCCAGACCATCACTTCCATTGACTCCATCTACACTTCACACTGCCTCGGCAAGGCCACCAGTCTCACTCCCTCTTCTCCCCTCTCCCATTAGGCAAGAGGTACAGAAGTGTGAAAGCGCACACCTCCAGATTCAGGGACAGTTTCTTCCTACATGTTATCAGGCAACTGAACAATCCTATCACCAACTAGAGAGCGGTCCTGAAATATCACCTACCTCATTGGAGACCTTTGGAACATTTTTAATTGGACTTTATCTTGCACTGAATGTTATTCCTGTTATCCCGTATCTGTACACTATGTACGTATAGTCTTTCCGCTGACTGGATAACACGCAACAAAAAAAGCTTTTTGCTGTACCTTGGTACACATGACAATAATAAACTAAACTAACGGAAGGTGATTACGCTTGGTGAAGCTTATTGCCGCATGTGCAAAGTGCTAACACAGTGAAATTGCTCATCTTGCAGACAGTCCAGCAGAGTATTGCCCTACCCCCAATCCTCGATTAGCAAGTGTATGGAAATAGTCTACTGAGCCCGCATGCAAGAGGCGCCATGTTTTGGCGCCATTTTCAAAGTCAACGCTCCAGTTCTTATGAGCGGTGCCCGTACCAGACAAACCCCAGGCTGCTGTGGGGCCTCCAGCCGTCTCCTTCCTTGCACTCCACATCCCTCTCCTCGCCCGTCCACCTTTGTTCCCCGGGGGGGTGGGTGCCTCCCGCAGTAGACCTCGAGGGAGCGGTAGACCACACCCCGGTTCCCTCTCCTCTCCTACCGGCCTCGCTCCTCTCCTACCGGCCTCGTCACGTCCGTCATCACTGGCTTACTGCAACTTGGTACATGTCGCAGTTATAAACCCTCACCAATAGATATGTCAAAGAATCGGAAAGTGCCGCGAGGTCACGTGTGTGCAAGCAAGTACATTCTCAGTAACCACAGGGCACCCATTTTAACATCAGCTTGAGAAAGAATCAAAGAGAAAATTGACACCAACTGATAGTGTTGTTAATTAGAGAGAGTCTGGAAGAGGCAGACTGTGTCCAACTAACCAATTGATTTTTCTTTTGATGAAAGTAATGGAGACAATGAACAGCATGTCATGCAAGTCGTCTATGCTGATTTTTGAGTAAGTGTTTGGAATAAGGTACCATGTAAAACGCTAGATAATACTACCGAGACTACTGTAGGTATTGAGCTTAGTTTAAGGTCGCGTGTACCAATGTACAGCAAAAAGCTTTTGTTGCATGCTAACCAGTCAGCGGAAAGACAATACATGATTACAATCGAACTATCCAGTGTACAGATACATGATAAAGGGAATAACGGGAATAATGTTTAGTGTAAGGTAAAGTCCAATTAGAGATGGACTGAGGCTCTCCAATCAGGTAGATAGTAAGTCAGGACTGCTCACTAGTTGGTGATAAGATGGTTCAGTTGCCTGATCCATCCAACCAACAACCAGAGAGCAGTCGAGAGTGTTATATATATATATATATACACACACACAAACTATAATAATGCAAAGACAAAAACAATGCCACCCCAAGTCTATGATGAAAAAAGAATTTTTCGAGGATGTAACTAGTAGAGTGGATAAGGGAGAACCAGTGGATGTGTTATATCTGGACTTTCAGAAGGCTTTCGACAAGGTCCCACATAAGAGATTAGTATACAAACTTAAAGCACACGGTATTGGGGGTTCAGTATTGATGTGGATAGAGAACTGGCTGGCAGACAGGAAGCAAAGAGTAGGAGTAAACGGGTCCTTTTCAGAATGGCAGGCAGTGACTAGTGGGGTACCGCAAGGCTCAGTGCTGGGACCCCAGCTATTTACAATATATATTAATGATTTGGATGAGGGAATTGAATGCAACATCTCCAAGTTTGCGGATGACACGAAGCTGGGGGGCAGTGTTAGCTGTGAGGAGGATGCTAGGAGGCTGCAAGGTGACTTGGATAGGCTGGGTGAGTGGGCAAATGCATGGCAGATGCAGTATAATGTGGATAAATGTGAGGTTATCCACTTTGCTGGCAAAAACAGGAAAGTAGACTATTATCTGAATGGTGGCCGATTAGGAAAAGGGGAGATGCAACGAGACCTGGGTGTCATGGTACACCAGTCATTGAAAGTAGGCATGCAGGTGCAGCAGGCAGTGAAGAAAGCGAATGGTATGTTAGTATTCATAGCAAAAGGATTTGAGTATAGGAGCAGGGAGGTTCTACTGCAATTGTACAGGGTCTTGGTGAGACCACACCTGGAGTATTGCATACAGTTTTGGTCTCCTAATCTGAGGAAAGACATTCTTGCCATAGAGGGAGTACAGAGAAGGTTCACCAGACTGATTCCTGGGATGTCAGGACTTTCATATGAAGAAAGACTGGATAGACTTGGCTTGTACTCGCTAGAATTTAGACGATTGAGGGGGGATCTTATAGAAACGTACAAAATTCTTAAGGGGTTGGAGAGGCTAGATGCAGGAAGATTGTTCCCGATGTTGGGGAAGTCCAGGATAAGGGGTCACAGCTTAAGGATAAGGGGGAAATCTTTTAGGACCGAGATGAGAAAAACATTTTTCACACAGAGAGTGGTGAATCTCTGGAATTCTCTGCCACAGAAGGTAGTTGAGGCCAGTTCATTGGCTATATTTAAGAGGGAGTTAGATGTGGCCCTTGTGGCTAAAGGGATCAGGGGGTATGGAGAGAAGGCAGGTACGGGATACTGAGTTGGATGATCAGCCATGATCATATTGAATGGCGGTGCAGGCTCGAAGGGCCGAACGGCCTACTCCTGCACCTATTTTCTATGTTTCTATGTTTCTATATTTCTATGTTTCTATGTTTCTATGTCGTTTGGAGCTTAGTTGGAGGATGTAGTGTTTAATAGTCTGATCTTTGTAGGGAAGTAGTTGTTTCTGAACCTGGACGTTACAGTTTTCAGGCTCCTGTACCTTCTTCCCCATGAGAGTGTGGCCAAAGTGGTGTGGGTCTCTGATGCTGGCTGCCTTTTTGAGGCAGCGACTCCTGTAGATCCCTTCCATGGTGGGGAGGTCAGTATCTGTGAGGCACCGGGCTGTGTTTACCACTATTGGCTATCTTTTTCATTCCCGGGCGTTCAATGATGCTGAAGCAGGCTGTGATGCAACCAGTCAAGATGCTCTCTACTGTACACCAGCTTAGATCAGCTTGGAAACACGCCCTTCGGCCCAACTTTCCCATCGACGCTAGTCCCACCTGCCTGCGCTTGGCCCATATCCTTCTAAACCTATACTGTATGTCCATGTACCTGTCTAAATGGTTCTTAAATGTTGTGATAATAGCCGCTTTAATTCTCTCCTCCGGGAACTAGTTCCATACACCCACCACCCTTGGTGTAAAAAAAAAATTGCCCCTCGGGTTCCTGTTGTCTTTTCCCTCTCACCTTACACCTATGTCCTCTGGTTCTTGATTCCCCTAATCTGGGTAAAAGACTGTGCATTCACCTTATTCATTCCATTCATGATCTTATACACCTCTGTAAGATCACCCCTCATCCTCCTGCACCACAAGGAATAGGTGTCCCAGCCTGCTCAACATTCCCCCAAAGCTCAGGCCCTCAAATCGTGCAAACGGTGCCTGACGGGGTGGGCGGGTAATCTGAGGTGACAACGGCTTGAAGTAAATAAAGTTGACAGGCATAGATATGGTGGACAGTCCAAACCTTTTCCCCCGGGATGGAAACGTCAAAGGCTAGAGGGCGTAGCTTTAAGGTGAACGGGACAAAGGTTAAAGGAAACGTGCAGGGCAAGTTTTTGAACACAGACTGGTGGGTGTCTGGAATGTACTGCCAAGGGTGGGTGGTGGAGGCCGATGCAATAGTGGCATTCAAGAGGCTTTAATGTAGACACATCCAAGCAATGGAGAGATATGGATCACATGCAGGTAGAGGTGATTAGTTGTACTTGGCATCGTGTTCAACAGGGATATTGGGCACAGGAGGGTCTATCCCTGTGCCGTAGTCTTCTAGGTTCTATATTCTCAGTCCAGTTACAAGCACTTGGCCTGTAATGCACTCTGGCTCAGTAATTGATGTGTTGGTCTAGCTGATTCTTTGAGGGTATCTGCCTTCACTCTGCCTCGCTGATCTAGTAATGCTCGGTGTGAAGTTGGAACTGTCCATTGGCCAGTCAGTCTAGCGTAGCAAATTGCAAAATTCAAGGTGAAAAGGCCACACTTTTCCATCAAAGATGGTGATTGTTAGGGCTGGATGTGAGGCAGATGGTTATTGCTTGCAATTTCGATCCAGTGGGTGGCCAGGGATCAAACGTTTTGAGCACAATGTATGTGATATTGCGATTACCTTATGTTTTACTTCGGAGTCACGTGAGTGATTCCGTGAAGAACCCCGTCAGTCGGCATGCACGTCTGACGCATGGCGCAGCGACCAGCTCGGAGGGCAGAGCTCCTCCAGCGGTAACTTTAAAAAGCCTCAGGTAAGTGTTAAACTTAGTGTGAGATCGGGTTCTTCTGCGCTTGTTAAATCTTGTTGCAGGAGGGCAAGTCCAAGCATGGAGAAGTCGTTGCGAGCAAGGCGAGTCGTTTAGAAAATTACCGAGGACCGCGGGAGTGCGGGTAGCGGACGGCCACCACCTAGTTCATCTACAGAGTCCCCAGTTGTTAAACCAGCGACTGCAGGCTTGGGGTCTGTGGACGCCAGGGCTACGCCGGTGGGGCGTAAAGCCACCAGCAAGTCTGCACGGCCGATAGACTCGGACGAATCCGGTCGGGAGGGTTCTCCTCCAGGAAGGGATACCGTGTATGGGCGGTTATCCATGGCGGAGCACCTGTTGGGGAGGATGCTCCATCAAGAGCGCAGTTCTCTCCAAGAGCCAGTGCTGGCAGCCCCTATTACAGGGCTGCCTAATGTCTCCCTCGAGGAGGAGGTGAGCATACCGGGTCAGGACGAATCTGACGCCGACTCTGAGGGGTTAGCATTGGAGGCTGCCCCGAGGGACGAAGGTCATGAGCCGGAGGTCCCATTCTTGGCAGCGAGATTCGGGAGAGCCGCTGGGTGAGGATTTGGCTGCCACAATAAATGATCTAGCCTCACACCAGCTCCAGGAGCTCACTATGGATGCAACAGTCCAGAAATATGATACACTGGCTAATTGTATTCTACTGAAGGTGCCGGCAGTAAATCATGCCATCTGGGGCCACATGGGAGTAGGCATCAGGGCACAGGAGATGAAGCTGCAGAGGGTACTGAAGCTACTGGCTTCCGGTATTGCGGCGTTTGGGAGGTCGGTGGATGGGGGGCACCTGTCTGAGATACAGCAGGATGCCCTGGCTCTCATGTGCAATGTGCACTTTGAGATAAACTGCCTTAGAAAGAGTGCCATCCGCCCTACGATTAATCCGAAATTCGCTGCCCTCTGTAAGCCCAGCAACGTCCAGCCACCAAATCTTTTATTTGGAGAAGACCTCGCGAAGCGGGTGAAGGAATTGGACGACGAGGCAAAGACCATGGGGCTCATTAAAGTGCCAAGTGCCAGAACCCTGCGGAGGCAGCACCCCTACAAGCGGTTTGCCGTAACTGGGGCCGGGCAAGGACCAAGTCGGCCATTCAATGTGCGCAACTGGCGCACTCCTGCAGGAGCACGAACAACTATGCCATTTCCCACCAGAGCCAGAGGACAAAGACCACCGGTAACCATGGAGGTAGGTGGGTCTGGTGCTTGTAGAAACATTTTCAGTGAGAGTTGGGGGGAGGTTACACTGGTTTCTGAAAGAATGGTATTGGATAACATCCGAATTGTTTATACTGCAAGCGATACAGGGGTTTAAAATTGAATTCATTTCTAATTTGTGTCCACTTACACAACATTCACCGAGGAGGGCACTTGTGTTCTCACAAAAAGAGAATTTGGAGGTTCAGGCTGAAATTGAGAAATTATATCTCAAAGGTGTCATTGAAAAGACAGTTTGGCAACCTCATCAATTCGTATCTAACATATTTCCTCGACCAAAGAAAGATGGAGGTAGTTGGATCATTTTGGACCTGATGGACCTTAATCTGTTTGTGCAGTATAGGCATTTCAAGATGGAAACTTTTGCCACTGCCAAGCAATTGGTTTCCAACGGGTGTTATATGGCATGTATAGATCTTAAGGATGCATATTACTCAATGCCTGTTCATAAAGACCGTCGGAGGTATTTGAAATTTAGTTGGATGAGGCAGTTGTGGCAATTTAAAGCACTGCCTAATGGGTTAACCTCAGTCCCTAGATTATTTACAAAACTGCTGAAACCAGCATTGGGGCTACGCCAGGTTCAGGGTCATATTGTAATGGCTTATTTAGATGATATCTTAATAATTGGGAAAACTCGGGAAGCAGCTGGGTTATCTGTTGCAGCTGTTAAACTCATGTTTGAGAGTCTGCGGTTTCTAATTCATCCAACTAAATCAAAATTGATACCAGTTAAAGTTATTGATTATCTGGGTTTCACAGTTAATTCAACTCACATGTCTGTAACTCTACCCAACGGCAAGAGATTAGATTTAATTGAAGGCTGTATCAAGCTCCTAGCAGAGCAATCACATTCAATTAGGCATGTGGCCAGCTTGATTGGCAAATTGGTAGCAGCCTTTCCAGCTGCACAGTATGGACCTTTGCATTACCAACACTTACAGAGATCAAAGGTACAGGCACTAAGGAATCATGCAAGCCATTACAGCAGACCCATGCAATTACCAACGGAAGCAATTGCTGAAATTCAATGGTGGATTAGGAACATTTCGAATTGTTCCAGCAAAATTTTGATTGAAGCACCTTCAGTTGTTTTACAGACTGACGTTAGTGCCCTAGGTTGGGGGGCTACTGATACCATCTCTAGCTGTGGGGGCAGATGGAATGTGGCATTTATTCTTCAATCACATGGAATTAATTATTTAGAGTTACTGGGAGCATTTTATGGGCTTAAGGCTTATTGTACCACCAAGCATCACGTACATGTTCAGATTCAGATTGATAACACCACGGCAGTGGCGTATGTGAATTATATGGGTGGAATCAAGTCGCAATCTTGTGACAGATTGGCTAACTTTATTTGGCATTGGTGCATTAAAAGAAACATTTGGGTTTCAGCTGTTTACTTGCCGGGCAGGTTCAACATGGTGGCAGACACCAGGTCACGCAAATTCAATGACAACACAGAATGGATGTTGAATCATGAAGTATTTAATAATATTGTTGTTCGATATGGGATGCCAGATATCGATTTGTTTGCATCCAGACTCAATCACCAGGTGCCGAAGTATGTTTCATGGGAACCAGACCCGGGGGCAGTAGCGGTAGACGCTTTTGCGCTACATTGGGGAGGACTGTTTATATATGCATTTCCCCCATTCTGCCTCATCAGTCGGTGCTTGACTAAAATCAAGCAGGACTCCGCTTCAGGAGTTTTGGTGGTGCTCGACCGGCCTACACAGCCATGGCTCCCTCTCATTTTGGACATTATAACTCAGCCAATTATGGTGGTTCCAAAATGTCATAACCTATTGGTAAACCCTGTGACTGGAGATCAACAGGGTATTAATTTGTTAATTTGCAGGTTTTAAGGAGGCCATACCTGGGTCTGGGATTATCCAATCGCACCGTGGATATCATCACATCATCCTGGAGGGATAGTACAAAAAAGCAGTACCTCTCTCATGTCAGGAAGTGGGAGGCGTTTTGCTTAAAAGGGAACGTTACTTACCCCACAGTTTCCATCCCAGATGTGTTAGAGTTTCTCCCCAAATTGTATTTTAATGAGGGTTTAAGTTATAGTGCCATCAATACTGCCAGGAGTGCTCTGTCGTCGTATTTATGTTTGGGGTCAGAACTACATTCTGTAGGATCTTATCCGTTAATATCTCGATTTATGAAGGGTGTTTTTAATTCCAATCCCCCCAGGCCTAGATATACAGAAGTCTGGGATGTCAGTGTGGTACTCACGCTGCTTCGTCAGTGGGGTCCAGCCACATCCTTGTCTTTGGTAAAGATTACCTTGAAGTTGGTTATGCTCATGGCGTTAGTGTCAGCGCAGAGGGTTCAGACTCTGCAGAAATTGAGACTGGACAGGATGGTGTCATCTGGGAATGACGTTCTGTTCTACATATATGATCTCATAAAACAGAGCAGACCAGGGGTGTCAGGAGTCAAGCTTCTATTGTCACCGTATCCCACGGATTTACGACTGTGTGTGGTGCCACACTTGCGGTCTTATATTGAGGTCACCAAGCGCCTCAGAGGATCGGAAATACAATTGTTTGTTAGCCACAAAAGGCCACATGGGAAAGTGTCCGTCCAGACCATCTCAAGATGGCTGAAACAAGTATTGGTTTTTGTAGGAGTTAATACTGACAATTTTAAATCTCACTCCGCCAGGGCGGCATCAACGTCAGCAGCGAGGGCAATGGACGTCCCTCTAGACCATATCCTCGTGGCCGCAGGATGGTCAAATGAACTGACTTTTCACCGGTTTTATAATAAACCACTTATCGAAACCGGGGTGTTCGCCCACTCTATTTTAAGTTCTGTTTCCTAGCTTCCCCTGGGACAGAGGGGTCGCTATTGTATTTTTCTTTATTTGTTTGTGAATTAAAGCAACATGCTAATCTGTACCATGTTTCATTGTATTGCTCATTATTCACTCCTCCTGAGTCAACTGATGCAGTGTGAGAAGCCTGGATTCGTATCTACGGCATGAAATCACAGAGCTTTGAATTCTTCACAGAATCACTCACGTGACTCCGAAGTAAAAGAGTAAGATTAAACGAGAACTTACCAGTTTGAAGTTTGATCTTTATTTTATGAGGAGTTACGATGAGCGATTACGTGCCCACTGCTCCCGGCCCTCAATATTATAAAGGTCAACTGGAAGGTCTGTTTTATATTCTTACGATGTTACTTCAGTTACGTTTTATCTGTGATTTCACACCGCTGCTTTGAAGATTGACGCGCATGCCGACTGACAGGGTTCTTCACGTAATCGCTCATCGTAACTCCTCATAAAATAAAGATCAAACTTCAAACTGGTAAGTTCTCGTTTAATCTTACTAATTCATAGCACAGTGTGTTTTGGGTGGAGTGCAGGAGAATGAGGGGTGACCTTATAGAGGTCTATAAGGGGAATAGATAGGGTGAATGTACAGTATTTTACCCAGGGGAACCAAGAACATCTTCACTTTCCTATCTCATTCCTACAAGTCTTGATTCCTCTTGTCATAGAGTTGTACATTACGGGAACCAACCCTTCGGCCCATCGAATCTGCACTTTCAAGTGTCCATTATGCTATTAGAGTCATAGTCACACAACATGGAAACAGGCCTCTTGGCCCAATTTGTCCACGCCGAGCAACATGCCCCATCTACACTAGTTCCACCTGCCTGTGCCTGTCCCATATTCCTCTAAACCTATCCCATCCATGTATCTGTCCAAGTGTCTTTTAAATGTTATACCGTAGAGTCACCTATCTATGTTCTCCAGCGATGCTGCCTAACCTGCTGAGTTACTCCAGCACTTAGTGTCTATCTTTGGTATAAACCAACATCTGCAGTTCCTTCTCATTACCTCCTCTAGAAGCTCATTCCATAAACACACCAGCTTTTGTGTGGAAAAAGTTGCCCATCAAGTTCCCATTATATCTTTCCCCTCTCACTTTACAAGTATGTCCTCTGGTTCTTGATTCCCCTACTCTGGATAAAAGACTCTGTGTTTACTATTCTTTAGACTTAGACTGGGACTTAGTAGATTAAGGATTTCTTGGTGCACTTTCAACTCTAGTTGGATGTGAAACAGTTACAATCGGGACCTTATATTTTTGGCTTTGAGTGAAAATGCAACGTCCTTTCACTAATTAATATCAGGGGATTCTTCCGATCCTTTTGTCATTGAATATATGAACGTCAGGGCATTGTAATTAACAAGCAGCAGAATCAATTTGCCTCTTGGTTTAATATGCCACTGTTAGGTCTTGTGCAGAATTGCATTCCAAAAGTTAATGGACAAGATTCCACATAGAATTCCTCCCAATTTGACACTAATTGACTGTAAATTAGTAATCTCCGTCCGAGAGATGATGGGACATCAAGTGTGGAGAGAGGACACTCTCTCAGTGTGGAGAGAGGAATCGTGAGCCCTTTTTTTGTTGAGGTACTGTCAAATTAATTTTGCCAGGCCTTAGATCTACCGCAGTAGATGTAAAGACTGAGGCATGACTGGTTTAGAGGGTTTCAGCTGCAGGGAGAGGTTGGATTGTTTTCTCTGGAACGACGGAGGTTGAGGGGAGACTCGATAGAGGTATATAAAATGATGAACGGCATAGAGAGTCAGAACCTTAATATCCACAGGGTGGAAATGTCCAAAACTAGAGGACATGGCTATATGGAGAGAGATGGGTGGGGGGAAAGCTTAATTGGGGTGTGCAAGGCAACTTTTTTTTCCATTCAGAGTAGTGGGGGCCTGGAACACATTGCCAGGGGTGGTGGTGGAGGCAGATATGATAGTGGCGTTTAAGTGGCTTTTAGTTAGGCTTTTGGAAGTGCAGGGAATAGAGGGATATGGATATTGCACAGACAGATGAGATTAGTTTAACTTGGCATCCATGTTGGCATGAACATTGTGGGCTGAAGATCCCATTCCTGTGCTGTCCTGTTATATTCGAATTACAATTAGAATTAGAATGCCTTTATTGTCATTCAAACAAACAAAGGTTTGAACGAAATGTTGTTCCCTGCAGTCATAACAGCAAAAAAAAACACACACAATTAACACAGATTCCACACAAACATCCATCACAGTGAATCTCCAAACACCTCCTCACTGTGATAGAAGGCAAAAGTCTTATCTCTTCCCTGTTCTTCTCCCGCGGTCAGGCAGTCAAACTGCTGCGTCGAGCCGGTTAAAGCCCCCGGTGGGCGATGGTAAGTCCCGCGGCAGATTAAGCTGCGCCGGGCGATGTAAGGCCCTGCGACGGGCTGATTCAAAACCCTGCGATTCGGGGCGGGCGAAGTTGCCGTTGCGGGAGCTTCCGAGAATCGGTCTCCCACCAGGGACCTGCGAGGTCCCGGTTTTACCGTCCACAGGGCCTGCGGCCAAAGCCTCCGAAGCTCCAAAGTAGGGTCGCAGCCGCAGTGCCACCACAGCCTCCGAAGTCAGCCAGCTCCGTAATGGTAAGTCCGCAGGCTCTACGACTGGAGCCCTCAGGTCGATTCTGGTTGGAGGCCGCCAGCTCCACGATGTTAGGCCCCAGCGAAACGGAGATACGACAAGGAAAAGGTCGCGTCCCCGTTCAAGGAAGAGATTTAAAAGTTTCCCCCACCCCCCCTCCCTCCACCCCCCCACATATACACAACTAAAAATAAACCAAAAACATAATCCTAACAAGACAAAAACAAAAACAAAAAAAGACAGACGGACTGCAGGCGAGTTGCAGCCACAAGGCACCGCCACCAGAAAAATATGTTCTACTGTATGTCTTATGACGACTTAAAGCCTCGAAAAGTAAATGAGTATAGAGGTTGGGCGGTCATGTTGCAGTTATATAAGATGTTGGTGAGGCCACATTTACAATATTGTGTTCAGTTGTGGTCACCATGTTATAGGGAAGATGTTGTCAAGCTGGAAAGGGTGCAGAGAAAATGAACGAAGATATTGCCAGGACTCGAGGCCCTGAGCTACAGGGAGAGGTTGAGCAGACTAGGAGTGCAGGAGGATGAGGGGTGATCTTTTAGAGGTGTACAAAATCATGAGAGGAATAAATCAAGTAAACACAGAGTCTCTTGCCCAGAGTAGGGCAATCGAGAACCAGAGGGCATTCGTTTAAGATGAGGGTGAAAGATTTGATAGGAACCTGAGGGGTAACTTTTTGTGACACAAAGGGTGGTGGGTGTATGGAACGAGCTGCCGGAGGAGGTAGTCGAAGTGGGTACTGATGCAACCTTTAAGAAACCTTTAGACAGGTACATGGATAGGACAGGTTTAGGGGGGTATGGGTCAAGCGCAGGCAGGTGGATTAGTGGAGATGGGACATGTTGGTCGACATGGGCAAGTTGGGCTGAAGGGCCTGTTTCCACACTGTATGGCTCTGTGACTCTAAAGTTATGCTTAATAAATCTGCAAAAAGCTCTCGAGATGGGAACAGGGAGATTATAGTCCCAGGGCCAATTGGTGCAGCTGAAGTGTAACCAGAATTTGAAAGCGCTGTGCTGTGAAGAAGTGACGGTTTAATCAAATTGATTCCTACTCATCTGTTTGTTGATTCAGCAAATCACCGTGATTAGCAGGAAATGCTGTATCAATCAGCAAACTTGGGGTTGGATGAAACACAAGGCTGGATTTAACAGTGACTGGGGTGTCAGTCCACACAACTTGCTATAGTTGGCGTGGTAAGGAGATTAGTCATAGGTCATAGTCATACAGCGCATAATCAACCCTTCCGCCCAACGTCCACACTGACCAACATGCCCCATCTATACGAGTCCCACCTGCCTGCATTTGGCACATATTCCCCCAAACCTATCCTATCCATTTACCTGTCTAAATGGTTCTTAAATGTTGCGATAGTCCCTGCCTCAACTGCCTCCTCTGACAGCTCATTCCATACACCCACCACCCTTTGCGTGAAAAAAGTTACCCCCCATATTCCTATTAAATCTTTCTCCTCTCACCTTGAAACCTATGTTCTCTGGTTCTTGATTCCCCTACGCAGGGCAAGAGACTGTGCGTCTATCTATTCCTCTCATGATTCTGTACACCTCTAAAAGATCACCCCCTCATCCTCCTGTGCTCTAAAGAGGCCTAGTTTGCAGTCCTGGCAACATCCTCGTAAATCTTCTCTGCACCCTTTCCAGCTTGACAACACCTTTCCTATAGCATGGTGACAAAAACTGAACATGGTACTGGAAATGCGGTCTCACCAACGTCTTGTACAACTACAACATGACCTCGCTTCTTCTTCCTCGTGTCCGGCCATCTACTATATCACATCTTTCCAGTGGTTGGCGCAGGCGAGCACAGCGGCATTTGGTTCGGCCAGGTCATCTTCTATACATCGTGGAGCTTGGCTACATCTCATGATGTGTTCTCAACATTCTATAGTCAGTACTCTGACTGATGAAGGATTGTTCTACACATCTGCCAGTCACATGCCACCTAATAGTGATGCACAAACAAACGACGCGTCATCATGGGCAGACGGTTTAATCCTGATAATTTGATCCTTCAAGGCCCAAAGTGCTGGCGTAACTCAGCGGGTCAGGCAGCATCCCTGGAGAACATGGATAGGCAATGTTTTGTGTTCGGGTCCATTTTCAGACTGTGTTCTTTCTGTAAATCAGCATCTGCAGTTCCTTGCTTCCACTAACTCGGGGCGGCACGGTGGCGCAGCGGTGGAGTTGCTGTCTTCCAGCACCGGAGACCCGGGTTCAATCCTGACTACGGGTGCTGTCTGTACGAGTTTGTACATTCTCCCCATGACCGCGTGGATTTTCTCCGGGGGCTCCGGTTTCATTCCCACACTCCAAAGACATACAGATTTGTAGATTAATTGGCTTCAGTATAATTGTAAATTGTCCCTAGTGTGTGTAGGATAGTGCTAGTGTAAGGGGATCGCTGGTCGGTGCAGACTCGTTCTGCTGAAGGGCCTGTTTCCGCACTGTATCTCCTAAACGTTAAAAAAACTAAAACCAAGATACATGGACAAGAGGTTTAGAAGGATATGGGCAAATTGTGGGGAAATAAGGTTAATTAGTTGGGGCATCTTGATTGGCGTAGATGAGTTGGGCCAAGGGGCCTGTTCAGTGATGTATGACTATGACATTGTGATTGACGTCTTTGACGGTATTAATGAAATGACAGACTAATACGACTGAGATCAGCAAAACTACTCGACTGAAGCAGAAGATGGACTGTGCTGGCTCAGTAACCATTTCTAATTTGACTGTTCGCAGGAACGGTGCTGTGTTCCATTACAACCAATTTCTATGCGGTCCCACTCTCTCTCTCTCTCTCTCTCTCTCTCTCTCTCTCTCTGCACTCCAACCCGATGCTTAACTTCTGTCCTCTTGGAGGCAGTGCTTTGCAAGTGAGGGTCTGATGCACTAAACTGGAATCAAATAACACACTGCTTTAATTAAAAGCAAGGAGTAAAGATCAGTAATGAGTAATGAAAACTGTAACGTCCAGGTTCAAGAGCAGCTTCTTCCCTACAGCCATCAGGCTATTAAACACTATAACCTCCAAATAGTTCTGAACTACATAGACTTGGGACATTGTCATTTTGTTCGTATATACTAAACATTTGTTGTGGTTATTATGGGTGTTCACGGAGTAATATCTTTACATATCTGTTGTGCTGCTGCAAATAAGAATTTTATTGTTCCGTTTCGCGACATGAATATTTGACAAGTCGGTTGGCAGCTGACTAAAGTCTGGTTATGCCACAGTTGGTGTGTTGAGGTAGGGCCAAGACACATCAACAGGTACATGTATAGGATGGGTATATAGGGTATAGACTACACATGGGCAAGGGGCAGCACAGTGGCACAGTGGCACAGCGATAGAGTTGCTGCCTTACAGCGCCAGAGACCCAGGTTCGATCCTGACTACAGGATGCTGTCAGTTCGGAGTTTCTACCTTCTCCCTGTGACTGCTTGGGTTTCCTTCCACACTCCAGAAACATACAGGATTGCAGGTTAATTGCCTTCTGCAAATTGTCCCTAGTGTGTGCAGGATAGAACCAGTGTACAGGTGATTAATGGTTGGCGCAGACTCGTGGGCCACAATGACGAGCAGGTTTGTAGGTTTAAGTGGCTTTGGTAAGTTGTAAAATTGTCCCCAGTGTGTGTAGGTTAGTGTTTGCAGTGATCGCTGCAGCGGTTGGCGCAGACTTGGTGGTTCGAAGGGCCTGTTTCTGCGCTGTGTAC
>CM075981.1:60476445-60499489 GCA_038087875.1 Malacoraja senta | reverse complement strand
ATACAGGCTTTTCGGCCCCTATCGACCCATACCAGCCCAGTTGCCCCATCCAAGCTAGTCCTCCTACCTGAGCTTTAGACTTCAGCTATACAGCAGCAAAACAGGCCATTAGACCCACCGAGTCCATCATCCAGTACATTAACACTATCTTACACGCCAGGGACAGTTCTCCACAATTTTACAGAAGCCAATTAACCTACAAACCGGGTGGCACATCTTTGGTGCATGGGAGGAAACTGGAATACCACTGGAGAAAACCCACAAGGAGAACCTAGGACTAGGAGGTGTAGGAAGGAACTGATGGTTTCCTACTGCGATAGACACAATATGCTGGAGTAACCCAGCGGGACAGGCAGCATCCCTGGAGAGAAGGAATGGGTGACGTTTCAGGTCTGAATTGAACGAGACCCTTCTTCAGACTGAGTCTCAGGAGAGTGAGATACAGAGATAAGGAGGTGTTGGGTGTGAAAATGTGACAAAGGGGATGGAGATCAAGGAAAATGTAGAATAATCAATTGTTAGCTCGGAGAATGTAACAACAAAACAAACTGAGATAAAATGTAAACAAGGATAGTTAGACTAGTCGGAGAACTGGGAAGGGGGAGGGATGGAGAGAGAGGGAAGGCAAGGGTTACCTGAAGTTAGAGAAGTCAATGTTCATACTGCTGGGGTGTAAGCTGCCCAAGCTAAATATGAGGTGCTGTTCCTCCAATTTGTGCTGGGTCTCACTCTAACAATGGAGGAGGCCCAGGGCAGAAAGGCCAGTGTGGGAATGGGAGGGGGAGATCAGGTCGCTTTGGACGTACTAGACATTATTCCCTTTATCCTGAACCTGTACACTGTGGACGGCTTGGTTGGGATTACATAGAGCTCGGGTGAATGGGTGATCAATGGTCGGCGTAGACACCGTGGGGCAAATGGCTGGTTTCTATGCTGCCTCTCTGTAAACTACTGTAGATGCTAGTATAGTGGTTCCGCTGACTGGATAGCACGCGACAAAAAGGCCTCTCACTGTACATCGGCACATGTGACAGTAAACTAAACTAAACTGTAGATAGACACACAATGCTGGAGTAACTCAGCGGGACAGGCAGCATCTCTGGATAGAAGGAATGGGTGACGTTTTGGATCGAGACCCTTCTTCAGACCACCTTGTGCTTGTGCCCATAAACTGAGGGGCTCCATTTCAGGCCAACATGCTTATTATTTAGGAGGACTGCAAGGGTTAAAGCTGGAGTGAACTTGCTGTCTGGAAGAGGTGTACCAGGAGATGTTTGTTGCAGGTGAGATTTCAGCTCTCTGCCACTTGTCCCAGCACCATTACACACACGTTAGTTGAACAAAGCCTGTTTACAGGGCACCCCCTGGTGTGGCTGTAGACAGCAACGGCAGTCTGATTCATGGCAATGCCATGCAGTGCGATCAATCACCCTTCATCCTCTGCAGGCAAGACGCTCGTGGGTTGAGGGGCTGCTGGGCTCGTTTGGCACCACAGTCTCCGTTTCCTCCCAAAGATTATTTGTTGGAGAATTGAGCGGTTAGATCTGCAGGTACATGTGGGGGCAGGCAGGCAGGCAGGCGGGCAGGCAGGCAGGCGGGACCTCCACAAAGGTCGGCACACAGATATTAATAACGCACAGCGGGTCCGTTAAATTGAAGCTCAAAACACCGCAGATGCCAAAAAGCTTGAAATAGTAACAAACAGGAATAGTGGAAATACTCTGCAAGTCGGGCGTCATCTGTGGGAGGAGAAGCGGGTGAATGTGTTTGAGAGGGAGGGGATGGAGAAGGGAGGAGAGAAGGAGTTGGGAAGAGGGAGGATTGGGGGCGAAGGGAGAGGTGGAGGGGGGGGGGGGAAGGAAGGGGGAGAAGGGAGGGGGAGGGGGAACAAAGGGCACAAAAGGGAGAGAGGGGGAAGGGGAGTAGGGAGAAAATTGAGGGAGAGAAAGTGACACGGGAAGGGGGGTGAGGGGAGAGGGGAAGGGAGGAAAGGGGGAGAATATTGAGAATTCGGAGATGCTGCCTGGCCTGCTGAGTTCCACCAGCACTGTGTGGTATAAACCAGCATCTGCAGTTCTTTGTTTTCAGTACATTATTGTCGGAAGCGTAATCAAATTCCTCTGCTATTTTTCAATGGTTCCATGGTGTTTTATTGTCACATGTGCAAAATGCAATCACACTGAAATTATTTCCTTACAAACAGTCCAGTAGAGTATTGCAATAAGCAAGCACATCCCCGGATTAGCAAAGTGTACAGAAATAGTCCACTGCGCTTGCATGCAAGAGGCGCCAGGTTTGGGGCCATGTTCCAAGTCCAGTCCAGTTGTTACATGTTACACAGGTTCCATTTTAAATGATCAGAGAGATGGGGAGTTCAGTGTCGGTGTGCTGAGAGGGTGTCGAATAGAATTGCTCGCTCGCCTTTCCCGGGGGTGGGAGTCCAGTCGGAAAACTATTTGTTCCAATCGGAAAGTTAGTGGGTGGAAAGGCTCTGCTGAAGCGGCCATCTTCGGCCGTGACAAAGGTGAACATTTACATCAGAGGCAGTTCCCCCGTGACGATCGAGGTGGAAAATGGATTACAACTGGGCATTCTGCGACATATTGGAAATATCTAAGACTAGAGGGCATAGTGTTTAGTTTAGTTTAGAGATACAGCGCAGAAACAGGCCCTTTGGCTCACCAAGTCTGCACCGACCAGCGATCCCCGCACATTAACACAATCCTACACACACTAGGGATTGTGTTAGTATGAGACAAAGACCTACAGGTTTGTAGGCTAATTGGCCGAGGGACAATTTACAATGTTGCCAAGCCAATTAACCTACAAACCTGTACGTCTTTGGATTGTGTGTGTGTGGGGGGGGGGAGAGAAACCAGAGCTCCCGGAGAAACCCCACACGGTCCCAGGGAGAACGTACAGACTCCGTACAGACAGTACCCGCAGTCAGGATTGAACCCGGGTCTCTGATGCTGTAAGGCAGCAACTCCACCGCTGGCCACCGTGTTGGTAGCTTTAAGGTGAGAGGGGCAAAGTTAAAAGGAGTTGTGCAAGGCAAGTTCTTTTTAGGGTGCCAGGTGGTGGTGGTGGTGGTGGTGGTGGTGGTGATGGTGGTGGTGGGGGGTGGATAGTATTGGAGGCAGGTATTATGGTGGCATTTAGGAGGCTTTTGGATAGGCAAATTTAAGGGGCGGCACAGTGGCGGCGGTAGAGCTGCTACCTCACAGCGCCAGAGACCCGGGTTCGATCCTAACAACGGGTGCTGTCTGTACGGAGTTTGCACGTTCTCCCCGTGACCGTGTGGGTTTTCTCCAGGTGCTCCACTTCCCTCCCACACTCCAAAGACGTGCAGGTTTGTAGGTTAATTGGCTTCTGAACATTCTAAATTTGCTAGTGATTGGGGTGATCGCTGGTGGGCAGGGACCCGATGGGCTGAAGAACCTGCTTCCACGCTGTATCTCTAAATTATAAGGTAAAGATGGATATGCAGGAATTGAGAGGGATATAGATTATGTGCAGGCATATAAGAGTTGGTCCTAGGTTAATTTAGTTTAGTTTATTATTGTCATGTGTACCGAGGTACAGTGAAAAGCTTGTGTTTGTGTGCCATCCAGTCAAAGAAAAGACTCCACATGATTACAATCAAGGCGTTCACAGTGCACAGATACGTTTAGTTAAAATCCGATTAAAGATAGTTTAAAGGTGTCCAATTAGGTAGATGGGAGGTCTAGATGGTTCAGCTGGCAAGAATGTCCCTGAATCTGGATGTATGTGTTTACAACCCTCTGTAGCATCATGTAGGTCATGGACATTATGGGCTGAAGGGCCTTTTCCTGTGCTGTACTGTTCTCTGTCGGTGTTGACCATGATGCCAATCCCAACTGCCTATGTCCATGTTCTACAGTTGGGATTAAAATGACTGGCATGGTCGGCACAGACATAGAACACACAACATAGAACAGTACTGTGCAGGAGCAGACACTTTGGCCCACATTGTCTATGCTGAACATTTTGCCAAGACCAACTCTTATCTGGCCTGCACGTAATCCATATCCCAGCATTCCCTTCATTGCTATAGCCTGCATCCATCATTGCAACAGAAAATTAGATTTACCATCAACTAAGTTAAGGGCCTGTCCCACTGTACGAGGTGATTCAAGAGCTCTCCCGAGTTTAAAAACAAGCAAACTCGTGGTAAGTAGGTAGAATGTACGTAGCGGCTACGCCGGGGCTCGTGGATGTCCTGTAGCGGCTCGTATTGCTAACGGCAGGTACTTGGGAAACGAGGTAACTCGTGAAGTCTTTTCATCAATGTGAAAAATGTCCACGAGAGCCCCGAGTACCTACGAGCGGCTATTACCGTAATTCTCCGAGTTCGAATCAGGGGAAACTCAGGAGAACTCTTGAATTACCTCGTACAGTGGGACAGGCCCTTTAGACTTGTGGATAATCATTTTATTCTGCTTGTTACCTAACTAAATCTTTCTGTAAGCTCCATTCTGTAATCAAAGACCCAGTTCTTCTACTGTTGATCAAGTTTCTGTGTAATCGTGTCAGTTGAGAATGTAAAAGTTATACCAACGTTGTGCTCTGGAGATCTGTGTTGACTGGTCTCCTGGTGCACTCCAGTTTTAATTACTCGCCCGTTGCTTCGAACGCCAACTCCGTGTGGCCTTTCCATTTTGCTCCAGCGGTATGCAAGGCACCAAATTACTGCCTAACTACCGCTGAAGATTAGGCTGTTTAAAACTAACAGAGAGAGGAGTAAATAAAAGCCAGAGGAACGGAGATGATGAGTGATTGATGAGTGCGCGCAGAGCAATGATTCTCGGTGGTTTCACTGGCATTGACTGAAGCAGCCTTTCATTTCCTCATTACACTGTTCCGCATCACTGAATGTTGCAAAGGAGAAATCTTTGGCATTTTTTATTAACTCTTCTGTTTTAACTTAAATTGAGGTCACTGTCACGCGCGCAAGCAGGATGAGGCACTGGTACAATGAAAATCCTGCGGAAGCAAGGAACTGCAGATGCCAGTTTTCAAATGAAAGAAACAAAGTGCTGGAGTAACCTAACGGGTCAGGCGGCATCTCTGGAGAACACGGATAGGTGACGGGGAGAAGGCAGCAGAATGGTGTTGAGAGGGAAAGGTAGATCAGCTACGATTGAATGGCAGAGCAGACGATGGAACGAATGGCCTAATTCTGCTCTTATGTCTTATTATCTTACATTCTGGAATGTTCTCTTTGCACTAACTTGTAGTTGGGCCTGATTATATTTGTGTATCGTATGATTTGACTGGATAGGACATAAACAAAGCCTTTCACACAAAGGGTGGTGGGTTTAATGGAACAAGCTGCCAGAGGAGGGTGTTGAGGCTGGGACTATCCCAACATTTAAGAAACAGTTAGACAGGTACATGGATAGGACAGGTTTGGAGGGATATGGACAAAACTCGGGCAGGTGGGACTAGTGTAGCTGGGACATGTCCCAGCTACACTAGTCCCACCTGCCCAAGTTTTGTGGGCAAGTTGGTCCGAAGGGCCTGTTTCCACACTGTATCACTCTATGATACTGTATCCTGGTAGATGTGACATCATGGGTTAGTTTCGGGTTTATTATTCTCACCTGTACTGAGGTACAGTGAAAAGCTGGCATTTTTTGAAGATGTAACTAAGAAAATGGACAAGGGAGAGCCAGTGGATGTAGTGTACCTGGACTTTCAGAAAGCATTTGATAAGGTCCCACATAGGAGATTAGTGGGCAAAATTAGGGCACATGGTATTGGGGTAGAGTGCTGACATGGATAGAGAAGTGGTTGGCTGACAGGAAACAAACAGTAGGGATTAACGGGTCCCTTTCAGAATGGCAGTCAGTGACTAGTGGGGTACCGCAAGGCTCGGTGCTGGGACCGCAGCTATTTACAATATACATCAATAATTTGGATGAAGGGATTCAAAGTAACATTAGCAAATTTGCTGATGACACAAAGCTGGGTGGCAGTGTGAACTGTGAGGAGGATGCTATGAGAATGCAGGGTGACTTGGACAGGTTGGGTGTGTGGGCAGATGCATGGCAGATGCAGTTTAATGCGGATAAATGTGAGGTTATCCACTTTGGTAGCAAAAACAGGAAGGCAGATTACTATCTAAATGGCGTCAAGTTGGGAAAAGGGGAAGTACAACAGGATCTGGGGGTCCTTGTACGTCAGTCTATGAAAGTAAGCATGCAGGTACAGCAGGCAGTGAAGAAAGCAAATGGCATGTTGGCCTTTATAACAAGAGGAATCGAATATAGGAGCAAAGAGGTCCTTCTGCAGTTGTACAGAGCCCTAGTGAGACCACACCTGGAGTATTGTGTACAGTTTTGGTCCCCTAATTTGAGGAAGGACATTCTTGCTATTGAGGGAGTGCAGCGTAGGTTAACAAGGATGGCGGGACTGTCATATGCTGAGAGAATGGAGCGGCTGGGCTTGTACACTCTGGAGTTTAGAAGGATGAGAGGGAATCTCATTGAAACATATAAGATTGTTAAGGGCTTGGACACACTAGAGGCAGGAAACATGTTCCCGATGTTGGGGGAGTCCAGAACCAGGGGCCACAATTTAAGAATAAGGAGTAAGCCATTTAGAACGGAGACGAGGAAACACTTTTTCTCACAGGGAATGGTGAGTCTGTGGAATTCTCTGCCCCAGAGGGCAGTGGAGGCAGGTTCTCTGGATACTTTTAAGAGAGAGCTAGATAGGGCTCTTAAAAATAGCGGAGTCAGGGGATATGGGGAGAAGGCAGGAACGGGGTACTGATTGGGGATGATCAGCCATGATCACATTGAATGGTGGTGCTGGCTCAAAGGGCTGAATGCCCTACTCCTGCACCTATTGTCTATTGTCTATTGTTGCATGCTAGCCAGTCAGTGGAAAGACTATACATGATTACAGTCAAGCTGTCTCTAGTGTACAGATACAGGGAATACCATTTAGCACAAGGTGAAGTCCGATTAAAGATAGTTCAAAGGTCTCCAATGCAGTAGGTTGGAGGTCAGGATCGCTCTCTGGCTGGTGAGAGGATGGTTCAGTTGCCTGATCACAGCTGGGAAGAAACTGTCCCTGAATCTGGAGGTGTGCGTTTTCACACTTCTGTACCTTGTGCCTGGGGGTGAGACTGTTCCTAGATTATGCTGGTGGCCTTGCCGAGGCAACGTGAAGTGTAGATGGAGTCAATGGAAGGTAGGTCGGTCTGCTTGATGTTCTGGGCTACGTCCACAACTCCCTGCATCGAACAATGACAAAGGTATCACAGTGAGATGTTTACCGTATTGTCCGGTGTCCGGTGTTCAAGTCCAGTACAGACGCCCACTCAGCCTTCACATTGATCGGCAAATGACCCCTCCATAACCTTCAGAGGTGAAAGCATGAAAACCTGAGGATATAGGAGGAAATCTTACTCATTACCATGGACACAGAAACATATTATTCCAATTCCAGTGAACCTTTCACCCTGACACACCCAACATATTTAGGGACTGCAGAGAGAATATTTGATGTCGTCAACTTAAAAGAAAGAGTTAGTATAAACTGGTGACAGTTTTCCTCACACTTTGAGAAGTTCCAAGAAATATTGTATTCAATTAGAGCGCTGTAATTGACTTCACACTTCCCACGAAGATTTCCTGAAATAAAGCATGAAGGAACGTGACAGACATCAGGGAGGTTGGGATTAATGTCTCTCTCCTTAATTTGACAGTATGCCTTGCCAATTAATAACGTGAATCATTTAGTTTAGAGATACAGCATGAAAACAGGCCATTCGGCCCACCGAGTCCATGCCGACCAGCGATCAACCCATACACCAACACTAGCCTACACACTAGGGACAATTTACAATCTTTACCAAAGCCAATTAATCTACAAACCCGTAGGTCTTTGGAGTGTGGGAGGAATCTGGAGCACCTGGAGAAAACCCACGCAGGGCACAGGGAGAACGTACAAACTCCGTACCGACAGCACCCATAGTCAGGATCGATTGTGTGCAGGGATCGCTGGTTGGTGCGGACTCGGTGGCTCGAAGGGCCTGTTTCTGCACCGTATCTGTAAACTAAACTACTCCTGATTATAGTTTGGGCAAACACTTTCTGCTCTTGAATATACGCACTTGAATATAACATGCTCTCACATCTGCCATAGATAATGCCTCACTGTTCCTGTTGCCAGGCCAGTGGGCTGATGTGGAGGAGAGGTTTTGAGGGCACTGGCATCTCACTGAGTCCACACTCTGGTCAAGGGTGTGAGGATGTGGTGTACTTGTTTACCAGATGAAGCAGGATCAATTAGTTTCACTGTCGCCCTGCTTAGCTTCACTGTTCTTATCCCTTCATTAACACCTTTTCCACAGCCAACAATGGACCATTGTGGGCTCCATCTTTCTTTGACCATTGGTGCTGGCTTTGATCTGTTCTTTTCACACCTTTCATTCATTTGGTCTTTTTGTGTGTTTTCATACCTCTAGTTTCTCTGTCCCCTGACTCTCAGCCTGAAGAAGGGTCTCGACCCGAAACGTCACCTATTCCTTTTCTCCAGAGATGCTGCCTGACCCGCTGAGTTACTGCAGCATTTTGTGTCTCTCTTCAGTATAAACTGGCATCTGCAGTTCCTTCCTACACACTTTCAGCTTACAAACAGCGGTCCATTGATAGCTGGATTAAACAAGTCTTGAACCCACCGCTTTAATGCACAGAACACCAGGTGTGGCCAGACGCGTGAGGGAGGTCACGTTTGTAGAACGTTCTCTGATCGAGTCTCGTTATGGTGCTACCTCCTACCGCTAAGCTTCGATTCAACCTCAGGACAGCGACCTGTTTAGCGTCATAGAGCGTGGAAACAGGCCCTTCGGCCCTACTTGCCCATGCTCACCAACATGTCCCATCTACACTAGTCCCACTTACCTGCATTTCGCCCATATCCCTCTAAACCTGTCCTAACCATGTACCTGTCTAAATGTTTCTTAAACGTTGTGATTGTCCCTGCCTCAACTACCTCTTCTGGCAGCTTGTTCCATACACCCACCACTCTTATATGTGGAATAGGTTACCCCTCATTCTCTTGTTAAATCTTTGACCCCTCATCATAAATCCATGCCCCCCTGGTTCTTGATTCCCCTACTCTGGGCAAGGGACTCCCTGCGTCGACCCGATCTATTCCTCTCATGATTTTGTACACCTCGATAAGATCACCCCTCGTCCTCCTGCGCTCCAAGCGTGCTAGCCTGCTCAACCTCTCCCCGTAGCACAGGCCCTCGAGTCCTGGCCACATCCTCCGAAATCTTCTCTGCAAAGATCTGTGAAAACACATCGGTCTCCGTGCTTGAGATTCAGAGTAAACAGCGTCTGCCATCCAACCTGGCTCCGTCAGGCCCGGAAGCAACATCTGGTGCTTTCACCTCTGCCCATTTGGTGCGGGGCTTAATTAAAGATCGCCTGACAGGAATCAGAGCTGCACATTACCTAACCTCCTCTGCACACAAACCCCCACCATCCCACCCCCTCTCTCACATCAACGCTGGGTCATAGGAAATTGTTTTCTTGACTTGCACTGTTTGCCCACTGCTGAACGTACAATGTACTCCACTGATTGAAACATATTACATCGGTTTTCTACGTAACAGCCATCCACCCACAGTAAACATTGGCAGGCTTACCAATATCCGGATTTTATTTAACCCTAGCTGGTGGTCACCAGGGTTTTATTTATTCAGCTCGTTCAAAAACTGCTCACTTTCTCCTGGAGTCACAAGGTTTACTTTCATTATTCTCGCGTGTACCAAAGTAGACTTGGGAATGATCCTGGGGATGATTGGGTTAATGTGTGCGGGATCGTTTGTAGGCTCTAAGCCTGTGTGCTCGCTGAGGTTTAGAAGGATGAGGCGGTGACCTCATTGAAACCTACCGGATAATGAAAGGCCTGGATAGAGCGGATGTGGAGAGGATGTTTCCACTAGTGGGAGAGTCTAGCACCAGAGGGCACAGCCTCAGAATAAAAGGATGTACCTTCAGAATGGAGATGAGGAGGATGTTTCCAGTAGCGGGAGAGTCTAGGGCCAGAGGGCACAGCTTCAGAATAAAAGGGCACACCTACAGAATGGAGACAGGGTGGAATTTCTTTAGTCAGAGGGTGGTGAATCTGTGGAATTTGTAACCACAGATGGCAGCGGAAGCCAAGACAATGGGTATTTTTAAAGCAGAGATTGATATGTTCTTGATTAGGAAGGGCGTCAAAGGTTGCGTGGAGAAGGCAGGAAAATGGGATTGAGAGGGATAACTAGATCAGCCATGATCAAATGGCAGAGCTGACACGATGGGCTGAATAGCCTAATTCTGCTATGGTAACTGCCTCCACCAACACCCCTGGCAGTCTTTTCCAGGCACCGACAACTCTGTGATTTGCCCACAGCTACTCCGTTAAACTTTGCCCTTCTCACCTTAAAGATGAACCCTACAGTCTTGACATTTCCAGCCTGGGGAAAAGGTTCTGACTGTCTACCCTATCTATGACCTACTAACACTGTCCATGGTTTTGGGGGTTGCTGCTTTATGGAGTCCAATAGTCACTCTGACCACTTGAACCTCAGGCTGAACATGTGCAAAAGCACTCGGGTTTAGTTTAGTTTATTTCACTTGTACCGTTGCACAGTGAAAAGCTTTTGTTGCATGCTAACCGATCAGCGAAAAGACAATACATGATTACAATCGAGCCGTCCACAGTGTACAGATACATGATAAAGGAAATAACGTTTAGTGCAAGTTAAACTCCAGTCAATCCAATTAAAGATAGCCCGAGGTCTCCAATGAGGTAGATAGTAACTCAGGACCACTCTCTAGTTGTTGATAGGATGGTTCAGTTGCCTGATCACAGCTGGGAAGAAACTGTCCCTGAATCTGGAGGTGTGCGTTTTCACACTTCTGTACCTCTTGCCTGATGGGAGAGGGGAGAAGATGGAATGACCAAGGTGAGACTGGTCCTTGATTATGCTGGAGTGAAGTGTAGATGGAGTCGGAATCAAGGAATAGATCGGGTAGATGCACAGAATCTCTTGCCCAGAGTAGGGGAATTGAGGACCAGAGGATGTAGGTTCAAGGTGAAGGGGAAAAGATTGAATAGGAATCTGAGGGGTAACTTTTTCACACAAAGGATGGTGGGTGTATGGAACAAGCTTCCAGATGAGGTAGTTGAGGCTGGGACTATCCCAACGTTTAAGAAACAGTTAGAAAGGTGCATGTATAGGACAAGCTTGCGGGGATATGGACCAATCGCAGGCAGGTGGGCCTAGTGTAGCTGGGACATGTTGGCCAGTGTGGGCAAGTTGGACTGGAGAGCTTCTTACCACACTGTATCACTCTATGACTCTATGAGTCAATGGAAGGGAGATTGGTTTGTGTGGTCTTAGATGGAGCTGTTCCCAAACCATGCTGTGATGTATCCTGGGGAAAGATTTAATAGGAATCTGAGGGGGAAACCATTTTACACAAAAGGTGGTGGGTGTATGGAACAAGCTACGGAAACGGTAGTTGAGGCAGGTAGTATTGTAACATTTATAAAACAATTGGACAGGTACATGGATACAAAATGTTTAGAGGGGTATGGGCCAAATGCAAGCAGATGGGACGTGTAGATGGGGCGTGTTGGTGAGCATAGGCAAGTAGGGCTGAAGGGCATGTGTCCACGCTGTATTGTCTATGACTCTGTACCTTTGTTTTAAATGTCATACAGCAGTTCTATGCTCCATGTTCTTGGGTAGACAATCCGAACAACCTTACCGCCATTCCACCATGACAAGAGACACTAGTCCATGCACTTCATCACTCTGGCTACACACCATCTGAAAATATCCCAATGCAAATGAATGCCACAATTGGGCGGCACTGTGGCACAGTGGTAGAGCTGCTGCCTCACTGTGCTAGAGAACGAGTTCAATCCTGACTACGGGTGCTGTCTGCACGGAGTTTGTACGTTCTCCCTGTGACCGCGTGGGTTCTCCCCAGGTCCTCTGGTTTCCTCCCACACTCCAAAGACGTACAGGTTTGTAGGTTAACTGGCTTCGGTAAAAAATTGTAAATGGTCCCTATTGTGTAGGATAGTGCTAGTGTACGGGGAACGCTGGTCGGCGCGGATTCGGCGAGCCAAATAAGCCTATTTCCATGGTGTATCTTTAAACTAAATTAAAAAATCTAGTTTACAGTTCTCTAAGTCAAGTTCATAATAAGATCATTATGCTTCGCCTGAAATGCAAATGTGAAATGTATCATTAATGGTAATTAATTGTTTCAGCTGCAGGGCTGAGATTTAGCAGAGAATAGATGGCTCCCGTGTCGGCAAAAGATGATGGGACACAACAGCGGGTGATGAACAACTGCCTGGAGTATGACTGGTGGCAAACATGTACCCCGGCCCCATCTCCCCCGCCCACCTCATCCAGAAGCCTGCCTCTGCCCAGTAGCGCCTCACGGATAATCTTTTACAGATGTGCCTACAGTAACAGTGGGTTAAATGAGCAGGGACAGGTGTCGTCTGTAGCCGTTGGTGTTGTGGTACACACAAGAGGTGAGATAAAGAGAGTGGCAAATCCACTAAGTGAATTCTCCCAATGGCGTAAATGGAAGAAGAATATTGGTTTCTCTAATTTCAGGTAACCCTTGCATTCCCTCTCCCTCCCTCCGTCCCTTGTTGGTTTCACTGTTGGTATCCCTTCGTTATTACCTCTTCCTCAGCCAACAATGGACCATTGTAGGCTCCACCTTTCCTTGGTCATCGGTGTAGGCTGCTTGTTCTGTTCCTTTTCATGCCTCTGCTTTCCCTCTCCCTTGACTCTGAGCCCGAAGAAGGGTCTCAGCCCGAAACGTCACCTGTTCCTTTTCTCCGGCGATTCTGCCTGAGCAGCAGAGTAACTGCAGCATTTGTTTCTATCATAGAAACATTGAAACATAGAAAATAGGTGCAGGAGTAGGCCATTCAGCCCTTCGAGCCTGCACCGCCATTCAATATAATCATGGCTGATCATCCAACTCAGTATCCTGTACCTGCTTTCTCTCCATACCCACTGATCCCTTTAGCCACAAGGGCCACATCTAACTCCCTCTTAAATATAGCCAATGAACTGGCCTGAACTACATTCTGTGGCAGAGAATTCCAGAGATTCACCACTCTCTGTGTAAAAAATGTTTTTCTCATCTCAGTCCTAAAAGATTTCCCCTTTATCCTTAAACTGTGACCCCTTGTTCTGGACTTCCCCAACATCGGGAACAATCTTCCTGCATCTAGCCTGTCCAACCCCTTAAGAATTTTGTAAGATTCTATAAGATCCCCCCTCAATCTTCTAAATTCCAGCGAGTACAAGCCGAGTCTATCCAGTCTTTCCTCATATGAAAGTCCTGACATCCCAGGAATCAGTCTGGTGAACCTTCTCTGTACTCCCTCTATGGCAAGAATGTCCTTCCTCAGATTAGGAGACCAAAACTGTACGCAATACTCCAGGTGTGGTCTCACCAAGACCCTGTACAACTGCAGTAGAACCTCCCTGCTCCTATACTCAAATCCTTTTGCTATGAATGCTAACATACCATTCGCTTTCTTCATTGCCTGCTGCACCTGCATGCCCACTTTCAATGACTGATGTACCATGACAACCAGGTCTCGTTGCATCTCCCCTTTTCCTAATCGGCCACCATTCAGGTAATAGTCTACTTTCCTGTTTTTGCCACTAAAGTGGATAACCTCACATTTATCCACATTATACTGCATCTGCCATGCATTTGCCCACTCACCCAGCCTATCCGAGTCATCTTGCAGCCTCCTAGCACCCTCCTCACAGCTAACACTGCCCCCCAGCTTAGTGTCATCTGCAAACTTGGAGATGTTGCATTCTATTCCCTCATCCAAATCATTAATATATATTGTAAATAGCTGGGGTCCCAGCACTGAGCCTTGCGGTACCCCACCAGTCACTTGCTGCCATTCTGAAAAGGACCCGTTTACTCCTACTCTTTGCTCCTGTCTGCCAGCCAGTTCTCTATCCACATCAATACTGAACCTCCAATACCGTGTGCTTTAAGTTTGTATATTAATCTCTTATGTGGGACCTTGTCGAAAGCCTTCTGAAAGTCCAGATATAACACATCCACTGGTTCTCCGCTATCCACTCTACTAGTTACATCCTCAAAAAATTCTATAAGATTCGTCAGACATGATTTACTTTTCATAAATCCATGCTGACTTTGTCCAATGATTTCACCACTTTCCAAATGTGCTGCTATCCCATCTTTAATAACTGACTCTAGCAGTTTCCCCACTACCAATGTTAGACTAACTGGTCTGTAATTCCCCGTTTTCCCTCTCCCTCCCTTTTTAAAAAGTGGGGTTACGTTTGCTACCCTCCAATCCTCAGGAACTACTCCAGAATCTAAAGAGTTTTGAAATATTATCACTAATGCATCCACTATTTCTGGGGCTACTTCCTTAAGTACTCTGGATGCAGCCTATCTGGCCCTGGGGATTTATCGGCCTTTAATCATCCATTCAATTTACCCAACACCACTTCCCGGCTAACCTGGATTTCACTCAGTTCCTTCTTCGGTGTAAACCAGCATCTGCAGTTCCTTCCTACACATGAAACTAGTGTGAACGAGTGTCCTCTTGCGCTTGTAAATAACGGCCCAGCCAAGACAGCTGGTAGAGCTGCTGCCTCACAACGCCAGAGATCCCGGTTTGACTTTGGGCGCTGTGTTTGGGTGGAGTTTGCACGTGCCCCCTGTTACTGCGTGGGTTTCCTCCGGGTGATCCAGTTTCCTCCCACGTCCCAAAGATGTGTGGTTATGTAGGTTGTAAAACAGAGTGTCCTCTGTAAAAATGACCCTTGTGTGCAGGGAATGGAAGAGAACTTGGGATAACATAGATCTAGTGTGAATGGGTGATCAATGGTCGGCGTGGACCTGGTGGGTCGAAGGGCCTGTTTCCATTTTGCATCTTTCAATCTATTCAATCATTCACCTTTTCATATAGCAAATTCAGTTTACTTTACATAGAAAGAACAGTACAGTACAGTACAAGAACAGGCCCTTCGGCCCACAATGTCTGTGCTAACATGATACCAGGACCAACTCTACCTACACATAAATCATATCCCTCCATTCCCTGCCTATCCATGTGCATATCGAATATAATCATATGCATCTCCACCATCAATGCATGTAGGCATTCAGCACCCCCTGTCAAATATACAGCAAGGAAACAGGCCCTTCTGCCCACAGAGTCCATGCTCACCATCTTTAGACTTTATTACAGACTTTAGAGATACAGCGTGGAAATCGGCCCTTCGGCCCACCGAGTCTGTGCTGACCATCTATCACTAGTAGCACGAGGGATAATTCACAATTTTTACCGAAGCCAATTAACCTACAAACCTGCAGGTCTTTGGAATGTGAGAGGAAACCGGAGCACCCAGAGAAAGCCCACGGGGTCACGGGGAGAACGTACCATCTCTGTACAGACAGCACCCATAGACAGGATTGAACTTGTGTCTCTGGCACGGTGAAGCAGCAACTCTAAAGCTGCGTCACCGTGCTGCGGTAAATCGAGCACTGGGGGGTGCCAATGTCTCTGGTGTTTTCTGCTGTTAACTAGTCGCGACAGGCAGGATCCCACATCTTCCTCTGAGTCACTGAATATCTATTCCTCATCTTCCTCCAATTGCTCTGCCCACAGCAGGTGTCTCAGGAATGGCCGAGCGCTGGGTTGTGAGGAGATGTTTGTGCTGCGTAGATGAATCAAATGCTGTGTGTATGTGGGAGTCGTGGCAACTCTGAGTGCGCCGCTTTGAGTTTGTTACTGTTCAAAATTTCCCTTTGCTATTAAAACATTCCAGAAGATGACTGCAAATAGAGAGCAAATATAAAAATGTGTGGAATTCAGAAAGGGTGCAGGGGAGTTTTGACAGAATGCTAAAGACTTTAGACTTTTGAGATACAGAGTGGAAACAGGCTCTTCGGCCCACCGAGTCCATGCCGACCAACGAGCCCCGTACAAAAGTCATTGAGGAACAGAGTGATCTGAGGCCATATGTATGCTCAAGTCATTGGAAGTGGAATGGACGGGTTGAGAAAGTTGTTCATAAAGCATATATGATTCTTTCATATGAGGAAAGACTGGAGAGACTCGGCTTCTACTCGCTGGAATTTAGAAGATTGAGGGGGGATCTTATAGAAACTTACAAAATTCTTAAGGGGTTGGACAGGCTAGATGCAGGAAGATTGTTCCCGATGTTGGGGAAGTCCAGAACAAGAGGTCACAGTTTAAGGATAAAGGGGAAATCTTTTAGGACTGAGATGAGAAAAACATTTTTTACACAGAGAGTGGTGAATCTCTGGAATTCTCTGCCACAGAATGTAGTTGAGGCCAGTTCATTGGCAATATTTAAGAGGGAGTTAGATGTGGCCCTTGTGGCTAAAGGGATCAGGGGGTATGGAGAGAAAGCAGGTACAGGATACTGAGTTGGATGATCAGCCATGATCATATTGAATGGCGGTGCAGGCTCGAAGGGCCGAATGGCCTACTCCTGCACCTATTTTCTATGTTTCTATGTTTCTATTGGAATAGAAAGGCAGGGAGATTATACACCATGTGCCATCTCACCTGTGTTCATATTTGGCGACCTCATCGTGAGAAGGATGTTTGTGAGGTGCAGGAGAAATTTACGAGTGTGGTCCCTGAGATAAAGGACTCCTGTTACAAGGGTAGGACTGAGAACTGCCAAAACGTTCAGCAGGGGAACGGGCCCAACGGCCCACAATGTGTGGAGTTTGCACGTCCTCCGCGTGACCACGTGGGTTTCCTCCAGGTGCTCTGGTTTCCTCCCACGACCCACAGACGTGCAGGTTTGTAGGTTAATCGGCCCTCTGTAAATTGCCCCTAGTCCGTATGGAGTGGATTAGAAAGTGGGCTAATGTAGAACTAGTGTGAACAGCTGATCGATGGTTCAGCGTGGACTCAGTGGGCCGAAGGGCTGGTTTCCATGCTATATCTGTAAACTGATGTAAAATCTCTTAACTAAATTGCTGGAATAGATGCCAATAATTGTTCTTCCATTGTTGGCTTTTCCAATTATTTCCACTGTCTGAATGCAGTATCTCATCATTTTACCTAATAGAAGTATATAAAAGTATGGCATAGATAGGGTAGACAGTCAGAACCTTTCTCAAAGGGTGGAAATGTCAAAGACTAGAGGGCACAGCCATGCTGTTTCCATGCTGCATTTGTAAACTGATGTCCAAACATGATGCCGTTAAACTAATCCCCTCTGCCTACACGTGATCCATATCCCTCCATTCCCTGCATATCCAGGTGCCTATACAAAGGCCTCTTAAACACCACTATCGTATCTGCCTCCACCACCATCCCTAGCAGCGCGTTCCAGGCACCCACCACCCTCTGCAAAAGAAAAACCTGTCCCGCACATCTCCTCTGCCGCTCTCACCATAACATTTTAAATGATATGTAACGTTGAATAATTCTGGCTTGTGTTCCTTCAAATTTGGACTGTGATGAGATTGTAATGAGACCATCCAGACACGGTTTGTGGAATTGTCAAAAGGATTTGACAAGGTGCGCACAGAGAGGTGATTTCCTGTGATAGAGGGGCTTCCGAAAAAGTGAGCATCATCTTTCAATTAGAGCCAGAACACTAGAGTGTGAAATCAGAAATCATTTCTTCACGCAAGGGGTTGGATAAAACACTGGATCTCTCTCCCCCTAGCGGGACTGTGGACATTGGTTCCATTGAGATCGTTGAGGCTGTGATTGATAAGTCTTGGTTCTGGGTGGATAGCAGGAGATCTGAGCCAGGCAAATGGAGCCAAGGTACCTAATCAAGTGCAGCCTGATCGGATGCCAGTCTGCCGAGGGTCAAAACCGTCTCCTCTTCCCAATGTCCAGCTGAAAGTTGATGTCTTCACGCATCAGTTTTGCACTAATGCCCTTTGAAGCATCCGCCGCTTACAATGCAGGGTTTGAGTCGAGAAAGAGTGAGTGCAACTTGAAAGGGGAATGTGTGAAATGCACAGTTAAACAGAGATAATGATGCTGCTGACTCATCACTAACAAGTGTCAGCGGCTCATCTTTGAAGCTGGGATAATTTTCGATTCGGTTCATTTTCTGAAAGTAGTGAGCCACAAAAAAACAGAACTGTCACCCAGTAACATGACGGAGTGTCATGGTTTCTTTCCTTATCAAAAATCAAAATAAACTTTAGAGTTATAGAGTTATACAGCGTGGAAACAGGCCCTTCGGCCCAACTTGCCCCATCTACACTTGTCCCACCTGCCTGCATTTGGCCCGTATCCCTCTGAACCTGTCCAATCCGTGTACCTGTCTAATTGTTCCGTAAAGTTTGCCTCAACTACCTCCTCTGGCAGCCCGTTCCATACATCCACCACCCTCTGTGTGAAAGGGTTACCCTTGGGATTCCTATTCAATCTTTTTCCCCTTATGAACTTCTGCTGCCTGACCCGCTGAGTTTCCTCCAGCACTCAGTGTTTTTACCTCAGTTTAGAATGATGATTTGTGCTGGATCTCATTTATCCCAAGCTGTGCATGTCTCATTTACAAAGGAAAGATGTAACTATTCCCGATGCGCAGGTTGTTGTTAGGTCAAGAAAGCTCATTATATACACAAACATATCAGAGAGGTTCTCAATCATGGTGCTAAAATCTGATCAACCTTAAATAGTTCTGTCACTTCTTGACAAGAGTAATTCACAGCCTAATTAAAGATCCTTACCATGAAACTGGAGTACAATTCATCACTAGTCCAACTCTGAAATGTCCTTTTCACGGGGCTCCATACATTGTTGTTTTTATCTATCTGCAAGAGATTAAATAATATCTCACATCTACCCAGTTCCCTTCACAGAACATAATCCCATGGCAATGAATTTAGATTTTAGACTATAGAGATACAACGTGGAAACAGGCCCTTCGGCCCACCAAGTCCGTGCCGACCAGCGATCATCCCATACACTAGCACTCTCCTACCCACTGGGTCTGTGGAGCTGTAAGGCAGCAGCTCTACTGCTGAACCACTGTGCCCATATACAGTGAAAAGCTTTGCTTTGCATGTTATCTAATCAGATCAGATAATACTATACAAAAATGCACACAAAGCACAATAGGCAGAGCTAAGGAGAAGACAAATAACTTTCAGGAATGGTACTTAAGGGCCAGTCCCAATTGCAGATTTTTTCGGCGACTGCCGGCGTCATATTCGGCGTCGCCAAAAGATTTTGAACATTTCAAAATCCAGCGGCGACAAAAAAATGTTGCGACACTTGAACAAGCACCGCCCGTCAAACGTCATCACGTCACCGCTGCGTCATGATGCATCACGCCGCATCATGCCACATCACGCCGCAAATCTTTCGCTGACATGATACGTCAGTCAATGATGTCGGCAGTCGCTGAAAAAATCGCCAAGTGGGACAGGCCCTTTACTAATGCAATCTACAATCTACAAAGGTTTATTATTGTCACGTGCACCGAGGTACAGTGGAAAACTTTGTATTTTATGCTCTCCAATTAGGTTAGATAATACAGAGATTTTCACACAGAGAGTGGTGAATCTCTGGAACTCTCTGCCACAGAGGGTAGTTGAGGCCAGTTCTTTGGCTATATTTAAGAGGGAGTTAGATGTGGCCCTTGTGGCTAAGGGGATCAGGGGGTATGGAGAGAAGGCAGGTATGGGATACTGAGTTGGATGATCAGCCATGATCATATTGAATGGCGGTGCAGGCTCGAAGGGCCGAATGGCCTACTCCTGCACCTATTTTCTATGTATCTATGTATCTATACTATCTATCATCTAAGCCAAACTCAAGTGCAATAGGTAGAATGAAGGGGAAGATACTGAGTGCAGAATATAGTTCTCAGCATTGTATCGCCTCAGTTCCAGAGACTAAGTCCAAAGTCCACAATGGGGTAGAGTTGAATCAGACAGTACCCTAGCTTACAGAAGGACCGTTCAGAAGCCTTGTAACAGAAGGGGAGAAGCTGTTCCTGAGTCTGGTGATGCGCGCTTTCAAGCTTATGCATTTTCTGCTGGACAAGATCAGAGAGAAGAAGGAATGACCGGGGTGGGACAAGTCTTTGATGACGTTGGCTGATTTGCCTTTGAGGGGATGGCTGCCCAAGATGCAAGCACACCATACTACAGCTTTCCTCCCAGCACAAAAGTAGACACTCTGCAAAATATAAGATTCTATAAATATTTTTAAATACCTACATAAATATAGATCAGCTGGTAGCTACAAAAAAGCAGCCTACAAACCACTCACCACAAGATCCGGGACCGAGTTAGACTGAAAGATTCTGGAGGATGTGATCTAATCCTAACAAGTCTGAAAACCTTTAAAATAATCAACAATTATATATTTTTTTAATCACAAAGTGCTGGAGAAACTCAGCAGGTCAGGCAGCATCTGTGGAGGACATGGATAGGCGACGTTTTGGGTCGGGACCCTTCCTCAAACTGATTGTAGTAAACTTCAAGAGAGGTGGGGGATGGGACAAAGCCTGGCGAGTGATGGATGGATACAGGTGAGAAGGTTGAGGGGGGGGGGGGGGTTGTTAATTGGCAGATGGGTGGACAAAGGCCGGAGATGAAAAGGAGGAAAAAGATTGTGAGATAAGGAAAGAAAAGGAGTGAAATGTAAAGCCTAGGGAAGGCTATAAGTGGGAGGGGATGGGAGAGAAGGAGAAAGGTTTCCACCATTGTGGGGCTCAGGGGAAAGAGGGGGGATAAAAGGGGGGTGGGGGTGTACATAAAATTGGTGAATTCAATGTTCATACCACTGCGTTATAAGCTGCCCAAGCTGAATATGAGGTACTGTTCCTCCAGTTTGTGTGTGATCTCACTCTGGCAATGGAGGAGGCCAAGGACAGAAAGGCCAGTGTGGGAATGGGAAGGGGAGTTAAAATGATGAGCAACCTGGTGATCCCGCAGGCCTTGGCAGACCGAGTACAAGTGTTCGCCGAAAGTGTTCCTGCGCCACAACAATTAGTTAAGTTTAGTTTAGTTTAGTTTAGTTTAGTTTAGAGATACAGCGCGGAAACAGGCCCTTCGGCCCACCGAGTCCGTGCCGACCAGTGATCCCCGCACATTAACACTATCCTACCCGCACTAGGGACAATTTACACTTACACCAAGCCAATTAGCCTACAAACCTCTACGTCTTGTACGATTGTGGGAGGAAACCGAAGATCTCAGAGAATACCCACGCGGTCACGGGGAGAACATACAAACTCCGTACAGACAGCACCCGTTGTCGGGATCGAACCCGGGTCTCCGGCGCTGTAAGCGCTGTGAGGCAGCAACTCTACCGCTGCGCCACCGTGCCGCTTATTGTCACACGTACCGAGGTACAGTGGAAAGCTTTTGTTTGCGCACTGTCCAGTCAAGAAAAAGACCAATCAAGCCATTCACAGTGCACAGATAAAGGATAAAGGGCACAACATTTAGTGCAAAGATGTAACATTGAAGTCAGGGAAAGTCCGATTTAAATTTGTGGAAGGTGCTGTTAGGCACCTCTGTGCCATTGTGCCACCCCTAATATGCAGGGAAAGTTTTTTTACACAGAGAGTGGTGGGTGCCTGAAACGCTCTGCCAGTGTTGGTGGTGGAGGCAGATACGATGGTGGCGTTTAAGAGGCGTTTGGATAAGCAGGGAATGGAGGGGTACATATCACATGTAGGCAGAGAAGATTAGTTTAACTTGGCATTATGTTCGGTGCAGACATTGTGGGCTGAAGGACCTGTTCCTGTGCTGTACTGTTCAATGTTCTAATGCACCACACAACAACAAAACAATATGATAAATGATCCGCTATTCTCGGTAATTAGGAAATCCGGAGATTCACCATCCGAGCTTTAAGGGCAGCACGGTGGCGCAGCGTTAGAGTTGCTGCCTCACAGCGCCAGAGACCCGTATTTGATCTTGACTATGGGTGCTGTCTGTGCGGAGTTTGCATGTTCTCCCTGTGACTGTGTGGGTGCTCCGGTTTCCTCCCACACTCCAAAGACGTGCAGATTTGTAGGTTAATTGGCAAGGTAATATTGTAAAATTGTCCCTAGTGTGTAGGATAGTGCTGGTGTACGGGGTGATTGCTGGTCGGTGCGGACTAGGCGGGCTGAAGGGCCTGTTTCCACGCTGCATCTCTAAAGTCTAACGCTTCAGATACAAATGAATCTGCATAGTGCTGGACTCATCTTCAATTCCCTGGGCACATATCCCAGTAAAGGACAACAACAAAAATCTGTGTCTCTTTTCAAACAATTTGAAACAAGACAGATTGCTTTTCCTAATTAAATTGGACCAGATCATGAGAGAATATTCATCATTCAAACGGTGAAAAAGACCAGAAAAAAAGAAGCAAATGGCAATTAGCGTTGGGATTCTGCGGAAAAAAAAGGAAGTTTGAATCTTTTTTTACGTTCTAATCAATTGTGATTAGCAAAATCAATAGATGTGTTGTCTAGGCAGCAGGATTTATAGTGCACTTCCGCCAGCCTTGCTTCTCGTTTAAACATTGTTTTGCTGTGCTGACAACATATCCTCTGCCATTTCATTTTATGCCTCATTAGGTAAGTGTGTCCCAGAAGCCTGTCTCCCTCCCAATGCATCTACACCCTCAAAGTCTGTGGAGGACGTTGCCCATTCCTAATGGCCTTTGAATTAGTCAAGATTACATGGCCTGCGCTTGAAGGTCACGGCATGTTTGCCTGCTGAGGAAATACATTGGGGGAGAGAAAGAGCCTGACGTGTTAAGATCGAGTGGTCAATAGCAAGAAGTGAGAGGAGGTGGTGAGAAATCTCATGGCCAGGCATGCTTCGACATGGAGCTGGCCCCTTCTGTCCCCCACTCTCTCTCCATCATGCGGTCTTCCTCGTTCTCTCCATCCATCACTGTCTCATTCCCCCCACACTCTCGCTTACTCACTCTCTCTTTCCTGCTC
>CM075981.1:60368662-60476245 GCA_038087875.1 Malacoraja senta | reverse complement strand
CCCGGCTGGGATTTACCTCAATCCAGTTCGTAACTGAGTTGCACTCCAAAATCAAGGCTTTTCAACTCCACAACCTGATTGTTCTCCTTCAGCTGCTGTGTGATGGAAGCGAGATGGTCATTTTCCGACTGGGCATTGGTGAGCACATTTCTCATCTGTTTCAGCTCGGTCTGTAGCTCCGGGATAAGCTGCCACCTTTTTCTGGTTACTTCAAGAATCTGTGGTAATGGATCCATCTTGGTCAGTGTTATAAACGTAAGGACAGTTGTCAGCCTTATTCAGGAAGGCTTGGTGCTGGGGTGTTTCCCCAAGTCCAGCTCATCTGGGCCAACCTCAGGATAAAAGGTAGGTTCAATAGCCCCATTGTCCTTTCTTGGTTCTCCTCCATTTACAGTCAATCGTATCAGATGTCTCTAACGGGAGTAATCTTCAATCTTCACGGCGGTTGGTGTCGTAGTAGCACCTGGTACAGTCCCACCAACATAGTCCAAATTTTGTCCGATCCCAGTAGTATGGACTGTGTCCATGTTCAACTGGCAGTGGCTTCTGCGTTTTCAACCCCTGTGAATGCAAGACTGACAAGGTTGTGCTTAATTGCTGTGCGTATGTAATTAATAATTGCTGTGGGCCTGTAGGTCATAACTAACTTCCACACTCTTTAGTGTCCTATTCATTCCCTCCACTAATCCAGAATTATACTGTGGTGGGGGATGTGAGATCACTCTTATAAGGTAGACCCTTTAAAAATAGATCATTATATTAAAAAAAACAATTAAAAAATATTCCCAATTGTTCCAATCTATCTCCCAAATTTACAATTTCAAATTAACAGATTTAGTTCTGAGATAAAGGCATCTCCCATTTCATCTAACACATCTACCTGAAAGCCACGTGGCCATCATGAATTCAGGTCGAACTCAATTCAAAAGGTAAGAAATTAAAACAAACTTAAAGTTAAGAGAAAACAAAGAACAAACAATTAATTTTCACAGATTGCAAGCTCATTCAATGACATCCTATTTCATCTGACATGGACCATTTCATCAAAAAGGGCATATATATGAATATATAAATATGCCTGGGACTGGATGTCAAGTATCCCAATAGGCTTTGGGAGAAATGAAACAGACATAGTGAATTCCCGAACACAATAAGAAAGAGCTGCCATTATCTTGGCAGCATAACCTTGAAAAGAACACTGAGCTCTCTAGTTAGATAAGAGACAGAACTTGGATGAGTGACAACTCGAAATAAGATGGAGATCTGTGTAATCAGATAAGAGCCAGAACTTGATGAGTGACAACTTGAAAGAACTTCCTAGAATACCTTTTTAGAGAGCTTTTCAGTTTTAACAAATACTCACCTTCTAACATTAAAATAAAACTAGTACAAAAACAGGCAAAGTTCACAAATTTAATCCGAGAGGAGTTAGCCAAAGCGGCGCAGCCCCCCACATTTCCAAAAAATAGTGCAAAACATTAGAGACGTCCCTCTGTATTAACTTTATATTCCCTCCCTTATCTGACAAAAGCCGTTCTGTTTTAAAAGAATCTTTGTTTCTCTGGGGACCGATTTGCAGAATTTTTGAACTAGGACTGGGTTTAAGGCTTGCAATGCTTTTAAATTGCAAAAGTCGTCTTCTGTTGGAGTGAGAATTTAAAATGAAGAAAGGGAGTACTTTAATGTAATGGTGGGCAGGCTAATGTTCAAAATAGGATTGGTCTGAGCTGTGATTGGACAGTGATCCAGATTGTAATTGGCCACCTCCCCCTTCTTCTATAGACAGGGTCGCCATTGCCAGACAGAGTCTCCAGAGGGTCTCGAGAGGACTTCGAGAAGATTTACTGGTACCGGCTATGTTCTCCAAAATCTTATCAGCGCTTTCTTTCTCTGCCATATCTCCTATTCCTCTACCCACTGGCATTCCATCTGAAGTACTTTCCATTCTTTTAATAGCGCTGTCTTTATTCCACGATTCAATTCCTCTTTTACAGGCGTAATTCATCCAACCACTATCTCGCCTCTCCACCCACTTCTTTTCTGCCTCACTCTCTCTCTCTCTCTCTCTGCCTTCAACAGTCTCCACATTCCATATGTCTCCTACTGGTCAAGACACATTACTCAAACGTTTGGTCAATTTATAATTCAATATTCTATAATCCTTGTTGTTCTTATGAAACAAATAACACATGTGTTGTACAGCCGTCTTACCGTCACTCTTATCCAAATTATTTCCATGTCTATCCAATCTCCAAATCACTTCTTAGTACACAAATTGTAACAAACTTTTTCAGCATGTTAAGCCCAATCCTTTATTTGTAACAAACCTTTGCAGTCTGTTATGGTACACCAGTCATTGAAAGTAGGCATGCAGGTGCAGCAGGCAGTGAAGAAAGCAAATGGTATGTTGGCCTTCATAGCAAGAGGATTTGAGTATAGGAGCAGGGAGGTTCTACTGCAGTTGTACAGGGTCTTGGTGAGACCACACCTGGAGTATTGTGTACAGTTTTGGTCTCCAAATCTGAGGAAGGACATTATAGCCATAGAGGGAGTGCAGAGAAGGTTCACCAGACTGATTCCTGGGATGTCAGGACTTTCATATGAAGAAAGACTGGATAGACTTGGCTTATACTCGCTAGAATTTAGGAGATTGAGAGGGGATCTTATAGAAACGTACAAAATTCTTATGGGGTTGGACAGGCTAGATGCAGGAAGATTGTTCCCGATGTTGGGGAAGTCCAGGACAAGGGGTCACAGCTTAAGGATAAGGGGGAAATCCTTTAAGACCGAGATGAGGAAAAACTTTTTCACACAGAGAGTGGTGAATCTCTGGAACTCTCTGCCACAGAGGGTAGTTGAGGCCAGTTCATTGGCTATATTTAAGAGGGAGTTAAATGTGGCCCTTGTGGCTAAAGGGATCAGGGGGTATGGAGAGAAGGCAGGTACGGGATACTGAGTTGGATGATCAGCCATGATCATATTGAATGGCGGTGCAGGCTCGAAGGGCCGAATGGCCTACTCCTGCACCTATTTTCTATGTATCTTTCTATGTATGTTATGGTCAATCTGGCTACTCTCTCTGGTAGCAAATTCACAACAGTCTTTTCAAAACACTGTCTCTTCAAGACACATTGTCTTTTCAATAAACATCTTTTCAAGATACCTTGTCTTTCCAATACACATTAGTGACAAAAACGTTGTAGTCTGCCGTGTCCAATCCTTTAACTGTGACAAAACCTCTTTAGTCTGCCGTGCCCGATCCTTTATTCATTTCCAATACACAAGCCAATGCTTTATTCATTTCCAATACACAAGCCAATCCTTTACACAAGTGGTCTTACCTTCGCTGTCTGTTTCTAAGGATCTTGTCTGGAACCAGGCCAACCTCAGACTGAGGGACCTTAGTTTTTTTTACTGGGAGATTCTTCGGGAGGTCGGACTCAAAGGTTCCGACTAGAGCTCAGTTTTCTCCCCTTCAGATCCCGGTCAACTGCACCCTCTTACTCAGTCATCTGTTGTTGTTCCCAGCGAGATCCCTGCCGACTACAGCCAAATGTCAAAGTTAGTTTCTTGAAAAAAAGATGGCAACAAACGTTAAAGGTAGACCATGGCAATCTTTAATGGATTCTTCAGACGTGAGTGGCAAAGATCTACAATGAGCACAAACGTTGCTCAATGCTTCTCGGGCTCCCACCCGCTCACAGAACAAAGGAGAGTTAGCACAATTATACATTTTTCTTATCAGTAAAACACTCCTGCCAAGTCTGAATATGGCATGACTGAAAGATTCTGTAGCCTTTCACAATATAGGAAAGCTGGGTACAAATCAAGCTCATCCAATAACAAGTTATTACTTATCTCTGGAACGTCAGCTATTTTTTTCAATCTTGGCTTCTTTATGGCCTTGAAAAGAAGCAGATGTTATTACTGCAGGATTCCATCTTAATGTCTTCCTGTCCTCCATATTGTGTTCCATATAATTTACAAAGTCATTCGGACATGACACCGAGCCATTCTTTTGTTCTACTGGTCCATGCTTTTGTAGAAGAACGACTCCATTTTAGATTTGATTATTAGATTTGACTATTAGCTCTTTCAATGGGGAGAACGTGCAGACAGCACATGTACTAATCAAGAACCTGTCATTCTCTGCCTTAAATATACCTTTAGTCAGAGGGTGGTGAATCTATGGAATTCTTTGCCACAGACGGCTGTGGAGGCCAAGTCAATGGATATTTTTAAGGCGATGATTCTTGATTAGTACGGGTGTGGCCCCATATCGGAAGCGTCCAGGTCGCGGGCTAGAAACTGGAAGTATCCTGAGCTAATTCTGCTACCAACGTCATCTATTGCATCAAGTGATGGCTCCCACTGATTGTCCCCTTTCAGGATGACAAGCTTACGTCCTTTTCAGGACGGATGATGACAGCGATGTCAACATTTGGAGCATGGAAGATTGACATGAAAGAAGAAGTACGGGTGTCAGGGGTTATGGAGAGAAGGCAGGAAAATAGGGAAAGATACATCAGCCATGACCAAATGGCGGAGTAGACTTGATGGGCCAAATGGCCTAATTCTGTTCCTATAACTTGTGAACCTTTGAATTAGTCAATCCCTTTCCATAAGGCCGGAACAAATAATTTTCTGCTCAGCAATCCTATTGCAAAAAAAACTCTTGGAGGAGTGGGAGTGACAAACAGTGGCTGTGAGGCTAGGGGGAGTTTTTACCTGTAGACCCGTCAGTTTTATATGTATTTGCTGTTAATCCATTATGTATCTGGCACGCCCGTATCTATACGTGCATTTTTGGAGTAATGAATAAATGTGGACGGCTTGATTTAGTTTAGTTTAGTTTAATTTAGAGATATACCATGGAAACAGGCCCATCGGCCCACCGAGTCTGCACTGACCAACGATTAACATCATCCCACACACATTGAGGACAATTTACACATACCAAGCCAATTAACCTACAAACCTGTACGTCTTTGGAGTGTGGGAGGAGCGAAGATGTCGGGAAAACTCACACGGTCACGGGAAGAACATACAAACTCCGTATAGACGGCACCCATAGTCAGGATCGAACCCGGGTCTCTGTCACTATAAACGCTGTAAGGCAGCAACTCTACCGCTGCACCACTGTGCCGCCCTGATTGTCACAACGTAAAGTCTTTTCGCTGCCTGGATAGCACGCAACAAAAAAAGCTTTCCACTGTACCTGTGACATGTGGCTATAAAAATACAATTCTAAACTAAACTAAAATATGTGGATTATACGGATCATAGGACAGCGCAGGATCAGGCCCTTTGGCCCACAATTTCCATGCCGAACATGATGTCAATTTAAACTAATTGGTCTTTTCATGACATGAGGATTAACAATTTACGTTTGTTCTTTAACTGACAAGCCGAACAGTTCAATAATCAACCCAGCAGTTTGAAGAGAGTGTTTAAGAAAGAACTGCAGATCCTGCAACAATTGAAGGTAGACAAAAAAGCTGGAGAAACTCAGCGGGTGAGGCAACATCTATGGAGCGAAGGAATAGGCGATGTTTCGGGTCGAGACCCTTCTTCAGACTGATGTCGGGGGGGGGGGGGCGGGGAAAAGAAAGGAAGAGGTGGAGACAGTGGGCTGTGGGAGCGCTGGGAAGGGGAGGGGAAGGAGGGAGAAAGCAAGGACTACCTGAAATTGGAGAAGTGAATGTTCATACCGCTGAGGTGTAAACTACCCAAGCGAAATATGAGGTGCTGTTCCTCCAATTTGCAGTGGGCCTCACTCTGGCAATGGAGGAGGCCCAGGATAGAAAGGTCGGATTCGGAATGGGAGGGGGAGTTGAACTGCTGAGCCACCGGGAGCTCAGGTTGGTTATTGCGAACTGAGTGGAGGTGTTGGGCGAAGCGATCGCCAAGCCTACGCTTGGGTTTAGTTTAATTTGGTTTAGAGATACAGAACGGAAACAGGCCCTTCAGCCCACCGGTCCGTGCCTCAGTAGTTCTATCCTGCACACTAGGGACAATTTACAGAAGCCATTTAACCTACAAACCTGCACCACTTTGGAATGTGTGCGGAAACTGGATCGCCCGGACAAATCCCACACGGTCACAGGGAGAACGTATAAATCCGTACAGACAGCACCCGTAGTGAGGATCGAACCCAGGTCTCTGGTACTGTAAGGGAGCAACTCTTATGCTGCACCACCATGCCGCCTTATTGCTTGATATTGTGATTAAAGCCAGCCATTCTATCTGAACTCAGAGGCAAATGTCAAAACAATGACAACCCAGAGAGTTCAGTCCCACCCAGTGTCAAATTCTTCAATGTACCATTAATCTCACCCATCAAACATCCATCTGTCTGCAGTTGCAAGATGTCTGGGGATCCTTCAGGCGCTTGCTGTTCCTCGTTCAATGTCAGGAGGAATGATCGGGTCGCCGCAGTTAATCTGTCCCCTCAGGCTTCACGCTCCACTTCTGTACAAGAGGCTCCTGTCTTGACACTTTAGAGATACAGCGTGGAAGCGCAGGCCCATCGGCCCACCGAGTCCACATCGACCAGCGATCACCCCGTAAGCTAACCCAAACACACTAAGGATAATGTTACCACTTGTTTTTATAGCACCCCCCCCCCCCCCCCACCTTCCACCACCCGCACCATCTTAGGTCAACAGCCAATTTACACTTTAGACTAGAGATACAGCACGGAAAAAGGGCCTTCGGCCCACCAAGTCAGCGCTGACCACTGATCACCCTGTACACTAGCACTAACCTACTCACTAGGGACAATTTTACCGAAGCCAATTAACCTACAAATCTGAACGTCTTTGGAGTGTGGGAGGAAACCAGAGCAACTGGAGAAAACCCACACGGTCGAAGGGAGAACATGCAAACTCCATACAGACAGCACCCGTGGTCAGGATCGAACCCGGGTCTCTGGCGCTGTGAGGCAACAACTCTACCGCTGCGGGACCTTGCCGTCCCTGCGTCAATGTCTTGTGGATGTAGGGCGTGGGATGTTCTGCAACCCCACTCAGTCACAACATGAGTGACCCTCAATCTCACCGTCACCTTCCCGACCAGCCCAGACATCCCCAATTTCTTCACAGCGCGAACATCTGCCCTCATTCAACCAGGATAGAACAACCAAGCAATCCTGTGGTAGAACACTCTGCCCTTCTCCTTCTTAATGCGTATGGCGTGCACAGCCTAAAGTTGTAGGACAACTTGTTCTATTTGATCTCATTTGATTGTGCACGCCAGGTTGATTGCATTCGTCGAAACAGGGCGGACCACGTGAAGGTTGCAATCTCCCACCCCACACTCTGCCCTAATTTCCCAACACTCCCAATGAAAGAATTCTCCCTAAGGCAGTCCCAACAACAATTCCGAGAATGCCTGCTTCTAACCTCTCAAGCTAGAGAAAACCGCCTCTGCTGAACGACGATCCTTCTCAGAAGCATGCCCGTCTCATTGAGTAACTGCATGGTTTAGTTTATTCTCACATGTACCGGGGTGCAGGGAAAAGGCTTTAGTTGCGTGCTAACCAGTCAGTGGAAAGACAAAAATGATTACAATCGAGCCGTCTACAGCCGTGTACGGATACTTGCTTAACTGAATAACGTGAATAACTTTAGTGTAAGATAGTCCAGTAAAGACCGATCAAAGATAGTCCGAGGGTCTCCAATGAGGTAGATAGTAGCTCAGGACCGCTCTCTAGTTGTTGGTCGGATGGTTCAGTTGCCTGAAAACAGCTGGACAAAACTGACCCTGAATCTGGAGGTGTGCGTTTCCACATTTTTGTACCTTTTGCCCAATGGGAGAGGCGAGAAGAGGGAGTGTTGGGGGTTAGACCTCATCCTTGATTATGCTGGTGGCCTTGCCGAGGCAGCGTGAGATGTAAATGGAGTCAATAGATGGTAGGTTGGTTTGTGTGATGGTCTGGGCTGTGTCTCGGATGGAGCTAGTGTAGATGGGGCATCTTGGTCAGCGTGGACAAGTTGGGACGATGGTCCTGTTTCCGTGCTGTATGATTCTATGAGTACATAAGAAAGTGGGATAGCATATAACTATTGTGATGGTTGATTTGATGGTCGACATGGACTCGGTGGGCCGAAGGGCCTGTTTCTAAGCCGATCTCTAAATTAAACTAAACTAAATCATAGGAAAAACTCTCATACCAAAAACTAACCTTTGTGAATCCAGCATCTTCAAGGCATGTTCAGCTCCATCACCGATTTTCCGGCACCCTTCGATTTAGAGCTTTACTGGATTTGCCGGACCAACAAAGGTCACGGCCTCTGAGAGGAATCCGCCGGGGAGCCGAGATACCGCCCGCAAAGTCGGCCTCGAAAGTCGGCTATGGGAACGGATCTGCCAGCTCCGGCCAGGCTGGAATTCCAGAGCCCCCGCCACAGCGGGCAAATTCAAGTCAAGTCAAGTCAAAGGTACACAAAAATGCTGGAGAAACTCAGCGGGTGCAGCAGCATCTATGGAGCGAAGGAAATAGGTAACGTTTTGGGCCGAAACCCTTCTTCAGACTGATAGGGGGTGGGGAGAAGAAAGGAAAAAAGGAAAAGGCGGAGGAGGAGCCCGAGGGCTGGGGGAGGGGAGGAGACAACCAGATGGCTGATGAAGGGGAGGGGACAGCCAGGGCTAGCAGAATTGGGAGAATCCAATGTTCAGGCCACCAGGATGTAGACTGCCCAAGCGGAATATGAGGTGCATTTCCTCCAATTTACGGTGTTGTTCGCTGTGGCCATGGAGGAGACCCAGGACAGAGAGGTCAGATACGGAATGGGAGGGGGAGTTGAGGTGCTGAGCCACCGGGAGTTCAGGTTGGTTATTGCGGTGAGACCAAACGATCACCAAGCCTCCGCTTGGTCTCACCGATGTAGATCAGCTGGCATCTAGAGCAGCGAATGCAATAGATGAGGTTGGAGGAGATGCAGGTGAACCTCTGTCGCACCTGGAACGACTGCTTGGGTCCTTGAATGGAGTGGAGGGGGGAGGTGAAGGGACAAGTGTTGCATCTCTTGCGGTTGCAAGGGAAAGTACCAGGGGAGGGGGTGGTATGGGAGGGAAGGGAAGAATTGACAAGGGAGTTACGGAGGGAGCGGTCTTTGCGGAAGGCAGACATGGGGGGAGATGGGAAGATGTGGCGAGTGGTGGGGTCACGTTGGAGGTGGCGAAACTGACGGAGGATCACTTGTTGTATGTGACGGCTGGTGGGGTGAAAGGTGAGGACTAGGGGGACTCTGCCTTTGTTGTGAGTGGGGGGATGTGGAGAGAGAGCAGTGTTGCGGGGTATGGCAGAGACCCTGGTGCGAGCCTCATCTATGGTGGAGGAGGGGAACCCCCGTTCCCTGAAGAATGAGGACATTTCAGATGCCCTGGTGTGGAACGCCTCATCCTGGGAGCAGATGCGGCGTAGACGGAGGAATTGGGAGTGGGGGATGGAGTCCTTACAGGAAGCAGGGTGAGAAGAAGTGTAGTCCAGATAGCCATGGGAGTTGGTAGGTTTGTAGTGGATGTCGGTAAGGAGTCTATCACCTGCGATGGAGATAGTGAGGTCAAGGAATGGTAGGGAAGTGTCGGAAATGGTCCAGGTGTATTTGAGTGCCGGATGGAAGTTGGTGGTGAAGCGGATGAAGTCAGTCAGTTGTGTGTGGGTGCAGGATGTGGCACCAAAACAATCATCGATGTAGCGGAGGTAGAGGTCGGGGATGGGGCCCTGGTACGCATTGAACAAGGATTGTTCTACGTACCCGACAAAGAGGCAGGCGTAGCTGGGGCCCATGCGTGTGCCCATAGCTATGCCTTGTATTTGGAGGAAATGGGAGGAGTCAAATGAAAAGTTATTAAGTGTAAGTACCAGCTCCGCTAGGCGGAGGAGGGTGTCAGTGGCCGGGTATAGATTGCTTTAGATAAGTCAAGTCAAGTTTTATTCGTCACTTGCACATAAAGTGCAGTGAAATGAATTTGCCAGCAGCGGTACATAAAACAAGAACACACAATACACACTAACAATTTAACACAAACATCCACCACAGCATTCATCACTGTGGTGGAAGGCACAAAGTTTGGTCAGTCCTCCTCCATTTTCCCCCATGGTCGTTACCACAACCCCCCGCAATTAAAGGACCTGCCGATCGGCCGCGGAAGTCCCAATGAGGTAGAGATCGGCTGCTTCACCCAGTTTAGGCGCCACATTCTCGGGGGGACTTCCAGTGGGGGATTTCAAGTGCACTCTTGTAATTTTGTCCGGATTAAAGGAGGTGCCAGACCACCAGATGCTGGAAAATCGGTGGTGGACCTGTGGAAACCAAAGATCTTTGGTGGAAACCCTTCTGAGATACGGAGATCAGGTAAGCACACATTGTCTACGCATTGATTCAACACAGCTCGGCAAAACTGAATCAGAAATGTCTCACGCTAACAATGGTAAACATAACATTTCCTTGTCTAATCCTTATTAAATCTGGCCATTACAATTTTGCAAGGTCATACTGCAAGTGTCGACTCGAGTGCGTGGTTGTTTAATTGTAACATGTGGCATTTGCCTTATCTAACACGTCAATCTTTTAGACTCGTAAACAAAAGTAGGGTGTGGCAGGAAATGCTGGAAACATCCAGTAGGTCAGGCAGCATCTGTGGGAAGAGGAACAAGACAAATATTTCAGATCAATGCATTACATTAATAGTGGGAAAGAGAAAATATTAATTGGCTTTAAATCGCAGAAAGGATTGGGAAGAGATGATTCAGACGAGGAGAATCAGAAAGTCTTGTTGCATTTGTAAAGACAAGGTGTTGGAATTATAGAAATAGATCGGGTGAACACACAGAGTCTTTTGCCCAGAGTAGGGGGGATCGAGAACCAGAGGACATAGGTTTAAGTTGAAGGGGGTATAGATTTAATAGGAACCCGGGGGAAACGTAGTTGAGGCAGATAGAGGAGGTAGTTGAGGCAGATACTATTGCAACATTTAAGAAACATTTAGACAGGTACATGGATAGGAAAGGTTTAGAGGGATATGGGCCAAATGCAGGCAAGTGGGACTAATGTAGATGGGATAGGTTGGTCTGTGTGGGCAAGTTGGTCCGAAGAGCCTGTTTCAATGCTGTAAGACTCTATGATAGCAACGCTTAAGATGCAATTAGACAGACAGATGAATCAACAGAGAATGGATAGATATACATAGAAAGAACAGTACAGCACATGAACAGGCCCTTCGGCCCACACTGTCTGTGCCGAACATGATGCCAAGACCATTACTTATCTCCCTGCACGTAACCCAGTAGAAACAAAGAAGTGCAGATGCTGGTTAATACACAAAAGGACACAAAGTGCTGGAGTAACTCAGCGGGTCAGGCAGCTTCTCTGAAGAATATGGAGAGATCGCGTTTCAGGTTGGCTGAAGAAAGATCACCCATCCATTATTACTCCAGAGATGCTGCCTGACCCGCTGAGTTACTCGGGCGACGAACTGGTCATTCAAGATGGCATTATAATGAAAGGCCATAAGGTAGTTATCCCGACGTCTCTTCACAACAAGTACTTTGATATTGTCAATGGGGGGCCATCGGTCTGTAGAAACAACCACTTCTCCCGCACCCCACACCAGACTTACCCTGGTCCACAGTAGCAGCCGACATCTTTGAGTGGCACGGCAAACAATACCTGGTTCTAGTCGATTCCTACTCCGGATGGTTCAAAATCGACCTGTTCAGTAGCCCGACCTCAGCCATGGTCATTCAAAAACTCACTCGCCACGTTTCTGCCCAAGGAGCCCCCCTCAAGCTAGTCTCAGACAATGGAACTCAATTCTTCAGTCAGCTCTTCAAGGATTTCGCGAAACACTGGGATTTTCACCACATCACCAGTAGCCCCGAGTACCCGCAGTCCAACGGCCTGGCCGAGCGCGCGGTAAGAAGCACAAGAGAACTAATGGAACGCTCACACAGGGCCGGCTCTGATGTCTATCTCGACCTACTTAACCTACGGAACATCGTCCGCGACCCTCTCCTGGGATCTTCGGCCGAACGACTCATGTCACGGCGAACCCGCTCCACCCTGCCTATGGCCAAGCAACTGCTAGAACCACAAGTTCGTGCGACGTTGGCGATCCAATCCTACCACCACGGCGACATACAAAGGAAGTACTATGATAAAACCAGCTCTCCGCTTCAACGGCTCAACAAGGGCCAGGTTGTCCGCTTACGGTCGCTCAGACCGCAACGGAGTCATTCTGGGGTCAACCGCACAGCCACGCTCATACCGGGTCAGTGTTGACAACGGCATCTATCGACGCACCCGCCAACATCTCCTCCCGGTTAATGAACCGGCACCTCCCCGTCCTAACCCGGACCAGCCTGTCGGTCATCCCTCACGCTCCACGAATACAACTCCAGCGATTCCTCTGCCGGTGCCAGCGCCATCCCTGCCTTCCCCGGTGCCCCCATCTCCACCGGTGCCTTCTCCTCCACGTTCGCCCGATAAGGGACTTGCTTCCTCAGAGAAGGATGAGGTGCACGAGGGGTATTACCGTACACGTGCAGGTCGTGTCTGCAAGCCAAACCCGCTGATTGGAAAGTTCACCGGCTACACTTGAACTGTGCATGACCTGTTTCGTTTTATGTGCTCACATATGCACAAGCAAGTACAAGTAAAATAAGAAATGCACACACCTTATACTGGTGTTTTACAATATATACTCCACTAACCACTCTATATAGGCTTTGCCTCTGTAAGAGGAAGGATGTAGATTAACCCTTATTAATCCATGCCATTTATAATCTCCACTACACATATGTGCATGCCACCCATTACATGGTATCACGGTACTACATGGTTTTACACTAGCAAGGACAGCCAGCTCTCAGAAACCACGCCAAGCTGGGTATGAATGGCTGGCAGTTTAAATGTTCTGGATTACTTATGGAATCAAGACTAATCTTTCACTATGTATGTTGTCGTGGATCATTCATAAACATATGACAAGGATGCATCCACAATCATCCAATCACCCCGCTCGCGTCTTCAAGTGCTAGACTCTCGATTTCTCTGCGGTCTGGTGGAGCTGTTAGGGTGGACTTGTGATAGCATGGCACAGTGGCACAGTGGTGCAGTGGGTAGATCTGTTGTCTCACAGCGCCGGAGACCCAGGTTCGATGTAGACCTCAGGTGCTATCTGCGTGTGGAGTTTGCACGTTCTCCCTGTGACCGCCTGGATTTCTTCTAGGTGCTCTGGTTTCCTCCCACATCCCAAAGACGTGCGGGTTAGTGGGTTAATTGGCCTGTGTAAATTGCCGCTACTGCATAGGGTGTGGGAAAATGTGATGACATAGCGTTGGTGCGAATAGGTGGTGGATGGCCAGCATGGTCTTGGTGGGCCGAAGGGCCTGACTACATGCTGTATCTCGAAACTAAATTGAAACTATCCTGAAAACATAGTCCTAAGTTCATAAGTCATAGGATTAGGCCATTCGACCCATCGAGTCTAATTCAGATTGAGTCCGCCATTCAATCATGGCTGATCTATCTTTCCCTCCCAACCCCATTCTACTGCCCTCCCCCCTTAACCATTAACACCCATAGTAATCATGAATCCATCAATCTCCGCTTTAAAAATACCCAATAACTTGCCCTCCACAGCCGTCTGTGGCAATGAATTCCACTGATTCACCACCCTCTGTATAAAGAAATTCCTCCACATCTCCTTTCTAAAGACACGTCCTTTTATGCTGAGATCTTGAACTGAGTGAGGAACAAAGTTCGTGTGACCCATTTCTGCCGCTTGCTTTGATGAGGCCGACGGAGCCTGTTTGAGTTGATGCGGAGGTGATGCAGTTGACGTGGTTAAAAGATGAAACAACGCAAAGTTGCTGGAACGCTAATTGTTCACACTTTTGGAAGTGGACTGAAACTAGTTTGGCAGCCTCAGAATCGCCAGGGGCATCTCCACGGTAAATATTATCTGCCCTGGTAAATATTATGTTCCACTTTTAAATCCTCCTCAAACTCAGAGGATAAAAGGGTATTTTTAAGGCGGAGATTAACAGATTCTTGATTAGTACGGGTGTCAGGGGTTATGGGAAGAAGGTGGGAGAATGGGGTTGTGCGGGAAAGAGGGATCGGATGTGATTGTAGACTTGATGGGCTGAATGGCCTAATTCTGCTCCTTGCGTTTGTGAACTTGTGAGCTTGCGATTCTGTTCCCAGCAACTTCCCTTCACTATCTGTGCAAGCACAAATCATCCACTGTGGAAAGATCATGATTCATGGACCCATAGCTCTGTACAAAATATTTAATTGTTGTTATAATACCTGCCTCAATTACCTCCTCTGTCCATGCCGATTATCAATCACCTGTTCACACTAGTGCTATCCCACTATGTTATCCCACTTTGGAATCTATTCCCTACATACTAGGAGAAATATCTAGTACATCTTTGGAGTGTGGGGGGTAACCGGAGCACCCGGAGAGATCCCACGAGGTCACAGGGAGAACGAACAAACTCTGTACAAATAGCACCTGAGGTCAGGATCGAACCCGGGACTCTGGGCCTGTGAGGCAGCAACTCTACTGCTGCGCCACCGTGCCGCCCGCTGTCTTTCCCTGCAGTAACTTCTCTCCTGCATGGATAGCATAGAACACGTGTGTACGGGTGATTGGTTGTCGGAGCAGACTCGGTGGGCTGAAGGGCCAGTTTCCATTCTGTATCTCCCAACTAAAATACACTCTATAACTAAGGGTTGCACCGTGGCACAGCAGTAGAGTTACTGCCTTACAGCGCCTGCAGAGCCAGGGACGCGGGTTCGATCCCGACTACAGGTACTGTCTGTACGGAGTTTGTACGTTCTCCCCGTGACTGCGATGGTATCCTCTGAGATCTTCGGTTTCCTCCCACATTCCAAAGACGTACAGGTTTGTAGGTTAATTGGTATAAGCGTAAATTTCCCTAATGTGTGTAGGATAGTGTTAATGTGCTGGGATCGCTGGTCACTGCAGACTCGGTGGGCCGAAGGGCCTGTTTCTGCGCTGTATCTCTAAACTAAACTAAACTAAACTAAACTCCCTCCACGGGGGCTGTCTCACCTGCTGAGTATTTGCAGCATCCTCTAACAATAATGGGTGGAGATAGTGCATGTTGGCCTGTGTGGGTAACAAGGTCACAGACCGCTTGGGAAATTAATAGTTACATGAGCTGAAGAGGCAAGGCAAACAAGAACAACAAATTGGCAAATCATCTACAGCGGGTTAACAAGATACACAAAAAGCAAAGAAATGTAGTTCATAAGTTCATAAGAGCAGAATTAGACCATTTGGCAATCAAGTCTATTTCCTACCAACAACTAGCTGAACTACCACCTACCTCATTAGGAGACCCTCGGACTATGTTTGATTGGACTTTATTGGACTTTATCTTGTTCTAAACGTTATTCATGTTATTCACTTTATCCTGTATCTGTACACTGTGGATGGATCGATTGTAATCATGTGTTGTCTTTCCGCTGACTGGTTAGCTCGCAACAAAAAGCTTTTCACTGTACCTTGGTACAGGTGACAATAAATTAAACTAAACTAAACTTAACTATACTAAACTAAACTAAAATAAACTAAACTAAACTAAACTAAACTAAGATACAAGGAGGGCTAACCAAACACTCAAGAGGTTTCCAGAAGCAGGTCAAAGGATAGTTTGGTGACGTTTCGAGTCAGGACAAATTCTGTCCATCCCTTCCTTGCAGCTAATTCCCTCTAATCCAGGGAGCATTCTGGTAAACTGCTTCTGCACCTTCTCCAAAGCCTACACATCATTTCCGTTATGGGGCAACCAGGACTACATACAATGCTCCAAATGTGACCTAACCAAAGTCTTCAAAGGCAGCATCATGACTTCCTGACACTTCTACTGACCGATGAAGGCAAGCCTTCTTTACCACTCTCGGAGAGAAGTGTTGTCGAAAGCTTTAAAGATGACTGAGAGGTTCCACCCTTGACAAGTGTTGATTTCAGGGCTCGAGGGCCTGAACTATAGGGAGCGGTTGGGCAGGCTACGACTTCATTCCTTGGAGCACATGAATCTGAGGGGTGATCTTATCGAGATATATAAAATCATGAGGGGAATAGATAGGATGAACGCACAGAGTCTTTACCCCAGAGTAGGGGAATCGAGAACCAGAGGATATTGGTTTAAGGTGTGAGGAGAAAGGTTTAGTTGGAACCTGAGAGGCAACTTTGTTTACACAAAGGGAGGTGAGTGTATGGAACGAGCTGCCGGAGGAGATAGTTGAAGCAGATACTATTGCAATGTTTAACGAACATTTGGACAGATACATGGATAGGAGAGGTTGATAAGGATATCGGCCCAATGCAGGCAGGTGGGATTAGTGTAGAAGGGGTATGTTGGTTGGCGTGGGCAAGTTTGGCCGATGGGCCTGTTTCTACACTGTATGATTCTATGACTCTAAGTGAGATGAACAAACCATTTATCTCAGTGTGATTTTGCTGCACAGATTAGCTGCCACGTTAACCACTTCACATCAATGACAAAACTTCAAAGAATTTTACAGTAGTTGTGAAACATCCTGGAGTTTTGCAATATGATTTAAAAAAATATAGTTACGCAATTGAATGCGCAATTGAGGTAAAGCCATTTACCAGCAAGCTGCCTGGATTAGAACGTATTAGCTATAAGGCCGGACAGAATTGGATTGTTTTCTCTGGAACGTCAGAGGTTGAGGGGAGACCTGATAGAAATATATACAACTATGGGAGGCATAGAGAGGGTAGACAGTCAGATCCTTTCTCCAAGGGTGGAAATGTCAACGAGTAGAGGGCATTGGTTCAAGGTGAGAGGGGCAAAGTTTAAAGGAGATGTGTGGGCAGGTTTTTTACACAGAGTGGTGGTGGGTGCCTGGAACACACTACCAGGGGTGGGGGTGGGGGTGGGGGTGGAGGCAGACGCAATAGTGGTGTTTAAGAGGCTTTTGAATAAGCACATGGAGATGCAGGGAATGGAAGGGTATGGATGCACCTCCAGGGATTCCTGGGATTCCTGAGTCTGAAGAAGGGTCTCGACCCGAAATGTCACCCATTCCTTTTCTCCAGAGATGCTGCCTGACCCGCTGAGTTAAGGGCCTGTCCCACTTACGTGTCCTTGGCACGCAAAGTACGCGACATCGTGGTCGCGTTGAGGCGCACGGGCATCGTATGGCCGCGCGGGGCCGGTCCCACTTAGAAGCGCGGAGGGGCATGTAGTTGTGCACGACATCGCGCGGGGCTCCGAAATTTTTGTAGTGAACGAAATTTTCGCGCGCCAACGGCCTGTCGCGGAACTGACGGCCAAAGTGGGACAGGCCCAAGACCCAGGCGCGACGCAACGTATCACCTTCAACAGCAGCAGAAGCAGGCAAACGATTGCCGAGCTCGGCCTGGGGCTCACGGCCGTTGCGGTCCGGATCCGCCCCCACTTCTAATCCCAGAGCGGGGCCAAGAAAATTGAAGATAGACACAAAATGCAGGAGTAACTCAGCGGGACCGGCAGCATCTCTGGGGAGAAGCTATGGGTGACGTTTCGGGTCAAGACCCTTCTTTTCAGACTGAAGAAGAGTCTCGACCCGAAACATCACCCATTGCTTCTCTCCAGAGATGCTGCTGGTCCCGCTGAGTTACTCCAGCTTTGTGTCCATCTTCAAATGACGTCACGCGCTCCAGACGGCGCCCTTCGCGGGACCATCGCGGCTCAACGCAACCACGAGGTCGCGTAATTTGCGTGCCAAGGACACGCAAGTGGGACAGGCCCTTTACTCCAGCATTTTGTGTCAATCCTGGGTTTCCAAAGTTGTGTAGGTTTTTGTGGGTTAATTGGCCTCTGTAAAATCACCAACAATGTATGTAGGGAGTGGATGAGAAACTGGGACAACACGGTACTAGCATGTAGAAGCGATCAATGGTCAGAGTGGACTCGGTGGGCCGAAGGGCCTGTTTTCATGCTGTACCACTAAACTAAAATTGAAGCTAAACTTGACAATATGTGTGGTGTTGAGGCAACTCATTTAATAACGCCCTGACTGCAGTTCATCAATGAGGAACTAAGGGCAATCTGTGAACTTTGCAACAAGCTGCGAATCACCTTCACCGACTAAGCAAGGAAAAGCAGCAAGGAAACCAGTAAAAGCAATACTTTTACTTAATCTCTGTGCGACCCAGGGTCTTTTGTTCCATCTGTTGTACTCATGTACAGAGAAACAAGGAATTGCAGATGCCGGTTTGCAAAAAAAAGTCGCAAAGTGCTGGAGTAACCCAGCAGGTCAGGCAGCATCTCTGGAGAACATTGAGAGGTGGCATTTTGGCCCTAGTAACCTACTACAGACTCTAAAGAAGGGTTCTGACCAGAAACGTCACCTATCCATGTCCTCCAGAGATGCTGCCTGACCCGCTGATTTACTCCAGCACTTTGTGTGTTCATTTTCATTTGGTTTGTGTGAAACTTACAGAATGGTGAAAGGCCTGGATGGAGAGGATGTGGGGAGGATGTTTACACCAGCAGGAGAGTCTAGGACCAGAAGCCATAGCCTCAGAATAAAAGGGCGTCCCATTAGAAAAGATATAAGGAGGGTGGTGAATCTGTGGAATTCGTTGCTGCAGATGGCGGTGAAGACCAAGTCAATGGATATTTTTAAGGCGGAGATTGACAGATTCTTGTTTAGTACGGGTGTCAGGGGTTATGGGGAGAAGGCAGGAGAATGGGGTTGAGAGAGAATGATAGATCAGTCATGGATGAATGGCGGAGTAGGTTTGGTAGGCCGAATGGACTAATTCTCCTCATATAACTTATGAATTTATGAACATTAACTTTTTTCACGTGACAGTGATATTACCACGACCAATACAAATAGCAAAAGGCTGGGGGCCAAGGCACACCATGGCTCCTTCCCTGTGGAGCAGTAATGTGCAAAACATCAACAATTTGATATCAAAGTCACGTGAGTGACTACGTGAAGAGTCCGCCAGCCCGCATGCGCGTCAATACGTCGACGCATGGCGCGGGAATCGGAGCAGTTCGAAACTGCTCTGGCAGGGAAGCCAAATTTGTCTTCAGGAACGGGCCGCTGGGGTCAGCGGGCCCGGAGTAGCTGACGGGCGCAGCCTGTGCAGCTGCTGCCGTTGGAGCTCCGAACGGGAGCAGGCGGCCGGATTTGGAGGCCGCCGTGGAGGCTCCATAAGGAGTTGGCGGGGCAGCTGCCGCCGCGGCCAGGTTTGCGATCGCTGCAAAAGATTAGCAGCAGCCGGTGGTTTTAAAAATGGCCGCGGCCAGGACAGCGACCGCCAGGTAAGCTCAGCTGCTGTAGCACCTACCAATTTTAAACATAGATGCTGCCGGCTGAGGCAGCATTCGCTGTAGAGCAACGTATAGTGTATGCTCTATTTATAGGGCAGTTATAAATAGAGCTGGCAGTTTTTTAATAGCGGTTGCTGCTCGGTCACGTTTGTGACTATCGTAGCAGATAGGATACAAAGGATACACGGGACATTTATTATTATGGTGTAGTAAATTTTGACTTGCCATTGCGGCACAGAATGGAGTTCCACTGGAGCAGGCAGCTGTCGGAGCATCTTACGGGCAATGCCTGTATAGATTAATGCTCCGAAAGGGAGTCATCCAGAGGCCTGAGGAGGCAACGCCTGGTTCAGGGTTGCGTTCTATTTCCTCCCCTAAGAAACTCCATTGAGGCTCCAGAAAGCAGCTCCTGGCTTGGGAAGCCTTTATTGAGCTGTGTCTATCAGAAAACTGTGGAGCAATACCTGGTTCAGGGTTGCGTCATGATAATTTCCGCTCAGTAGAGGGGACTGTTGGAGATTCTTTCATAAGAGACTCCAACTAAGCGGATATCGATAAAGCAGTCGAATCTCTGATCTAAAGGGGATATGCTTCCTTTTAATCATGTGTACAAACTATGCTCTGTGTACCGGAGGCATTACAGACGGCTCCAGCCATTTGCCTGTGACAACACCTGGCAGGGTTGCAGTATTTCTCCCACTCTATCTAGGGGAGTATCAGAAAGAGGTGACTCTGATTATGATGCCGGCTCATCCAGGTCATATGGGGGCCAGAGGTCTGAGGAAGCAATCCCTGGTGCAGGGTTATGCTCTATTTCCTCCCTGAAATACTCCGTTGAGGCTCCAGAAGGGAGCAAGGACTCGGAGTCACTAACAGGTGCAACCTGTCTGGTAAGTACAACAAAAAACACTCCGAAATGGAGCAGTCTGTCGGCCCAGGTTTGGGTTTACTGGCAGCATTGGCTGTCTAGTATTTTTTCACTGTCTCTGGAAAAGATCAGGTTGATGCATAGACATTGGCAGGGTGCCTTGCATAGTAACCTCTGTAAGTTCCAAGTAGGAACAGCTTGGTTACCCTGGTTCAGGGTAGACCATCATGGAACTGGCTAGCCACATGGGTCATATTGACCAGGGAAGCACTGCCTCAACATCTGTGATTGAGGTTATCAGGCTGCTCAGTAGAATTAAGTAGTTGAAGTCTCCCTCAACATATGTTTAAGTTTCTGCTCAGTTAGTGGAATTGCCAGTTCGTTGGAAACATCATTGCCATCCTCTCTGGGATAGGTAGCTACCAGCAGGAAGTCGGTCTGGCATGTAGTATTTTTATCTGACCTAGAGGTTCATGTTGTGAATCAAAAATGTATTTATAATAATCTGTAGGCTCTCAATACCAGTATTCCTGATTGAATGGCTGGTCGAAGAGATTGTGTTGCGCACACTGGGGACTCAGACAGGTGGTTTCAGTCAGAGGACTGCGAAGCAATTCCTGGTTCAGGCTTGCATTATGTTAAATTTCACTCTGAGGAAGAACGCTGTGGATTCGTGGTGACTCTAATAGTCAAGAGTTGACAGGGAACTCGTATTCCCACATCAAATGGATACTGTGTTTTCAGCTCTAGTCATAAGGTTCTGATTATATGTTATCAGCGAAATGTATGAATAACTAGATAATGCATCTTCCGCGGCTAGAGAAGCCAAAGAATTTCTGTCCGTATGGTCAATAGAGGAACGGTGGTTCCAAGTGGAATCAGTGACCTCACAGAGGATGAGTAGTCTGGCCAAGAACAAGAGGGGTATATTTCTGATATTTCTCAAGATTACAGAAACGTGGAGCATGCCAAATCAGGTTAGGATTTGGCTAATCTGATCATGTGTTTATTTACCCAGTTTAAGATGGAAAATTGGCTTTCAGCAATTTAGCTGATTCAGAGAATCGATCTTGAAGAGGCATACTTTGCCATATCTATACACAAGAGGCACAGATTATCTGGTGTTTTGATAACAAAGCCAGTGGTGGAAGCTAATGCTGCCCTACTCAGATCAAAGGGCATTGTGTCATCGAGATTTAGATAACATGCAAAATTTGCAGCTGATAAAACGTAGGGGTTTATCAGTAGATACCTCTTACGATATTAAGGATGAGGCAACATGAAATGTAATAATGCCAACTTTGTCTATTCATTCAGGCCATGGTAAGGCGGCTGAAGCAGCTCCTATTTACTCGGTCACGAGTGATGGATGGGGTAGACTGTTTCTCGGGCAGCTAGCTCTGCACGATTGTATGGGAAGTTTGTGAACAAAATGTGTGAGTTACTTTTAAACGGAAGTAACAGAGGTTTGTGTTGCTTTCAGTTTGGGCTTCGAGAAGCGTTTATGTGATAGCACAATTGACACTGCTTGTGCTGCTTTGTCATTCTCTATAGTCCCATAATTGGGACAATAAATGATTGGTTATTCACCCGCTGTTCACTAACGTTATGCAGGGTATCTTTCATATGACCACTCTTAAAGCCTACACTCATTGTAGTGTGCAGTGTATATCAGTAAATTATTATGCAAATATTCTTCTACTGTATTCCTAATGGGAGCAGTATTTTTTAAGTTGATTATGCTTTTAGCAACTGATTTCAGCACAAAGAACACAGTCTTTACTCAAGGTCTGGCTCGGTCTCTGGGACATAACCGACATTAGGGTAGCTTGTTATGGGAATGATCTCATAAGCAAAATGGGCATGATTGCGTACATTTAGAGTTGACAGCATACCCACCAGAGCGGAGATTGGGGGTGTTATTAGGTATACAAGGACACTGAGCTTGCTAGTACCTATGAGATGAAAGATATTTGCAGATAGAATTCTGAACAGTGTTGCATGAGTTATTGTCTCTCAAAGTCAATTGGGACTATGGTCCGGTTAAGAGCAATGGCCATGTATGCAGGTTAGCATCATGGTATTAATAACCCATGTTTTCTACCATAAATGGTTTATCTGTTTAAGCTTTGAAGGCTTCACGTAGTCACTCACGTGACTTCGATATAAAATAGAAAGATTAAACGAGCTTACCGTTTGAAGTTTGATCTTTATTTTATGAGAAGTTGAAGTGAGGGAATACGTGCCCTCCACTCCCAACCCTGATTCTCATCAAGATCATTCGGTAGTTCTAAGGTCGTTAATCTTTCTATAGCTTAAGTTCAGCAACTAGTCTGTGGTTTCATACAGCTGCTCTGAAGATTGACGCGCATGCGGGCTGGCGGGCTCTTCACGTATTCCCTCACTTCAACTTCTCATAAAGTAAAGATCAAACTTCAAACGGTAAGTTCTCGTTTAATCTTTCTATTAATGTGTTATGGATAAGTTGGCATCGAACGTGTAAGTATAAATCCAGGCTCAAATTAATAAGAAAATATTAATGAAAGTCATAAAGTCATACAGCACGGTTACAGGCCCTTTGGCCCACTCTGGTCGGCTTGATTGTAATCATGTATGGTATTTCCGCTGACTGGATAGCACGTAACAAAAAGCTTTTGTCTCCCGAAGACCAGAGATCAGAGAGGATGGAGCGGGCGATGGTGGAGGAGCAAGGCCGGGGTCGAGGTCGGCTGCTGGCACAGCTCATAACTCCTAGAGTGCAGACTGGACTTCAAAAAGGGCGCCAAAACCCGACGCCTCTTGCATGCGGTCTCGGCCGACTATTTCTGTACACTTTGTTAATCAGGGATTGTGTTTAGGTATGGGAGGGAGAGAAGGAGGGAATGAGGGAGGGAGGGGGAGAAGAATTGAGGGAGAAGAGGGAGAGAGAGTGAGGGAGAGAGAGAGAAAGAGGAATGGCGAGAGGGAGGGAGAGAGGGAGAGAGAGGGAGAGAGAGGGAGAGAGGGGGGAGAGGGAGAGAGGGAGAGAGAGGGAGAGAGAGGAGAGAGGGAGAGAGAGAGATGGAGAGGAATAGAGGGAGAGAGAGAGGGAGGGAGGAAGGGAGAGAGGGAGAAAGGAATAGAGCGAGAGAGGGAGAGGGAGAGGGAGGGAGTAAGAGGGGGGAGGGAGAGGAAGGGAGAGGGAAAGAGGAAGAGAGGGAAAGAGGAAGAGAGAGAGAGAGAGAGAGAGAGAGAGAGAGAGAGAGAGGGGGAGGAATAGAAGGAGAGAGAGAGGGAGGGAGAGAAAGAGGGAGATAGGGAGAATGGGATAGAAAGAGAGAGAGCGATATATTTGAAAACTAATCTCAAATCTCTAAAGTTAACTACTTGAATGGATGCGTAGGTATGGCGATAATGTACTGAACTATACATAACACCAGCATTTCTCCTTGCGTTCACACATGTGACAATAAAGCAGCATTGACCATTCATTATTGAACCGTTCACTTAAACTCATGGACATGGAGCTGAGCGTTCAGCAGTGAACATAACTAGTGCAGGAAGAGTGGTTCCCGGAATGAGGCCAGATTGAGGACAGGGCCTCAGGAAACAGTTGTGGGTAATGCGTGTTTTGCAACATGCCAGCTCATGAATCAGCCATGACAGGGCCAGCCTGTGGGGCTGTTCCGTAGCGTGGAGCAGCCCAGCACACCAGAGAGGGAGAGGCAGCGTGTGGGTGATGGCACCGTATAGTGGGCACTGCCCCTGTGACGGCACGCAACACGGGGGCGGCATTGCTGCTGTCTCACACCGCCAGAGACCCGGGTTCGATCCTGACCACGGGCGCTGCCTGTACGGAGTTTGCACGCTCTCCCCGTAACTGCATGGGTTTCCTCTGGGTGCTCTGATTTCCTCCCACACTCCAAAGACGCACAGATTTCTAGTCGGTCAAAAATTGTAGAGTGTCCCTAGTGTGTAGGATAGTGTTAATGTGCAGGTATCGCTGGTCGGTGTGGACTCAGTGGACCGAAGGGCCTGTTTCTGCACTGTATGTCTCAACTAAATGCCAGCCCCCTGCATGGCTTCTATAGCAAACTGCACCCAGACCAGTCCTTACCCTGTTGAAGCAGCTATCTACAGCGATTTTGCCCAAACACGCACACGCCTGCCAGAGATTTCTCTCAACGCCTCTGTTCAGCCGGCAAAGCCTGGCCTGTCACCTTAAATCATCAGCCCACTCCTGCTCCCAGTCTAGAGACTTAGACTCATACAGCACGGAAACAGGCCCTTCAGCCCAACATGCCCATGTCGACCAAAATGCCCCATCTACGCTAGTCCCACCTGCCTGCATTTGGCCCATATCCTTCTAAACCTTTCCTATCCTTGCGATTGTCCAAGTGTCTTTAGGGGCGGCACAATGGTGCAGCGGGTAGAGATGCTGCATCACAGTGCCAGAGGCCCCGGTTCCATCCTGAGCTCAGTTACATTGTGTGTGTGGAGTTTGCACGTTCTCCCTGTGACAGCGTGGGTTTCCTCCGGGTGCTCCATGCAGGTTTGGGGGTTCATTGGCCTCGGTAAAACATTTCCCCTGGGGGGGTGAGAAAGAGATGGGGGGAGGGAGGTAAAGAGAGATCGAGATAGAGAAGGAAAGGGGAGGTGGGAGATAGAGAGTAAGGGGAGAGAGAAGAAATAGAGAAAGGGGGAGAGGGAGGGTGTGAATGAGATAGGGGAGGTAGAGAGAAAGGGATGGAAAGTGAGAGAGAGAGGGTGATAGAGAGAGGGAGAGAGGGGGGTAGAGAGAGAGAGAGTGAGAGAGAGGGAGAGGGAGAGAGACGGGGGAGGTAGAGAGAGAGAGATAGAGGGAGAGAGAGGGAGAGAGAGGGGGAGGTAAATAGAGAGAGAGAGGGGGGAGGTAGAGAGAGAGAGAGGGGGGGCAAAGATGAAGGAAGATGATCTGCAGTCAAGAGGATACAACCAGAGGAGAGATCACTGCATGGTTGCTTAGCGGTTGAGTCAACAAGGCCCAGACTGCTATAGTCGGCTTTGTTTACCTACTAGTTGGGCTAATAATTAATATATTTGCACTGGTGGTGATTTGCTGCGGTCATGAATAAATCCCTCCGGTTAGGTTAAATTAGACAGAATTGGGAAATCTTACATAGATGGCAAATCACAAGATACATCGTCTACACTCACACACACACACACACACAGTACACACACACCCAAAAGTTTGCGGTTCCTTCAGTGTATTTCCGCTTACAGGGACTGGAAGTTAATTGTACTTTAATAAACAAGAATGAATCATTTTAGAGAAGCCGGAAAAAAACCCTCCTTTGAAGGAAATCAAAATTTCAAGTCGTAAATTAACAAAGCCCCAATGAGAGCATGGTCCAGGTTCCAAGCAAGTCTCTGAATCAAGTGACTGAGATACCAATTCTCAAACTGCCTCTGTGACATTTAGGAGTAGCGACAGTGGGAAGATATCAGGAAACACATTTCAAAACTCGGAACTCTGCCAGTATTACATTTATTTCTGCGCATTATTGTTGAACTTCAAGTTGTCTATTGCCAATACAGAGTTAAAATGTGTGAGGAAGTAATCCTAACACTGAAATATTTAAAGGCCGACTCATTGCCTCGTATAGACATTAGATGGAAACAAATACAATGTAAAAGTAATGTTTGGTTAGAGATACAGCATGGAAACAAGTCCATCGGCCCACCGTGTCCAGGCCGACCATCCTTCACCCATCACACTAGTTCTATGTTATCCAACTTTCGCAAGCGCTCCCTACACACTCATTTATAGAGGTCCAATTTACTTACAAATCTGCATGTCTTTGGAACGTGGGTGGAAACCGGAGCACCCGGAGAAAACCCATGCGATCACAGGGAGAACGTGCAAACTCCACACAGACAATATCTGACATGCTGCTCTCAGGCAACTGAACCATCCTATCAACAACTAGAGAGCAGTCCTGAGCTACCATCTACCACATTGCAGACCCTCGGACTGTCTTTCATCGGACTTTACCTTATCGGACTTTACCTTGCACTAAACGTTATTCCCTTTAACATGTGTCTGTACACTGACTGTGGATGACTTGATTGGAATCATGTATAGTCTTTGCGGACTGGTTAGCAGGCAACAGAAGCTTTTCACGGTAGCTCGGAACATGTGACAATAAGGTAAACTAAAGTCAGGATTGAACCGGGTCTCTGGTGCTGTGTACTCGCTGCGCCACTGTGGTGCCCCAATGCTTTTAACTGTTTTGCTATCTAACATTTGGTACCTAGATTTCGTATGTTGTGATGATAATTAATAATAGAACATGGAATAGTACGGCACAGGATCAGGCCCTTCAGCCCACGATGCCTGCATCTAACATGATGCTACATTAAATTAATCTCCTCTGCCTACAAGTGATCCATATCCCGCCATCCCCTGCATATCGACGTGTCTATCTAAAACACTGCTATTGTATCTGCCTCCACCACCACCCCTGGCAGCGCGTTCCAGGTACCCACAACTCTGTGTAAAAAACATGCCCTACACATCTCCTTTAAATTTCTGCTCCTCTCTCCTTAAAGGCCCTGTCCCACTTTCCCGAGTTACTCACAAACTCTCCCGAGTTTTCCCCTTGATTCAAACTCAGAGAATTACGGTAATAGCCACTCGTAGGTGCTCAGGGCTATTTTTTTTTAACTCGTGGACATTTTTCAACATGTTGAAAAAACGTCCCGACTTACCTGATTCCCCGAGTTCCTACGGCTGGCATTACGAGCCGCTACGAAACATCTACGGACTCCTACGGCCTCCTACGAGCTCGCTATCAACATTCCCCGACATTCCCCGAGTTCGAATCAAGGGGAAAACTCGGGAGAGTTGATGAGTAACTCGGGAAAGTGGGACAGGGCCTTAAGCTATGCCCTCTAGTCTTTGACATTTCCACCCTGGGGTAAAAGGTGTGGGAAGGAACTGCAGATGCTGGTTTACACCGAAGACAGACATAAAATGATGGAGTAACTCAGCGGGTCATGCAGCACCTCTGAAGAAAAGGACTAGGTGATGTTTCGGATTGGAACCATTTAGACTTTAGAAACACAGTGTGGAAACAGGCCCTTCGGCCCACTGAGTCTGCGCCGACCAATAATCACCCCGTACACCAGCACTATCCTTCACACTAAGGACAACTTACAATTTTACCGTGCCAAGTAGCCTACAAACCTGCACGACTTTGGAGTGTGGGAGGAAACCGGAGCACCCGGAGAAAACCCACGCAGTCACATAGAAACATACATAGAAACATAGAAAATAGGTGCAGGAGTAGGCCATTCGGCCCTTCGAGCCTGCACCGCCATTTGATATGATCATGGCTGATCATCCAACTCAGTATCCCATCCCTGCCTTCTCTCCATACCCCCTGATCCCTTTAGCCACAAGGGCCACATCTAACTCCCTCTTAAATATAGCCAATGAACTGGCCTCAACTACCTTCTGTGGCAGAGAATTCCACAGATTCACCTCTCTGTGTAAAAAATGATTTCCTCATCTCGGTCCTAAAAGTCTTCCCTCTTATCCTTAAACTGTGACCCCTAGTTCTGGACTTCCCCAACATCGGGAATAATCTTCCTGCATCTAGCCTGTCCCACCCCTTAAGAATTTTGTAAGTTTCTATAAGATCCCCCCTCAGTCTTCTGAATTCCAACGTGTACAAGCCGAGTCTATCCAGTCTTTCCTCATATGAAAGTCCTGCCATCCCAGGAATCAGTCTGGTGAACCTTCTCTGTACTCCCTCTATGGCAAGAATGTCTTTCCTCAGATTAAGAGACCAAAACTGTACGCAATACTCCAGGTGTGGTCTCACCAAGACCCTGTACAACTGCAGTAGAACCTCCCTGCTCTTATACTCAAATCCTTTTGCTATGAAGGCTAACATACCATTTGCTTTCTTCACTGTCTGCTGCACCTGCATTCCTACTTTCAATGACTGGTGTACCATGACACCCAGGTCTCGTTGCATCTCCCCTTTTCCTAATCGGCCACCATTCAGATAATAGTCTACTTTCCTGTTTTTGCCACCAAAGTGGATAACCTCACATTTATCCACATTATACTGCATCTGCCATGCCTTTGCCCACTCACCCAACCTATCCAAGTCACCTTGCAGCCTCCTAGCATCCTCCTCACAGCTAACACTGCCCCCCAGCTTCGTGTCATCCGCAAACTTGGAGATGTTGCATTCAATTCCCTCATCCAGATCATTAATATATATTGTAAATAGCTGGGGTCCCAGCACTGAGCCTTGCGGTACCCCACTAGTCACTGCCTGCCATTGTGAAAAGGACCCGTTTACTCCTACTCTTTGCTTCCTGTCTGCCAGCCAGTTCTCTATCCACATCAATACTGAACCCCCAATACCATGTGCTTTAAGTTTGTATGTTAATCTCTTATGTGGGACCTTGTCGAAAGTCTTCTGAAAGTCCAGATATAACACATCCACTGGTTCTCCCTTATCCACTCTACTAGTTACATCCTCGAAAAATTCTATAAGATTCGTCAGACATGATTTACCTTTCATAAATCCATGCTGACTTTGTCCAATGAACTCACCACTTTCCAAATGTGCTGCTATCTCATCTTTAATAACTGACTCCAGAATTTTCCCCACCACCGATGTTAGACTAACTGGTCTGTAATTTCCCGTTTTCTCTCTCCCTCCCTTTTTAAAAAGTGGGGTTACATTAGCTACCCTCCAATCCTCAGGAACTACTCCAGAATCTAAAGAGTTTTGAAAAATTATCACTAATGCATCCACTATTTCTGCGGCTACTTCCTTAAGTACTCTGGGATGCAACTTATCCGGCCCTGGGGATTTATCGGCCTTTAATCCATTCAATTTACCTAACACCACTTCCCGGCTAACCTGGATTTCAGTTCAGTTCCTCCATCTCATTTGACCCCCGGTCCATTGCTATTTCCGGCAGATTATTTATGTCTTCCTTAGTGAAGACTGAACCAAAGTAATTATTCAATTGGTTTGCCATGTCCTTGTTCCCCATGATCAATTCGCCTGTTTCTGACTGCAAGGGACCTACATTTGTTTTAACTAATCTTTTCCTCTTGACATATCTATAAAAACGTTTGCAGTCAGTTTTTATGTTCCCTGCCAGTTTTCTTTCATAATCTATTTTCCCTTTCCTAATTAAGCCGTTTGTCCTCCTCTGCTGGACTCTGAATTTCTCCCAGTCCTCTGGTAGGCTGCTTGTTCTGGCTAATTTGTAGGCTTCCTCTTTTGTTTTGATACTATCCCTGATTTCCCTTGTTATCCACGGATGCACTACCTTCCCTGATTTATTCTCTTGCCAAACTGGGATGAACACTAGTTGTAGTTCATCCATGCAGTTTTTAAATGCCTTCCATTGCATATCCACCGTCAACCCTTTAAGAATCATTGGCCAGTCTATCTTGGCCAATTCATGTCTCATACCCTCAAAGTCACCTTTCTTTAAGTTCAGGACCTTTGTTTCTGAATTAACAATGTCACTCTCCATCCTAATGAAGAACTCAACCATATTATGGTCACTCTTGCCCAAGGGGCCACGCACAACAAGACTGCTAACTAACCCTTCCTCATTACTCAATACCCAGTCTAGAATAGCCTGCTCTCTTGTTGGTTCTTCTACATGTTGGTTTAGAAAACTATCCCGCATACATTCCAAGAAATCCTCTTCCTCAGCACCCCTGCCAATTTGATTCACCCAATCTATATGTAGATTGAAGTCACCCATTATAATGGTTTTACCTTTGTTGCACGCGTTTCTAATTTCCTGTTTGATGCCATCCCCAACTCCACTACTACTGTTAGGTGGCCGGTACCCCACTCCCACTAGCGTTTTCTGCCCCTTAGTGTTTCGCAGCTCTACCCATATCGATTCCACATCCTCCAAGCTAATGTCCTTCCTTTCTATTGCGTTAATCTCCTCTCTAACCAGCAACGCTACCCCGCCTCCTTTTCCTTTCTGTCTATCCCTCCTGAATATTGAATATCCCTGAATGTTCAGCTCCCAGCCTTGGTCACCCTGGAGCCATGTCTCCGTGATCCCAACTATATCATATTCATTAATAACTATCTGCACATTCAACTCATCCACCTTATTACGAATGCTCCTTGCATTAAGATACAAAGCCTTCAGGCTTGTCTTTACAACACTCTTACCCCTTATACAATTATGTTGAAAAGTGGCCCTTTTTGATTTTTGCCCTGGTTTTGTCTGCCTGCCACTTTTACTTTTCACCTTGCTACCTATTGCTTCTACCCTCATTTTACACCCCCCTGCCTCTCTGCTCTTGCACCCATCCCCCTGCCACATTAGTTTAAATCCTCCCCGACAGCACTAGCAAACACTCCCCCAAGGACATTGGTTCCATTCCAGCCCAGGTGCAGACCGTCCTGTTTGTACTTGTCCCACCTCCCCCAGAACTGGTTCCAATGCCCTAAAAATTTGAATCCCTCCCCCTTGCACCATTTTTCAAGCCACGTATTCATCTGCAATATCCTCCTATTTCTACTCTGACCGGCCCGTGGTACTGGTAGTAATCCAGAGATTATTACCTTTGAGGTCCTACTTTTAAGTTTATCTCCTAGCTCCCTAAATTCACCTTGTAGGACCAGGGAGAACGTACAAACTCCGTGCAAACACAGGCCATAGTCAGGATCAAGCCCGGGTCTCTGGCACTGTAAGGCAGCAACTCTACCGCTGCGCCACTGTGCCACCCTATAGCCCTTCTTCAGACTGAAAATTGAGAGGTGAAAGGTTCTGACTACTTTCTATGCCTCTTGCAGGGCCTTTTGTGTTCTCTGTGTATGAATTGCTAGATGGCACATTGCTTACACCTCTGGAGATTTAAGGTTCTAATTAACTCATAAAGGAAAGACTTTTTAAATGGACAGTTTTGAAAGGGAATCATTTCTTTCTTGGAAACTATTTTCTGCTAGGAATTTGATGGCAGTGACAATTATGAGGCAGGTCAGCGAACATTGATAGCCTTTAGGCCAAAGCAGAGTTGTTTACTCATCCAGGGGTAACAAGATTTAAATGAACAATTAAACCAGGAATTTTTTTTTTGCAAAACTACGCACGTCACTTAATCCAATTACAACTTCAGAGATACAAAACAGCTGTAATCCTTCAGGCTTGAGTGATCTGAAACTGTTGCAGCTTTTGGGAGCAATTTTAGTTATAGGGCTTCTGTGTTAAAATTAGCTGTGGAAAAATACAGTTTCAACCAACAGCGAAGGTTAAATTAAAAGGGTAATTAAGGATGGACAATTGATGCTGGTCTTGCCAACAGCGCCCATTGTATACAAAAGGCTAAGTTACTCCAAATTGATTAAATTGATTAAATTGTAAATTGTCCGTAGTGTGTAGGATAATGCCTCGTGTAAGGAGATCGCTGGTCAGCGTGGACTCAGTGGGCCGAAGGGCCTGTTTCCGTGCTATATTTTTTAGCATAAACCCATTCCTTTGATCAGACTCTTTCTTTAAATTCGCCCTGTCATCGTGTGGGTTTTCTCCGGGTGCCCTGGTTTCCTACCACATCCTGAAGACGTGCGGGTTTGTAAGTTAATTGGTCTCAGTAAATGTTCCTTTGTGTGTAGGGAGTGGATGAGAAAGTGGGGTAACATAGAACTAGTGTGAATGGGTGATCAATGGTCAATGTGGACTCGATGGGCTGAAGGGCCTGTTTCCATGATGCATTTTTAAATATAAACCCATTTCTTTGATATAACCCTATCTTTAAATTCTCCGAAGATAGACACAGTGCACTGGAGTAACTCAGCGGGTCAGGCAGCATCTCTGGAGAAAAGGAATGGGTAAAGTTTTGGGTTGAGACCCTTCTTCAGACTCCAAGAACAAGGGTTCTTTTCTCCAGAGATGCTGCCTAACCCGCTGAGTTACTCCAGCATTTTGTGTCTATCTTTGGTGTAAACCAGCATCTGCAGTTCCTTCCTACGCACTTCAGCTTCTCTCGTTAGCCACAGCTGAACAACATTTCATGATGGTGTTTTATCCCTTTAACGGATGTGCAACAGTTGGAGAGTATGAATGTCTTTCAATGTTAGTCACTGCTTATGCACTGTCATGCTTTTTAATGCGGTTACCCAATCTCTCCGCAGCAATGCGTGACTCATCCTTTCCCAATATACGTTGTTTTGATTTAAATCACCATCAACCTGATGGTCACTTTTCCTTAAAGGGTCTTAACCAGCAATATGAGAGGCCTAGGCGGGTAGACAGTTGGAACATTTTTTTTCCATCCATGCCCAACATGATGCCATGAAACTGATCCTCTTTGCCTTCACGTGATCCATATCCCTTCATTCCTGCATATGCATGTGCCTATCCAAATGCCTCTAAAAATGCCCTGTTTAACATGGAACAGAAAATAGAATAGTACATCGCAGGAACAGCTATTTGGCCCGCAACATCCATGCCCAACATGATGCCATGAAACTGATCCTCTTTGCCTGCACGTGATCCATATCCCTTCATTCCCTGCATATGCATGTGCCTATCCAAATGCCTCTAAAAATGCCACTATCGTATCCGCCTCCAACTAAACGGGATCAGTGGCCATGGGTTTCCTGTTTGCAAATTCCATTTGTCAGTGTTGGAACATAGAACATCGAAGTGTACAGCACAAGAACAGGCCCCGTGGCCCACAGTGTCTGTGCCGAACATGATGCCAAGACCATCACTTATCTACCTGCACATCGCCCATATTCCTCCACTCCCTGCATATCCTGACTGACTTACCATCACCCGGCAGGGCCACAACATCAGAAGCCTGGATCGCCTCAGCGCAGAGGGAGAACAAAGAGGGAAGAGACAGAGACTTTAAGACTTTTGCCTTCCATCACAGTGAGGAGGTGCCTGGTGAACTCACTGTGGTGGATGTTAATTTGTGTTTATTGTGTGTTTTGTTATTTATTATTATATGTATGACTGCAGGGCAACGAAATTTCGTTCAGACCGAAAGGTCTGAATGACAAATAAAGGAATCTCTAATCTAATCTCTCTCTATCCATGTGCCGATCCAACTGTCTCTTAAACATTGCTACCGTATTTGCTTCAACCACCTCCCCTGGCAACGTGTTCCAGGCACTCACCACCCTCTGTGTAAAAAACTTGCCTCGCACATCACCTTTAAACTTTGCTTCTTGCACATTAAACCTCTAGTCTTTGACATTCCCATCCTGGTATAAAGGTTCTGACTGTCAACCTTTGTTTGCCTCTTGTTGTACACTTCTATCAGGTAAAGTGATCAAGTAAACTTTGATATGTTGCATTCAGACTGGAAATAACTGGAATAGACAACAATACAATGGCATGGACGAAGACATAAAGGTTTTCATTCAAATAGTTTAGTTTAGAAATTTAACAAATCTCTCCCTCTCCCTCTCCGCCTCTCCCTCCCCTACCCTCCCTATCTCCCAATCACCCCTCCCTCTCTCCCTCCCCCTCCCCTACCCCTACCCCTCCCTATCTCCCATTCACCATCACTACCTCTCTCCTTCTCCCTCTCCTTATTTCCCTCTCCCCCTCCCTCCCTCCCTCCCTCCCTCCCTCCCTCCCTCCCTCCCTCCTTCTCTCCCTCCCTCCCTCCCTCTCTCCCTCCCTCCCTCCTTCCCTCCCTCCCTCTCCCTCTTTCCCTCTCCCTCTTTCCTTCTCTCCATCTTTCCCTCTCTTCCTCTTTCCCTTTCTCCTTCTCTCCCTCTCCCTCCCCCTCTCCCTCCCCCTCTCCCATTTTTCTCTTTTATTGGTGGGGGAGAAGAAAGCAGTGGAGGCCGTCAATGAATATTTTAAAACCAGAGATAGTCAGATTCTTGATTAGTACGGGTGTCAGGGGTTATGGGGAGAAGACAGGATAATGGAGTTAAGACGGGAAGATAGATCAGCCATGGCGGAGTAGGCTTGATGGGCCGAATGGCCTAATTCCGTTCCTATCACTTATGAGAGCCTGGCAAGTGATAGGTGGATACAGTTGGGGGGAGATCCCACACTCTGAGGTGACCCAATGTGTTTCTGTGTTGGGCCAAATGTAGAGCGACCCGCGTTCCTGCCACCGCCCTGCACTTGGTCCAGAGCACTGCCAGCTTTTGCCCTTGAGCCTCTCAGCCAGCCATGTTTTCAATGGGATGTGATTTCTGCCCCCATCACCCTCTCCGGCCGAGACATCCGTCATCCCACTCCCTCATTAGAAGAATTTTTATCTTGCTTAACTCCCCTCTAATTCTCTTGCGAATCGCTTTAATTCTATGTCATTCAGTTATTGACCACTTCAAAAAGTAAACACAAATACCAGCTGTAGATTCTGTTTACGCACCTCATACTTTATATCCCTCAATTCAATCTTTATTTCAGGCTCTTTTATTCCGAAGGAACAAACCTAGTTTAGTTTATTCGTTCAGTTTTGTTTCGTTTAATTGAGTTTATTATTGTCACGTGTCACGCAAGGTACATTGAAAAGCTTTTGTTTGCGTGCCATCCAGTCAGCAGAAAGACAATACATGATTACAATCAAGCTCTCCACAGTACACAGATAAAGGTTAAAGGGTGCAACATTTAGTGCAACATATAACAATGACAATAGACAATAGGTGCAGAAGTAGGCCATTCGGCTCTTTGAGCCAGCATCACTATTCACAGTGATCATGGCTGATCATCTACAATCAGTACCCCGTTCCTGCCTTCTCCCCATATCTCCTGACTCTGCTATCTTTAAGAGCTCTATCGAACTCTCTCTTGAATGTGTTGTTTAAGAAGGAACTGCAGATGCTGGAAAATTGAAGGTAGACAGAAATGCTGGAGAAACTCAGCGGGGTGAGGCAGCATCTATGGAGCGAAGGAAATAGGCAACGTTTTGGGTCGAGACCCTTCTTCAGACCTTCTTCTGAAGAAGGGTCTCGACCCGAAATGTTGCCTATTTCCTTCGTTCCATAGATGCTGCCTCACCCGCTGAGTTTCTCCAACATTTTTGTCTACTTTCTTGAATGTGAATGGCTTTTGTTGCGTGCTAACCAGTCAGCGGAAAGACAATACATGATTACAATCGAGCCGACCACAGTGTACAGATACATGATGAAGGGAATAACGTGAGTGATGTTTAGAGCAAGATAAAGCCAGTAAATGCTGATTAAAGACAGTTTAAAGGTCTCCAATGAGGTAGATGGGAGGTCAGCTGATGAGGACCGTTCAGTTGCCTGATAACAGCTGGGAAGAAACTGTCCCTGAATCTGAGAGTATATGTTTTCAAACTTCTATACCTTGTGCCTGATGGAGGAGGGTGAGACTGACCCTTGATTATGCTGGTGACCTTGCCGAGGCAGCGTGAAGTGGAGATGGAATCAATAATTGCTCAAAACTATTGTCCAGCCTTGGAAATGTTCTGATGAATATCCCCAACAGAATCACATCGTTTCTGTGGTGTGGTGATCAGATTAGTGTACCGGCATTGGCCTTGCTGGGTTTATTTAAAGATCTGGCACAACGCCCCTGTTCCTTTAAGCTGAGTCTCAGCCAAAGAACGCAGTGCTTCGCAAAATTCTAGTGGGGAGGAAAACACACAAACAGTTAGGTGAGTTCTCCCTCCTTCCCCTCCCCTTCCCAGCTCTCCCATGGCCTACTGTCTCCGCCACTTCCTTTCTTTTTCCAGCCACCCCCCCCTCCCACGACATCAGTCTGAAGAAGGGTCTCGACCCGAAACGTCGCCTATTCCTTCGCTCCATAGATGCTGCCTCACCTGCTGAGTTTCTCCAGCTTTTTTGTCTACCTTCGATTTTTCCAGCATCTGCAGTTCTTTCTTAAACAGTTAGGTGAGTGACAATTGCAGCAAAGGTCCAGCAAAGGAATGTATCTAAATCTAAAAAATATCACACAATATATAGTGTCATAGAGTCATACAGCACATAAACAGGCCCTTCGGCCTAACTTGTCCATGCCGACCAACATACACCATTTTCTCTAGTCACACCTGCCTGCGTTTGGCCGATATCTCTCTGAACCTTTCCTACCCACGTACCTGAACTGTCCAAATGCCTTTTAGTTTAATTTTAGTTTAATTTAGTTTAGTTTTAGTTTCGTTCCAATTACCTGCATATGGCCTATATCCCTCTAAACATTTCCTATCAATGTACCTGTTAAACGCTGTTATAGTACCTGCCTCAACTACCTCCTCTGGCAGCTCGTTCCATATACCCACCACCCTCTGTGTGAAAAAGGTGCCCCTCGGCATTCCGATAATATCTTTCCGCCTTCATGTAGGAAACCTATGTCCTCTGGTTCTTGATTCCCCTACTCTGGGTAAAAGATTCTGTGCATCTATCTACCCTATCTATTCCCTGATGTCAAGTCAAGTCAAGTCAAGTCAAGTTTCCTTTATTGTCATTCAGACCTTTCGGTCTGAACGAAATTGTGATGCCTGCAGTCATACACAGAACCAATAATAACAAAACATACAATAAACACAAATTAAACATCCACCACAGTGAGTTCACCAAGCACACCCTCACTGTGATGGAGGCAAAGTCTTAGTCTCCGTCTCTTCCCTCCTTGTTCTCCCTCTGCGCTGAGGCGATCGATCCAGGCCGAAGATGCCGCCCTCCAGTCCAGCGGACCTCCGTGGTGATGTCGCCGCCGCCGAAAGCCGGAACGCCGTCTCCGCTGCGAGACGGCTCGCCACAGCATCAGCCCCGGGTCCCGCATGTCAAAAGGAAGGTTGGACAAACCAGGATTGGGGCAGATTGGGAGACCTGATAGAATATGTAAAAATATCAGAGGTATAGATAGGGTTGAGAGTCAGAAACTTTTTCCCAGGGTGGAAATGTCAAAGACTCCAAGGACATTGCTTTAAGGTGAGAGGGGCAAAGTTTAAAGGAGATGTGCAGGGCTGCCAGGGCTGGTGGCAGGGCTGGTGGCAGGGCTGGTGGCAGGGGTGGTGGTGGAGGCAGATTCGATAGTTTTCAGAGGCATTTGGATAAGCAAGGGATATACAGGGAGTGGAGGGATGTGGATCATGTGCAGGCAAAGATCAGTTTAACTTGGCATCATGTTGGGTACAGACATTGTGGGCCGAAGGGCCTGTTCCTGTGCTGAACTGTTCTATGTTTTATGTTCCATGTTAAACGGCATGTTATTTGTCCTATAAGAGACGCTTGCTTCCTGTACAAAGATTTCTAACTCTCTGAAAATATCAAGTGTACAGTACGAGTCTGAAGAATGGTCTCGACCAGAAACGTCACCCATTCTTTCTCTCCCTAGATGCTGCCTGTCCCGCTGAGTTACTCCAGCTCTTTGTGTCTATCTTAAGTGTACAGTACAAGTGAACACAGCTCTTACACAATTGCAAATAGAAAACAGATTTTGTTAAATCTTATCTTGCAAGGGATTTTTTGGGTTGATTTTTGCCTATAATGTTCACATCTGCATTATCCTGTCATAATTCCTGATTGGAATTTGTTGAGGAGGCTTGTTGCACAATGAGATCACGCCAGATCTGTTTCTTACACAATCCACTAGCCTTTATTCCATTGCGTGTCCATGTGAAGGTTGGGAAGATATTTTAATCCAAGTGTTTAACGCCATTTACTTTCCAATTACCCAACCCCAACATTGCATGGAATGTGGTTCAAATTAGGAACCGAGAGTCACAGGCAGGTAGTGTGGTAATGTAGGCTCTTGGTACCTTAGCCTTCATCAGTCCAGGTACTGAGTATAGAAATTGGGACACGACAAGCTGCAGTAACTCAGCGGGTCAGGCAGCATCTCTGGAGAAAAGGAATGGGTGACATTTTGGGTCGAGAGACCCTTCTTCAGACCCGAAACGTCACCTATTCCTTTTCTTCAGAGATGCTGCCTGACCCGCTGAGTTACTGCAGTATTTTGTGTCCCAATTTACATCTCTGGTGTAAACAAGTATCTGCAGTTTCTTCGTAAACATAGAAATTGGGACACCATGTTACAGTTGAACAAGTAGTTGGTGAGGCCGTGTTTGAGTGTTGTGTTCAATTTTGGTCTCCCTGCTATTGGAAGGATGTCATTACCCTGGCATCTTTCAAATCTTTAATACTGACCTAACACTGTTCCTGTTAGTGACATTGAGCCAACGGGCCTGTACACTCTGCTTTATATCTTTAGTTTTTTTAGTTTTAGAGATACAACGTGGGAGCAGGCCCTTCGGCCCACCGAGCCCACGCCGACCATCGATCATCCGTTCACACCAGTTCTATGTTATCTCACCTCCTACACATTAGGGGCAATTTACAGAGGCCAATTAACCTACAACATCCTGTTCGGCAGGAACATTGTGGACCAACGGGGCCTGTTCCTGTACTGTGCTTTAGAGATGGGGCATGGAAACAGGCCCTTCGGCCCACCAAGTTCGTGCCGACCAGCGAGCACCCCGTACACTAACCGACACACACTAGGGACAATTTTACAATCTTTACCGAAGTGAATTAACCTACAAACCCGCAAGTCTTTGGGATGTAGGAGGTAACCGGGGCACTCGGAGAAAACCCACGTGGTTACAGGGAGAACGTACAAACTCCGTACAGACAGCACCCGTGGTCAGGATCAAACCTGTGTCTCTGGTGCTGTAAGGCAGCAACTCTACTGCTGCATGAGGCAGATACGATAGCCGCATTAAAGTGGGTTTTAGATAGGCAGGGAATGGAGTGATATGGATCATGTGCAGGCAGAGGTGGTTAGGTTAACTTGGCATTATGTTCGGCATGGACGTTGTGGGCTGAAGGGCCTGTTCCTACGCTGTTCTGTTCTATGTTCTGTATTCTATGTTGACTCTCAAGATTGACAAGTGACTTACAGAGAAGCTGACAGGTAATAGCAATTGACCAAAGCAGACAAGCGTGGGAGGTTCTGTATATGATGCATAGACATGACAGTAAGAGTTCTACAGCTGGCTCTAACTAAAAACAGATTTAATTAAGTTGCTGAACATCTTAAACACAAAAAACTTCTCAGCATTCTTGCCAAATAATGCTTTGTCTTCACTGGCCCTGGTGAAACATTACAAACAGGAACAAATTGCCTTTGTGGATAGTTTAATTGGAAAACACTACTACTCTCCATAATAAAATTATGAGAGGCGTGATCCTCACCGAATAGTGAAGGGCCTGGATAGAGTGGATGTGGAGAGGTTGATTCCTCTAATGGGAGAGTCCAGGACCAGAGGCCATAGCCTCAGAATAAAAGGACGTACCTTTCGAAAGGAGAGGAGGAGGAATTAATTTAGTCTAGGAGGTGGTGAATCTATGGAATTCATTGCCACAGACGGCTGTGGAGGCCAAGTCAATGGATATCTTTAAGGTGCAGATTGACAATTTCTTGATTAGTACAGGTGACAGGGGTTATGGGGAGAAGGCAGGAGAATGGGGTTGAGAGGGAAAGATAGATCAGCCACGATTGAATGGCAGAGATGACTTGATGGGTCGAATGGCCTAATTCTGTTCCTAGAACCTATGAACATAAGGTAGACGGTCAGACCCTTTGCCCTGGGTGGAAATGTCAAAGACTGCGAGGGTATAGCTTTAAGGTGAGAGGGTCAAATTTAAAGCACAGAGCCAGCATTATCCCTTTCTGCGATGGTGTGCAGTATTGGTACTGATATTGGTGTATTATTGTCACGTGTACCAAGATACAGTGAAAACTTTGTTTTGCATGTTATCATGCCGTGCATGAGTAGATTGGTTTGTGGAGAGGAGAACATAAACAGAGTGCAGTACATAGTGTGGTACAGTTACAGAAAAAGTGCAGGTTTAAAAAAGTGCAAGGGCCGTAAAGAGGTAGATTGGAAGATCGGGAATTCATTCCTAGCATATGAGAGGTCCATTTCATTATCTAATAACAGTGGAGAAGAAGCTGATCCTGAATCTGGTGACACGTGCTTTCAAGCTTCTGCATCTTCTGCCTGACGGGGGAGGGGAGAATTAGGAATGACTGGGGTGTGAGTGGTCATTGATTATGTTGGGTGCTTTCCCGAGGTAGCGTGATGTGTAGATGGAGTTGATGGAGCTTTGTGTCATGGTCTGGACTGTGATTCACCTTGTTGTCCTTCCAAGTGTTCTCCAAGTGGAATGGATGGGAGATGGAAGTAGGGGGAACATGTTGAGAGCGGATAGATACCCTTGGGTTGAGTAGATGGTTGGCCACTCTCCCCCATCCTTCTAGACCAGGACAAATATCTCAGCCAACTTAGTTTATTATTGTCACGTGTGCCGAGGTACACTGAAAAGTTTTTTAGTTCCGTGCTATCCAGTCAACGAAGAGATGATTACAGTCAAGCCGTCCACATGGGCCTGTCCACTTAGGCGGCTTTTTAGGCGATTACAGGAGACTATGCGGTCGCCACATGTTCGCGGGTGGTTGCCAGGGAGTCGCCCTCATGGTCGTGAGGAGTTCCCACATTCTCGGAACTAGTCGCGGCTTCATTCTGGTCGCTGCAAATGTTTCAACATGAAGCCGCCATGGAGAGTAGCGAGAATTGTAGGTGGGTCGCCAGGAGGTCCTAGTGGGTTGCCAGGAGGTCGAAGGTTGTCGTAGGTTGTCGTAGGTTGTAGCCGGTGGTCAGAACCAAGGATAACCGACCGGTAATGTTAATGTCTGCCGAGCTTCACAGCTGTGTATCTCTGGCTTCTTAAAAGTTGTCTCCACTCCTTCTCCACACCCCGTCTCCCCCTTCTCCCCCTTCTCCCCCCTATCCCCCCTCTTATAAAGGACTTAAGTGACCCTTCCCGTACACTGTGCTTTCACCGTCTTAATTACAGCGCCAACCTTCCTGTTCATCGCGGTGTGTGGCTGTATCACATTGGCTTTGCACCGTGTGAATTTCACTCAGACAGCGCTCCCCCCGCTTGTCCTGTCCCCCGCCTGCATAACTGGCTGGTGAAGGAAGCGATGTGTTTGTGTGTTCCACTCTGACAGTCACCGGCAGTCGCCTCAAAAATCACCTAAGTGGGACAGGCCCAACAGTGTACAGATACAGAATAAAGGGAATAATGTTTAGTGCATGATAAAGTCCAGTAAAGTCCGATTAAAGATAGTCCGAGGGTCTCCAATGAGGTAGATGGTAGTTCAAGACTGCTCTTTAGTTGTTCATTGGGTGGTTCGGTTGCCTGATAACAGCTGGGGAGAAACTGTCCCTGAATCTGGATGTGTGCGTTTTCACACTTCTATACCTCTTGGCTGTTGGGAGAGGTGAGAAGCGGGAGTGACTGGGGGGAGACTCATTCTCGATTATACTGGAGGCCTTGCTGAGGCAGTGTGGTGTAGATGGAGTCAATAGAAGGGAGGTCATTTGTGTGATAGCCTGGGCTGCATCCAACACTCTCTGCAATTTCTTGTGGCCTTGAATGGGGCTGTTCCCAAACCATGCTGTGCTGCATCCAAATGAAATGCTTTCTGCGGCGCATCCGTGGAAGTTGGTGCGGGATGTTGGGGACATGCTGAACTTCCGAAGCCTTCGAGGGAAGTAGAGGCATTAGTGCACTTTCTTGGCCATAGCTTCGAGGTGGCGGGTCCAGGACAAGTTACTGGTGATATTTACTCCTGAGAACTTGAAGCTTTCAACCATCTTTTTGTTTTTGCACAGTTTTCCATATGCTAGATGCAGTGGGGGCTGACACAAATACATTCAAAAGGCCTTGGACAGGTACTTGGACATGAACTGCATGTAGGGAAACAAACCTAATGCAAACAAATGGGATTAACATGGATAGACGTCGTGGTCGGCAAGGACCAGTTGGGAAGAAGGGCCCGTTTCCGTGCTGGACAACTCCGTGACTCTATGACTCGATAATTGAGCGCACCTGCTTTCCTCATTGCAACATCTCAATGTTAAAAATAAATCACAGGAGGCTTAATGCGCCCAGACACAGAAGCAGAAAGGAATGATCATCGCTTGTGCATTTAATACGTGCAATTTTGGAATTACAGAAGCAAGGCATTGTTTCCTGGAAGCTAACATGTCCCTCTTGGTCTGTCTTCAATGCTCTGACCTCCAACGTCCACCATGATCATGGCTGATCTACTGATCTCCTACCTCAATCCCATTTTCCTGCATCTCCCTAATTTCTCTACCATCCAAAAACCTGAGCAGAGTTTGTACCTTCTCCTTGTGACCGCATGGGCTTTGTCCGGGTGCTCCCGGTTTCCTCCCACATCCCAAAGACGGGCAGGTTTGTAGGTTAATTGGCCTCTGTAAATTGTCCCTTGTGTAGGGTTGGATGGAAAAGTGAACACAGAACTAGTGTGAATGGGTGATCGATGGTCGGCACAAACTCAATGATGGTTTCCCTGCTTTGTTTTTTTCTGGTGTTCCTTGTGTCCACTCTATTCCTTGGAGTGTAGGACACTGAGGGGTGATTTTCTAGAGGTGTATATGAAGATGAGGAACATTGATAAAGTTAGACAAACAGGCCTCCGTGTCCACTGTAACTGATTATTGAGTTACCATTTGACTGTAAGACCAGAAGACATAGGAGCAGAATTAGGCATCGAGTCTGCTCCACCATTCAATCATGGCTGATCTATCCTTCAACTCCTCCTGCCTCGTAACCTTTGCCACCCTTACTAATCAAGAACCTGTCAATCTCCGCTTTAAAAATACCAAATGACTTGTCCTCCACAGCTGACTTTGGCAATGAATTCCACAGATTCACCATCCTCTGGCTAAAGAAATTCCACCTCATCTCCATTCTAGGTACATCTTTTTATTACGTGCTCTCTGGTGCTAGACTCTCCCACCCGTGGAAACATCCTCTCCACATCTCTATCCAGGCCTTTCACTGTTCGGTAAATCTCAATGCAATCCCTACCTCCTCCTTCTAAACAGCGAGTGGAGGCCCAGAGACGTCAAACGCTCATCATAACCCAATCATGGGATTGGGTTATGATGATCTGTGATCTTTTCATACCCTAGCCACAAAGGCTCCCTTTATTCCCATTCTTTACCATCTACTAATCAGCCAATCTACCTCCCCCAGCAGTAAGCATGTGGTCAGTAGTCTGCCCTGTATTTGTTTTTTTCCCCTCAATAAATGGCAGCACAGTTGTGCAGCGGTAGAGTTGCTGCCTCACAGCACCAGAGACTCAGGTTTGTTCTTGACAATAGGTGCTGTCTGTATGGAGTTTGTATGTTCTCCCTGTGACCGTGTGGGTTTTCTGTCGGTGTCTGGTTTCCTCCCACACTCCAAAGACGTACAGGTTTCTAGGTTAATTGGCTTCTGTAAATTGTACATTGTCCCTAGTGAGTAGGATAGCGCTAGTGTACAGGGTGGTGGCTGGTCGGCACACACAAAGGGCCTGTTTCCTCACTGTATCTCTGAAGTCTAAAGTAAAGTCTAAAGTCTAAAACTAGTGAATTGCAGAGTTTGCTCTGGGGTCATGTCAGTGTGTTGGCTTGCCTTGTGCATCTTCTAGTTGCCTCTACTTCTGACCAAGAGTGGGAAGCCACTGCTCTGTGGGAAAGCTACTGTTATCGATCCAAGGATAAGTTTTCACACTTGGACATTGTATAAATACTTGCTTGATACGTCATTGTGTAGGAAGGAACTGCAGATGCTGGTTTATACCGAAGATAGACACAAAATGCTGGAGTATCTCAGTGGGTCAGGCAGCACCTTTGGAGAAAAGGAATAGGCGACATTCCGGGGCTGAACCCTTCTTCAGACTGAAAGATAGAGGTGGGTAACATGGAACTAGCATGAACGGGTGATCAATGGTCTGTGTCTGAGTCTGAAGAAGGGTTCCGTCCTGAAATGTCACCTATCCATGTTCTCCAGAAATGCTGCCTGTCCAGCATTTATTGTCTTGATACATCATTGTTAGCTCCATAGAAGAGCGGCCAACTATGTTAATCTTGGCCAAATTGGAGAGGCTAGGACTTTAAAATGGGGTAAAAGCTACAGGGCTGCTGGGAGATTTGGTCAATTTGGAATTGCTCTCTGCAGAACTGGGACAAGCTGCGGAGTGGTGCCAGTGTGTCTAGAGCCTAGATACAAGTTGCAAGAAAAGAATAAGAACATCTGCAGACCCTGTCAATTAGGTGCAAAATGCATGGAATGGATTGGATAGCTGCAAACCAGACATACACCTTGTAAATAATGTTGCAGAGTTCTACTTTGCCGAGTGTTGATTGGATGAGGTATTGAGCCTTGTCTGGGTTTCTTGCAGATCAGGGTAAATGTTTCTAAGTTGGCTTCCTTGCGAAGTCCGGTTTGAATAGTAAGATTAAACGAGAACTTACCAGTTTGAAGTTTGATCTTTATTTTATGAGGAGTTACGTTGGTGATTACGTGAAGAAGACCCGTCAGGGCACCTGCACGTCAATCTTCAAAGCAGCCGTGTGAAATCACAAACAACAAGAACGAAGTAATATAGTAACATAGTAAAAAATTAGTAAATTTAGAACTTCCATCTGATCTTTATGAAAGAGGGTTGGGCGTGGTGGGCACGTAATCACCAACGTAACTCCTCATAAAATAAAGATCAAACCAAACTGGTAAGTTCTCGTTTAATCTTACTATTTTACTTCGGAGTCACGTGTGACTACGTGAAGATTTTAAAGCTTTGTGATTTCATGCCGCAGATACAAATCCCGGCTTCTCACTGCATTGATTGACTCGGAACGAGAAATAATCAATAATGCATTAATAATGACATTTGCATGACAAATGCAGTAATTCCTTTATTTTAATAATAGAATTAACAGTATCCCCTTTAACCCAGGGGAATTTAAGCAGAACTTAATATAGTATCTGCAAACAGCCCCGTATTGGCAATAGGCCGATGGTAAAAGCATTGAAACACCAACTTATTAGATCACCCAGCGGCTGTGAAAATATGGTCGATGGGACGTCCTTCGCCCTGGTCGCCAATGTTGCTGCTAAATCGAATGGGATGTAAAAACATCACTGTTCACACCTGCAGCAACCAAGACTTGTTTTAACCATCTTGAAATAGTCTGAACTGACACTTTCTTGTATGGTTTTTCGTGAATGATAAACAATCTTGTTTTCATATTTCATAAGACCTTTGCAGCCTCAATGTATTACAACAAATATGTCTTAACACATAGACATGGATCCATGGAATATGCTAATAAAACACTCTTGAATCCTGTCACACCTGACCCTACTTCATTTGAGTAGGTCATAAAATGTAAAACATAACATAATCCTGAGGTACTTCCATCCTGTGTATCTGTAACGTTTGTAATGTCTGCACTCTCTGTGCTTGTTACAAGTGCCATAAGCATGACTACCTTCATGCTGAATTTGGCAAAAATCAGAATCGTACCAATAGTCCATTGATGAAGTAGCTTAAAACCATTCTATATTCCAGATTGCCATACCTAGGTTTAGAAGATCTGGAATTAAAATTCCGTTCATTAATCTGGAAATGAATGAACGAGACTCAACAGGATGTCTTTCCGACCCCATCAATAAAAAACAAGGACAATGTACTTGTGGCTGAATAAATCGCACTATAACTCAACCCCTCAAAGAGAGTGTTGAGAAAACCTAAGACATTTGAGACATGTGCCCTACAACAACCCATATTCTTTTGTACACAGAAAATATTCCCCATTCTTTACATAATGGGAAAGCAGCATTTACAGAGTCACAACCTCAGATTCGCAAATGTACTGCTTTTGAGTGCTCTTCCGCCAGACTGCTGTAAGCATGTCCACAGTATGCCCAGACAATCCTCTTTTTAAAACCTGCAAATTAACAGATCCATACAGGTATATAACGGATATTACTCTCCAATTTTCGGATACATCAGTAAATCCCTTCTTTTGGGAACCTTTATCAGAAACTGTGTCATTAATTCCAATATCAAAGGGAACCATGGCTGCGTAGACCAGTCCGGTACCACCAGTACCCCAGAGGCAGCATCCTGCTTCATTTTAAGCAGACACCAGTTTATGAGACAGAATGATGGAAAATGCATATAAAAACATACCACCCTAATGTAGCGAGAAAACATCAATCGCTACTGTCTCCCGATGTAGTTCCCATAACACATATCTCTGTAACTGGTGAATGAGTCTGGATGGAAACAAGTCGTATCTGGCTTCCCAAATCATTAAAATCTTAAGGTTCAACATCCATTCTTTGTTATCATGGAAATTCCCGTAACCTGGTGTCTGCTACTATATTGAATCTACCTGGTAGATAAATAGCTGAAACCAAATATTTGTCAACACACCAAGTCCAGATTTGATTAGCCAATTTGTCACATGACACCAACTTAATTCCACCCATACAATTAATACATGCCATTGCTGTAGTATTGTTAATTTGAAGCTGAACATGCAGATTAGTTGTATTAACAACAAGCTTGGAGCTCATAAGCCTTCCAATAGCTGTAAAACGTCGATTCTCCATGTCTGCAAAAATAATGCCTCTTCCATATTCCATCTGTCCACAGATGGATACCTTTTCAGTGGCACCAATCCTAGTGCACTGACATCAGTCTGTAAGACCATGGAAGGCTGTTCAATCAGTATCTTGCTTGAACTACTGGAGACATGTTAAATCCACCACTGCAAATCAGAAGCAGCATTTGTTGTTTAACTGCATGGCCTATCAAAAATGGCCACCATGCATCTTAGTGCCTTTTCTTTTTTTCCCGTCTGTAGCTGCTGGTAGTACAATGGCCCATATTGTATTGCTGGAAATAACACTAATTTTCCTAGCAAGCTGGCCACCTGTCTTAATTGAAGATTGTTGCTTTTTCAACAGCTTAATGCAACCATGCAACCAATGCTCTACCCTTTACCCTGGGTAAAAATACTACCCTGTCAATTGAATCAATTGTGAAACTAAAATAATCAATTGTTGTAAGTGGCATTAACCTTAATTTCTCTCTGGATGAATTAAACCCAAAACTTTCAAAAGTGGATTGAACAATTGAGATAGATAACTCACTAATTCTCTTGTTCGTCCTAATTAGGACATCATCCAGTTAAGCCATCAAGCCTTGGACTCTAATTAGCCCCAAAAATTGGTTTTACCAATTTAGTGAAATTCTAGGAACTGAAGTTAACCCATTAGACAGAACTTTGAATTGCCATAATTGTTCATGCAGATAAATTTCAAATATTTTTATCTTACAAATGAACAGACACTAAGTAATATACATCTTTCAGATCTATAGGTGCCATATAACATCTTTTGAAATAAGTTGTTTGGCAGTCTCAAAGTCTCCATTTTGAAGTGTCTATACTTCACAAAATGTTAAAGACTTGTCAGATCTAAATTACTCCTCATCTTTTTAGGTCGAGAAACTTTAAACACAATTTGGTGGTTTTGATAAACCAACCTTTCAATTACTTGTTTATAGACAAGTTTTCAAATTCAGCTTGAACCTCCATCACTTCTTTTTGTGAAATTGGAGTGTTCTGCTTGGAACATACTGGATGGCAAATCACTATTTGGATCGAATCAATTCGAAACCTTTGAATAATACTCAGAACAATAAATCTGAAGTCATTTGCTTCCAATATTTGGCTGTTTTTGCCTTAATATTGTCCCATGAGAACCAGGTCCACCTACCTCCTTTGTCACCTGAGTGACCTGTGGTCTCTGGCTCCTGGCAGGAAAAACCCACGCTTTTTCGTGTTCCCGCTGCAGGACACCAACTGCGCCCCTGCTTCAATGGTCGACTCGTTCCTGGTGTAAGCCCAGGATTTTGTATGATGTCTGAAAGGATACCTCCTCTTCACAGACTTGCCGACCATTGATGTTTTGATCAACCTTGCTGTTTTTGCCTCATCATCCAACTCTTTCCCATGTTTCATGAGGTTTTTTCGCTGAAGAGTAAGTTGAATGACTGCACATTGCTGGGCTTTACAGAGTTGCTGCAACTTGGGGTTGATGGTGGGCCGAATGGCATACTTCCTGAAACAATTCATCTCGAAGTGGGTGCTACATAGCAACCCTAGTGCCACTTGATGCATCTCCATCCCTGGCCTCCATCCATTGTTCTTGCAAAATTGCAGTTGTTCCTCAACCCAGCAGCTTCAATATTCTCTGCAGTTTACTTTTCTTAGGCTCACATGCCCTCGCCCATCTGACCCCTTATATCTTGGTTCACTGCTAGTACTTTCAGCAATACGCAGTTCCTTGGGGTCTCGTGCATTTTTGGCATTTTCATCCATCGTAAGCTACTGGAGCTGATGGAAGACACAATAGTTGATCGTAGAGGCCACTTCCTTTCCCAGTGGCTCTCCTGATTCTGACGGGGCAGCGAATCGTACTGGCAGGAGTAAACATCTGGCAGCTGCCGTCTTCGCTTGTATCGGCCTCACCGTCAGACTCAGGGTCAGAACTCTCACAGAGCAGCGAATCGTACTGCCAGAAATAGAACATCTGGCAGCTGCCGTCTTCGCTTGTATCGGAAAACTCTGCTGACCCTGTGCACGCGCCTCATCAATGAGGGTGCTCTCAAACAGCCCTTTGCTAGGTGCTGCTGACCTGGCTTATGGAGCCTGGCTTTAGCTACACTCTTCCCTGAGTGTGCGTTGCTCGAGTAACCTGTGTAACAGGCTCTCCATTTGAGAAATCCGCTCAACAGCGGTATCCAGCCTTGGAGTCGACTCCTCCTGATCGAACTCCTCCTCCGTGGGCCTGACAGACTTGAACTTAGCCTTGCGCCCCACTGGCGCTGACTGTATTCTTTTAAGACCCAAGTCCACAGTCGCTACGCTCACAGCCGGCGACTGTACAGGGGTCTGAGGCAGCTGTTTGCCGACCGCAATCTTGCGACTTTCCACCGGCTTTGTCACTCGCCTCTTCCCCTTGCCCGTTTTTTCCATGGTGCCTGTGGAAAAAATCTCCACAGACCCACAGCAAACGGACCCGTCCGTTCGCGCCAATGCGTCTGACGTAATGACGCGCAGGCGCCCTGACGGGTCTTCTTCACGTAGTCACTCACGTGACTCCAAAGTAAAATACAATGTGTTAAGCTGCTGTATTATTGGGTTAGGGAAATGTCTGTTATGTATGGGGTTAATCGATATCTGTAATTGGATTGTTCAGAGACCACCCCCATGTGGTTCGGCCCCTCGAAGTCCCGGGACCTATAAAAGTCCGCTGCCACGAGGTCCAGCATTGATCTTCTGGGAGAGCGCTTGGGACTGCATGACCTTCTGGAGTGATTCTGTTTGAGCGAGGCCTAGAGGACTTGATCAGGCAGATTCGAGGATCGAACCTGCGGTGGGATAGGTACAGTAGTTGAACTGTAATTGTGTTTTGTCAAAATAAAGATTAGTTGTTCAAGTGCTTGATTCAGTGATTTTTGACTGAAACTAGACTGGGGGGAAGCTCAGAACAAGCAATTTACAACTATAGCCGTGATTTGCCGAGCTACTCCTTCTATTCTCACTTGCAGGCGGAGCACCAAGGCAAATTCCTGTATGTGAATACTTGGCCAATAAACTTATTCATTCATTCATGAGTGCATCCCTTCCACTGGGAACCTGGAATCGTTCGAATAATCCGCCCGTACTCCTGGAAAGTATTGAGAAAGAACCTGTCATTTTATGGATGTTCGAATCACTCTCCCCCACACTGCTGCTCACAGTGACTGACTCCCACTGTAAATCACACAGCCTCAGAACTGTGAAATTACTTAAATCTCTCTCAACGAGCTGCTTTGGTTACGGTGGAGTGCGAGATAATTCAAGCTCAGAGTTATTAATGTTAGCAAACGAATGATTCGGGGAATATGAATTCAAACACATCAAGAGCATTGAATTCTGATTTTTTTTTAAAAATACACAAGTTGGGATTTTTAATTGAGAAAGTGGTGAGTGCAATTTGGTTTTTTTCAGTTTAGTTTAGTTTAGATACACAGCATGGAAACACGACCTTCAGCCCACCGAGCCCACGGCAATTATCAATGTCCTACACACTAGGGACAATTTACAGAGGCCAATTAACCCACAAACCCGCAAATCCTTGTAAAGTTGGAGGAAACCGAGGCACACGGAAAAGACCCATGCGGTCACAGTGAGAACGTACAAACTCCACATGTGTAGGAAGGAACTGCAGATGCTGGTTTACACCGAAGATGGCCACAAAATGCTGGAGTAACTCAGCGGGACAGGCAGCATCTCTGGATGGAAGGAACAGGTGAGATTTCGGGTCGAGACCCTTCTTCAGACTGAGCTAGAAGGGCGTGTGAGGTGTCTTGGACATAGTTGTGATGGGATTGGTCCAGGGGGGGATACGATGTAGTCGAGATATGTGATGAGGAAGAAGAGTCTCGACCCGAAATGTCACCCACTACTTCTGTCCAGAGGTGCTGCCTATCCCACTGAGTTACTCCAGCATTTTGTGTCTATCTTCGGTACAAATTCCACACACAGACAGCGCCCAAGGTCAGGTTCGAACTCGGGTCTCTGGCGCTGTAAGGCAGCAACTCCGCCGCTGCGCCACTGTGCCGCCGATATTAAAGAAATATTAAGGAGATATTGAGATATTAAAGGAATCAGGGAAGCAGGGAAAGAGGCGGTGGAGTTGAAGACATGATCTCACGGAAGGGTGTTGACCCGAAAGACCACCCACCCTTTTTTCCAGAGATGCTGTTTAACCTGCTGAATTACTCCAGCACTTTATGTCTATCTATGACTCACTGAATACTGGCAAAGACCCAAGTGATTAAGTGACTTGCTCCTGTTCTTATTTCTTATCTTCTTAATTTCATATTTGAAGGCACATTCACTGATGACCTCTAGTGTGGGGACGTTGAACATTATATTTCTTGATCTTGACTTCCCGTCCCCCCACTCTTCTCCCCACCTTCTGAGCAGGTTTGTGGAGGTCTCCTCGTCCTCCACAGATGGAGCACACCTCGGGCAGCACGGTGGCGCAGCGGTAGGGTTGCTTCTTTACAGCGCCAGAGACCCGGGTGCGATCCTGATTCCGGGTGCTGTCTGTACGGAGTTTGTACATTCTCCCCGTGACCACGTGGGTTTTCCCAGGGTGCACCGGTTTCCTCCCCAACTCCAAAGACACACAGGTTAATTGGCTTTGGTAAAGACTGTAAATTGTCCCTAGTGTGCAGGATAGTGTTAGTGTATGGGCATCGCTGGTCTGCATGGACTAGGTGGGCCGAAGGGCCTGTTTCCACGCTGTATCTCTAAAACTATAAATGAAAACTCTTCTCGTTCTCACCTCTTCCACCAAGGTGCCTGGATGGAATGGACCAATGTGTCCCAGGTTATCATGGCTAATTCCCCCTGGGTAACCACCCCTTCTGGTCCCTTCACCCCTTTAACTCATACTAGTCCTGGCACCTGGCTGGGCCATCCTGCTAAGGAGTGACGCAGTGATGAAGGGTCTGGGCCTTACAATTGAGGACATCAATATGGAGTTTGGTTGCACTAGTGAACGGGCAAAGGTTAATCATGCTTCACCATCTTCTACAGCGTAAGAGGAACTGGGGGGGGGGGGTCTAACCTTCCGCACCCTCAAAGTCGGCTGCGTGAGGAGCTCCCCCAGGGCGCGAAGGCTGAGGGTGACCGGGCGAGGATAGGGACAGCGGTTCACCGGACGTTGAAAATGGCGTCAAAACCTGGCGACCCTTGCATGCGGACTCTGTGGACTGATTCCATGCACTATGTACTTAATTGGGGATCGTACTTGTGTGTTGGCAATAATCTTACTGATCTGTATACTAAAAAGAACCTTTAATGATGATAAAGAACCATTGAATCATTGAACCATTGAATCATTGAACCATTGAACCGTTTGGGGAGCTATCAAATCCAGATTGGCATCACATTGAGTTAGCTCATCTTCCACCATCAAACCTTGTGACCTATTCTCCTCTGTCGGCCTTTATTCTTTCTCAAACAAGTCTGTGTCCAGTCCCGTGTTGATGTAGAGATGTTTTGTCTCCAGCGTTTCATTTAGTTTCAATGGGACATTTGCCAGATGGCTGAAATTCTTTGACTAACCATCTTAAGCCCTGGGAATGTGCCAAGCTTTTTCTTCCCGAGGCCTGTGGGGATCCATTAGCTATCTATTATTGTTACCCTGTTACATAACTCCATTCTCATGAATCACACTCAGTTTGATTGCGATAGCTCTTAGCTGGGACTGTCCAATAACACTGACTGATGGGCGGAAACAGTACCGATGGTTGTCTCTTTTTGCATTATCGTTCACCCATTAGTGAATTCACAGGAGCACGCTCATACCCTGAGATACACAAGAGATTTCACTCCCACGCTGACCTTTCTGTCCCGGGCCTCCCCCATTGTCAAACGCAAATTGGAGGAACAGCACCTCATATTTCACTTGGTGGCTTACAATCCAGGCGGATGACTTTAGATTTCTCTAACTTCAAGTAACCCCTGCATCTCCTCTCTCCTCATCCCTCCTCCATCCCAGTCGATGTACTAGTTTCACTGTCATCCTGTTGAGCTTCACTGTCTGTAAAACATGTTATCACCTAGCCTACAGCCAACATTGGACCTTTCCTTGATCATTGTTGCTTTTTGCTTTCATTCACTTGTCCTATGTATCATCTATATCTCTTGTTTCCCTTTCCCCTAACTCTCAATCTGATGAAGGGTCTTTACCCGAAACATTACCTATTCCATTACCTATTCCAAGACACTTCCAAGGCCGCTGAGGACTTTCAACCCGATGCCGGTGTTCCAGCTTCCCGGCGGGTGGGTCTACAACATCGGGCTGCCGTTGCGGCGACTGGCTGCGGAGGCCTCAAACTGGCCCCGATCTCGGGTGGACTGGGAGGAGGACTGGACATTTTGGTGCCTTTCCCTCACAGTGGAGAGTGTCGACTCTGCTGTGGCGGGATGTTCATGTTGAATCTCTAAATAGTGTGTCGTGTCTTTTTTATTCTACCTTTTTATTTTTATTTATATGGTTAATTGTCTGTGAAGCGCTTTGGTTTCAGTAATCTGATTGAAAGGCGCTATATAAATAAACTTACTTTACTTTACTTTACTATTCCTTTTCTCCAGAGATGCTGCCTGTCCCGCCGAGTTACTCCAGCTTTTTGTGTCTATCTTTGTTTTAAACCAGCATCTGTAGTTCCTTCCAACACACTAGAGATTTGTCCTCTATAGAAGCTATTTACATCCTCTGCTAATGACTCTGGTAAACACTGTTGATTCAGCCCGTCATTATCACCATATGAATAACGTCCAAATAAACATTCTCAAAGGTTTAATATCCATAAAGCAGACTGGTTTTATGATAAGCAGCAATAGAGTTGATATATTCTTCGATAAAGGGCCTGGCCCACTTGGGCGTCATTTGCACGTCATTTATGCGACAGGCCGGTAGAGACTGACGCGCGACTGTCGCACGCAAATCACGCGTCATCATGCGTCATCACGCGTCATCATGCGTCATCATGTGTCAGCACAGCCGTCTGGTGCGTGTGACGTCATTAGAATACCCTGCTTCCCTATTCTTCATCATGACCATCATGGAAGAACTACAGCAACAACAGAGACTTCTGTTAGCAGCAGCCCTCATACTTACAGATCAGCCAGGCAGGAGTACAACAAGAAAGGCTAGCAAGAAACCCAGGAAGAGGTCTGTGTGGACGAGGTTAGAGGTTACATGACGCGTAAAAGGCGGGCCGACTGCGTATGGGCGCCGCGCGGCGTCGCATGTTTACGGACGTTGACGCACGGTGACGCGATACACGTGCGACGTCGGGACGTCAGCGTGCGACGCCAATGTGTCAGCGTGTGTAGCCAATGCGTCAGCGTGCGTGAACGATACGTCATGCAGGTGGCGCGCGAGGATTTCGGTACACTACGAAATCCTGGAGCGCCACGCGATACCGCGCGCCACTACATGCGATTCCACGCGTCACCATGCGCTTTACGCGCGTCATCCATGCGCCCCCCACACGTCACGATGCGTCGACCAATTTCTACATGACGCGTAAATGAGGCGCAAATGACGGCCAAGTGGGACAGGCCCTTGAGACTTTGTAACATACACGATACAACAGAACTCCTAAAATCTTGAATATAGACACAAAAAGCTGCGGTAACTCAGCGGGTCAGGCAGCATCTCTGGAGAAAAGGAATAGGTGACTTTTTGAGTCGAGACCCTTCTTCTGAATGATTTAAACGTGGTGGTAGAGCCAGAGATCATGAGGAATGACAGAGGGGGAGCAGCGAGAGAGGGTGTTGCAGAACACCCATCGGAGAGAGGAGGAGAACTTCTTCAAAGTAGACATATCTAGAGGAGGTTTCGCAGTGGAGGAGACAAATGTGTCGGAAGGAATTACAAATGCCAGTTTACACACAAAGTGCTGGAGTAACTCAGGGGGTCAGGCAACATCTCTGGAATCCAGGAATAGGTGATGTTTCGGGTTAAGACCCTTTTTAATACACCAGAATCTGCAGTTCCTGAATTTCTTTATGATAAGCAGCAAAACTGCCGATATATTTAGACTTTGGACCAGAGATATAGCACGGAAACAGGCCCTTTGGCCCACTGAGACCGTGCCGACCAGCGATCACCCCATACTATGCTACACACCAAGGACAATTTACAATTTTAACCAAAGCCAATTAATCTACACACCTGTACATCTTTGGAGTGTGGGGAAAAATTGGAATATCCAGGGGAAACCCCGCAGTCATATGGAGAACGTACAAACTCCGTACAGACAGCAACCCGGGTCTCTGGCACCGCAATGCAGTAACTCTACCGCTGCCCCATTGTGCCGCCATTATGGTACTCACTCACTCACTCATGGACAGTTCACTCCTGCGTAGAACTCACACATACAATCTCTAGGCTACACGTGTAAATAAGAACAGCAACCCACAGATATTCAAAGATTTTATGGTGCAATTTGGTATCAGAGCTTGGGCAATGACAGCATGCAATCTGGCAGCCTTGTAAGTAAATGAGGTTTTAAAAGGCTGCCCTGAAACCTTAATGTGACTGTAAAAATAATCAGTGCTGCCCTTGTGCTGTGTGTATGAAAGATGTCTATGATAACAATGCAGTTACATTCAGTGGTGACCAGACAGAACAATATCGTGGAGGTATGAATCTGGGCAGATATTCTGCAGTTTTGGGAAAGGAGCGGATGATGAAGCAAGGTCAGTTATGGGAGTGAAAGATTGATCGATTGAATGAAGGATACAACATGGAAACAGGCCATAAGACCATAAGACCATAAGACATAGGAGCAGAATTAGGCCATTCAGCCCATCGAGTCAACTCCACCATTCAATCATGGCTGATCTATTTTTCACTCTCAACCCCGTTCTTCGGTCTTCTCATGACTTCCTGGCTCTTACACTCAATGATCTGCCCGATGAAGGCAAGCATACCACACGCCTTCCTTACCACTCAATCACCTCGTGCTGCCATTTTTAGGGAGGGAGCCTATTGTCTCTGAAAGAGATGCGCTATTCTGCACTCTGTATCTCCCCCCTCTGCTCTACCTATTGTATGTGAGTTTAGCTTGATTGTATTTATGTATGGGAGACAAAAATGCTGGAGAAACTCAGCGGGTGAGGCAGCATCTATGGAGCCAAGGAAATAGGCAACATTTCGGGTCGAAACCCTTCTTCAGACAGATCTATATGTGTGGTGTTATCTGCTTTAATTGAAATGCATGCAAAACAAAGCCTTTCACCTCCTCCAAACTCATCTACGGCACCGGTTGTTCTCATACCACCTCTTTCCCCGTTTCCTTGATTCCTTTAATATCTCAATATCACATTAATATTTCTTTAATGTCGGCGGCACAGTGGCGCAGCTGCGAAGTTGCTGCCTTACAGCGCCAGAGACCCGAGTTCGAACCTGACCTTGGGCGCTGTCTGTGGGTGGAGTTTGTACCGAAGATAGACAGAAAATGCTGGAGTAACTCAGTGGGATAGGCAGCATCTCTGGATAGAAGTAGTGGGTGACATTTCAGGTCAAGACCCTTCTTCACATATCTCGACTACAGCGTATCCCCCCCTGGTCCAATCCCCGTACACCTATGTCCAAGACATCTCACACGCCCTTCTAGCTCAGTCTGCAGAAGGGTCTCGACCTGAAACCTCACCTATCCCTTCTCTCCAGAGATGCTGCCTGTCCCGCCGAGTTACTCCAGCTTTTTGTAAATATCTTCGGTTTAAACCAGCATCTGCAGTTCCTTCTGACACAAAGCATTTCACTGTACCTCAGTACTCATGACAACAATAATCCTAAACCTAAACTCCCCGGTAAATAAATACTTCTTATTCAATCCCTTCCCTGGTGCTGTTGCTCAATGAGAGATCGAGCCTCCATTATCCATCATTAACCAATGATTGCCGGCACTGTTATTAACCGATGCTTCAGTCTGGCTCCAACATTACATGAACAAAGCTTTTGGGAAATAGATAATTACAGCGCTGGGAATTAAACGTGGCCGCTTTGGGTGTTTGTAAGCACTGAGTTAACAGCGTGCGTGATTATGGTATGGGCTAAATTATCTCTGCAGTACTGAAACACAACTAATTATACTCTGGATCTGTTCACAAAGGGGAAAGAATGCTTTCATCAGTCGGGGCATAGTGTTTAGTCCCACAATCCTAATCTTTGGGCAACCAGTACATAGGGGAGTGGGTAGATCAGAGGTTGCCCTGGTTGGTTTTCTCCTGGGCTTGGCCAAGTTGGCCATTCATGGGTCACGGCGCCAGGCAGACGAGGACTCTGCCTGAGCCGACTGCCTGCCCCTTTTCTGGGATTACTCCCATGCCCGGGTGTCCCTTGAAAAAGAGCACACGGTGTCCGCTGGCACCATGGAGGAGTTCCAGGGCCACCAGAGATTGACTGTATCCAGGATCAGGATTGTAATATAATAATTTGATATTCAGTTGTAAGGAATATTTGCCAACTTTGTATTATGGCAGTGGGTGTTTTGTTAAAGTTTGATGTGTAGATATTATTGTAAATAACAGAATACATTTAATTTTGAGAAAAGAGTCAGGAAGTCATGCTGCAGCTTTATAGAACTTTGGTTAGGCTGCATTTGGCGTAGGAAGGAACTGCAGATGGTGTTTTAAACCAAAGATAGACACAAAAAGCTGGAGTAACTCAGCAGGCATTTGGAGTATTGTGTTCTGCGTTTGCGAGCTGTTCCCAAACCTTGCTATGATGAGTTGTGGATGAAGCCCAGACCATTACGCAACCCAACCTCCCTTCCATTGATTCCATCTACACCTCATGTTGCCTCGGCAAGGCCAGCAGCATAATCAAGGACCCGTCTCACCCCGGTCACCCCCTCTTCTCCCCTCTCCCATCAGGCAAGAGGTACAGAAGTGTGAAAACGCACACCTCCAGTTTCAGTGACAATTTCTTCCCTGCTTTTATCAGGTAACTGAACCATCCTATCACCAACTGGAGAGCGGTCCTGGGCTACTTTCTACCTCATTGGAGAGCCTTGGACTTTATCTTGCACAAAACGTTATTCCCTTTATCCTAAATCTGAACATTATAGACGGCTTGATTGTAATCATGTATAGTCTTTTCACTGACTGGATAGCACGCAACAAGAAAGCTTTTCACTGTACCTCGATACATGTGACAATAATAATAATAAACTAAACTAAACAGTATGCTTTGTACGATGCATCTGCAGAGGTTAGTGGGAGATATGCTGAACTTCCTCAGTCTGCTGAGGCTGGATGGGTACAAAGCTTAGCACCCACAGTGAACCGGTGAACTAAGACAGCATTGTATCTCTGTACCGCCCACTCCCCTGACATCAGTGTGTAGAAGGGTCTCGACCCGAAACGTCACCCATTCCTTCTCTCCAACAAAGCTGCCTGTCCCGCTGAGTTACTCCAGCATTTTGTGTCCATCTATGAACAACCCTGAATCCTGGGTCTACATAATGGGCGTATATGAAGGCGGCACAGCAATGCAGCGGCAGAGCGGCTGCCTTACGACATCAGAGACCCGTGTTAGATCCTGTCTGTACTGATTTTATACGTTCCCCCTGTGACCACGTGGGTTTTTCCCAAGTGCCACGATTTCCTCCCACACTCTAGAGACGTCCAGGTTTGCAGGTTAATTGGTTTTAATATAATTGTAAATTGTCCCTAGTGTGTGGGATAGAACTAGTGTACAGGGATTGCTAGTTGACACGTACTCGGTGAGCCAAAGGGCCTATTTCCACGCCGTAAATCTAAAGCCTAAAATCTAGAGTCCAAAGCATTCAGTGCTCGCAAAATCACGTGAAAGTTACTCCAAATGAAGTCCAAAACATACCTCAAACTAATTTGCACCTGCCTTGCTTTGTGGTTCATTTACTTGAATTGGGCAGAAATGGAGATTGACACTGATAGATCCCCAATTTACACCAGCCCACTCTCTACCTTGCTGCTGCTTGTAATTGTCTTTCACGTTTTACTTTACAGTGTGGTTTGTAATTATTTATCACTTGAAGGCTCCAGTAGGTATTGTACACCTGGGCTATTCCTGTAATAAAAGCAGAAAATGCTGGGAATAGTCAATTTTCAATTGGTCACTTTCAATTGGATTCGGACGCATGGCCACTTTCAATTGGAATTCAGATGCTGGGAACTGCATATGCTGGTTTACAAAAATTGGAATTCATGCCAGAAAGGTTGTAGCCAGAGTCATGGCCTCATGCAGAATGGAAACAGACCATTCAGCCCAAAGTGTCCATACTGACTAAGATTCCTCCTTAGATAAAATAAGGCACAAAATGCTGGAGTTACCCTGGTTGGAGAACATGGATAGGTAACGTTTCAGGTCAAGTCTGAAAAAAGCTCTTGACCTGAACTAGTTTTCCAGTGATCATTGGACGGCGGTCGGCGTGGACTCAGTGGGCCGAACGGCCTGTTTCCATGCTGGCTCTCCACACTAAACTGAACTAAACTAAACTAAACGCAACAAGTGAGTCAACTGCCAGGGAATCTGACCAAGCCATCTGTGCAGTCAGACTTCTGTAATGCTTAACATTTCAAAGATTTCCTACTGATTACAAACAGGAAGTAATTGGAACAAAACTCTTTGAAATGAACATAGGCTAATTTTAACTCAAAATACTCTCATCATCTTTCCCTGCAGCTACAGGAGAGGCAATACTCGGCCTTGTCAGCGCAAAAGCAGGGCATTCGCCCCACACCGTCCATACCAACCATCAGACACCCATTTATATTATGGTAGACACAAAATGCTGGAATAATTCAGCGGCTCAGACAGCTTCTCTGGAGAGAAAGGATGGGTGATGTTTCAGGTGGGGACCCTTCTTCAGACCTCAAACGTCACGCTTTGTTTTTCTCTAAAGATGCTGCCTGACCTACTGAGTTACTCCAGCACTTTGTGTCCCTCTTTGGTATAAACCAGCATCTGCAGTTCCTTGTTTCGACCCGTTTACATGAATTCCATTTTCTTCTCCGCACCGTTAAGCTGGAAAGAGTGGAGAGAAGATATACGAGGACGTTGCCAGATCTCGAGACCCTTCTTCAGACTGATTGTACACTTCTATGTTCTATAATGGTGGGCGGGTCAGTGGCGCGGCGGCAAGTTGCTGCGGTACATCGCCAGAGACATGGGTTCGATCCTGACCACGGGTGCTGTCTGTATGGAGTTTGAATGTTCTCCCGGTGCCTGCGTGGGTTTACCCCGGGTGCTCCGGATCCTCCCCACACTCCAGAGATGTACAGGTTTGTGGGCTAATTGGCTTCTGTAAATTGTAAATTGTCCCTAGAGTGTAGGATAGTGTTAGTGTACGGGGTAATCGCTGGCTGATGTAGACTCGGTGGGCCGAAGGGCATGTTTCCACGCTGTATCTCTAAAGTCTAAAGTAAACTCCAAACTTCCTGCCTCTGCAGATTGGATGCAAGTCTACCCACAACGAGGTGGATTTGTATGAAGCCGATTTTAAAACTCATCCCTGCTCTCTCTTCTGACTGGGACTGAGCGGCAGAATAAAATCACAGGCTAGGTTCAAGATCAGGAGGTGAACCCAAGGTCGACGGCAGACTATTTTTAGAAATAGACATTCAATTAGGGTTATTAGTAGACGGAGGAATAATTGATGTTTCTGTGAAGTTTGTGTTTAGAAGTCTTGATACTCCCATATCAATTATTTCACACACAGCCTAATGATGCTGTTGTGAATGGCACAATGGAACAACAAGTAGTTATAGAGCCGTACAGCATGGAAATAGGCCCTTCAGCCCAACTTGGCCGTGCCGACCAAGATGCCCCATCTAAGCTCGCCCCATTTGCCCGCGTTTGCCCCATAACCCTAGTGTGTACGATAGAACTAGTGATGGAAGGTCGGCGTGAACTCGGTGGGCCAACATGCCTGTTTCCACGCTGTATCTCTAAACAAAACATAAACTAATTGTCTTAAGAGTACAGGTAAGTGGTAGAAACTGAGGGGAGTTGACAGAATGTGGCGAGAATTGAAGGGGATTAGTTTAGGGTTTGTATAGAATCAGAATCAGAATCAGATTTTATTCGCCAAGTATGTTTTGCAACATACGAGGAATCTCACTGGACAGGTCAGTCATACAATTCAAAGCAACAGACTCAAAAACACATTTTAACATGAACATCCACCACAGTGACTCCTACACATTCCTTAGACTTTAGAGTTACAGCGTGGAAACAGGCCCTTCGGCCCACTGAGTCCATGCCGACCATCAATCACCACGTCCACTAACACTATCCTACACACTAGGGACAATTTGCTATTTTACCGACGCCGAGTAACCTACAAACATGTACGTCTTTGGCGTGTGGGTGGAAACCGGAGCACCCGGAGAAAACCCACGCAGTCAAAGGGAGAACATACAGACTCCGTACAGCGAGCACCCATGGTCAGGATCGAACCACCCGGGTCCCTAGTGCTGTGAGGCAGCAACTCTACCGCTGCACTACTGTGCTTAAATGGGTGGTTGATGTTTTGGGTGGGCTCAAGAGATTAGTTCCATCACCCTATGACCCGAGGACCTTCAGTACTTGGGGAACAGTTTCCGCAGAGCGATTTGGAGAAGGCAGATGGGTTTGTGCGAGTGGAGAACAATTTTTAGCAACCTCTGTCAGCGTTTGGAAAATGAGAGAAGTAAAACTCTGCTGCTTCACACTCTTTAAGTTATTGATGGGTGGGAATATAAATAGCCCCTCAAACCAAAGGAAGAGAATTTTCTCACATGACAGAGTTTCAATCCGCAGTGCCTCTGCCACACTTGGGAGAGAATGGCAAGAGGAAGCTAGATCCATATTAACTAAGCTGTGCTGGAAGGAATTGCAGATGCTGGCTTATACCAAAGACAGACACAAAATGCTGGAGTAACTCAACGGTGCCAGGCAGCATCTCTGGAAAAACGGAATTTGGGGTCGGAACCCTTCTTAAGACTAAGCTGTGGCAGTTTAGTTTAGTTTACTTCAGTTTAGTTTAGTTTAGAGATACAGCATGGAAACGGGCCCTTCGGCCCATTGAGTCCACACCGACCAGCGATCACCTACACACTAGATTAGTTTAGTTTAGTGGTACAGCGTGGAAACAGGCCCTTTGGCCCACCGAGTCCATGCCGACCAGCTATCACCCGTTCACATGAGTTCTATCCTACACACTAGGGACAATTTACTGAGGCCAATTACGGAGGTATGAATTGTTCAAGGTTGAAGGTCTTTTATTGTCACGTGTACCGATTTACGAATATTCTAATTGTGAAACCAGAGGAAGGAATATAGGTGGAAGCGAAGGGGGAGAAATGAGTGTGAATCCAGGTGTGGCACAAGGAAGAGAAGGGGGGGGGGGGGGGATAAAGCGGGAAGTGGGTTTTGGGGGTGGAAGTTTTAAATTCCACAATGACAGTAGAGATTTTGAATTAAATGCCAACATAATTAAAAGCACTCTTGAATACTGGAGATCAGTAGAGTTACTTTACAGGCCTAGACAAACTCAATAAAAAGGCTCCAAAGCTTCTTAAGATCACAGTGGAAACTCCCTATGCCATTTCAATGAATCTAAATCAAAGGGAGTCACCACCCCCAACACCGGAAAGATGATCTCTCATCTTGCTCGATTATAAACTGCTCTGCACTTTAAATTGCAGTCTTTTATGAAATTATAGACCATCATTTCCATATTTGCAGATTACGGAGTTCGGCACATTTTCTAAGATAAACCCAAATCCATTATATTTGTATTATATTCCAAACACAACAGGGAGGCACGGTGGCGCAGCAGTAGAGCTGCTGCCTCACAGACCCGGCTTTGATCTATGACTATGGGTGCTGTCCGTACGGAGTTTGTACGCTCTCCCTGTGACCACATGGGTTTTCTCCAGGTGCTCCGGTTTCCTTCCACACTCCAAAAACGTGTGGGTTTGTAGGTTAACTGGCCTCAGTAAAAAAATTGCCCATTGTGTGTCGGGAGTAGATGAGAAAGTGTAGGTTAATTGGCTTCTGTAAATTGCCCCTAGTCTGCAGAATAGAATTAGTGTGCGGGAGATTGCTGGTCGGCACGGACAGAGTGGGCTGAAGGGCCTGTTTCCACGCTGTATCTCTAAACGAAATTAAACAATGTGCTGGAGGAACTCAACGGGTCAGGCAGCATCTGTGGAGGGAATAGACAGATGCCATTTCAGGTCGGGAGCTTTCTTCTGGCAAATTCAGCCCGAGGAAGGGTCCTGACCAGAAACGACGCCTGTCCATTCCCTCCACAGATGCTGCCTGACTCGCTGAGTTCTTGTGTTTTGTTTAAGATTCCAACATCTGCAGTTTACCTGTTCGGTAGCCTACAAGGGTCAGAATGATGTCTGGGACATGGGGAGTTGCAACAGCAGTAACCCCAGTTCGACCCTAACCTCGGGTGCTGTCTGTGGTAAGGTTGGAGGTTCCCCCCCTAGGGAATGAAGCTCTGGTTTCATCCCACATCCCAAAGACGTGAAATTTGGTGGGTCAATGGACCTCTGCAAATTGCCCCTGAAGGGTCTGTTTTTGGGCTGTGCGGTTCTATGTTCTATGTTCCATGTTCTATGGGGATGTGCAGTACAAAGCTACATTTAAAGCATGATCCAGTGAGTGTCACAATTGCAATGAATGTGGATCAGGCCAGGAGTAGGCACTGTATTGAAATGTACAAACGAGTGGTGAAGAGGCTGGAGCGACCATTGGAAACAAAAGGAGACAAGAAATATTGTTAATCCCTATAAATATACATCAATGATCATTTTTTATAAATGTCAGGGAGAGGCAGTATGAGACACACTGGGAAGTTCAATAAAAATATCCTGTTCCTTGCATTTATAATTCATGGAGGATACATCGTGTAATCACATGAATCCAGATGCACTCACACACTACAGTAGATCTTGGCCATGTACAAGCTGTTAATATCAAAAGTCCTTTGTACAACTTCAGAATTTTGAAAATGATAAGCCTCTGAACTTCCTCATGCTAATCATTTCCAGACTGCTGGGGGAATGGCCCAATTCTGCTCCTGGAACTTATGAACATGAACTTAGGATGAGCGTCTGAAGAAGGGCCCCAAACCGAAACGTCACCTCTCCCTGTTTTCCAGAGATGCTGCCCAACCCATTGAGATGCTCCAGCACTTTGTGTCTCTTTTTTTGTGTTTCTATACATTAGTTGACAGGATGATAATAAAACTGTGTGGGCAGGCTTCTGAATAGTACTTGCACAGGTTAGCATGCTTGGCTTTTCCTCTTCTCTCTGATCCCATCAGGCAGATGGTACAGAAGCTTGAAAGCGCGCACCACCAGACTCAGGAACAGCTTCTTCCCCTCTGTTATCAGGCTCTGAACATTCCTTCCATAAGCCAGGGTACTGTCCAATTCACCTCTACCCCATTGCGGACATTGGACTTTGTCTATGGAACTGATGGGCTATAATGCTGAAAACTATATTTTGGATGTTGGATCTTCACCTTTGCCCTTTTTAATTTAGTTTAGTTTAGGTGAGAGATACAGCTTGGAAACAAGCCCCTTGGCCCACTGAGTGCACACCGACCATTGATCTCTTGTACACTAGTTCTATCCTACACACTAGGGACAACTTACAGAAGCCAATTAACTTACAAACCTGCACGTCTTTGGGATGTGGGAGGAAACCAGAGCACCCGGAGAAAACCCATAGGGAGAGTGTACAAACTCCGTACAGACAGCACCCGAGGTCAGGATCGAACATGGGTCTCAGGCACTGTAAGGCAACGGCTCTACCACTGCGCTGTTGTGCCGCATTGAGGTGTAGACAGTGGGAGGGAAATAGAAACTGAAGAGGTATAGAGTCATAAAGCAGAGGAACAAGTCCTAGGGCCTAACCCATCTATGATGACCAAGGCGGAAAGATGGGGGGGGGGGGGGGGGGTCCTACATAGAATAGAGTCCTACATAGAAACAGGCCCTTCAAATAGAGTCCTACATAGAAACAGGCCCTTCGGCCCAACTTGCCCATGCTGATTAAGATGTTCATCCACACTAATCCCACCTGACAACATTTGGCCCATATCCCATATCAGAAATATAAAGACTCCTTGGGCTTTTGTGAGACCTGGTAGAAGTATATGGAGACATGACCGAAGTATATAATGTTCTGAAAGGCATATAAACAGGGTAGACAGTCCGATGAAAAGGTCAAAGATTAGAGGGCATAGCTTTAAGATGAGAAGGGCAAAGTTTAAAAGAGATGTGTGGGGCAAGACAGATGGTTGGCAGCACAGTGGGGCAGTGGTATAGTTGCCACCTCACAGCGCCAGAGAACCGGGTTCAATCCTGACTACGGGTACTGTCTGCACACAGTTCATACGTTCTCCCTGTGACCTCGTGGGTTTTCTGCGGGTGCTCCGGATTCTTCCCACACTCCAAAGATGTATACGTTTGTGGGTTAATAGGCTTCTGTAAAATTGTAAATTGTCCTTAGTGTGTAGGATAGTGCTAGCGTACGGGGTGATCGATGGTCGGCGCGGACTCGGTGGGCCGAATGGCCTGTTTCTATGCTGTATCTCTAAAGTAAAGTAAAACAAACTAAAGTTCAGTCTGAAGAATGGTCTTGACCCGAAACGCCACCCGTTCCTTCTCTCCAGATATGCTGCCCGACCCGCTGAGTTACTCCAGCATTTTGTGTCTACCTGCGATTTAAACGAGCATCTGCAGTTCTTTCTTAAACTAAAGGCTAAACTGCAGGAAAAATGAGAGTAGGTGGGACTGCCATTAGACTTTAGACTTTAGACCTCAGAGATACAGCGCGAAAATAACCCCTTTGGCCCAAACTCCAGGCCAACCAGCAATCACCCCATACACTAACACTATCCTATGCACACTGGGGCCAATTTATAATTTTGTAGGTTATTTGGCTTGGTAAAATTGGAAATTGTCCTTAGTGTGTGTAGGATAGTGTTAGGGTGTGGGGATCGTTGATCGGCATGGACTCGGTGGGCCGAAGGGCCTGTTTCCATGCTGTAGAAGATTGAGGGGGGATCTTATAGAAACTTACAAAATTCTTAAGGGGTTGGACAGGCTAGATGCAGGAAGATTGTTCCCGATGTTGGGGAAGTCCAGAACAAGGGGTCACAGTTTAAGGATAAGGGGGAAGTCTTTTAGGACCGAGATGAGAGAAAAAAATTCACACAGAGAGTGGTGAGGATGTGGAATTCTCTGCCACAGAAAGTAGTTGAGGCCAGTTCATTGGCTATATTTAAGAGGGAGTTAGATGTGGCCCTTGTGGCTAAAGGGATCAGGGGGTATGGAGAGAAGACAGGTACAGGATACTGAGTTGGATGATCAGCCATGATCATATTGAATGGCGGTGCAGGCTCGAAGGGCCGAATGGCCTACTCCTGCACCTATTTTCTATGTTTCTATGTTTCTATGTATCTCTAAAACTAAACTAAATTGAGCTGCATACATTTGCTACACAGGGCTATTTGAGTAAACAACTAATCTGGCTCTTGTACAGAGAACGCTGGATACATTTTCAATGTCAGAACACAGGAAATCATTGCTCAGTCCAGATCTTATCTCTCCCTAGTTTTCTCTGATTTCGTTTTATATTGCACTGACTGAACGGACGCAATAACAGGTTCAAATCTCTGACACATGCCTAAACCACACGATCGCCTACAATTTAGATTTTCCCTCGAGGGGGCCCTGTTATTCTGCATTAAAATGATAGCACACGAGAGTTTTTGCAAAGCAGGTAGATAAAGAGCTTGAGGGAGCTAATTGAAACACAGTGTGAGTGCCCATTCTAATTCAGCAGGGAAGAAAAAGCATGATTGCACTAAGGCAGCTAGTTTATTATCCTCTAGTCTTTTCTTTTGATTGAATTTAGTTTAGTTTAGTTTAGTTTAGAGATACAATGCAGAACCAGGCCTTTCGGCCTACTGAGTCCACGCTGATCAGGGATGACCCCGTTCACTAGCATTATCCTGCACACTAGAGTCAATTGACAATCTTTGACCAAGCCAATTAATCTACAAATCTGACGTCGTTGGAGTGTGGGAGGAAATCGGTGCTTTGGCCCACTGAGTCCACACCGACCATCGATCATCTGTACACTAGTTCTATCCTACACACTAGAGACAATTTACAGAAGCCAATTAACCTACGTTTTGGGGATTTGAAACCGGAGCACCTGGAGAAAACCCACGCGGTTTCGGGGAGTTCATACAAACTCCATACAGGCAGCAACCGTAGTCGGGATCGAACCCGGGTCTCTGGCGCTGTAAGGCATCAACTCCACCGCTGCGCCACCGTGCCGCCCAAAGTGATTGAAAGTTACAGCATGGCAACATGCCCTTCGTGACAATGAAATGGGCGGATAAGTGTTGGTGTTGGCATCATGTTCAGCACAGACATTGTGGGCTAAAGGGCCTGTTATTGTGCTGGACTGTTCTGTGTTCTATGTTCTATACAATACCATCAAAGAGGCAAATGTATCACCAACTAACCAAAGCACACATCAAATTCAACAAAAATAAACAATATTGACTCAAACTGCATCAGAGACAGCATCACCATACTTTTGTTTATTTTTGTCACGTGTACTAAGGTAGAGTGAAAAGCTTTTATGTTGCATGCCATCCAGTCAGCAGAAAGACTTGCAATCAAGCCGTCCACAGTGTACACATACAGGATAAAGGGAATAATGTTTAGCGCAAGATAAAGCCCAATAAAGTCCAATTAAAGATAGTCCGAGGGTCTCCAATGAGGTAGATAGTAGCTCGGTACCCCTCTCTAGTTGTGGGTAGGATGGTTCAGTTGACTGATAACAGCTAGGAAGAAACTGCCGCTGAATCTGCTGGCGTGCGTTTTCACACTTCTGTACCTCTTGCCTGATGGGCGAGGGGAGAAGAGGGAGTGACCGGGGTGAGACTGGTCCTTGATTATGCTGGTGACCATGGTGAGGTAGCGTGAAGTGTAGATGGAGTCAATGGAAGGGAGGTTGGTTTGTGTGAAGGTCTGCTCTGCATCTACAATAGTTATTTGTTGGACTCCTATAATATTTTCCACCCCATATCTCATTTGCCATAATAATTCATTTTCAAATTGATGTGTTAATGCAATCCATTATGAAGGTGGGCTGCTGCGAATTAAATCTTTAACAAGAGGTAATGCAAGCCTCAATAGCTTTAATATTTTAAAATGTTCCATCTCTTTTCTCGTAGCATATGCGGCTAACTAATATTTTGTCAAACTCAAATCCCGTGTCATCTTGGAAGCACAGAAATAGAATTGCATTTCTATAGCACCTTTCACGGTCTCAGGACATGACATTGTGCTTTGAAATTAATGAAATTAATGAGGTATTTAGTTCGTTTAGTTTAATGTCACGTGTACCGAGGTACAGTGAGAAGCTGTGTTGTTGCACACTATCCAGTCAGCGGAAAGACTATACATGATTACAATCAAGCAGTCCACAGTGTACAGATACAGGATAACAGGAATAACATTTAGCGCAAGATAAAAATACTCCGAGGGTCTCTAATGAGGTACATGGTAGCTCAGGAGTGCTCTTTAGTTGGTGAGAAGACAGTTCAGTTGCCTGATAACAGCAGGGAAGAAACTGTTCCTGAATCTGGGGGTGTGCGTTTTCACAGTTCTGTACCTCTTGCCTGATGGGAGAGGGGAGAAGAGGGAGTGACCGGGGTGAGACGGGTCCTTGATTATGCTGCTGGCCTTGCTGAGGCAGCATGAGGTGTAGATGGAGTCAATGGAAGAGAGGTTGGGTTGCGTAATGGCCTGGGTGAGACTTGACAAGCGTGGGCTTGTTGCTACGTGGCAGACAACCTGCGCACAGCAAGATCCCACAAACACCTCATGACAAGCATCAGACTATCTCTTTTGTTCCATTACGTTGATTGAGGAATCATTGTTGGGCTGGACATTCAAGAGAACGTCTATAGTTGTCTTTGGCACTGGGCGGCATGGTGGCGCAGTTGGTAGAACTGCTGCCTTGCATCGGGTTCGATCCTGACCTCGGGTGCTGCCTGTGTGTAGAGTTTACACGCTCCTCCTAATAGGCTTGACTCTTTACCGCTGCATGGAAATGTCCAGCAAGGTTGTCTGTTTCAAATCGAGCAGCACCTTGCGTTTGGCTAAAGACTCCAGCCTCTGGATTTTTGTGTGTGTGTGTGAAACAGATTGTTTGTGTGTGGTTCGGGCCAGTGGTATTGGCAGCCACATAGCGATGAATGCCTGAGAGAAATGGGACGCGTGGCAGTCAGATGTTTGTCTTCTCATCTAAGCCCAGCACGGACCAATGAAAGTCAACCCCTCCATCTAAAGCCCTGCGTATTGGAAAACAAATGGGGAAATGACTGCTCCCTTTCTCATTGACTCCAAGAGAGATGCGTTTAATTACAGATCGTATGTCGACACTTGGAGAAGAGGCACCACTTATGGAGACTGGTGACGTTGCAATTCGAAGAAAACCATTGAAGCCTATCATCTGAAGAGGCCAAAGGGTTGACTAGCCAGTGTGAAATGGATTTGGTAAACCACATCCTTTATTGATGGTTTCTGTTTATAGCCACAGAAAACCTTTCGGAGACAGTCCCACTAGAAGTATTTTGTGAAGTTATTTCCAAGCATCAAGGCTCCTTCATCTTGTTTGTGGAGATTCCTGATGCTCGGACAGTTCACAATTCAGGGCGGCACAGTGGTGCAGCTGGTGGAGCCGCTGCCTTGCAGTACCAGCTTCCATCCTGACCTCGCATTCTGTCTGCGTGGACGTTACACCTTCTCCCAGTGACCGCGTGGGTTTCCTCCGGGTGCTCCGGTTTCCTCCCACATCCCAAAGACGTGCGGGTTTGTAGGTTAATTGGCCCTCTGTAAATTGCCCCCAGTGTGTAGGGAGTGGATGAGAAAATGGGATAACATAGAACTGGTGTGAAGGGGTGATCGATGGTCGGTGTGGACTCAGTGGGCAGAAGGGCTTGTATCCATGATCTCTAAACACGTTACTGAAACTAGCCACACACTGTTCCGAGGTAGGCTTTTTCAATCCTGGTTTCTCCAAGTTAACCTGGAGTTTGCTCAAGAGCCTAGTCATTCGAACCATGTTGATTGAGATGCTCCTCCAAGATGGTAACTTTTCATCTGCGTATCTAATGCTAGCAAGATTAGGTTAGTTTGGTTTATTATTGTCACATGTGCCAAGGTACAGTGAAAAGCTTTTTGTTGCCTGCTATCCAGTTAACAAAAATAATTTAAATGATTACAATCAAGTCGTCCACAGTGTACAGAAACAGGATAAAGGGAATAACGTTTAGTGTGAGATAAAATCCAGTAAAGTCAGATAAAAAATAGTCTGAGGGTCTCCTATGAGGTAGATGGTAGGCAAAGACCCCTCTTGAGTTGGTGATAGGATGGTTCAGCTGCTTGGTAACAGCAGGGAAGAAACTGTCCCTGAATCTGGAGGTGTGCATTTTCAGACTTCTTGTGAAAGTGGTGACTAGTACAGGTCCACCACTGCTTTTCTGGCAACTGATGGTCTGGCCCCTCCTTTTAATCCGACAAAATCTGCCCCACACACCCCGTCTCCCAGGAAGTTTCCCCAAAATATGGCACCTAGGCCGGGTGAGGTGGCCGATCTCGATCCGCAGCCAATCGGCAGGTCGAATTTGCCCCCTGTGGCTGGAGTTCTGGAACTCCGGCCTGGCCAGAGCCGGCAGATCTGTTCCCATGGTGAACTTCCAAGCCTAACTTTGCTGGCCGGTATGTCAGCCCCCCCAAGACCGCAACCTCTGTGTGTCTGGGAAAAGGGATAATCCAGAAAGGCTCTGGAATCAAGGGTGGTGGAAATTCGGTGGTGGATGAATATCATTCCACAATAATATCGTAATGTGCCCGAATACCCAGTGGGATCGGGAACTTGCCTGAAGGCTCGTCGCTTGGCGGGACCGGGAGGGAGGGAGCTGCTGGAGACATCGGGCGCTAGGAGTGGGCCGGGGGGAGGGCGAACCGGTGTGATGCCTCCAGCGCCTTCAAAGTCCGCTGCAGGGGGCGCCCCCGGGACACAAAGATGGCCGGGGCGAGGATAGGAGAGTGACCATGGTTCGCAGGAACTGCTCCAGTAAACAGGTAGTGTATGGGTAGTAAAAAGAAAATACACCCGTGCACCTGCATATGTGACAAATAAACACCATTGAACTATTGAACTATGCCCTCGCTCTAAAGCAAACCGAACAAAGAAACTACAAGGAACACATAGTGACTAAAACATCAAAGTCTGCAGCCCCTAGTACAATATGGAAATAAGATGGAATATTTTCATGGATCTCCTAGTGAGCTGTTGACTTTTTGACTTAGAATAATTGAATATCAACATGAGGGAGTCTATTAATGCATTTACTTAAATTTACTTTCAATCTTCTGTTCAAAGAAACCATTAGCCCCCTGTTCAACATGAATATTTATATATTTTTTAGTTTTTTTTTTTCCGTCAGTCACAGGATCTGGGCCTTGCAGGCAAGGCCAGCATTTATTGCCTGTATCCAATTGCCCTTGAGAAGGATACACTGAAGTTCTTGATGTAGGAAGGAACTGCAGATGCTGGTTTATACCGAAGATAGACACAAAACGCTAGAGTATCTAAGTGGGTGAGGCAGCATCTATGGAGCGAAGGAATAGGCAACGTTTCGGGTCGACCCGAAACGTCACCTATTCCTTCGCTCCATAGATACTGCCTCACCCGCTGAGTTTCTCCAGCCTTTTTTTAGTCTACCTTCGATTTTTCCAGCATCTGCAGTTCTTTCTTAAACAGAGTATCTCAGTGGGTCGGGCAGCATCTCTGGAGACTTCAGTCTGGGGAAGGTTCCCAACCTGAAATGTCTCCAGAGATGCTGCCGGACATGCTGAGCTACTCCAGCATTTTGTGTCCTTTTTTGTAACCCAGCATCTGCACTTCCTTGTTTCTACTTGTTCAAACCTATTTGTGTCCAAGTTAATGGGGAAGATGAGACCTTTGTTTATGGTTTCATTGAAAGCCTGCACTTTGTGGGGGGTTTTAAATCCCAGGAAAATGTACACAATTGGGATGGGATGGGATGGGATGGCTGGGATGGGTGGATCAATATCACCATTTCCTTTTCCTTGTATAAACACATCCTACCTCTCTCACCGAGCAACGTGGCCATTCTCACGCCTCTGCCTTTGACTGGCCCACGGTACAGTAGGCATTTGGGTGTCATCAAATTTCCCATGACATTTTGAGAACATTGTGATCCTGCCGTTACATTAACTCACCCTGCATTACAGTAATAACGCTGCCCGACCTTCCTTTCCCCCGCCCCCCCTCCCCCTCCCCCTCCCCCCTCCCCCGCACGTGCATGGCAGCCTGGAAATCCCCCACCAAATGTGTTATCTGCTTGAAAAGCAACCACAAGCTAAAATAATAAAGCTGCAGCTTCCAATTTCATACAATAGCAACAGCACCTGCAGAAAGCACTGAGGCATGTAACCATTACCAAGGTCTTACTCGTGGAAGAGAATGTGCACTATTTCAGAACATATTTCCGAAGGGTATGTGAAGCATACAAATGTTCCTTCCACTTTGCCCTGTTCAAACATTCTGTCGCAATTGTTTTTATCTACATTGAAGTATTTCCAAATGTCATTCTTTTGGACTGGCCTCTAATAAGTCTTCCTAATGGACACCCATTACCCTCTTCTGCTAGATTGGCTCAATTGTCCCATTGAAGTAGAATAGACTTCTGGTGGATTCAAAGTACCAATTAACCCACAATGTTGTGTTGGAGCGAGACTAGGTTGGTGAAGGCATGAGATGACCTTAATGAGGTAGTTAATAATCCGTGAAGTATATCAAAGAGCAGAGATTTTTGTAGAGTTATCCAAATAAGAAGGCTTCAATTGACAACCTTTCAAAATTCTCCACACTGAAGTAGGTTGATGATGGGAGGACACATGGTTGATGAAAGGAATGTAAAGCAGCATCTAATATCAGGACTACAGTTGCAAATATATATGTTACAGAGTCATAGATTCATACAGCATGGAATCAGGCTTGCCCACACCTATCAACATCTACACTATTCCCACCTGCCTACATTTGGCCCATATCCCTCTAAACCTATCCTATCCATGTTCATAGCTTCATAAGTTCAAAAGTTCTAGGAGCAGAATTAGGCCATTCGGCCCATCGAGACTATTCCGCCATTCAATCGTGGCTGATCTATCTGACCCTCACTAACCAAGAATCAGTCAACCTCCACCTTAAAAATATCGAATGACTTGGCCTCCACAGCCGTACGTGGCAATGAATTCCACAGATTCACCACCTTGTACCTGTCTATATGTTTCTTAAACATTGCGATAGAACCTGTTCTGTTTCGATTACAAGCACGATAAGAGATTTGAAAATTGTATTTTGTAACATTTTTCTGGGATAAAACAACAGGGTGACACGGTGGCGCAGCGATAGTGTTGCTGCCTTACAGCGGCAGAGACTTAGGTTCACTCCGGCTACATCCCAGATGTGCGGGTTTGTAGGTTAATTGACCACGTGTGAATTGTCCCTAGTGCGTAGGGATGCAAAAGTGGGATAACAAAGAACCAGTGTGGACAGGTGATCGATGGTCGGCGTGGACTCGGTGGGCAGAAGGGCCTGTTTCCATGCTGCATCTTTCAATCAATTCAATCGATTTAAAACCTTGCGATCAATTCTGCTTTAATGCTTTTTTTAAAAAGCACCTGACGTTTTCTGCAGTTAATTCTCTCCTCTGTGTTTCTAAACCTGGTTCGACACAACAACCAGAAGAAATCATCAAGTAACAATGTGGACAATGCAAGGTGGAGGATAATTGGATCTGAACCCTGATAATAAAGTATAATAAAGGAATGGCCAAGAAAGCACACCAATGCCTCTACTTCCCTAGAAGGCTTAGGAAGGTTAACATGTCCGCAACAACTCTCACCAACCTCTACAGATATGCAGGAGAGAGCATTTTATCAGGATACATCACAGCTTGGTTTGGGAACAGCTTCATCCAAGATCGCAAGAAATTGCAGAGAGTTGTGGGCACAGCCCAGACCCATCACACAAACCAACCTCCCTTCCATTACACGAACCAACCTACTTCCAAACGCTGCCTCGGCAAGGCCGCAACCATAATCGAGGACGAGTCGCACCCCGATCACTCCTCTTCTCCCCTCTCCCATCAGGCAAGAGGTGCAAAAGTGTGAAAACACACACCTTCAAATTCAGGGACATTTTCTTGTCTGCTCTTATCGGGCAAATGAACCATCCTATCAACAACTAGAGAGCGGTCCTGAGCTACCATCTACCTCACTGGAGTCCCTCGGACTATCTTTAATCTGACTTTACTGGACTTTATCTTGCACTGAGCATTATTCCCTTTATCCTGTATCTGTACACTGTGGATGGCTCGATTGTAATCACGTATAATCTTTCCGCTGACTGGATAGCACGCTACAAAAAGCTTTTCACTGTACTTCGGTACGTGACAATAAACTAAACTAAACTATACAGTTGTGCTTGTTTTGCCAAGATTAAAAGATTTATAACCATATTAAAATGATGGTGCAACATTCCGAACAGCGTGAACATTGCCTGTGTTTGCCAAGGCAGTCAGGATCCCGAAAGCAATGATCTAACATAATAATCATGGCCAGATGGAAGACAATCATGCACAGTAAACTCAGCCCAAAAATTAACTGCGTAAAATGTTTAAAGCTGCAACACCTGATTGCAATTCCCTGCAGTTCGCCAACTGAGTTCTTTATCCGTAACCTCTTTCCCAGTCTACTGCCTGAGAGATTTGGAGTATTGTGAGCAGTTTTGCACCCCATATTCGAGGAAGGATGCGCTGGCGTTGGCGAGGGTACAGAGGAGGTTTACGAGACTGATCTCAGGAACGAATGAGTTAACCTATGATGAGCGTTTGACAGCACTGGGCCTGTACTCGCTGGAGTTTAGAAGGATGAGGGGGAACCTCATTGAAACTTAACGGCTAGTGAAAGGCCTGGATAAAGTGGATGTGGAGAGGATGTTTCCACTAGTGGGAGAGTGTAGGACCAGAGGCCATAGCAGAATAAAAGGACGCACCTTTAGTAGAGATGAGGAAGAATTTCTTTATAAAGAGGGAGGTGAATCTGTGGAATTCATTGCCACAGACGTCTGTGGAGGGTGTTAATGGAAAATTCTAAGGTGGAACTTGACAGATTCTTGATTAGTAAGGGGGGGCCAGGGGTTATGGGGAGAAGGCAGGAAAGTGGGGTTGAGAGGGAAAGATCGATCAGCCATTGTTGAATGGCAGAGTAGACTTGATGGGCCTAACGGCCTAACTCTGCTCCTATAACTGGAACTTATGAACTTATGACAGATAATGGTGTAGGAAGGTGCAGATGCTGGTTTATACCGAAGATAGACACAAAATGCTGGTGTAACTCAGTGGGTCAGACAGCATTTCTGGACAAAGGAATAGGTAACGTTTTGTGTCAAAACCCATCTTCAGACTGAGAGTCAGGGGAGAGGGAAACTAGAGGTATGAAAAGGTTCGGGCACCAAGGAAAGGTGGAGCCCACAATGATCCTTTGTTGGCTGTGGAAGATGTGTAATGAAGGCATATATGGATGCAAACTGTGGAACTAGCAGGGACACTATGGTGGGGGAGGGCAAGAGAGAGAGGGCATGCAAGGGTTACTTGAAATTAGATAAATCAATAATCATATCGCTGGGTTGTAAGCTGCCCATGCAAAAGATGATAAAGGCCTGAATTTCCATAGTACCTTTCACAAACTTCCAGAACTTTTCACCCAATATAGTCCGTGTAGTCACTGGTTTAAGTTTAGGTTTATTATTGTCACATGTACCGGAGTACAGTGAAAGGCTTTGCTTTGCATGCTGTCTAATCTCGAGTCCCATAGGTAGAGCAATGTGGAAGATACAGAGTGCAGAATATAGTTCTCAACATTGTAGCACATCAGTTCCATAGACAAAGTCCACTGTCCGCAATGGGGTAGAGGTGAATCGGACAGTATCCTGGCTTATGGAAGGGCCGTTCAGAAGCCTGATAACAGAGGGGAAGAAGCTGTTCCCGTGTCTGGTGGTGTGCACGTTCAAGCTTCTGCATCAAACTGTCACAATGCCCAGTAATGGAAAACCCTGGTTCAACAGGGATATACAACTTCTTCGCAAAAAGAAAAATGCAGCCTACACCAATGGAAACAGTGACCAATACAAAATAGACAAAATATGAACTCAGGTCTGCAATACGGAAGGCAAAATTAGCTTATTCAAAGAAATTGGAACAACAATTCAAAACTCAAAATTCAAGAGAAGTCTGGAAAAATCTACAGAAGATGACGGACTACAAAAAACGTCCTGTTCCCATCTCAGATGAGGATCCGGACTTATCGGAAAAATTGAACACTTTTTATGCACGGTTTGATAATGTCACCCCGCCATCCATGCCTCCCCCTCCACCTAACTCAGCACCATTCACCATCTCTGAGGAGGTGGTGAGGGCGGCCTTCAAAAATCTTAATAAAAGAAAAGCGGCGGGGCCAGACGACCTCAGCCCCGCTGCTCTTAACCACTGTGCAGCTCAGCTGGCTCCTGTGTTCACCTCCATCTTTAACACTTCCCTCAGCCAATGTAGAGTCCCGCAGTGTTTTAAACCATCCATTATCATCCCTGTGCCCAAGTCCTCCAAGGTGAGCTGTCTGAACGATTTTAGACCTGTTGCACTAACATCAGTTGCCATGAAGGCCTTCGAGCACATAGTCCTCACCCATCTGAAAACATACACTGTCCCCATCATGGACCCTTTTCAATTTGCTTATAGCGCCAACCGGTCTGTGGAGGATGCTATCAACTTAGCTCTTCACTACTCCCTACATCATTTGGAATCACCGAACACTTACGCACGCATCCTGTTTATAGATTTTAGCTCGGCCTTTAATACTATACACCCAATTAAACTCTACAATAAACTGTTGGACATGGGCATTCACCTAGCCATGTGCCATTGGATTTTACATTTTCTGACAAACAGACAACAAAGAGTCAAGGTGGGTGAAAAAATCTCCAGCCCTCTGACTCTCAATACAGGAGCCCCTCAAGGGTGCATTCTGTCACCTCAGCTCTTCTCACTTTACACCAACAACCTCACATCCCAATGCAGCTCAGTTAAAATTTTCAAATATGCAGACGACACAACAATAATTGGCCTCATCTCAGACAACAATGAATCACAATACCATCAAACAGTGGACAGCGCAGTCAAATGGTGCGCAGAAAACAACCTCCAGCTTAACACCTCAAAAACCCTAGAAACCCTAGATTTCAGACGCAAACAAAACCTCAAACCCCCGGTCCATGTCAACTCCCATCCCATAACCTCCACGGACTTATTTAAGTTTCTGGGCACCTATATCTGCAATAATCTAAAATGGCACATCAATGCAGCCCACATCATCAAGAAAGGACAACAACGCCTAGACTTCCTCAGACAGCTCAAAAAGTTCAGAGTCCACAAACACCTCCTGGTCCGCTTCTATCAATCCATCATTGAAAGCATCATCACCTCCTCTATCACAGTCTGGTACGGAAACACTGACAGTCATTCACTACATAGAATACAGCGCATTGTCTCCAAGGCCTCTAGGATTATCAATTCTCCCCTCCCCTCAATCCATTCCATTTACCTCCAACGTACCTCAAAACAGGCAACAAAGATCATCTCGAACCCCTCCCATCCAGCAAACCACCTTTTCCAGTCTCTCCCTTCAGGGAGGCGCCTTAGGTCACTTGCTACAAAATCCACCCGTTTTAAAAACAGTTTTTTCCCCTCAGCAATAAGAACACTTATTTCCCTCCAATAACTTTTTGACTTGATGTATACAGTGTCTTGTCTATGGTTTTTATGGTTTTTGTCTGTTCTTTTGCACTATGTATTGTTGGTGAGATTTGTGATTTGTGATGTGGTATGGATGCACTTTATTATTATGATTTGTGTTGTTATTAGTGTTAATGTGACTAAAGCAGTGTACCATCATGTACCGAACCCAAATACCACCAACCCTGGTCGTGTGGCAAATAAAGATTCTATCTATCTATCTATCTATCTATCTTCTTCCGGACGAGAGCAGGGAGAAGGAATGATTAGGGTGGGACAAGTCTTTGATGGTGTCGGCTGCTTTTCCGAGGCAGCGTGAGGTGTAGATGGAGTCAATGGTGTGGGTTCTGGACCGTGTAATGGACTGGACCACATCTACAACTCTCTACAATTTCCTGCGGTTTTGGGCAGAGCTGTTGATAAACCAAGCTGCGATGCAAGCCGACAGTACGCTTTCTATGGTTACAGCTGAGGAGTTTATAAAAGTCATTGCCGAGTTTCCTTGGTCTCCTCAGGAAGTAGAGGCGTCTGTGTGCCTTCATGGCTGTCGCATCAATACAGTTAATCCATGAAAGATTGTTGGTCATGTTAACTCCAAGGAACGGTTGTTAAACAGCGATTCAGACGCAATAACATCCCACTTGCAGCATGTTTAAGAAGGAACTGCAGATGCTGGAAAATTGAAGATAGACAAAAATGCTGGAGAAACTCAGCGGGTGAGGCAGTCTTTGCCACGAGGAGCAGCACCAACACCCACTTGCAGCTTGATAGGATAACCAGATTAATGATGTAATTGAGGCTTAAATGTTGACCAGAACACCAGTGATCTTACAAATATATGAAGTAGAACATTCAGCCGCTTGATCTGACCCCTTGGTAACCTTTCATTCCCGTACTTATCAACAATTTTTCTACCTCTGCTTTATAAATATTCAAAATACTCTGCTACCATCGAGGGAGTTGAGGGAGTTCCAAAGACTCGTTTTACTTTTAAATTTTTTTTTTTTAATTTTAAATTTTATTTTTATTAGAAGTAAGTACAATAATGTAGTACATAAGTACTTAATACACACTGAGATTTTACAGTTCATGTACAACTTCTTATTTTTAATTTAACAATAAAACAGAAAATGATGAAAGGAAAGATAGAGGAAGAGAGAGTATCGTAAGAAGTGGTGATAGTGTTAGTGCGTGAAATAGTAAAGAAAGCCCGAAGAAAGAAACAGGTAAACAAAAAGGTAGAAAAGGGTGAAGAGAAAAAAAGAAAGGAGAGAAGAAAATAGAAAAAAAAAGAAGGAAATAAAAAGAAAGAAATTAAGAGCGATATACCTATTTAATATCTTTACCCACCCCTCACCCGGTTCTGCAACATTTAATTTCTACGGTTGTGTTGCACCATATGCTTGTAAAAAGTCGATAAAAGGAGACCAAATCATTAAGAATTGGTCTGCTTTGCCTGATAGGAGGAATCTCATTTCTTCAAGATGTAACGTTTCCAACATATTTGAGATCCACATTTTAAGCGATGGTGTAGCTGCGTTTTTCCAAAATTTAAGTATGAGGTTTTTTTGCCGTTATTAAGCCATGATTAAAGAGAGATTTTTGAAACATATTTAGCTTACTTCCATCTTCCATTGATCCGAAGATAATCAGTTCTGTGTTGGGGTTCAGTTTTATATTAAATAATTTTGTAAAAATTCCAAACATTTCATTCCAGAATTTATGGAGATTTGTGCAGGAGACAAAAGAATGTGTTATAGTGGCATTTTGAGATAAGTATATGTCACAAATGGGGAAGACATTTGGAAACATTTTATTCAGTCTAGTTTTCGAGTAATATAATCTATGTAAAATTTTAAATTGAATTAAGTTATGTCTTACATCAATCGAACATTTGTGTACATATAGCAAATATTTTTCCCATCTGTCTTTCGGAATTTTTATCAATAATTCTCGTTCCCATTCCTTTCTAATTGCTTCTGTCGCTGGTATTTCTATATTTTAAATGATATTATATAAATATGATATTAAATTGCTTGATTCTGCCTTTCTGTTCAATCCTTCGTCTAGTAAATCTGAGGTTAGTTCTCGTTTTAGTACGTTTTACTTTGAGTAAAATTTCTATAAGAAAGAAAAGTTAGCCTCATCTCTGTCGTAAATGGCTGGACATTTATTTGTAAGCAGTGATCACTAGTTCTAGATTCTCCCATAAGAGCAATTTTTGTCTCTACATTCATCTGTTGAGACTCATCAGGTTCTTAGATGTTTCATTGATGGGTTGGTGGTGGAGAGAGCCAACACCTTCGAGTATCAGGGCGTGCATATTTTAGTTTAGTTTACAGATACAGCAGGCAAACAGGCCCTTTGGCCCACCGAGTCCGCACCAACCAGCAATCCCCGCACATTTATGCCCCTAACCACTTAGGCGACTTTTTAGGCGACTGCAGGAGACTATGCGGTTGCCACATGTTCGCGGGTGATTGCCGGGGAGTCGCCTTCATGGTCGTGAGGAGTTCCCACATTCTGGGAACTAGTCGCGGTCTCATTATGGTCGCCGCAAATTTTTCAACATGTTCAAAAATTAGCGGCGACTAGAATGAAGGCACCATAGAGAGTAGCGAGAATTCTTGTGTCGTAGGTGGGTCGCCAGGAGGTCCTAGTGGGTTGCCAGGAGGTCGTAGGTTGTCGTAGGTTGTAGCCAGTGCTGAGCGGTGAATTTCATTGGCTCATTGGGAAAAAAAACCTAAGCAGTAGTTTTCAGAACCAAGGATAACCGACCGGTAATGTTAAGGTCCGTCTAGCTTCACAGCCGTGTATCTCTGGCTTCTTAAAAGTTGTCTCCACTCCTTCTCCCCCCTTCCCCCCCACCTTCTCCCCCCTCTTTTAAAGGACTTATGTGACCCTTCCCATACACTGTGCTTTCACCGTCTTAATTACAGCGCCAACCTTCCTGTTCATCGCGTGGCTTTGCAATGTGTGAATTTCACTCAGACAGCGCTCCCCCCGCTTGCCCTGTCCCCCGCCTACATAATGGCCTGGTGAAGGAAGCGATGTGTGTGTGTGTGTGCGTTCCACTCTGACAGTCGCCGTTCCCGTCGCCGGTTTTTCAGGCGACTGCCGGCGACTTGACAGTCTGAAAAATCGCCTAAGTGGGACAGGCCCATAACACGATCCTAACACACACTAGGGACAATTTACACTTATACCAAGCCAATCAACCTACAAACCTGTACGTCTTTGGAGTGTGGGAGGAAACCGAAGATCGCGGGGAAAAACCACGCGATCACGGGGAGAACGTACAAACTCCGTACAGACAGCACCCGTAGTCGGGATCGAACAGTCGTCTCCGGCACCGCAACTCTACTGTGCCGCCCTGGATGAGCTGAGCCGAAGGGCCTGATTCTGTATTCAATGACTCTCACTCTATGAAACAGGTGCATTGCCTGATTCCGATGAAGAATCATTGAACTGAAACATTAATTCTGAATCTCCCACCACGGGTTCTGCCTGACCTGCTGAGAATTTCCAGCATGTATCGCTTAATTTCATTATACCTTTCTTTTGATTAACAATCATTTTCACCACAATTAATGTTCTAAATTCAAAAGACTTCAATCCATCTGTAGCCATATTTTAACGTGCATTATACGACCCACTCATACCACCCAATATGTGACTCCAGCACGTTGTGTTTAACTGAATTGATTGTTTAATACGTTAATACATTCTCGACGCTGCTTTAATTGAAAATTAATTAACTTAAACTTACATTTGCACGTTCATAAGTCATAACTAGACCTAGCAGAATTAAGCCATTCAGCCCATCAAGTCTACTCCGCCATTCAATCATGGCTTATCCATCTTTCCCCCTCAACCCCATTCTCCTGCCTTCTCCCCGCACCCTTTGACACCTGTACTAATCAAGAATCTGTCAATCCGCCTGAAAATTATCCATTGACTTGGCCTCCTCAGCCGTCTGTGGCAATGAATTCCACAGATTCACCGCCCTCTGACTAAAGAAATTCCTCCTCATCTCCTTTCTAAAGGTATATCCTTTAATTCTGAGGCTGTGCAGTTAGACATTAGAAACATAGAAACATAGAAAGTAGGTGCGAGAGTAGACCACCAGGCCCATCGAGCCCGCACCGCCATTCGCTCATGGCTGAACACTAAACAGACACCCTTACCCACAAACAGTAGACACAAGACACAGAACACAAGACACTACCCTCCCCTTTATATCGCTATCACCCCTCTCCACCCCAAGAACCGCGTGATCTCCTGGGGGAGGCAAAAAAACGGATAAAAACCCAGGTCCAATTCGGGAAAAAAATCCGGGAAATTCCTCTCCGACCCCAATCCAGGCGATCGACACTTGTCCAGGAGATCACTCAGGTCTTACTATACTAACCATACCTAGGTCCATATCCCTGCCCTCTCCCCGTAGCCCCTTATCCCCTTGGCAGCTAAAAAACCATCTATTTTAGACTTAAATATATTTAATGTTTCTGCTTCCACTGCTCCCTGGGGCAATGAATTCCATAAATTAACCACCCTCTGGGTGAAGAAGTTCTTCCTCATCTCAGTTTTAAAAGAGCCCCCTCTTATTCTACAACTATGTCCCCTAGTTCTAGTTTCCCCGATCATTGGGAACATCCTCGGTGCATCCACCCGATCAAGGCCCCTCACGATCTTATATGTTTCAATGAGATCGCCTCTCATTCTTCTAAACTCCAAAGAGTAGAGTTCCAGCCTACTTAACCTTTCCTCATATGTCAATCCCCTCATTGCAGGAATTAATCTTGTAAACCTTCGCTGCACTGCCTCCAGGGCCAGTACATCCTTTCTTAAGTATGGACCCCAGAACTGTACACAGTATTCCAAATGTGGTCTCACTAATACTGTGTACAGCTGCAGCAAGACCTCCGTGTTTTTATACTCAATCCCCCTAGCAATAAAGGCCAAAACTCCATTGGCCTTCCTGATTGCTTGCTGCACCTGCATACTAACTTTTAGTGATTCATGTACTACTACCCCTAGATCCCTTTGCGTTGCATTACAACGCAGCTCCACCTCATTTAGAAAATAACTTGCCCTATCATTTTTTTTCCCAAAGTGAATGACTTTTTAGACTCTTTGGAATCTGAAGGAGGGTCATTCATCTGACTAACTGCAACTTTTTGTTTTGAAATAAAGACACAAGGTGCTGGAGAAGCTCAGCCGGTCAGGAGGCATTCGTGACGGGAATGGATGAGCGACCTTTCGGGTCGGGACCCTCCTTCAGATTCCAAAGAGTCTAAAAAGATCCTGGATACAGAATCTAGGAAAGGCTCCCAAAGCGAGATGTTGCCTCCACAGATGCTGCCTGACCCGCTGTGTTAACTTACATTTTGTGCTTAACTTAGCTATATTTATTCTTTAATCTGTTATTACTATCATGATTGCATGATTGTAATCATGTATTGTCTTTCCGCTGACTGGATAGCATACCTCGACAAGGCCACCAGCATAATCAAGGCTCAGTCTCACCCTGGACACTCCCTCTTCCCCGCTCTCACACCAGGCAAAAGGTACAGAAGTGTGAAAAAGCACACCTCCAGATTCAAGGACAGTTTCTTCCCAGCTGTTATCAAGCAACTGAACCATCCTATCACCAACTAAAGAGGGGTCCAGAGCTACCATCTCTACCTCATTGGAGACCCTCGGACTATCTTTAATTAGACTTTGCAGGACTTACCTTGAACTAAACGTTATTCCCTTGATCCTGTATCTGTACACTTTGGACAGCTTGACTTCTAATCATGGATAGTCTTTCCGCTGACTGGAAAGCATGTGACAAAAAAGCTTTTCACTGTACCTCGGTACACATGAAAATAAAATAAACTAATGCTCTCTAGAGTTGTTGCCTGACCCACTGAGTTCCTCCAGCACTTTGTGTCTTGCTTTGTTAACCAGCATCTGCAGTTCCTTGTACCAACCTTCCGCTCTGGTTGAGGTGTCAACATCATACGATCTGGATCATCCGTCAACATCAGCCTTGTTAAATCAAGCCAGTTTTCTAATTCTCCTGTTTCGAGAATTTTTCACAGCTTGCTTGTATTCAGAGCATCATTTTGCTGCTGCAGACTTTCAACTCTTAAGTGGCCAAGAGTCATAGACTTCTAAAAGCAAATGCAGTAAATATATATTTATTTAAAATGGTAGAAAATAAACTGCCGAGTAAACACGACATGGAAAAAGTTGGGGGATTTCCAGTACAGCTACACAGTATAAGTTACCATTGAATTGAATTGAAAGAGTCAGGCCCCTTCAGCCCACTGGGTCAACATCGACCATCGATCACCTGTTCACACTAGTTCAATATTATCCCACTTTCTCATTCACAGCCTACACACAAGGAACAATTTACAGAGGAACAATTAAACTACAAACTCTCATGTATTTGGAGTGTGGGAGGACACTGGAGCACTTGGATAAAATCCACAGTCACAGGGAGAAAGCATGATGAACATTTGTTGGCTCGGCCTGTACTTGATGGAGTTTAGAAGGATGAGGGGGCACCTCATTGAAACTCACCAAATAGTGAAAGGCCTGGATAGAGTGGATGTGGAGAGGATGGTTCCACTAGTGGGAGTCCAGGACCAGAGGGCATAGCCTCAGAATAAAAGGATGTACCTTTAGAAAGGAGATGGAGGAATTCCTTTAACGAGAGGGTGGTGAATCTATGGAAGTCATTGCCACAGACGGCTGTGGAGGCCAAGTCATTGGATATTTTTTAAATGGAGTTTGACAGATTCTTGATTAGTATGGGTGTCGGGGGTTACGGGGTTGAGGCAGGAGAATGGGGTTGAGAGGGAACGATAGATCAGCCATGACTGAATGGCGGTGTAGACTCGATGGGACAAATGGCCTCATTCTGCTAGGCCTAGTCATGACTTATTAAGTTATGAAGGTGGAAATTCCGCACATGGACAGCACCCGAGAACAGGATTGAACATGGGTCTCGGGCGCTGTGAGGCTGCGTCTCTGCCAGCTGTGCCAATGTGCAGCCATGTAGTGCACAGGCTTGCACCATGCTGTACGTTAGCTGTTCAGTGTCACAGAATCATAGTCAAAAAGTCAACCAGGCTCTTCAGCTCAACTTGCCCACGCCTACCAATATGCCCCATCTACAGGAGTTCCATCTGCCTGCATTTGGCACATATCCCTCTAAATCTATCCTATTGATGTACCTACCTAAATATTTCAAGCATTGAGATAGTCCCTGCCTCAACTACCTCCTCCAGAAGCTCGTTCCATGCACCCACCACCCTTTGTGTGAAAACGGTACCCCTCAAATACCTACTAAAGCTTCCCCCCGCCCCCGACCTTAAACCTGTTTTATCCATTTCTGTAAAACAGTTCACCTGGTGTCTTGCTACAAGCCATTGTTGTTGGTGTTACATGTTTTTATACCCCCTGATAGAATAGACTATGCCATCTGCTAATACACTCTCACATGCAATAGTAAATGTCAAGTATTGATGTATTCCCAGGTCTATCCTTTTATTAATATATTGTCAGATAGTATAGTATTTGTCATGTGTTAATATATCCTCAGACAAAATGTCATACTTTTTCTATTTGTATAATGTCAGACACAGCGGAGTATTTCATGCCTTAGCATTCCGTCAAATGCACGATGCATGTGAAGATTAAAAGATATTTGGGGATGTTATTCATCAAAAGCATTGGGAGATCTGGAACTCGCTCTCTGAAATGGCAATGGGGACAGGGAATGTAGGATGAACACTTGAAGTACTGCAAGTTAAAGGACTACGAACTGAGAGATGAGGAAATGAGATTAACCTGACCATCTTCACTTCTGGCTAGAACAGACCTGATGGGCCGAATGGTCTCTGCCTTTACCGGGTTCATGGTGATTTAATTATTGTTCACGTTTGGGTTCGAAGGACAAGCATTACTTCATCCTCAAAGATTGGCAATGAAACTATTGGCCAAAATAAATGCACACTAATGCCTCTACTTCCTCAAGAGACTGAAGAAGTTTGGTCTGTCTCTCTAATAAATCTTTCTACAAGTTAAGTTTCAGTTTTAATTTGGAGATAGAGTGCAGAAATAGGCCCTTCGGCCCACCAACTCCATGCCAACCGGTGATCACCCATACACTACTTTAGTTTAATTTAGTGACTCACCCTATATTCTTAAGACACTTACTTTATGTTTTGTTTAGAGGTACAGTGTGGAAACAGACCCTTCGCAATCCCCCCCCTCCCCCCACCCCACCCCCACGCCGACCAATGATCACTCGTACACTAGTTCTATCCTTCACACTAGGGACAATTTACAGAAGCCAAATTAACCTACAAATCGGAACATCTTTGGAACGTGGGAGGAAACCGGAGTACCTAGAGAAAGCTAGCACATCTTTCCTCAAATATGGGGTCCACTACTGCTCACATTACTCCAAATGTGGTCAGACTGGTGCTTTATAAAGCTCAGCATTACATCCCTGTTTTTATATTCTTCCTGAAATAAATGTTAGCATTGCATTTGCATGCTCTTCCCAGAGAAGGACCTATCGCCATCCGATACAATCACTCTACTCTTATAAATCTCTATTCTACCTGTAAGTATAGACCTTCCCATTTGCTCTGTCTATTGTACTTGAGTTGGTCCTGAATATTTTTATGCATGGTATATCTTGTCTGTGTAGATAGCACGCAAAACAAAGCTTGTAACTGTACCTCAGTACATGTGACAGTAATGAATCGAAACTTAAACCTTATTATATCGAATTTGACTGGATCGCACGTGAGCAAATGCTTTTCACTGTATCTCGGTACATGTGACAATAATAAATCATCATCATCATCATCGTTGAAAACATCAACGGGCACGGTACCTTACAATGCCTTAAATTACAGTGATCGCAACTTCTACTGAAGTGTGGATGGCCGTTGGCTCGCTAGGAGTTCATCCGCCCTTTGACAGGTCTTGTTTTTGGTCCTGCTGAGGGTCCACAGCCCCCTCCTCACCTGGCAAACCAAGTGGGATAGACGGTTTAGTCGCCAACTATCCGACCTTGGAGCAGATAGCATGGGATTACATGGTACCCGTGGCGGGGGGAACTCCCACCGACCTGACCTTAGGTAATAAACCAATACCAATAAATGGGAATTGGTGCAATGTAAACAGCCTGCCGAAAAGCACCGGCAAAAATATTGGTCTTCCAACCAAATGTGACAGATTGGCGGTGAAATCAGATGAGGTGTAAATTACTATATGAGTGCATTGTTCCCCATTCCTTTCTGAAAGGAATTGGCTGCTGGGGGGGGAAATGATTTAATTGTGCAAATAACAAAACTGAAGGCACCAGAAAGTATTCTAGAGTCAGATATTGATTTAATAAAAAATATTATGACTTTGGAAGATGGATCAGATGAGATTTCCAGCAACAACATTCAATCTCGGAAAACTCATAATGACCTTTATGTAACACCATTACAATTCATTGATTGATATGTATAAATTAAAATTAATTGAATTTGACTCTTACGAACATACATTAGTGGAATTTTATGATCACTTTTCTCGTCCAGGTCTCAGCACTTTTCTTAAAGTCTGGTAACTCTAGAATAACCTTGTATTCTCCTCCCAGTTTCTGGTCTGCTGTGGATATAATAGTGATTGGTCTCTTGTCTAATTGACTTCACTGTAGTCTTCTGAACTTCTCAGCTACTCAGCTAAACTGAACTAAACCAAACTAAACTAAACTAAACCAAACTAAACTAAACTAAACTATACTAAACTAAATTAAACTAAACTAAACTAAATTAAACTAAACTAAACTAAACTCAACTAAACCAAACCAAATAAAACCAAACTAAACCTTCCCCCAGCCTCTTTTTCCCTCCGTCACTCCCCCCCCCCCCAATCAGTGTGAAGGTGGGTCTCGACCCAAAACCTCACCTTTCCATGTGTAGAAAGGAACTGAAGATGATGGTTTATACCGAAGATAGGCACAAAGTGCTGGAGTAACTAAGTGAGACAGGCAGCATCTCTGGAGGAAATGGATGGGTGATGATTCGGGTCGGGACCCTTCTTGTCTGAAGAAGGGTTCTGACCAAAAACGTCACCCATCCTTTTTCTCCAGATATGCTGCCTGTCTCGCTTACTTACTCCAACACGTCACCTATCCATGTTCTCCAGAGTTCATGAACATGTTCATAAGTTATGGGTGCAGAATTAGGTATTTCAGCCCATCAAGTCTACTCCACCATTCAATCATGGCTGATCTATCTTTCCCTTTCAATTCCATTCTCCTGCTTTCTCCCCGTAACCCCTGATGTGCTTACTAATCAAGAATCTGTCAAACTCTGCCTAAAAAATATCAATTGGCCAGGCCTCCACAGCCGTGTGTGCCAATGAATTCCACAGATTCACCATTCTCCGGCTAAAATTACTCCAGCACTGTGTCGAGTTCAGTAACCATAGATGGGCAATTAAGAGTCTTTATTAGCTAATGTTAATGGGAATCTGATCTTCAGTTACCTTGGACCTAGAGTGAGCGAAGATATACACTGCTTAGTTTAGCTTACTTTAATTTACAGATACAGCGCGGAAACAGGACCTTCAGCCCACTGAGTCCATGCCGACCATCGAACCCCGCACACCAGCACTATCCAATACACCAGGGCCAATTTGAAGCCAATTAATCTACAAACCTGTACAACTTTGGAGCGTGGGAGGAAACCGTAGAACGCGCGAATACCCTACGCGGTCACAGGGAGAATGTACAAACTCCATACCGACAGAACCTGTGGTCAGGATCGAACCTGGGTCTCTAGTGCCGTGAGGCTGCAACTCTACCGCTGGGCCACTATGCCGCTCGCTGCAAGAGAGGCAGTGATGTGGAATTCCTCTCACTCTTCTTCCTCAGTGACATAATGTACTGAAACAATAACAGCCTGGTGTGCGTGTGCAGGGAAAGAAAAATGCTGGGGGCAATTTTAAGAACTCTTGAAAGCCCACCTCGTTCAATTGCAAGGGCAAGAGGTTAATGATTGCACGAGATTTATTACTGCCTATATCTTGCTGTTAGCTCGAATTTTGGAAATTGCTTTCAGGCTGGCTGCCAATGTAGCAGACAGGGGAGGAAATTATTACTCCCTGACTGAGTGCAATGGGCAGTGAGACAGGATTTCCCATTGAACTTTCAATTCATAAGTTCATAAGATCTAGGAGCAGAATTAGGGCATTTGGCCCATCAAGTCTACTCCGCCATTCAATCGTGGCTGATCTATCTTTCCCTCTCAACCACATTTTCCTGCCTTGTCCCCATAACCCTTGACACCCGTACTAATCGAGAATCCGTCAATCTCCGCCTTTAAAATAGCCATTGACTTGGCCTCCACAGCCGCCTGTGGAAATGAACTCCACAGATTCACCACCCCCTGACTTAAGGAATTCCTCCTCATCATTTCAATTATATTACATTATGTTACAATTGCCATTCCAATTGTCATTCAACAGAATAAATAAGACGATATCCTTCTTAAACGAAGATTACGGTTCTTCTGGTGACATATTTAAATAGTACAGATTTTAACAAATGGTTGGCAAACTTGAGTAAAAGAAGGGGTGAGGGGGGGGGGGGGGAGACTCATTGGCGTAATTTATCCAATGTTTGGGAAGCTGATTAGTTTCAATGGGATAATTTATGAGAACATCTAAAGATGCTTCTGCTTAGGATAATTCATGCTGATATTTAGGTTTTGGGATAATTATGCTAATATTGAGAAGCTGATTGGGTCTGTTGCTGCAAGTAAGAATGTCATTGTTCTATCCGGGACATATGGTAATAAAACACTTGACGGGAGAATTTATGCAGTTCCTTGTTTCTACTCCACAATTTGTGTACATACTGGGTCAATATTTAGATCATTTGTGATCATTTGGGCTAATATTAGGAAGTTGGTGGGGTTCATTGGAGTAACATGTAAAGATTGAGGCCCATCTGGATAATTTATGCTAATTCAGAGTTTTCTGTGCAATGGAAGGAACTGCAGTTGGTGGTTTACACCGAAGATAGACAAAAACATGCTGGAGTAACTCAATGGGTCAGGCAGCATCTCTGGTGAAAAGGGATGGGTGACGTTTCCGGTCGGGACCCTTCTTCTCCGTATGTATGTCAGAGTAATGTGTGTCTTTCTGCTGACTGGTTAGCATGAAACAAAAGCTTTTCACCGTACCTCGGTACACAGGGTCACAGAGTCATAGTGTGACACAGTGTGGAAACAGGCCCTTCGGCCCAACTTGCCCACACCTGCCAACATGTCCCAGCTACACTAGTCCCACCTGCCTGTGCTTGGTCCATATCCCTCCAGACCTGTACTATCCATGTACCTGTCTTACTGTTTCTTAAGAGTTGGGATAGTCCCAGCCTCAACTCCCTCATCTGGCAGCTTGTTCTATACACCCACCACCCTTTGTGTGAAAAGGTTACCCCTCAGATTCCTATTAAATCTTTTCCCCTTCACCTTGAACCTAAGTCGTGATTCCCCTACTCTGGACAAGAGACTCCGTGCATCTACCCGATCTATTCCTCTCTTGATTTTATACATGTGACAATAAACTAAACTGCATCCATAGAAACCGTTTACTTCGCTCTCTCTCTCTCTCTCACTCTCTCTGCTGCAAAAACTTGAAGCTGATGGATTTGTTGACATGCTGGAGTATGTTTACATACTGCTGCCGGGGCATTGTGCCAAACGTCAGCCTCTGAAGTTTATTGTAAGCGGGTTCCACGCGCCTTTTTAATGAGTTAAGACGTGGGTCGTTGCAAAGTGAAAGATTACAACGCACCGTCGCTTTCCCCCCTGTATCTGCACAGACATTACCGCCCAAACCTCTGAGTCATGAAGCAGTTCATTGAACAGATAAAATGTATGATGTCTCTCGATTCAGACATAATTAAAGGGAGCAAACATTCCCCATGGAATAGATTACGCAGTTAGCACGACTCTTTAACCCATTAGCTGTCCAGCTAATGCTGCACTCTCTTTCTTACAACTACCAAGCCATTAAATACTACTTTCTCCAAATAAGCTGCGACCTTCATAGACTTGGGGGGCATTGTTTTTGTCTGCACTATTATTGTTTGTCTTTTTTATATTTTATATTTAATTTTATATTTTATATTTGCTTTTTTTATATTTTTATATTCTCCAAAATAAGCTCTGACCATCGTTTTTGTCTTTGCACTATTAACGATTGTATATATATATATATATATAGACATTATAATATATGTATAACACAACAGTTCAGTATATATATATGTGTGTGTGTGTGTGTGTGTGTGTGTGTGTGTATGTATCTGTGTGTGTCTGTGTATGTGTGTGTGTGTGTCTGTGTGTGTGAGTGTGTGTGTGTGTATGTATGTGTCCGTGTGTGTGAGTTTGTGTGTTTGTCTGTGTGTATGTATGTGTGTGTGTGCATGTGTGTATGTATGTGTGTGTCTGCGTGTATGTATGTGTGTGTGTCTGTGTGTGTGTCTGTGTGTATGTATATGTATGTGTGTGTATGTATGTGTGTGTATGTATGTATGTGTGTGTGTGTATGTGTGTGTATGTGTGTATAAACATACAAAGACACAAAAAATATATGGATACACACATAAACAAACACACATATGTATACATATATGTTTATATACGGAAATGTTTTGTTGTTTATAATGGCGTCGTTTACAGGGTACTATGTTTAGCCATCTGTTGTGCTGCTGCGAGTAAGATTGTCATTGTTCCCTTTCGGGACACATGACAATAAAACTTGATTCTTGAGGCTTAAAGAGATCAGGGGCGGCACAGTGAGTGGTAGAGCTGCTGCCTCGCAGAACCAGAGACGCGGGTTCGATACTGCCTGTGTGTGCAGTTTGTACGTTGTGTGATTCTCTGCGACTGAGTGGGTTTTCTCCGGGTGCTCCGGATTCTTCCCATATCCCGATGACGTGCGGGTTTGTAGGTTAATTGTCTTCGGTAACATTGTCCCTAGTGTGTAGAACACGGGATGACATTGAAGTGGTTTGTGTTCACTGGTGATCGATGGTCGGCGTGGACTCGGTGGGCCGATTGGCGATGTTCCATGCTGTATACTTCAAACAATCAATAGTTGGCTGCAAAGGAGCGTTGTCCTTGACAGATCCCACTCGACCCGTTGAGTTCTCCCTGCAGTGTATTTATTTTGTTGCCGCAACTATTATAATTTCTCAATATGTAGATTAGGAAAGGAGAAAGAACGAGTTAAGAGGGCAGGGCGAATCAAGAAACCTGAATCTTGACCAAAACACACCAAGTGCTGGCGGAACTCAGCGGGTCGGGCAGCATCTGTGGAGGGAATGTACAGGCGACGTTTCGGTTCGGGACCCCCTATTCGGCGGGCGTGGATCTAGAACAAAGGGTTTAACAATCCATAACAAAAGATGTGGTCTCGCCTGGCGAATGCTTCACCGGTTTAAATTCGGGTAGAGTCATAGATTCATACAGCGCGAAAACTGGCCCTTCGGCCCAACTTGTCCATGCCGACCAAAGTGCCCCGCCTACGCTAGTCCCACCTGCCAGCGTTTGGCCCATGTCCCTCTACACCTGATATCGGAACCCCCTAAATCAGTCTGAAGAAGGGTCCCGATCCGAAACGTCGCCTATCCATGTTCTCCAGGGATGCGGCCAGTCCTGCATCTCCAGCAATTATAGTTACTCCAGCACGTTGTGTCTTGTTTTTGTAAACCTGCACCCGCAGTTCCTTGTGTCCACTCTACCCATCAACCTATCCTATCCATGTGCCTCTCCGAGGTAAACCATCCTTATCTTGTGTCCGTTGTACGTAATTAAATAATCTTACACTCTCGTTTCCCCCCTTATTGTAAACAGTGTACGTGCTGGGACAGGTGGGCGGTGTGAGTCTCACGGTTGTTGTAGCAGTCCCTTGCCCGGAGTTTGTACCTCCCGGCCTGAGCCGACGCCGCGTTTGCCGACGATATCTCGGTTTCAGCTAAAAAAAAATACACACAAATGGCCAAAAAAAGGACATTTCCTCTCTCTATTTGTGCTGACAAGCAACCTTGCAGCGAGACGTCTGGCCTTGACACTCAGTTCTTGATCCTAAACACAAACACACTGCAAGGAGACTCTCCCCCTCTCTCCCTCTCTCCCTCTCGCGCTCTCTGACTCACATTCTCTCTCTCTTTCGTCTCTCTCCCGAGTCCCACTCTCCGCTTATCGTCGCCTCCCTTGGCTACACCACGATATCCCCTTCCTTCTCTCCTCCTGTCTCTCTCTCCTTCACCGTGCCTTTGCCCGACTCCCTTTTCAGCGATTCTCTATCTGTCTATCTATCTATCTATCTATCTATCTATCTATCTCTCTCTCTCTCTCTCTCTCTCTCTCTCTGTGCCTCTGTTATAGACAGTGATTTTTTAACTTTCATTCCGTGAAGCGAGAGGGGGGGGGGTGTTTGGAGATTAAAAGCTGTCCCCTCTCCGCTGATTGGAGACAGGGGGCTGTGTAAGTGCCTAGATGCTCCCCCTCCCCTCCTCCTTCCCCCTTCTCCCGGTGCAGGCTGGAGTACACAGGTCTGTATACCCTCCTCTCTTATCCCCCCCCCCCCCAAATCTCTCTCTCTCTCTCTCTCTCCCCCTCTCCCTCACTGGAGAAAGGGAGGGAGTGGCAATGTAGCGGGGAGTCACCATTACTCCTCCTATTCAGGGGAGGGGAGAAGACAGAGCGTGTGTGTGTGTGTGTGTCTGCCTGCCTGCCTCTCCGCCTCTCCCTCTCTCTGTCGACTCAGCTTTCATCGCTGCTTTGCAGACGCCACAAGCGGACTCCCCGGTCACGTCTCCGCCGGGCCCCAGTTTCCTGATGGATCGATGTCTTGCCGTCGGTGAGCCGCTGGCAGGATAAGAGACGGAGGGGGATTGTTGGCTGGGGAGGGGTGGGGAGGGGAGAGACACAGACATACAGACAGACAGACAGATAGGGAGAGGGACGCACACACACACACACACACACACACACACACACACACACACACAGTCACACTGCGCCAAGCAGATGAGAGGGAAGCTTCAAGACTGGCCGTGGAGAGCGGTTTCCAAATGACACGGCGCTGATCGCACCGGCCCGAGCCGTCTCCCTCCTCCCTCCGCTCCTCTCCCTCCTTCCCCTCGTTTGTTTTTCTCTCCTTTCCCTCCCCCTCCGCCTTCCAGCACCCTCCTTCCTCCCTCTCCCCGTGTTTGTCTCCTATCGCCCTTCTTCCTGCCCTCCTCCCTACCTCTGTCTCCAAAAACCTCTTCCTCCCCGCCCCACTGTCCCGAACCCCCCTCTCATCCGCTCCCTCCTGCCTAACCTTCGCTCCCATCACCAACACCCCGTCTCTCTCTCTCTCTCTCTCTCTCTCTCTCTCTCTCTCTCTCTCTCTCTCTCCATCCCTCCTCACTCCCTCTTTCTCTCGCTCCCTCTCTCCTCTCCCTCTCCCTCCCTCTGTCCCCTTCTCATCACTTTCCCCCTCTCCCCTTCTCTTCCCCCTCCATCGCTCTCTCTTCGCTCCCTCGCTCCCCCCCTTCTCTCTCCCCTGTCTCTCTCTCCATCGCTCCCTCCTTCTCTCGCTCCTTCTCTCTATCCTTCTCTCTCTCCTCCTCTCTCTCCTTCTCTCCTTCTCCCCACTTCTCTCTCCTTCTCTCTCTCCTCTCTCCTTCTCTCCTCTCCTTCTCTCCCCTGTCTCTCTCTCCTTCTCTCTCTCCTTTTCTCTCTCCTTCTCTCCTCTCCTTCTCTCCCCCCTTCTCTCCCTCCCTCTCCCTCCCTCTCCCCTTCTCTCCCCCCTTCTCTCCCTCTCTCTCCCCTTCTCTCCCTCCCTCTCCCCCCTCCCTCTCCCCCCTTCTCTCCCTCCCTCTCCCCTTCTCTCTCCCCTTCTCTCTCCCTCGCTCCCCCTGTCTCTCCCCCATCCACCCTCTCCCTCCCCTGCCCCCGCTCGACAATGCTGCCGCGAAGGTTCCGAGTGTTGATCGTCACCGTGTTGCTGGTCGGGGGCACCATGCACATCCTGACCGACCTGCTGCCGAGGCTGGAGAGGCGGGCGACGGCGGGGGAAGCCGGAGCGGGAGCCCCGGGAGCCGGGGCCGGGGCTGGGGCTGGGGGAGGCGGCTGCCCCTGTCACCACCGGCCGCAGGGCTGGGACAAACACACTCTGCGGATCCTGCAGGACTTCAGCAGCAGCGACGCCGCTCCAGCCGCCTCCAACCGCAGCGGCAAGAGGCTGGTGGGCGAGGGTGCGGACCCCCGGGCCGCTGGACACCCCCTACCCTCCAAACTGGCCGCTCTGTTCCACCACCCCATCTACCAGAGATCCGAGGCACCTCTCCGACCCCAGGATATACTCTTCAACGTCAAGTCGGACATCAGATTCAACCCCAAAACCGCCGTTCCCCGAGACTGGTGAGTCCCTTCTTCCCCTTTACTTCTAAACCACTTGCCCAGTACCGACAGGCCTGGACAGAGTGGATGTGGAGGGGATGTTTCCACTAGTGGGAGAGTCTAGGACCAGAGGGCACAGCCTCACAATGAAAGGACGTACCATTAGAAAGGTAGATGGATAGGAAAAGTTTAGAGGGATGTGGGCCAAACCAGGGATGGTGCTGGAAGCTGATAAGATAGTGGGCAATGTCTATATCTATGTCTACAGCACTTCCATGCCGACCAACATGCCCCATCTACGCTAGTCCCACCTGCCTGTGTTTGGCCCATATCCCTTAAAACCTTTCCCATCCATGTAGCCATGGGAAAGTTTTACAGGGATATGGGCCAAACACAGGCAGGTGGGACTGGTGTCGATGGGGCATCTTGGTCGACATGGACGTTGGGCTGTTTCCCTGCTGTATGAATCTATGGCATCGACCACTATGGTATCTGCCTCCACACCTGGCAGCTCTCTCTGTGTAAAAACAAAATCAAGTTGAGAGGTAATCTTATAGTGTACAAAATCATGGGAGCAAATAGATCGGGTAGAGTAGGGGAATTGAGAACCAAAGAACATAAGTTTAAGGTGAAGGGGGAAAATATTTAATAGGAACCTGAGGGGTAACTTTTTAACACAAAGGGTGGTGGGAATGAGCTGCAGGAGGAGGTAGTTGAGGCAGGGACTATCGCAACATTGAAGAAACATTTAGACAGGTATATGGGTAGGATAGGTTTAGAGGGATATGGGCCAAACGCAGGCAGGTGAGACTAGTGTAGATGGGGCAGGTTGGTCAGTGTGGGCAAGTTGGGCTGCAGGGCCTGTTTCCACACTGTATAACTCTATGACAATATAACGGAGATGAGGAGGAATTTCTTTAGGTGAATCTGTGGGATTCATTGCCATTCTCTCTCTCTCTCTCTCCCTCTCCTCCCTCTCCCGCTCACTGTCTATCGATGCCTTCCTTTGTCATTCCCTCTCCTGCTGTCTCTCTCCTTCACCTTGCATTTTCCCATTCCACTCTCTCTCAATCCCTCCCTCCCCCCTCTCTACTCCTTTCTACCCCTCCATCCCCTCTTCCTCCTCCCTCCCTTCCCCCTACCTCTCCCTCCCCCTCCCTCGCCCCTCTCCTTCTAACTCTTCTTCCCTTCCCTGTCACTGCATTGTTAAGACAGAGATTGACAGATTCTTGATTAGAAAGGGTGTTAAAGGGTTCTGGGGAGAAGGCAGGAGAATGGGGTTGAGAGGGAAAGTCAGATCAACCATGATTGAATGGCGGTGTAGACACGATGGGTTGAATGGCCTAATTCTGCACCCATGACATGAACTTTTGAACACATTCGGCCCATCAAGGCTATCTCCTGCCATCCCCCACTAACCTTCCATCAACTCCAACTACCACCCCCTCCCCTCCATGTTCTTGAGGGGAATCATGAGGGGGGTAAATGCACAGTCTTTTACCCAGAGTAGGGGAATCTAGAACCAGAGGAATATAGGTTGAAGGTGAGAGGAGAGACATTTAATAGGAACGTGAGGGGCAACATTTTCACTCAGATGGTGGCGGGTATATGTTACGAGCAGCCATGGGAGGTAGTTGGGGCAGGTTATATAACAATATTTAAATGACATTTGGCAGGTACATGGATAGGAGAGGTTTAGAGCAAGATGGGCCAAACGCGGGCAGGTGGGACTAACATAGATGGGGCATTTTGGTTGGCGTGGGCAAGTTGGGGTGAAGGGTCCGTTACTGTGCTCAATGACTCTATGCTATTACGACTCTAATTCCATTTTATTTGACCATATATTGCCATCAAGGTGGTGAATGAGCTGCCGGAGGAGGTAGTTGAGGCAGGTACTATCGCAATGTTTAAGAAACATTTAGACAGCTACATGAATAGGATATGTCTAGAGGGAGATGGGGCAAACGCAGGCAAGAGGGATTAATGTAGATGGGACATGTTGGTCAGTGTGGGCGAGTTGGATTGAAGGGCCTGTTTCCACGTTGTATGACTCTATCTCCAGGACTATGTTCTTTTCACCCACACTAATCCCTATTTGTTTTCCCCAAATTCCCATTAATTCCCTTCAGACTCAATCACTCAGTAGAGACAATTTACAGTGCTTAATTAATCTAAACAAATCCCATTTTACTCTCCATATTCCCATCAATTACAAGCAAATCTACTGAATAAGGGTCCCCGCTCCAAAACATCGCCTGTCCATTCGATCTACAGATGCTGCCTGACCTGCTGAGTTACATCGCCTGTCCATTCGATCCACAGATGCTGCCTGACCTGCTGAGTTCCTCCAGCTCTTTATGTTTTGATGAATCCTGCCAGTTCCACTGTTCGCATCGTTGTATCCCTCTTGTTAGCACATCTTGCCCAGCCAATGATGATCCATTATGGATTCCACCTTTCTTGAGGTCATCTGTTGCCGGCCCTGATTTGTTCTGGCCTTTTCTCGCTTCGAGTTTATTCCCTCCCTGGCCACCTCTATTTTCAGTCTGATGAAGGGTTCTGACCTGATACGTCACCTATTCCTTTTCTCCAGAGATCTTCTTATCGAGTCCACATCACAAGATTAGAAATTGTTCAGCCAGAGCTGAGCACACTTCTCGGCATCTGCATACAATGGCGTCTTGCGCTTCTATTGCGTAGTGGTGGAAAGTTTGGTGGAAACGGGGCCGTGACGTGAACGCTCTTTCCTTGACCCCTCTCCAGAGATGCGGCACAGTGGCGCAGCGGTAGAGTTGCTGCCTTACAGCGCCAGAGACCCGGGTTTGATCCTGACCACGGGTGCTGTCAGTACGAAGTTTTACATTCTCGCCGTGATCTCGTGAGTTATTTCAGAGCGCTCCTGTTTTCTCGCACATTCCAAAGACGTACAGGTTTGCAGTTTAATTGGCTTCGGTAAAGTTGTAAATTGTCCCTAGTATGTGGGGTAGTGCTAGTGTAAGGGGATCACTGGTTGGCATGGACTCGGTGGGGCAAAGGGCCTGTGTCCGCACAGTATCTCTGAAACTAAGATGCTGCCTGACCCACTGAGTTGCTGCAGCATTTTGTGTCTATCTTCGGTGTAAATCAGCATCTGCAATTCCTTCCTACACATTTACTACTTGCCTATCCCACAACCAAATCTATTCTCTCTCACTTGATTCATAAATCGAGTGTGACTCTGCTGGCACCCACCCACGCACTAGGAATCATTTACAGAAGCCATTTAACCTACCAACAAGGAAACCCTCGCGGTTACTCCACTCAGACACCGCCCAAGGTCAGGATCGAACCCATAATTGCTGGAGCTGTGAGGACCCGTCCTTATCAACTTGCACTACAGTGCCACCCCATACACCTGTAGCATTCACGAGGGTTTGTGAGGAGAGAGTTGGGAGGGGCGTGGGTTGAGAATTGCCCTCAACAAAGGCCAGACCATCACACAAACCAACCTCCCTTCCATTGACTCCATCGACACTTCACCAACATAAGGCCACCAACATAATCAAGGACCAGTCTCACCCTGGCCACCTCCCCCTTCTCCCCTCTCCCATCAGATAAGAGGTACAGAAGTGTGAAAACGCATACCTCCAGACACTGAGACAGTTTCTTCCAAAGGGTTTCTTCCTGGCTGTTATCAGGCAACTGAATCCATTCGCTCACCAATTGAATCCATCCTCTCACCTCTCATCTACCTCATTGGAGACCCTCAGACTATAATCGGACCTTGCACTAAACGTTATGCCCCTTTTCCTGTATCTATACAGTGTGGAAGGTTTGATTGTAATCATGTATCGTCTTTTCGCTGACTGGATAGCACGCAACAAAAAGCTTTTCAATGTACCTCGATAGATGTGGCAACAATATCTGCTGTCTTCTTGAGTGACGGCTGGAGATTCAAATATGCCAAGAGGGAACTTTTTAAATTTAATGAGTGGTTAGAGTGTGGAGGTGAGGCGAGTAGGTGGTGGCGGCATTTTGCACATGTGGGGAATAACTTGCGAGGAAAAGGATTGGAAGGAGACACGGACTGCAAATGCTGGAATCTTGAGTGAAATACAAAGTGCTGGAGAAACGCAGTGGGTCAGGCAGCATCTGTGGGGGATGTGGATAGGCTGCGTTTCTGAAGAAGGACCCCAACCTGAAACGTGTTGGAAGGAACTGCAGATGTTGGTTTGCACCGAAGATAGACACAAAATGCTGCAGGAGGTCAGCGGGTCAGGCAGCATCTCTGGAGATAAGGAAGAGATGATGTTTCGGGTCAGGACCCCTGTGTCACGGGAAAGGGAAACTAGAGGTGTGTAAAGATACGGAGAACAAATGAATGAAGATCTGAAAGGCTTTGATTTGTTCTTTTCACACCTTTCATTCATTTGTCCTTTGTACATTTCCATATCTCTAGTTTTCCTCTCCCCTGACTCTCAGTCTGAAGAAGGGTTTCGACCCGAAAAGTTTCTCCAGAGATGCTGCCTGACCCGCTGAGTTACTCCAGGGCCGTGTTTAGAAGAGAAACAGTTTGGGCAGGTCGTTCTTGCATAGAACCAGTCTTTCGTCGAAGCGGCCGAATCGCTCCCTTCCTGCTTTAACCCTTTCCGTGATTCAGTCCGGATTGAGCATAGGGAGCGACGCAGCCGTAGAACGGTGAGACAGGAGACTGTGGGCAGGGGCAAGTGGACTCACAAAGCACAATTATCATTCATTGACAGTAGAACTGCAAAGACCAAAGTTTGCCCCACTCATGTTAAAGCTCTGCCCTCTAGTCCTTTGCCCCTCTGATCCATATCCATATCCCCTCCATTCACTGCACATCCAGGTGCCTATCTAACCGTCTCTTAAACGCCACTATCGTATCTGCCTCCACCAGTGCCCCTGGCAGTGTGTTGCAGGAACCCACTACCCTCTGTGTAAAATAAAACTTGCCCCAGCACATCTCCTTCAAACTTTGCTCCTCTAAACACGGTGGCGCAGCAGTAGAGTTGCTGCCTTACAGTACCAGGGACCTGGGTTCGATCCTGACTACGGGTGCTGTCTGTACGGAGTTTGTACTTGTCCCGATGACCTGCGTGGGTTTTCTCTAGGTGCTCTGGTTTCCTCCCACACTCCAAAGATGTGCAGGCTTGTGGGCGAATTGGCTTGGCAAAATGGTAAATTGTCCCTAGTGTGTGTAGGATAGTGTTAGTGTGCGGGGATCGCTGGTCGGCATGGACCCGGTGGGCCGATGGGCCTATTTCCGGGCTGTATCTCTCAACTAAACTAAATCTCCTTTAAACTTTGCTCCTCTCAACGTAAAGCTGTGCTCTTTATCTTTTATCGGACTTTTTTGGACTATATCTTGCACTGAATGTTATTCCCTTTACCCTGTATCTCTACACTGTGGACGGCTTGATTGTAATCATGTGTAGTCTTTCCGCTGACTGGATGGCACGCAGCAAAAAAACATTTTACGCTACCTTGTTACACATGACACATGGGACGAAGGGCCTGTTTCAATGCTGTGTGACTCTGACTATAACTCACTGCCCGTTGGGGCAGAGGCCCTCAAAAACAATTTGATGACTAGTTACAAACGTGGATTGAAAGATTAAATTGGGTTAGTCTGAGTGCATTTGATGGGTTGACATAAATGCTGGAGAAACTCAGCGGGTGAGGCAGCATCTATGGAGCGAAGGAATTGGTGAAGTTTCAGGTCGAGACCCTTCTTCAGACTGATGTGGGGGTGGGGGTGGGGGTGGGAGTGGGGGGGGATCGGGAAGAAGAAAGGAAGCGGAGACAGTGGGCTGTGGGAGAGCTGGGAAGGGGAGGTGAAGGTGGGAGAAAGCAAGGACCACCTGAAATTGGTGCCTTCCTCTGTCCCTTTATTGTTCATGCTTTGATCCAAACTATGGAAACGCAAGGAACTGCGGGAGCTGGAATCTTGCGTAGAACACTAAGCGCTGGAGTAACTCAGCGGGTCAGGCAGCATCTCCGGAGAACATGGATAGGTGACGTTTCACAGAGTGCTGGGGTAACTCAGTGGGTCAGGCAGCTTCTCTGGAGAACATGGATAGGTGACGTTTCGGGTTGGGACCCTGAAGAAGGCTCTCGACCCAAAACGTCACTATTCATTTTCTCCAGAGATGCTGCCTGGCCCGCTGAGTTACTCCAGCACTTTGTGTTCTTGCCGATAATTACATTACTGCTAGCCACAAGGTTTTTAAGATCTATTGAGAGAGGTTTAGAGCTGCATTAAGGTGCGGCCTTCCCTCTCTGTGACTGTTTCTTCCTTGTTAATTGCTTCTGTGTCTCGGTGTTGTCGGGGATGGAGAGGGAGGGAGCGAGAGAGAGGGAGAGGGAGAGGGAGGGAGAGAGAACACGAGGAGAGAGGGAGAAGGAGGGAGGGGAGGGAGAGATGGGTGGATGGGTGAAAAGGAGTAGATAGAAAGAAGGGGAGAGAGAACATGAGAGAGGATAAATGGAGACAGAGCGCGAGGGGAGGGGAAGAGAGAATGAGAGGCTGAAGAAGAGAGGGCTGTCAGTTTGAAGAGTGGAAGAGCAGACTCTGGCTGTGCAAGAAGGCCATTGCTGTGACAAGCCTATTTTTGTTGTAGTTGCCCTTGGGGCAGTCCTGACCACGAGATAGTCACTCCTCACATCCTCACATTCCACAAGTAAACAACTATAGTTCACGCTTGCACCGGCCAACTTCCTCTCCCTCCTGTATCAGCGACACCCCGACACTGGAGCACGGTGATTGGCAGTGTGTCTGCAGCTGTCTCCCCCTCTCTGTCACCCCTCCCTGACCCCCCCCCACCCTGTTTCCCCCTCCCTGGCTCCCCTTCTCCGTCTCTGTCTCTCTGCCTCTACCTACCTCCCTCAGTTGCCCCTCCTCTGTCTCCCCCTCCCTGTCTCCCCCTCTGTCTCCCCCTCTCTGTCTCCCCCTCTCTGTCTCTCCCTCTGTCTCACACATCACCCTGGTAATGACAGCCTTTCATCTACGGTTTAAATAAACAGTCATTTCTATCTCTCTCTCTCTCTCCCCCTGTATCTCTCTCTCTCTCTCTTTCTCCTTCCCTTTCACTCTCTCCCTCTCGCTCTCTCTCTCTTTTCACCCTCTCTGAAACCACATTTTTTTCTCCTTTTCAATTTACATGTAATTTGCCCTATTATTTTAATAGGTGGTGCCAAATATCAAACCAAAGACATTAGAGATGTGTAGCAAACTTTGTGAGGATATTTTTTCGGTCGTAAAATCCGGGAGCATTCTTTAACCTTGATGATATTGGAATCCAAGGACAGGGTTGAGAGACATTCCCTCAAGGCATACGTCCCATTCCCGGGATCATCACATACCAGCCATGTGCTGACACTCACACTTACTTTATTAGCCAAGTATGTTTTGCAACATACGAGGAATTTGATTTGCAAAATCATCTGAGTTGGAGTTGAGTTTATTGTCAGGTGTGCCAAGGTACAGTGAATGGCTTTCGTTGCGTGCTAACCAGTCAGCGGAAAGACAATACATGATTACATTCGAGACGTCTCGAATGTAATCATGTATTGCCTTTCTGCTGACTGGTTAGCACGCAACAAAAGGTATTCACTGTACCACAGTACAAATGACAATAAACTCAACTAATTTCCCAATGTCATACATCTAGTTTTCATTGAGAGGGAAGGGGTTGCAGTCAGACATTGGAATGGGCAAAAACGTGCTTGGCCTTAAGTGCAAGGGAGTTCAGTTTAGTTTACTTTAGAAATACAGCGTGAAAACAGGCCCTTCTGCCCACCGGGTTCACGCTGACTAATGATCATCCTGTACACTAGCACTATCCTACACGCACTAAAGACAATTTACAATTTTGCCGAAGCCAATTAACCTACAAACTTGTACGTCTTTGGAGTGTGGGAGGAAACCGGAGAAAAACCCACGCGGTCACAGGGAGGACGTACAAACTCCGTACAGACAGCACCCATTGCCAGGATTGAACCTGTGTCTCTGGCGCTGTGAGGCAGCAACTCTACCAGCAGTGGGCCTGTCTGTTTCTTTGTCCTCTGATGTAGACTGATTGGTTTGACTTGTGAATCGTTTCTGTTTCAGGGCCAATGAAGAGCAGGGTTACGTGGCTGCTGGTAGTGAGACCGCCATTGACTCCTACCCCAACTGGTTAAAGTTTCACATCGGGATAAACCGCTACGAGTTGTATTCCCGCCACAACCCTGCGATCGATGGGCTGTTGGGCGACCTGGCTACTCAGCAGATCTCCAGTGTTGGTGAGCACATCTCCATTTCAATACAGGTCCACCCCCCACCGCCGATTTTCCGGCACTCTTGGTTTCCGGAGCCTTTCTGGATTATCCGTTTAGCTGGACCAACAGAGGTCACGGCCTCCGAGAGGAGTCCAATGGTACCAGAATGGTCCACTTGGGCCGCTGGTTAGCCGGGATACCGGCCGGTAAACTTGGCCTCATGTCGGCTGTGGGAATGGATCCACTGGCTCTGGCAGGGCTAGAGTTCCGGAGCCCCTGGCCACAGGGGGCAACTCGACCCGCCGATCGGACATAGAAGTCCCGATGAGGTCGCGATAGGCCGCCTCACCACGTTTGGTGCCACTTTTTCGGTGGAACTTTTTGGGGGGAATTTCAAGTGCGCCCTCGTGATTTTGTCCGGAATAAAGCAGGTGCCCGACCATCAGATACAGGCAAATCGGTGGTGGACCTGTACTTCACCCTACGCTCATGTCACCCATCCCTATCACATCTTGCACTTGCAGCTTCTCCACACCGTCTGAAGTCTGAACTTACCCATGTCAACCAACATGCCCATCTATGCTAGTCCCACATGCCTGCATTTGGCCCATATCCCTCTAAACCTATCCTATCCTTGTACCTGTCCAAATTGTTTTTAAATGTTGTAATAGTACCTGCCTCCACTACCTCCTCCATCAGCCTGTTCCATAAACATACCACCCTTTGGGCAAAAAAGTTGTCTCTCAGGTGCCTATTTAATCTTTCCCCCTCAACATAAACCTATGTCCTCTGGTTCTTGATTCCCCTACTCTATGTAAAAGACTCGGCGCGTTTGAAGAAGGGTCTGAAGTAGGGTTCTGACCCGAAACGTCACCCATCCTTTTTCACCAGAGATTCTGCCCTCCCCGCTGAGTTACTCCAGCATTTTGTGTCTATCTTAGAGTCATAGAGTGATACAGGGTGGAACAGACACTTTGGCCCAACTTGCCCACACTGGCCACATGTCCCAGCTACACTAGTCCCACCTGCCAGCCTTTGGTCCATATGCCTCCAAACATGTCCAATCCATGTACCTGTCTACCGTTTTTTAAATGTTGGGATAGAATTTGTGTCAACTGTCCCTCCCCTCCCCCCCCCCCCCCCCCGGTGCGAATCTTCTGCGCATATACCCAATCTATTTCCCTCATGATCTTGTACACCTCACTAAGCTCACCCCTCATCCTCCTGCGCTCCAAGGAATAAAGCCCTAGCCTGCCCAACATCTCCCTGTTGCTCAGGCCTTCGACTCCTGGCCATTCTAGAAACATAGAAACATACCCTCATAGATCTCTGCACCCTTTCCAACTTAACAACATCTTTTGTATAACAGGCTAACCACAACTGAATAAAATACACTGCACTCATTACAGCATAGGAGCTCGCCCTATGACTGTGTCGATCATGTCTGTGTCGAACATGATGCCAACAACAACTCTTATCTTCCTGCACATGATCCATATCCCTCCGTGCCCTGCATAAACATGCAGTAATCTAAAAGTTTGCAAAATGTCCTAGCCCTAAAATGTTCCTGTCCCCAAATTCTTAACTGGGGGCGGCATGGTGATGCAGCCTTACAGCGCCAGAGACCCGGGTTCAATCCTGACCACGGGTGCTGTCTGTACGGAGTTTGTATGTTCTCTCCATGGCCTGCGTGGATTTTCTCCCGGTTCTTCGGTTTCCTCCCACACTCCAAAGACGTACAGACTTGTTGTTTCATTGGCTTCGGAATAATGTGAATTGTCCCTAGTGTGTGAGGTTAGTGTTAGAGTGCGGGGATCGCTGGTCGGCGCGAACTCGGTGGGTCGAAGGGCCTGTTTCTGCGCTGTATCTCTAAACTAAACTAAACTCTCTCTCTCTATTGCCATGAATATCTCTTTCCCTTTCCTCTGCCTCTCAGTCTGAAGAAGGGTCTCGACCCGAGACATCACCTAAACCTTCTCTCCAGAGATGCTGAGTTAATTCAGCATTTTGTGTGTATCTTACACTCCCTTGCACTTTAGACCAATGTGCCACTTGCCTTTCCAACTAATGACTGCACCTGCCTGCTATGATTCATTCTGAAGAACAACTAGATCTCTGCGTCCCTCACTCACCTGTTGCCTCTCTCTCCATGGAGACAATAATCCGTTTTTTGAATTCCTCGTACCAAAGTTCATATCCTCACACTTTCCCACATTGAACTCCACTTGCCAAGTGTCTGCTCATGCACCCAACCCATTTATATCCTGTTGCAGAGTCTTAATACGCTCACCGTAACTTGTCCTCTCCCCAACCCTCATGGCATCGACAATCTCAGATACTTTACACATGCACCCCATGCTCCAGGATTTGCATATCAACCATAAACAACTCCAGGGAGTTGAGAACTGGTCCTTGGAGCCTGAGGAAGATATGCTTATTTCAACCGTCTTTCTTCTATATGATGTTTGATGTTGGATAGTATCGACGAGTTGGGCCGAAGGGCCTGTTTCCGTGATGTATGACTGTGACTCTATCATAACCTATCTTCATTCCATGCCAACACTTTTATGCGAATAAGGGGCATCGAGTTGCTGCTTAATGCCCCTGTCCCACTTAGGAAACCTGAATGGAAACCTCTGGAGACTTTTCGCCCCAACCAAGGTTTCCGTGCGGTTCCCGAAGGTTCCCGGAGGTTTTTGTCAGTCTCCCTAATGGTCGAAAGTGGTTTACGCTTCTTCTATGTTCCGGCGATTATTTAAAAAAATTCAAAACTGGCCGCGACTAAAAATAGGTTGCCGTTTTAACAATCGGTAATTTTTTAGTCGAAGCCGGTTGCGATGCTAGTTGAAGGTGGTTGCCGGAGGTTGCAGTAGTTGAAGGTCTTCGGCAACCACCTGCAACCTCCGGCAACCACCTTCAACTAGCATCGCAACCGGCTTTGACTAAAAAATTACCGATTTTTAACCTATTTTTAGTCGCGGCCGGTTTTGAATTTTTTGAAATAATCGCCGGAACATAGAATAAGCGGAAACCACTTTCGACCATTAGGGAGACTGGCAAAAACCTCCGGGAACCGCACGGAAACCTTGGGTGGGGCGCAAAGTCTCCAGAGGTTTCCGTTCAGGTTTCCTAAGTGGGACAGGGGCATTACAGCGCCGGAGATTCGGGTTTGACCCTGACTACGGGTGTTGTCTGTATGGGGTTTGCATGTTCTCTCTTTTCATGTGACCACCTGGGTTTCATCTGCGGTGCTCTGGTTTCCTCCTACATTCCAAATACGGGCATGTTTGTAGGTTAATTGGCCTGTAAGATTGTCCCTATTGTGCGAGATAGAACCAGTGTACGGGGTGATCGCTGGTCGGCGCTGACTCAGTGGGTGAAGCACCGTTGCCAAGCTGTATCTTTTTAGTTTGGTTTAGTTTAGCTTACGGATGAAGCATGGAAACCAGGCCCTTTGGCTCACCAAGTCTCTGGCGCTGTAAGGCAGCAACTCTACCGCTGCGCCACCGTCTCACGCATCTCTATACTAAAAATCCAGGGGATGATTGGGTTAAGGTATGAGGAACATGTGATGGCTCTGAGCCTGTACTCACTGGAGTTTATAAAGATGAGGGAGAGCGCGATCGCATTGAAACCTACCCAATAATAAAAGGCCGAGATAGGACTAGTGTAGATGGGGACATGTTGGTCGGCGTAGGCAAGTTGGGCCCAATAACCTGTTTCCATGCTGTATGACTAAGTGGTTGTGATAAGGAATGGACTTTTGGAAGGGCATTCAAAGGAATGTGCAGAAGTCAATTGGACACCTACTTGATGGGAAAGTTATGAGGCCACAGGGAATGGGAATGGGACTGGACTAATTGAATAGCTCTACCAAGGCGGCAGCAAACTCGTTTGACTAATTGGCCTCCTTGTGCGCTGATCGAGCAGTGAAACAGGCCAATTATCCAATTGCATTACCAGTTTATAGGTCGGTCTTTATACGCTTACATTCAAGCCCCTCTAATAGTAGTCTTAATTAGCAACAAACGTGCCTGACCTGCTTTAACGTTATAAGCAATCATATTAAGTTACAATCAGATCAGATTTTCATAAGCAAATATCCCTCCCCCACTCCTTTTTTCCAATTTAATGTCAAGGCCTCTCCACTTCTGGTTTCAAATACAGAGCCCCAGAGTAATACAGCACAGAAA
>CM075981.1:60338859-60368462 GCA_038087875.1 Malacoraja senta | reverse complement strand
CTCCATTATCTTGTACACCTCTATCAGGTCTTCCCTCAGTCTTCCCTCTTCTCCCCACCCCCTATCAGTCTGAAGAAGGGTTTCGGCCCGAAACGTTACCTATTTCCTTCGCTCCATAGATGCTGCTGCACCCGCTGAGTTTCTCCAGCATTTTTGTGTACCTTCCCTCAGCCTACTCTGCTCTGAGGAAAACCAAACTCCGTTTAGTTTCGAGATACAGCGTGCAAAAAGGCCCTTTGACCCACTGAGCCCACCCCGACCAACGATGACCTGTAGATTAGTTCTATATTATCCCACTGTCACATCTACTCCCTACACACTAGGAGCAATTTACAGCAACCAATTAACCTACAAACCCGCTTGTCTTTGGATGTGGGAGGAAACTGGAGCACCCGGAGAAAACCCACGCAGTCAGGGGGAAGAACGTACAACTTCTGTACAGGCAGCACCCATAGTCAGGATCAGCCCCGGGTCTCTGTCACTGCAAGGCAGCAACTCTACGGTCCGCGCCATTGTGCTGCATCTCTTCCTTCTTCATCACCCCATCTACGTGTGCTGCAACCTTATTGGTCCTTGGACATATACACCAAGTGTTCCTTGTTCCTCAACACTCCCCTGGGCCCCACCATTTCATTCTTATTTGACCTCCTGAAGTGCTTCACCTTGCTCTCATTGGGATGAAATTCCACCTGCCCTCGCTCTGCCCATCATGTCGATTGATCAATAACATCCTGTGGTTACAACCATCCCCCCTCTCTGTTAACAACACCAACAATCATGTCATCTGCAAACTTACTAATTATACTTCCTGCATTCACATCCAAATAATTTGTGTACTACAAGTAGTGACGATCCTAGCACCGGATGCTGCGGTACGTCATTGGCCACAGTGGTGCAGCTGGTAGAGCTGATGCCTCACACTGCAGGAGTCCCGGGTTCGATCCTGACTACGGGTACTGTCTGTACAGAGTTTGCACGTTCTCCCTGTGACTGCGTGGGTTTTCTCCGGGTGCTCCGATTTCATCCCACACTCCAAAGACGGTACAGGTTTGTAGGTTAATTGGCTTTAGTAAAATTGTACATTGTCCGTAGTGTGCGGGATAGTGCTAGTGTGTGTGGGTGATCGCTGGCCGGCGCGGACTCGGTGGGCAGAAGGGCCTGTTTACCGCGCTGTGTGTCTAAAGTCTACCATTCGCTGGAGAGGGGACCAGAGTTGGTGGCGGAATTATTTGGAGATAGAGGAGTAAGAATGCAAAAGGCATGATATATTCAACTATAAAAGCAAAAAAGGTTCATAACAAGATTGTTCAAGTTAAAAGGGATAAAAATAGCCAAAACCAGTTGGAACTAAAATATAGATCAGGTGTGGTGAGAATATAGTATCCAACATGAGCAGTTGGAGTTTTCAAGTACATCATTCAAACTTTAGAGGATACGGAGACCTGGCATTGCTTTGAGAAAGATGTTGGTGATGTAGCTTGTCAATGTTTGGGGTTATGGGTTGAAGAAGGAAGTAGAGCAGTCTTGAAAATTGTGCTTGGAAATGTGGTCATAGAGTCATACAGCATGGAACCAAGCCCTTCGGCCTAACTGGCCCACACTAACCAACATACCCCACCTACACTAGTCCCACCTGCCTGCATTTGGTAAAAATGTTAAATTGTCCCTAGTGGGTAGGATGGTGCCAGTGTACGGGGTGATCACTGTTCTGTGCGGACTAGGTGGGCCGAAGGGCTGTTCTCGCACTGTATCCAAAGTCAGGCAGCATCTAAGGAGAGAGAAATAGTCCACATTTCGGATATAAGACCCTACAAACCCGCACATCTTGGGGATGTGGGAGGAAACCAGAGCACTGGAAACCCATGCAGTCACAGGGAGAACATGCAAACTCCACACGGACAGCACGTAAGGTCAGGATTGAACCCAGGACACGGGAACTGTGAGGCAGCAGCTCTTGTCAGCTTCGCCCCCAGTCCCACCCTTCTTCGAGTGGGTCTCACCCCGAAACATCCTCTGTCTATTCCCACCACAGATGCTGCCTGACCTGCTGAGTTCATGTTCATAAGAAGGAGTTCTGAAGAAGGAACCCGACCCGAAACGTCACCAATCCATTCCATGCACAAAGAAAGACACAATGTGCTGGAGTAACTCAGCGGGTCAGGCAGCTTCACTGGAGAGCATGGCTAGGGGACATTTCAGGTCGGTACCCTTCTTCAGACCCTCCAAACAGGAGATGCTGCCTGACCCGCTGAGTTACTTCAGCACTTTGTGATTTACATACGAATCAGTCACATTGATTGGAACAGCTTCCAATTAAATGCATCTCCTTTTTGACTGCAATAAATAATTTCATTTAAAAAAACGAGACACTTTGACGGTTAAAAGGAGATGCATGTTGATTGCCTGCAGCCAGTTAGACAACCTTGGGTAACACCTTAGCAATGACTGAGTTTCAGTGCTATAATAATAGCCATGTGATAGATAGGAAATGGGAGTTTGGTTGCATTTCAATCAGGGAATTTTAATTTCACAACATCCCACAGGAGCCCAGGTCACAATGCTATCTGATAGAAAATGTTGCTTTTGTGCCTTTGAATTAAAAAATAAATTAGAAGTGTGCAACAGTTATAATGAGAAATTGCAGAGAGTTGTGGATGTAGCCCAGTCCATCACACAGACCAGACTCCCCACCATAGACTCCATCTACACATCACGCTGCCTTGTAACAGCAACCAACATAATCAAAGGCTTGTCCCATCCCGTTCGTTCCTTCTTCTCACCGCACCCATCCGGCAGGAGAAACAGAGGCTTGAAAGCGCGCACCATCAGACTCAGGAACAGCTTCTTCCCCTCTGTTGTGAGAATACATATCTCCAGATTCAGGGACAGTTTCTTCATAGCTGTTATCCGGCAATTGAACAGGACTATCTTTAATCTGACTTTACTGGACTTTATCTTGCACTAAACATGATTCCCTTTATCCTGTGCCTGTACTCTGTGCACGGATCGATTGTGATCATGTATAGTCTTCCCGCTGAATGGATACAACACAACAAAAAAGCTTTTCATGTACCTCGGTACACGTGACAATAAACGAAACTATCTGATGTTATCAGGCTTCTGAACGGTCCTTCCATAAGCCAGGGTACTGTCTGATTCACCTCCACCCCATTGTGGACATTGGACGTTGTCTCTGGAACTGACGCGCTACAATGCTGAGATTTGTATTCTGCACTCTGTATCTTCCCCTTTGTGCTACGTAAGGTACTTGAGTTTGGCTTGATTGTATCTATGTGTAGTATTATCTGATCAGATTAGATAACATGCAAAACAAACCTCGGTAAATGCAACAATAATAAACCTAAATATAATGCCGATTCTGGTTTACAAAAAGGACACAAAGTGCTGTTGTAACTCAGCGGGTCAGGCAGCATCTCTGGAGGACATCGATAGGTGACATTTCAGGGCTGGACCCTTCTTTAGACTTAACTAGTTTAGTTTAGTTTATTATTGTCACGTGTACCAAGGTACAGTGAAAAGCTTTTAGTTGTGTGCCAACTAGTCAGCGGTAAGACTATACATGATTACAATCAAGCCAATGATTACCAGACGTTGATTTGGTCTGACCCTGGTTTGTTCTGGGTTTAGCTCAAAGAGTCACGTATCCATGTTCTCCAGAAATGCTGCCTGACGTGTTGAGTTACTCCAGTATTTTGTTTAGAGGGTAGAGACACGGTGCGGCAACAGGCCCTTTGGCCCACCGAGTCTGTGCCGACCAGCGATCACCCCGTACACTAGCCCTATCCTACACACTTCTTCTTCTGTCGTGTGTCTTTTAGACCTGCAGCTCCGTTGAGGCGAGCCAGGCCAACGTGTCATCGTCCAGGTCAATCAGACCTCGTTCACCATTCGGTGGCCGGTGTTTGGGGCAACTGGTGACTATGTGCTCCACTGTCTGTGTTGGGTCCCCACACTCGCAGGAGGCGCTGTCCACGAGGCCCCACCTCTTCATCGCTACTCCATAGCGTCCGATGCCTGTCCTCAAGCGGTTGAGGGTTGTCCACTGCTTTCGGGGCAGGTCCTGGCCAGGGACGTCCATGGGGTCATTGATGTAATGGTGTAGCCTAGATGGTTCCGCTGACTTCCACTGGTCTCTCCATCTCGTCTTGACCCAGGCAGCCTTAGAAGCGTCAGCCGGTGTTGTGCAGAGCAGCTCTACACACCACACACTAGGGACATTTTACAAAATTACCGAAGCCAATCAATCTGCCAACCTGTACATCTTTGGAGTGTGGGACGAAACTGCAGCACCCGGAGAAAACCCACGCAGTCACAGGGAGGGCGTACGAATTCCGTATCGCCAGCACCCATAGTGAGGATCCAAGCCAGATCTCAGGCACTGTCAGGCTGCAACTATACTGCCATGGCACCGTGCCGCCTTACCCTCTAGATGTATATTCGTTAGATCCCCTATAGTTGTTTCCATCCTCTCTCGGATTCATCCGCCAGCATAATCAAGGACCAGTCTCACTCCAGTCATTCCCACTTCTCCCCTCCCCCAACAAGCAAGTCTTACAGAAGTGTAACACTTACTATGTAGCTATTGGAGACCATCAGACTATCTTTTATTGGACTTTATCTTGCACTAAACGTTATTCCCTTGATCATGTATCTGAACACTGTGGACGGCTCAATTGTAATCAGGTACAGTCTATCCGCTGACTGGTTAGCACGCAACAAAAGCTTCTCACTGTACAAGTGACAATAAACTAAACTAATCTGAACTATTCACCTTGCTCCACCGTTGCCGAGAGCAGTACGCTCTCTGGGCAGTTGTGAGCCAGCATGTACAGATCTCTGCAGTCTGATCAATGAGTTTTGTTCTCTACACATATATCAGGGCAGGTCTGGGCTCCTTTGCCCCAACAGGCCTGTGCTGGTGTTTACTTCTCGTTCCTTCTCACTTCCCTCCCTCCCATCCTCCCACCCTGTCTTTCTTCCCTGCGTCTCTTTACCCCGCCACCCAGCTGATAAATGGCTGGGGTTCAGCTCCGCCCCAGGCCCCCCCCCCCCTCACACCCCATCCCTGTGGGAGAGAGCTTCACCCTCCCCGCCCACTCTCCCAAATTCCTCCTGGACCGTTCCTGACAAGTCGAGACACACGCTTCTCCGTGCTTGCCCTGTCAAACCTGTTTATTGTTGTATACATCACTGCCAGGATGGCACGTTGGCGCAGTGGTAGAGTTGCTGCCCTACAGCAGCGTCATAGACCCGGGTTCCATCCTGACTACGGGTGCTGTCTGTACGGAGTTTGAATGTTCTCCCCGTGACCGCGTGGGTTTTCTCCGGGTGCTCCGGTTTCCTCCCACACTCCAAAGACGTGCAGGTTTGTAGGTTAATTGGCTTTTGGTAAAAATTGTAAATTGTCCCTAGTGTGGGATAATGCTTGTGATCACTGGTTGGCGTGGACTCGGTGGGCCTGTTTCCGCTAAACTTTAAAGTCAGGCAGCATCTGTGGAGAGAGAAATAGTCCACACTTGGGATATAAGACCGTTTTGGGTCAGGACCCTCCTTTAGACTGATGCAACAAACCTGCACGTCTTTGGGATGTGGGAGGAAACCGGAGCACCCAGAGGAAACCCACGCGGTCACAGGGAGAACATGCAAACTCCACACGCAGGCAGCACCCGAGGTCATGATGAAACCCGGGTCTCTGGCGCTGTGAGGCAGCAGCTCTAAAAGCTGCGCCACTGTGCCACCGCTTTGAAAAGCAAGTACGTGCAAACTCCACACTCCAAACAGCACCCAAGGTCAGGATCAAGCCCAGCACAGACAGTGTGGGCCGAAGGGCCCGTTCCGAGCTGTACTCTTTTATATTCAATGCAGCAGAGAATGGGGTTCTGTCTGACGGAGGAGAGGTAACGCCAAGGACTGACACCATTAGAGCGTTACATAAATTGTCTGATATGAAATCTGATCAGTCGGCTGCTTGCTTGTTGCCCTATTTTGCTCCACTGATTTCTCCAGAAATATCCGATGTGTCTCTGGTTAATTCAAGATGACATTCTCATCATCAGACAACAGAGTACAGATTGCTTTTCTCTCCCCTAAGGTCAGCTGCTAATATTATCCGGTACATACAATGAGAGAAAACCTGCTGTAAATCTATGGAACCCTGCAGACGATGGCAATCTCTTCCCACGGTGGCTGAGGGAAGATAAGAGATTATGTACACTGGCGAGATGCCAGGATTAGTTGGCTCTTAATATGAAAATCTATATTTTCATCTTAAAATGGCTAGCGTCTAGAGGACAAAGCAGGGATTTGATCTGATCGGGGCTAAGAATTAATTCCTTCCATCAGAGTTGCATTGTATGCCATCTGTAGACCACGGTTACGCAAAGGGTGGCACAGTGGCGCAGCTGGTAGAGCTGCTGCCTCACAGCGCCAGAGACCCAGGTTCCATCCTGACCTTGGGTACTGTCTGTACGGAGTTTGTACATTCTCCCTGCGACTGCTTGGGTTCCAGGATGATGTAGGATAGAGCTAGAATGAACGGGTGATTGCTGGTCAGTGTGGATTCGATGGGCTGAAGGGCCCTTCAACACTATATATCTCTAAAAACTAAAAGGCTAAAAAAATGAAAAGTAGACTAAAGGGTGTCAGATAAGGAGAGGAAAGGAGTGAAATGTGGAGGGCAGATATTGTCCATAAATTCATGTTCATAAATTATAGGATGGTTAAGAATTAGGCCATTCGGCCCATCAAGTCTGCACCACCATTCAATCATGGCTGATTTGTCTTTCCCTCTCAACCCTATTCTCCTGCCTTATCCCCATAACCCCTGACACCCGTACTAATAAAGAATCTGTCATTCTCCGCCTTAAAAATACCCAATGATGGCCTCCACAGGAGTCTGTAGCAATGAATTCCACCCCCTGAGTAAAGAAATTCCTCCTCATCCTCTTTCTAAAGGTATGTCATTTTATTCTGAGGCTGTTCCCTCTGGTCCTATACTCTCTATTGGAAACATCCTCTCCACATCCACTCTATCCAGGCCTTTCACTATTTGATAAGTTTCAATGTTCATCCTAAAGTTATATAGGGGACATTTCCTCTCTTTCCTCTCCCCTTGCCCTCTACTGTAGTCTGAAGAAGGGTCACAAACTGAAATATCCATTCCCTCTCCCGATGCTGCTCGACCCGTTGAGTTATTCCGGTAATTATGAAAATCCTGAAAGAGATGGGATCAGTTGAGTTTGAGTTTGAGTTTAATTTATAGTCATGTGTACCAAGGTACAGTGAAAAACCTTTGTTGCGTGCTAACCAGTCAGCAGAAAGACAATACATGATTACAATCGAGCCTTCCACAAGTCGATCACTATCTCCTTCGGCGCTGTGGAATTGCAAGCCACTCTCCTAAATTCTCAAGTGGCCAAATAACAGTTTGCGTTTTGAATGAAGTGTGCGTTTTAGTTGACCGCCCGTTTGTTTTTTACCTCACAGCGATGAAATCTGGAGGCACTCAGCTGAAACTCATCATGACGTTCCAAAACTATGGGCAGGCCCTCTTCAAGCCGATGAAGTGAGTACATTTCATTGTTACCCCTCTATGGCCACTGCGGCTGCTGGACATTAGATGTGAATTATCATTAAACATGCCGCATAGATGCCACTCCGACTAACCCTTTTGTTCCTTTTGCCAAACAAACCTCTTTTTACACTCAGGCTCTCAGTCTGAAGAAGGGTCTCGACTCGAAATGTCATCTATTCCTTTCCTTCAGAGATGCTGCCCGTCCCACTGAGTTACTCCAGCACTTTGTGCCTATCTTTTTACACCGGTGTACAAGATCATGAGAGGGGATAGATCGGGTAAAAATGCACAGTCATTTGCCCGCTGTGACCACCCCTACCAAGCATGAACTTACCAAGAGAGGGGAAACGCTGGCAAACCTCCCCAGTGGACTCTCCGGGACCTCGGGGCTCTGCCTAATTCAGCTGCTGCGATCTGAAACGTTGCCTCCCCCTGGCGTGAGGCAGCGTCACGCTTCATGGCACACGGGGACTGGATGTCCTGAGCTTGTGTAGCTCGATTCATTCATTCACGTGAAGCCCATATGCTGGCAGAGGCTGTCAATTCCCACCGACTATTCCCACTGGCTATTGAACACTCCAAACAGCGACTTGACCTTGAACTACGAACTGCCTTGGTTGCACTAGGAGAAAGTGCTGGAGTAACTCAGCGGGTCAGGCAGCATCCCTGGAGAACATGGATTGGTCTTGTTTCGGGTTGGGTCCCTTCTTCAGTCCGATTGTAGTCGGCAGATTCATTTCAATGATTCCAATGATCCAATGGAATTGAATCATGGAATAGAACCTGGATAGGTGACGTTTTGGGTTGGGTCCCTTCTTCCGACTGATTGTAGTAGAGAGGAGTAATATTTGGCACCAAATTATTTGTTTTGTTTAGAGATACTGCAAGGAAAGGCCCTTCGGCCCCACCAAGTCCATGCCGACCATCGATCACCCGTTCACATTAGTTCTATCTTATCCAACTTTCGCACCCACTCCGTACACACTGAGGACAATTTACAGAGGGCCAGTTGACCTACAAACACGCACGTCTTTGGGATGTGGGAGGAAGCCAGAGGAAACCCATGGGGTCACAGGGGGAACATGCAAACTCCACACACAGAGAGCACCCGAGGTCAGGATCGAACCCGTGTCTCTGGAGCTGTGCAGCCGTGCCTCTATTATCTTTTTCACCGTGCTCTCTTAAGGAGAACCGTAAAGGGTTATCAACATGCAACTTAATATCCTGCAACTTAAAATAAGGGGCTGTTACTCCAAAAGTTTCAAGATATAAATAAGCAAACTTGTGGAGATATCCATGGTGACCTTGTTACTGAGATTGTCACAGAGCTTCTGCTTTAGCACAGGTTATCAGTCAGGAATGAAGGAATTGAACACCCTATCTGCTGAGAATCTTTGCCTGGTTAATGCTTATTTCACTGGCTACCGTGGACATTTATGTAACTTCTTTCATAGGCTCAGTGTTTAAAGCCACCTTTTAGAGGGATATGGGCCAAACGCAGGTCAATGGGTGTACCGTAAGGAGGGCATATTAGTCACCAGGGTCGAGCTGGGCTGAAGGGCCTGTTTCCGTGCTGTGTGACTCTATAATTAAATATTTATGATTCAATGATACTTTATTGCCACATGTACCTAGGTGCAGTGAAATGCTTTGTTCACCGAAAGTTCAGCGAACAGCCCTATCTACTGCTTGCCGCCGCACGTGGCAGCAGTCCGTCCCCCTCCCCCAACCCCACCATTCAGATAATAACCTGCCTCCTTGTTCTTGCCGCCAAAGTGGATAACCTCACATTCTTCTACATTATACTGCATCTGCCCACTCACTCAACCTGTCCAAGTCACCCTGCAACCTCCTTGCTTCCTCTTCGCAGTTCGCACTGCCACCCATCTTTGTGTCATCTGCAAATTTGCTAGTGTTACTTGTAATCCCAGCATCTAAAACATTAATATATATTGTAAATAGTTGCAGCCCCAGCACTGAGCCTTGCGGCACTTCACCCGCCACTGCCCGCCATTCTGACAGGGACCCGTTTATTCCTACTCTTTGTCTCCTGTCTGCCAACCAATTCTCTATCCATGTCAATACCCTACCCCCAATACCATGTGCTCTAATTTTGCCCACTAATCTCTTGTGTGGGACCTTATCAAAAGCTTTCTGAAAGTCCAGAAACACCACATCCACTGGCTCTCCTTCATCCATTTTACTTGTCACATCCATAAAAAAATTCCAGAAGATTAGTCAAGCAGGATTTCCCCTTCATAAATCCATGCTGACTTGGATCAATCCTTTTACTGCTATCCAAATGTGCCATTATTACATCTTTAATAATTGACTCCAGCATCTTCCCACCACTGATGTCAGGCTAACTGGTCTACAATTCCTCGTTTTCTCTCTCGCTCATTTCTTGAAAAGTGGGATAACATTAGCTACCCTCCAATCTACAGGAACTGATCCTGAATCTATCGAACATTGGAAAATGATCACCAATGCGTCCACGATTTCTAGAGCCACCTCCTTGAGTACCCTGGGATACAGACCATCAGGCCTGGGGATTTATCAGCCTTCAGTCCCATCAGTCTACCCAATACTATTTCTCGCCTAATGCAAATTTCTTTCAGTTCCTCTGTCTCACGTACATCTGGGAGATTGTTTGTATCTTCCTTAGTGAAGACAGAACCAAAGTACCTGTTCAACTCTTCTGCCATTTCCTTGTTCCCCATAATAATTTCATCTGTTTTAGCCTTCAAGGGATCCACATTTGTCTTTACTAATGTTTTTCTCTTAACATACCTTTTCTCTTAACATATGTGCCAAACGCAGGTCAATGGGTATACCGTAAGTAGGGCATATTAGTCACCAGGGACGAGCTGGGCTGAAGGGCCTGTTTCCGTGCTGTGTGACTCTATGACTATAATTAAATATTTATGATTCAATGATATTTTATTGCCGCATGTTCCTAGGTGCAGTGAAATGCTTTGTTCACCAAAAGTTCAGCGAAGTCCTATCTACTGCCTGCCGCTGCACATGGTAGCAGTCTGTCCCCCTCCCCCCTCCACCCCACCGCCGGGTCTCCCTTTGTTCTCGGCGCCTTCCCCTCCTCCCCCACCCTGTTTGAAGTACAGCCACCTCTGTAAATCTCATTCAGTGCACAGCAAGCTCTCACAATCGTGATAAGATAACACCGCTGGATAAGAAGGGTCTCGATCTGAAACGTCACCTATTCCTTTCCTCCAGAGATACTGCCTGACCCGCTGAATCTGCAGTTCCTTCCTACATCATTGGTTTGTTTTGTTCAATATGCTGGGGGAGATATTGACCAGGGCTCATAGTCGTAGAGTCACGGAGAGATACAGCATGGGAGAATATAAATGAAGGGCCTGTTCCAACATTGTATCTCTAGCTAAACCTAAATTAATGTAACAATAGGTGGTTGATGGTTGGTCTAGACTTGATGGGCTGTAGAATTGGCTTCTGTAAATTGTAAATTGTCCCTAGTGTGTAGGATAGTGCTAGTGTATGAGGTGATCGCTGATCGGCATGGACTCGGTGGGCCGAAGGCCTGTTTGCACGCTGTATCTCTAAACTAAACATATACTTCTAAACGATATAGTCATCATAAGTCGCCAGAGATTCATTATCAACTGTGAGAAGAAAGTTCTACGGTGCATGGTTTTAACTGACCAGTCCCTTGTCTTGTAACTGTGCTGCCTTGTCTGAGACCAGTGTGAATGGGTGATCGATAGTTGGTGTGAGCCGAAGGGCTGTATCTCTAAACTAAATTAGCTGTCCTCTTGAGGCAGTGCCTCTTCTAGGTCCCCTTGATGGTGGGGAGCTCAGTATCTGTGAAGAGTTTCTGCAGCCTTCTTTGTGCTTGAGCGTTCGAATTACCGAATCAGACCGCGATACAACCAGTCGAGCCGTGAATTTTAGACTTTAGAGATAGTGTGGAAGCAGGCTCTTCAGTGCACCGAATCCACACTGACCAGTGATCCCCTTTCACGAGCATTATCCTACACACTAGGGACGATTTACAATTTTACTAAAGCCAATTAATCAACAAACCTGTACGTCCTTGGAAGTTGTCCCTTGTGTATAGGATAGTGCTGGTGTGCGGGGTGATTGTTGGTTAACGTGGACATGGTGGGCCGAAGGGCCTGTTTCCATGCTGTATCTCTGAACTAAACTGAACTCCAAAGATGTGCGGGTTTGTAGATTGACTTCTGCAAAGTGTAAATTGTCCCTGGTGCATAGGATAGTGCTAGTGCTGGTGTACGGGGTGATCGCTGTTCGGTGCGGACTCGGTGGGCCGAAGGGCCTGTTTCTGTGCTGTATCTCTAAAATAAACTGAACTCCAAAGGTGTGCGGGTTTGTAGGTTAATCGACTTCTGCAAAGTGTAAATTGTTGCCAGTGTGTGGGATAGTGCTGGTGTACGGGGTGATCGCTAGTCGGCACGGACTCCATGTGCCAATCGGCCTCCTGTTTCCGCACTGTATCTCTAAAGTCTAAAGTCAGCGGGTCAGGTAGCATCTCTGGAGAAAATGGATAGATGACGTCTCGGGTCGGGTCTGACCCTTCATCAGATTGATGGAGTGAGTTGTGATGGAGTTCAGAAAAGGGGAAACTAAGTGTAGTCTGGGCCTGCAAAGGAAGCACCTGTTCCTCCAGACTCCAAACGAGCCCGAAAAAAATGTTCACTTCACTTCTCCACTGGCCAGGGGACGGCCGTTGCCGTGGCAACCTGGCGTGTGGCTCAAGGCATTTACAGGAAGGATGTGATGGCATGGAGAGGTTTCCAAGAATGTTGCCTGGGATGCAGATCAACACTAACCAGAAGAGACCGTCTGGCCAGCATTGCTTTCTGCCAAGCAAGAGATGCTGAGGGGAGATTTACTTTACTTTAGTTTAGAGATACAGAGTGCGCGCCGAGCCCGCGCCGACCAGCGATCACCCCGTACACTAGCTCTATGCTGCACACTACGGACAATTTACAATTTACAGAAGCCAGTTAACCCTCCATGCAAGAACAGACCATCATCTGCATAAGTGGGGGATGACAGACAGCCCTGCCTGCGACTGCGGACATCCAGACCAGACCATCCCACACATCGTGAATGACTGCTCACCGAGACTTTTCCTTGGGGGCATCAAAGCCATCCACCCAGTAACTGATGCTGTCCTGGCCTGGATGTCTACCCTTGATCTACAACTTTAGGCTGTGCACGTCATACGCAAGAAGAAGAACCTACAAACCTGCACAACTTTGGAGTGTGGGAGGAAACCAGAGCACCTGTGGAAAACCCACACCCTCACAGGGAGAACGTACAAACTCCATACAGACAGCACCCATAGTCAGGATCGAACCCTGGTCTCTGGCTCTTTAAGGCAGCAACTCTACCGCTGTGCCAATGTGCCGCCCAAATGATTAAAACTCTAAGAGGCATAGACAAGGCAAGCAGGTCTGACTAATTTTCCTAGTCTGAGATAAGGGAGCACAGTTTCAAGACAAGGAGATGGTAATTTAACGGGTTCGACCCTGACCTCGGGTGCTGGCTGTACGGAGTTTGTACGCTCTCCCTGTGACTGTGTGGTTTTTCTCTGGGTGCTCCGGTTTCCTTCCACATTCCCAAGATGTGGAAGTTTTCAGGTTAATAGGCTTCTGTAAACTGTCCCTAGTGTGTGTAGGATAGTGCTAGTGTACAGGGTGATCACTGATTGGCGTGGACTCGGTGGGCTGCAGGGCCTGTTTCTAACCTGTATTTGTAAACTAAATTAAAACCAAGACACATACAACTTTAGTTTATTACTGTCATGTGCACCGAGGTAGTGGAAACATTTACTTTGCTATCTAGTCAACATGATTACAATCAAGCCGTCCACAGCGTTGATAGTGAATCTCTGGAGATTTATGACGGCTCGATCGTTTTCAAGTTTAGTTCAGAGATACAGCATGGAAGCGGTCACAGGGAGAACATACAAACTCCACACAGAGCACCCGAGGTCAGAATCGAACCCAGGTCTCTCTCACACCATGAGGCAGGAGTTCCACTGTGCTGCCCTCAGCATTGCTCTTACATATAGCTAGTACTGATACCATGGGCCGCATGGCCTCAAGTGAAGACATGACCAGCATTTTACATTGCACGGTTTTACATAATAAGAAAATGTAAACATTCAAAAAGTGACACAGCCACTGTGAGTTTTGAATTTGGTACAGCTTTTACAACCACACATGTTTTCAATTAGACAACATCTGGTAAAAAAAATTGGATAAGATCCTTCAGATCAGTGCAGAGCAAAATACTGCTGTCTGTTTCCAAAAACACGAGAAGCAGGTTCAGGCCTGTTGGTGTGGCTCCACATTTAGGCTCAGCGCTCTTGTTCTAGATTTAGGGCCAGTGCCCTTGTTCTAGAATTAGGCTCGATGTTCGTGTTTTAGATTTAGGCCCAAGCACCCATGTTCTAGATTTAGGCCCCATTCCGTAGTTTTAGATTTAGGCCCAATGCCCTTGATCTACAATTAGGCCCTGTGCCCGTTCTCCACATTCATGCCCAATACCCGTGTTCTAGATTTAGGCCCGACCCCTTGATCCACATTCAGACCCAATATACTTGTTCTAGATTTAGGCCCAGTGCCATCGCTCCACATTTAGGCCCAACGATCTTGATCTCGATTTAAACCCAGAGCCCTTGCTCCACATTTAGGCCCCCAAAAATCAGAAAAACAAAGGTGTTGATCATCCACTTCACGAAGCAGGGTTGAGTTCACATACCGACAGAAGGAAATGCATATGCCGGTAGATAAAGAAAAAGACACAAAGCGCTGCAGTTCCTCAGCGGGTCAGGCAGCATCTCTGGAGAACAACGATAGGTGACGTTTCAGGTTGGGACCCTTCTTGAGACTCTCGTATGGTAAGTATAAATATAAATCCCCAACTTACCAACCTACCTCATTGCTCCTATTGCACTTTTCCTTTTGCTGCATCTGCAGCACTATATCCTGCACTGTGTTTATTCTCTATGTTGCATGTTGTAGTCATGCGCAGTATGATCTGCCTGGATACCACGTAAAATAACATTTTTCACTGCATCTCGGTACACGTGACAATAGTCAACCAATAACAATAAACACAAACCCAAACTCTCTGTTCATAAGTTCATAAGTTCTCGGAGTAGAATTAGGCCATTCAGCCCATCAGATCTACTCCGCCATTCAATCATGGCTAATCTATCTTTCCCACTCAAGTCCTAGCCTGCCCAAACTCCCCTTATAGCTCACGCCCTCCGGGCCTGGCAACTTCCTCGTAAAACCGTCCCTGCACTCTTTCCAGCTTTTGGGTGTGAATGAATGGATGGCCAAGGTGCCACTGGAAGACAAACGAACATTTCAATTACAATCAGCTATCCAAGATGTTAATCCCCTTGATTGAAGGCACAATTTACTGGGCCAAGGTATTTATGGGGAGTTCCAAGCAGCTTAACAATGTGCCATTTGAATTTCATAAAACCTATCAGGATACCAGGCATTTTGCATAATTTAATTGAATTTCTGTGAATAAACGCCTATTATCCTGCATAAGACAATCTGAAGGCCCCATTTATCAAGCAGCATGGCTTAATTAAAGTGCTACAAATTTGTCATAAAGATAACACTTTAGTGATGCCACACTTTCCCTTCTTTTTTTAATGCATCAACGTTTATTTTCGTATATTTTTTCTGCAAAGTTTGATTAAAATAGCATTTTCTATTCACTGAAGAGTTGGCAGCTACAGTCTAAAGTCCAATAAGCCAGCGCTCTGGGCACTGAATATGCCGGTTTACAAAAAAAGACGCAAAGTGCTGGAGTAACTCAGCGGATCAGGCAGTATCTCTGGAGAACATGGATAGGTGACATGGATAGGTGACATTTCGGGTCAGGGCACTTGTGCAGATCAGTTCTGCTCCTATGTCTTATCTAAAAGCCTCTTAAAAGTCACGATGTCACGGCCTTTAAATGGCAGAGGCGTTAAAAAGTGCTGAAATGGACGAGAAAGGTCCTGTGGGTGAAAATAACTGTGGTTGTACTTTGTAACGAGTGTGAGGAACCTTGGGAACATGAGGACAGACTATTCCAGTGTTATCAGCTGCCTGCTACACAAACAGTTTGACTTCAATTTCCCAATCATGCCCTCCTGCTTAAAAACGAGAGGCAGCTAAAAACACCCAGTGGCAGACACAAAGTGTCACCGATGGTCATACAGCGTGGAGAGAAAAGTGTCGGAGAGAGATTAGCTGTCTGACTGAATGGTGCCGGAACAACAATCTTACTCTCAGCATCAGGACCACTGTGGAGCTTATTGTTGACTTTACACTCATAGAGTCATACAGCGTGTTAACAGGCCCTTCGGCCCAACTTGCCCATGCTGACCGACACGCTCCATCTACACCAGCCCCGCCGTTTGGCCCATATCCCACTAAACCTGTCCTATCCATGTACCTGTTTAAATGTGTCTTAAACGTTACAAATGTACCAGCCTTAACTACCTCCTCTGGCAGCTCATTCCATGTAAAAAAGTGACCCCTCAGGTTCCTATTAAATCTTTCCCCATCACCTTAATCCTACGTCCTCTGGTTCTCGATTCCCCAACTCTGGGCAAGAGACTCTGTGCATTTATCCGATCTATTCCTCTCATGATTTTGTACACACACTCACATACAAACACGCGCAAGAACACACAAGAACGCTAATGCACACACAAACGCACTTAAGAGAGACATATAGTGCTGGAGTAACTCAGCGGGTCAGGCAGCATCTCTGGAGAAAAAGGATAGGTGATGTTTCGGGTCGGGACCCTTCTTCAGAACTGACCCGAAAAGTCACCTATCTTTTTTCTCCAGAGATGTTGCCTGACCCTCTGAGTTACTCCAGTACTTTGTGTCTGTCTTTGGTATATACCAGCATCTGCAGTTCCTTTCTACACACACGGTTATACATAGATAAGGTCAGACATACATACACACACAAACATGCTTATATACAGATTTGCTCAGACATATACAGTGCATTCAGAAAGTATTCAGACCCTTTCACTTTTTCCACATTTTGTTACGTTACAGCCTTATTCTAAAATGGATTAAATTCTTTTTTTTTATCATCAATCTACACACAACACCTCATAATATAAAAGCGTAAACAGGTGTTTCGAAAATGTTGCAAATTAATTGAAAAGAAATAACTGAAATATCACATTTACATAAGTATTCAGACCCTTTGCTATGACACTCACAATTGGGGTTTGGTGCATCCTATTTCCATTGATTAACCTTGAGATGTTTCTACAACTTGATTGGAGTCCACAAGTGGTAAATTAAATTGACTGGACATGATTTGGAAAGGCACACACCTATCTATATAAGGTCCCGCAGTTGACAGTGCATGTCAGAGCAAAAACCAAGCCATAAAGACGAAGGAATTGTCCATAGACCTCCGAGACAGGATTGTGTCGAGACGCAGATCTATAAAACAATTTCTGCAGCATTGCAGGTCTCGAATAGCACAGTGGCCTCCGACATTCTTAAATGGAAGAACTTTGAAACCACCAGGACTCTTCATAGAGCTGGCCGCCCGGCCAAACTGAGCAATCGGGGGAGAAGGGCCTTGGTCAGGGAGGTGACCATGAACCCGATGGTCACTCTGACAGAGCTCCAGAGTTCCTCTGTGGAGATGGGAGACCCTTCCAGAAGGACAACTATATCTGCAGCACTCCACCAATCAGGCCTTTATGGTAGAGTGGCCAGACGGAAGTCACTCCTCAGTAACAGGCACATGACAGTCCGCTTGGAGTTTGCCAAAAGGCACCTAAACAAGATTCTCTGGTCTGATGAAACCAAGATTGAACTCTTTGGCCTGAATACCAAGCGTCACGTCTGGAGGAAACCAGGCACCGCTCATCACCTGGCCAATACTATACCTATGGTGAAGCATGGTGGTGGCAGCATCATGCTGTGGGGATGTTTTTCAGCGGCAGGAACTGGAAGACTAGTCAGGATTGAGGGAAAGATGAACGGAGCAAAGTACGAAGAGATCCTTGATGAAAACCTGCTCCAGAGCATTCAGGACCTCAGACTGGGGTGGAGGTTCACCTTCCAACAAGACAACGACCCAAAGCACACAGCCAAGACAACGCAGGAGTGGCTTCGTGACAAGTCTGTGAATATCCTTGAGTGACCCGATCGAACATCTCTGGAGGGGCCTGTAAAAAGCTGTGCATCGACGCTCCCCATCCATCCTGACAGAGCTTGAGAGAATCTGCAGAGAAGAATGGAAGAAATTATCCAAATACAGATGTGCTGAGCTTGTAGCGTCATACCCAAGAAGACGTGAGGATATAATCGCTGCCAAAGATGCCTGAACAAAGTACTGAGTGAAGGGTCTGAATACATATGTAAATGTGATATTTCAGTTATTTATTTTTAATTACTTTGCTAAAATTTCTAAATACCTGTTTTCGCTTTTTTATTATGGGTTATTGTGTGTAGATTGATGATAAAAAAAAAAGAATGTAATCCATTTTAGAATAAGGCTGTAACGTAACAAAATGTGGAAAAAGTGAAGGGGTCAGAATACTTTCTGAATGCACAGTAGATATGTACATATGCACAGTAGATATGTACATAAACGTACTCAGTCGTACTTAGACACAGGCACACACATTCACAGATGTACTTATACATGCATGCATATACGCACACAGACTCATTCACATAGAGACACATGGATGGTCATATGTCATTGCAAACACATACACATTCACACGCACAGACTTGAACATACACACATACAGAGACGCATGTGTATACACACACAAGAAGATACACATGTATTTGTTCCTGGGTCTCAACCCAAAACATCGACAGATGCTGCTCGACCCACTCTTACCCCAGCTGGGTGTTTTATGCACTCTCTCTCTCTCACAGACACAAACACTCACACACAAACAACTCACACAGCCAACTCACACTCATTCACACAGACACACAGTCACTCATACATAACCACACTCATATATGCATAGAAACACATGCATAGGCATGAAGCGACTACACCATACACACAGCCACTTCCAGCTCTGAGGTGCTTGTGAATAAGGTGGACTGACCGGGTACAATATACTCAGTCAGACTGCTCACCTTCTCTCCTCTTCCCCAGGACCACTCCCTTGCCTGACTCAACAGCACCGCCTGGTGGCTAGCCGATTCCCCCGGAGACGGGCAGATCTCGTTATAACCACACTGCCCCCAAATTCTGGCTTGGTTGAAATCTGCGCAGTCAGCACATTCCTGCCTGGTGTCTCTAACCACCCACACAGAACATTCACAGGCAGTTGCTAGATTGTTGCTTCTAAAGTCATTTCAGTCTCCTTTATCAAATTTAAGAAAGAAAACCTTGCATTTACAGCACATCCTTCAGTGTCTCAGCCTGCCCTGAAGTCCTTCACAGCGGCACAGTAGCACAGCGGTTGAGCTGCTGCCGGGTTCGATCCTGACCTCGGGTGCTGTCTGTATGGAGTTTGTCCATTTGCCCCTGACTGGGTGGGTTTTCTCTGGGTGCTCCGGTTTCCTCCCACACTCCAAAGATATGCAGGTTTGTAAGTTAATTAGCTTAGGTATAAATTGTAAATCATTCCTAATGTGTGGGATAGTGCTGGTGTATGCGGTGGTCGCTGGTCGGTTCGGACTCGGTGGGCCGAAAGGCCTGTCTCTAAAGTCTAAAGCTCACAAGTACTTTCTACTGTATTTACTGTTATAACGTTGCAGCTAGTTTGTGAAAAGCAAGCTTACACAAGTGGCATTGTGGGTGCTGCTAGGTTAGTGATATTGATTAAGGGGTGAATATTAATCGGACAAAAGGTCAATAAAGTCAACAATCAACTCCTTGGTCTTGCCAATGTTTGGAGCAAGAATATTATTCTGGCACTGTTGAATCAGACAGTCAATCTTTCTCCTACAGGCAACTGAACCATCCTCCCAACCACTAGATGGCAGTCCTGAGCTACTATTTACCTCATTGGAGACCCTTGGACTATCTTTGATCGGTCTTTACTGGACTTTATCTTGCACTAAACATTGTTCATGTTATTCTCTTTATCATATATCTGTACACTGTGGATGGCTCAATTGTAATCATGTATTGCCTTTCCGCTGACTGGTTAGCACGCAACAAAAGCTTTTCACTGTACCTCGGTACACCTGACAATAAACTAAATTCATGCATTCTTTTCTTCCAAAAATATATTGAAAACAAAAACTCTTCCGACATTCTCAGCGGCTATACATACATTCATTAGCAGTGTATTTGACAGTGTTCACTAAAACCACCATTATAACTGGCACCCTTGCCACTCATCTGCCCCCCTGGGGTGATACCCCTTCCCCTGTTTGAGGGGTGTCTCCACCACACTCTGCCCCCCAATGCCCAGCAGTGGAAGGACTTTAGTCTGTGGTTCTCCCCCACAGAGCCTTGGCGTTGGCTGCACCGAGCTTCAGTGCGTCCCTCAGCACGTACTCCTGCAGTCTGGAGCGGGCTACTCGGCAACATTCCCCGATGGACATCTCGCTCTGCTGGGAGATCAATGGGGTTCACTGACTTGATGACTATCCACCACCACCTGATGCCCACCTCTGAACGTGACCCTGGGACCAGCCCGTAAGTCGTCTATTACGGAGCTGTTCGGGACAAAAACCGTGACAAGGACCCTTGCATCATTCTCCAGACTCTCTTCGTAAATCCACATTCTGACACATCATTACTGGTTATTCATCCAAGTAGTATCAGCGGGAGAAATCCCTCTGCCCTTTGTCTGAGAAGCATGTAGATAGCGCCTTGGGTTTAGGTAGAGGTCTAGGTTTATTATTGTAACGTGCACCGAGGTACAGTGAAAGGCATGCGATCAGATCAGATAATACTATAAAGAAAAGCTTTGTTTTGCTTGCTAGCCAATTAGATCAGATAATATCATATATAAAGCCAAACATATCAAACTCCAGCACAATAAATGCCGCATTGATGTTGATTATCTATTCTGCATGCTGTTATTTTCTCTCTTGTATTATCTGATATGATATGTACTCGTATGTGGTATGATCTACCGAGATAACAAAGCAAATATTTTTTTTTAGTTTTAGCGCGGAAACAGGCCCATTGGCCCACTGAGTCTGTACCGACCAGCGATCCCCACACACTAGCACTATCCTACACACACTAGGGACAATTGACAATTTTACCAACTCAATTAGCCTACAATCCTGTACGCTTTTGGAGTGTGGGAGGAAACCGCAGCTCCTGGAGGAAACCCACCTGGTCACAGGGAGAACATACAAACTCCGTACAGACAGTGCCCATCGTCAGGATTGAACCCAGGTCTTTGACGCTGTGAGGCAGCGGCTCTAACTCAGCCATGCCGCTTTGTACATGCACCTGTCCAAGTGTCTTTTAAACGCTATTATAGTACCTGTTTCAGATGACCAAGATGGTAGGTTAATAAACCAACATAAATTGCCACTAATGTATAGGTGATTGGCTGAATCTGAGAATTAAGGAGAATATGAGGAAAATAACAAAAGTGGGATTCTTGTTGGATTCTTGTAAATGGTTGATGGTCGAACAATCTTAGGGCCATACAAAGACATGTGAGTTTGCAAGCGAATTGGCTTCTGTAAATTGTATATTGTCCCTGGTGTGTTGGTTAGTACTAGTGTACTGGGTGATCGATGGTCAGCGTGGGGGGAGCTGTATCTCTAAAGTAAGGTGTAAAGTCTAGAATTACAATGTTTTTTTTGTTTGGAGTTCACATCACAGTCGGTATCAATGATGTTGGAGATGGTCGAGAGTTTCAAATTCAGCACGGACATTGTGGGCCGAAGGGCCTGCTCCTGTGCTATATTGTTCTACTTGTAGAGAGGAACTGCAGATGCTGGTTTATACCAAAGATAGACACAAAGTGCTGGAGTAACTCAGCTGGTCAGGCAGCATCTCTAGATAAAGAGTATGGGTGACTATATGGGCTCTATGTAACAGCCAGGCCAGACTTGTTTAACCACCGTGTCTTTTCCAGACAAACCAGGGAGCAGGAAACTCCGCCAGACTTCTTCTACTTCTCCGACTATGAGCGGCACAACTCGGAGATTGCTGCCTTTCACTTGGACAGGTAAGGCCATTGGGCAAGGCGAGGAGGAGAGTTCCTGTTTCCTACATTTGACCTGACAATTCACTAACGGGGAACTCTTTCTCTTCCAAGGATCCTGGATTTCCGACGGGTGCCCCCAGTGGCCGGAAGACTGGTCAACATGACAAGGGAGATCCGTGATGTCACGCACGACAAGAAGCTCTGGAGGACCTTCTTCATCTCTCCAGGTGGGCCAATGGGTTTGGTGAGGAAGCCCCTCCAATCTCACCACCCCCAACCCCCCCCCCCCCTCAACCTCCCTCCGCTCTTGCCCTGTGCCCTTTTAACAGTCCTGCTCCACCATCACGGCAGTGGGCGTTGTTAGTGCCAGGTGAGGGCAAGGAAATTAGACCTGTTTAGACATACAACGGAGACAGGACCACCAACACCACGCCGACCACCGATCACCCACTCGCACCAGTTCTATGTTATCCCACTTTCTTATCCACTCCCTACACATTAGGGGCAATTTAGAGGCCCACTGAGCCCACGCTGACCAGTGATCACCCGTTCACACTAGTTCTATCAAACTCACTAGTGACAATTTACAGAAGCCAATTATCCTACAAACCAGGTCTTTGGGATGTGGGTGGAAACCAGAGCACCCGGAGGAAACCCACATGGAGACCAGTGGACTTTGGTTCTTGGTGACCACAAGACTCTGCTGATCAAAATGCTGGAATAGCTCAGGCAGCATCTCAGAAGAACATGGATAGGTGATATTTCGGGTTGGGACCCTTCTTTAGTCTGACCCGAAACGTCACCTATCCGTGTTCCCTGGGGATGCTGCCTGAGTCGCCAGTTACTCCAGCATTTTGTGTCTTTCCTTGGTAAACCCACATCTACAGTTGCTCCTTTCTAGAGTCTGGTGAGACTAGTGGGTGGCACAGTGGTAGAGTTGCTGCATCGCAGGGCCAAAGTCCCAGGTTCGATCCTGACTATAGGTGCTGTCTGTACGGAGTCTGTACGTTCTCCCTGTGACCACGTGAGTTTTCTCCGGGGGCTCCGTTTTCCATCACTTCCAAAGACGTGCTGGTTTGTAGATTAATTGGCTTCTGTGAATTGTCCCCAGTGTGTAGGATAGAGCTTATGTGAACAGGTGGCTGTTGGTCGGCTTGGACTCGGTGGGCAGAAGAGCCTGTTTCCACGCTGTGTCTCTAAGACTAAAACAAAAACTCATGCTTTGGCCCCACGACCTGCCTTTAGACTTTAGACTTTGGAGGTACAGCGCGGAAACAGGCCCTTCGGCCCACCATGTCCGTGCCGACCAGCGATCACCACATACACTAATCTACGAACACTAGGGACAATTTTACATCTTACCAATGCCAATCAACCTAGAAACCTGCACATCTTTGGAATGTTGGAGGAAACTGGGGCACCCGGAGTAAACCAACGAGGTGACAGGGAGAACATACAAACTCCGTACAGACAGGGTCTCTGGCACTGTGAGGCAACAATTCTACCGCTGCCCCACCGTGCCACCCTGGTACCATCCCCCATACTAGTTGCCAAACCCAGTGATATGTTTTCCCCAACTCAACACACACACAAATGTTCATTCATGCCAAGCGTTCTGATTACCCAGCTGACTGTCACCCTTTCTCTGTCTCGCTCCTCCTCCCTCCGTCCCCTCACCCTCTCCCCCCCCCCCCCATCCCCCCCTTCCCCTCCTCTCCCCGAGCAGCCAACAACATTTGCTTCTACGGGGAGTGCTCGTACTACTGCTCCACCGAGCACGCGCTGTGCGGGAAGCCAGATCAGATCGAGGGCTCGCTGGCCGCCTTCCTCCCGGACCTGGCCCTGGCCAGGCGGAAAACCTGGAAGAACCCCTGGCGACGTTCCTACCACAAGCGCAAGCGAGCAGAGTAAGTCTGGGGGTTGGGGATACCTTGTGTTCACTCTGGGCATCTTCCAAAGGGGTTAAACTGGGAGACACGATCGAGGTACCCACCATCAAGACACCAACGAGCGGTCACGGTGGTGCAGCGGTAGAGTTGCTGCCTTGCAGCGAATGCAGCGCAGGAGACCCAGGTTCGTTCCCGACTACGGGTGCTGTCTGTACGGAATTTGTACGTTCTCCCCGTGACCTGCGTGGGTTTTTCCGAGATCTTCGGTTTCCATCCACACTCCAAAGACGTACAGGTCTATAGATTAATTGGCTTGGTAAATGTAAAAATTGTCCCTAGTGGGTGTAGGAATAGTATTATTGTGCGGGGATCGCTGGTGGGCACGGACCCGGTGGGCCGAAGGGCCTGTTACCTGTATCTCTAAACTAAACATGAAAAGGCCTGGAATGGAGGGGAATAGGCCAGGGCTAGACCTGCAGATAGGATTAGTCTTATTCGTCATTGCAGTCAGCTTGGACATCATTCAGTGATTCAATGGTTTGAGTTTGGGTTTAGTTTATTGTTACATGTACCGAGGTACAGTGAAAAACTTTTATAGTGTGCTATCCAGTCAGCGGAAAGACTATATGTGATTACAATCGAGCCGTCCACAGTGTATAGATACAGGAAAAAAGGGAATAACGTGAATAATGTTTAATGCAAAATAAAGTCTGATCAAAGATAGTCCAAGGGTCTCCAGTGAGGTAGATAGTAGCTCAGGACCGCTCTCTAGTTGTTGGTAGGATGGTTCAGTTGCCTGATAACAGCTGGGAAGGAACTGCCCTGAATCTGGAGGTGTGCATTTTCTGATGGGAGAGAGGAGAAGAGGGATGATCGGGGTGAGACAGGTCCTTGATTATGCTGGTGGCCTTGCCGAGGCAGCGTGAAGTGTAGATGGAGTTAATGGAAATGAGGTTGGTTTGTGCGAGGAATGACAAGGTTAATTTATTCGGACTTTATTGGAATTTATCTAACACTAAATGTTATTCTTTTTATCCTGGTTCTATACATTGGAAAAGTTGATTGTAATTGTGTATACGTTATCACTGACTGGATAGTAAGCAAGATTTTTTTTTTTTACTGTACCTTGTAACACTTTAGACTTTAGACATACAGTGCATAAACAGGCCCTTCGGCTCACCGAGTCCGGACGGACCTGTGATCACCCCATACAATAACACTATCCTACACACTCGAAACAATTTACAATTTAGAGAAGCCAATTCACAGACAAACCTGTATATCTTTGGAACGTGGGAGGAAACTGCAGCTCTTGGAGGAAACCCACGTGTTCACAGGGAGAAAGTACAAACTCCGTACAGAGAGCAACTGAGGTCAGGATTGAACCCGGGTCTCTGGCGCTGTGAGGCAGCAACTCTACCGCTGCGTCACTGACCGTGGTGTTGAAGGGTTTCTGTTCCCTCTGTGCAGGTGGGAGGTGGACCCTGACTACTGTGAGGAGGTGAAGCAGACGGCTCCGTACAACTCCGGCACACGGCTCCTCGACCTCATCGACATGACTGTCTTTGACTTCCTCATGGGTAAGAACAGCTCTCTGTCTCGTGGGGGGTGGTACAGCAGGGAACTGGCCTTTCGGCCCACCTCATCAGCTCATATGTCATAGGAGCAGAATTAGGCCATTCGGCCCATCGAGTCTACTCCACCATTCAATCCTTAAACTTTACGACTTTAGAGATACAGCATGGCATAAGGCCCTTTGGCCACCAAGTTCGTGCTGACCAGCGATCACCCCTATACACTAGCACTATCCTACACAGTAGGGACAATTTATAATTTTTACTCAGCCAATTGATCTGACAAACCCGTACATCTTTGGAGTGTGGGAGGAAACCAGAGCACCCGGGGAAAACATAAACAGTCACAGGCAGAATGTACAAATTCCGTACAGACCGCACTCGTACTGACCGCACTGTGAGGCAGCTGTTTTACCACTGCGCCACTGTGCTGCTTCAAAAGGCTGAGCATCTTTCCCTCTCAATCCCATTTTCCTGTCTGCTCCCCATAACTTTTGGCATTCTTACTAATCAAGAATCCGTTAATCTCAGCTGTTAAAACATCCAGATGATTTGGCCATCACAGCCGTCTGTGGCAATGAATTCCATAGATCACCACCCTCTGGCTAAAGCAATTCCTCCTCATCTCCTTTATAAAGGTGCGTCCTTTTATTCTGAGGCTGTGCCCTCGGGTCCTAGACTCTCCCACTAGTGGAAACATCCTCTCCACATCCACTCTATCCGGGCTTTTCATTATTTGGTACCTTTCAGTGAGATCCCACTCATCCTTCTAAAACTCTAGCAGACCCAGAGCTGCCAAACGCTCATACCCTGTACATTACCAAATCTTCTCTGGGCACCTTGTGAGATGGTATTCCAGCTTGGTTGGTAACGGGCACCGACCGGGCAGGAGAGGCCAGGACTAATCACCCGCCCAGACTGAATTAGCTGAGAGTCCACACCAGTATAGCCTGGAAGAGTGTGGACGGGCCGAATGTTTTTTTCCAGATCCCGCATACCGGCTGCCTTACAAACAAACAGAAACTTTGACGGTCCGTTTGTTCCCCCTTTTCCGGCTCACACCTCCATAGTTTTTGGCAGATGGAGGGAATTGGACGGACATTTGAATGACAACTTTTAAAAGACATTTGGACAGGTACGCGGATAGGAACGGTTTAGAGGGACACAAACTGCTGGAGGAACTCCAGCACTTTCTGTCCTTTTGGGTAAACCAGCATCTGCAGTTCTTTGTGTAGGAAAAAACGTAGATGCTGGTTTACACAGAAGGTAAACACAAAGTGCTGGAGTAACTCAGCGGGTCAGGCAGCAACTCTGGAGAAAGGAATAGGTGATGTTTCGGGTTGAGACCTTTCATCAGATTGCCTTGTTTAGAGTCATAAAATCGTACAGCATGGAAACAGGCCCTTTGGCCCAACTTACCCACGCCAACCAACATGTCCCATCTACACTAGTACCACCTGCCTGCATTTGTCCCATATCCCTCTATACCTATCCCATTCATGTACCTGTCGAAATGTTTCTTAAACATTGTGATAGTACCTATCTCAACTACCTCTTCTGACAGCTCCTTCCATATACTTACCACCCTAAACAAGTTGCTGCTCAGGATCCCTATTAAATCTTTCCCCCCCACAATGTTTCTTCAAGGTTTAGAGGGATTTTGAGTTTTGAGTTTGAGTTTGAGTTGAGTTTATTGTCACGTGTACCGAGGTACAGTGAAAGGCTTTTGTTGAGTGCTAACCAGTCAGTGGAAAGACCGAGGTGCCATATCCAAACACTCACCATCCACGCACGCACACACACACACACGACCACGAGTGGGTGGAGGGGGAAGACATCGTCACTGACTGGTTCTCTGCTGCCCCCTCTACAGGTAACATGGACCGGCACCATTACGAAACCTTTGAAAAGTTGGAAACGATTCGTTTATTATTCATCTGGACAACGGAAGAGGGTAAGGAGCGAGAATATGACCTTTATGACACAGTAGATATGTACTGGCTCCCGATTGGAAGTGTAAGATAGCCTGTGTTTGTATATGTGTGCGTGCATGTGTGTGTGTATGTGTGTGTGTGTGTGTATGTGTGTGTATGTATATGTTGTGCGTGCTTATGTTGATATGTGTGTGTACTATCTGCCAGTTGGAAGTGCAAGAGAATGTGTGTGCATCCATGCATGTGTGGATATGTGCATGAGTGTTGTATGTGCATGCGTACGTGTGTGTTGTGCTTGCATGCATGTGTGTGTGTGTTGTGCGTGCATATGTGCATATGTTGTGGGTCTATGTGCGTGTGTTTACGTGTTTGTATGCACTTGTCTGTTCGTGTGCATATGTGCATGTATATGCATGTGCGTTTTGTATGTGTTCAAGCATGTGTATGATGTGTGTGAATATATCTGAACATGCAGTTTGTGCGGCTGTGTCTTCCTAAGTGTAAACATACATGTAAAGGCGTTTATCTGATTATGTCGCTGTGGGTCAACATATGTGTTGGATTCGGTTATTATTGTCATATGAATCAAGATACGGTGAAAAGCCTTTGTTTGTGTTTAGTTAAATCAAGATCATACTATGTATGAGTACAACCGAGCCATAGACAAGGACAACAGATAGAGCAAGAGAAATATGCCAGTGTGTAGCATTATAGTGTAACAGTTCATGAGAAAAGGTCCAAAGTCCACAATAAGGTAGGTTGGAAGATCGGGACGACACCCTCACTTATGGGAGGACCATTCAGTAGTCTGATAGCAAAGTGGAAGAAGCTGTTCCTGAGTCTGGTGGTACGTGCTTTCAAGTTTCTGGAGCTTCTTCCAGACGGGAGAGGAGAGAATGGCCAGGGTGAGAAAGACGTCTGATTATGTTGGCTGCGTTATCGTGATAGTGTGGTGTGTGTTGATTTGATGGAGGGATGAGGAAGGGCCCCGACCATTGTCGCCCATCCATGTTCTCCAGAGATGCTGCCTGAACCTGCTGAGTTACTCCAGCACTTTGTGTCGCTTTGGTGGGCATGTCCGGTCTGTGTGATGGACTGCGTGATCCACAACTCCGGTGGACTATAGTTTAGTTTAGAGATACAGCGCGGAAACAGGCCCTTCAGCCCACTGAGTCTTTGCCGACCAGCGATCACCCCCTACCGTACACTAGCACACTCCAACACACGAGCGACAATTTACAATAGTAATGAAGCCGATCAACCTGCAAACCTGCACATCTTTGGAATGTGGGAGAAAACGGGAGCACCCGGGGAAAACCTATGTAGCTGCAGGGAGAACGTGCACACTCCATACAGACAGCACCCATGGTCAGGATCGAACCCAGGCCTCTGGTGCTGTACGGCAGCAACTCAACTGCTGTCCTTGTTAAAGCTATTCCCCGACCAAGCGGTGTGTGATTGTTTGGCTGTAAACACACATGTATAATCATGCATAAACATACATTGAGATGTAGTGTGTGTTTTTCTTTGTTGTCTCTTGAAAAATATATCACCCAAACTATTATGAGTTAACAACAGAAAGCAGACATTTTACACTGAATAACAAAGTCACATTTCAACGAGATGACACAATCCACAATCTGCCTTTTGACTCACTGCACTGACTCACTGCACTAATCCACTTCTCCTTCAAGAAGACAGTACCAAGCCCTTACAAACCCAGAGGTATCATCATCGGTAAAATTATAGCATGGCTTAACTGTTTACAAAAGAACACAAAGGGCTGAGGTAACTCAGCGGGTCAGGCAGCATCTCTGGAGGATATGATTCGGTGATGTTTCAGCTCAAGACCCTTCTTCAGACTCAGTGGGTCAGGCAGCATCTCCGGGAACAAGGATGGATGACATTTCGGGTCACGACCCTGAGAAATAAAGAAGGGTCCTGATCTGAGATGTCACCTACCCACATGGAAACAGGGAATTGCAGATGCTAATGAGTACACAGATGGGCACAAAGTGATGGAATAACTCAGCGGGTCAGACAACATCTCTGGAAGATATGGATAGGTGACGTTTCAAACTCACTCCCGTCAGTCTGAAGAAGTGTCCCGACCCGAAATGTCACCTATCCATGTTCTACAGAGATGCTGCTGGACCTGCTGAGTTCTCCAGCACTTTGTCTTCCCTTTTGTGCAAACCAGCAACTGCAGTTCCTTGTTTCTACATTTTAACTGTTTACAATATGCAATTACATAATTAAATAATTATAAAGATAAGTGCAGTTATAATGCAACCTGACGTAGTGTAAATTCACTCAGCCTTTTAGGGAATCCATTGGCAAAAATGTTCACGAGAAGATGTAATTAATATTTCGGGAAGTGCCTGCGTTGATTGTTGATTGCAGCAATTCACCACTTATAGACGGTCTCACACATTTCGTCTATAATTG
>CM075981.1:60223907-60338659 GCA_038087875.1 Malacoraja senta | reverse complement strand
CATTCATATTCATTCATTCATTCATTCATATTCATTCTGTGTGGTATCTCTAAACTAAACTAAAAATTAACAAACCTAAGCTCAGCGGGTCAAGCATCATCTCTGGAGAACATGGATAGGTGACGTTTTGGGTCGGGACCTTTCTTCAGACTCTTCTGAATCCGATTCAGTAACATTCTGAAGAAGGGTCTCGACCCGAAACATTGCCTATTCTATTTCTCCAGAGATGATTGGCCACAATGCAGGCTATGTTTTTCTTTGGCACAGAAGACAATGAGGTAGGTCCAAAATTATAAGACCATAAGACATAGGAGCAGAATTAGACCATTCGGCCCATCGTCTGCTGTGCCATTCAATCATGGCTGATGTATTTTTCGCTCTCAACCCCATTCTCCTGCCTTCTCCCCATAACCTTTGACACCTTACTAATCACAAACCTATCAATCTCCTTTTTAAAAGTACCCAATATCTTAAAAATCATGAAGAGCACTCGATCGGATAAATGCATCGTATTTTGCCAAGAGTAGGAGAATTGAGAACCAGAGGACATAGGTTTAAGGTGAGGTGGGAAAGATTTAATAGGAACGTATCGGGTAAGGTTTTTACACACAAGGTGGTGGGTATATGGAACGAGCTGCCGGAGGAGGTAGTTGAGGCAGGTACTATCATAACGTTTAAGAGATATTTGGACACGTACATGGAAAGGATAGGGTTAGAGGGCAATGGGCCACACGCAGGCAGGTGGGCAGTGTAGATGGTCGGCATGGACAAGTTGGGTCAAAGAGCCTGTCTCCATACTGTGGAGCTAGACAAGCTAGTCAAAAGGAGATGCAAGGGGCCTTTTAATGTTTAAGATATTTCCACTAGTGGGAGAGTCTAGAATAAAAGGATGTACCTTTAGAAAGGAAATGAGTTATTTCTTTAGCCAGAGGGTGGTGAATCTGTGAAATTAATTGCACAGATTGGATATTTTTAAGGTAGAGATTTTTAAGGCGGAGATTGACTAATTCTTGATCAGTACGGGTGTCAGGGGTTATGGGGTGAAGGCAGGAGAATGGGGTTGAGAGGGAAAGATAGATCAGCTATGATTGAATGTCGGAGTAGACTTGATGGGCTGAATGGGCTAATTCTGCTCCTAGAACGTATGAACATGAACTTTTCAATCATTGCTTTTGTGTACATCCAGCTTACATCTACACACACATCACGTCCATTTGCACTGATATCCACCAGCACCGTGACAGACAATAGGAGATGGATCTAACCTCTCTCGGCCAGAAAACCCAGTGTACATGTGGGTTAGCTCACTAATGAACACTTCGCATCGAACATCTCAGATGCAACTTACACTGGACTGGTGGTCAGGCTAGAATCTGACAGGAAGACCCGATACATCGTGCTTACAATGTAAAGGATCGCATGGAGTGAATTACAGGGTTGGAATCTAATTGAAGCCACAAGGAACTGCAGATGCTGGTTTATAAAAAAGACACAAAGTGCTGGTGTTACTTTGCTGGTCAGGCAGCTTCTCTGGAGAACATGGATAGGTGATGTTTCAGGTCGGGACCTTCTTCTGACTGTAGATAACATTTCGGGTCGAGACCCTTCTTCAGACTGATAGGTGACGTTTCGGGGCGGGGCTCTTCTTCTGAAGAGTGGTCTCGACTTGAAACCTATCCCTGTTCTCCAGAGATGCTGCCGGATCCGCTGAGTTACTTTCTGCCTTGGAATCTAATTGAGATGGTTTGTTGTAAATTGCTGGCAGGAGCTGAGTTGATTTAGATGGAGAATAATGGATTTCATTAAGGATGATTACCAGGCGGTAATCTAATTGAGCAGTACAACTGATACCATGAAATACCACTGGCGAGTTTAAGTGGTTTATTACTGTCATATGAACTCCATGATGGATTATAATCTTCATATCCCACTCAAGGTGGTCTGCTGGTTTGTATCTTAAAATATAGACCTCACCCTTCACCCGTCCTCAGATTATCTCCCACAGTTTAACCCTCAAATCACCAGGGCCAGATAGGCTGCATCCCAGAGTACTTAAGGAAGTAGCTCGAGAAATAGTGGATGCATTAGTGATAATTTTTCATAACTCTTTAGATTCTGGAGTAGTTCCTGAGGATTGGAGGGTAGCAAACGTAACCCCACTTTTTAAGAAGGGAGGGAGAGAGAAAACGGGGAATTACAGACCAGTTAGTCTAACATCGGTAGTGGGGAAACTGCTAGAGTCAGTTATTAAAGATGGGAGAGCAGCACATTTGGAAAGTGGTAAAATCATTGGACAAAGTCAGCATGGATTTACGAAAGGTAAATCATGTCTGACGAATCTTATAGAATTTTTCGAGGATGTAACTAGTAGAGTGGATAGGGGAGAACCAGTGGATGTGTTGTATCTGGACTTTCAGAAGGCTTTCGACAAGGTCCCACAAAAGAGATTAGTATACAAACTTAAAGCACACGGTATTGGGGGTTCAGTATTGATGTGGATAGAGAACTGGCTGGCAAACAGGAAGCAAAGAGTAGGAGTAAACGGGTCCTTTTCACAATGGCAGGCAGTGACTAGTGGGGTACCGCAAGGCTCAGTGCTGGGACCCCAGCTATTTACAATTTATATTAATGATCTGGATGAGGGAATTGAAGGCAACATCTCCAAGTTTGCGGATGACACTAAGCTGGGGGGCAGTGTTAGCTGTGAGGAGGATGCTAGGAGACTGCAAGGTGACTTGGATAGGCTGGGTGAGTGGGCAAATGTTTGGCAGATGCAGTATAATGTGGATAAATGTGAGGTTATCCACTTTGGTGGCAAAAACAGGAAAGCAGACTATTATCTAAATGGTGGCCGATTAGGAAAAGGGGAGATGCAGCGAGACCTGGGTGTCATGGTACACCAGTCATTGAAAGTAGGCATGCAGGTGCAGCAGGCAGTGAAGAAAGCGAATGGTATGTTGGCTTTCATAGCAAAAGGATTTGAGTATAGGAGCAGGGAGGTTCTACTGCAGTTGTACAGGGTCGTGGTGAGACCACACCTGGAGTATTGCGTACAGTTTTGGTCTCCAAATCTGAGGAAGGACATTATTGCCATAGAGGGAGTGCAGAGAAGGTTCACCAGGCTGATTCCTGGGATGTCAGGACTTTCATATGAAGAAAGACTGGATAGACTCGGCTTATACTCACTAGAATTTAGCAGATTGAGAGGGGATCTTATAGAAACTTACAAAATTCTTATGGGGTTGGACAGGCTAGATGCAGGAAGATTGTTCCCGATGTTGGGGAAGTCCAGGACAAGGGGTCACAGCTTAAGGATAAGGGGGAAATACTTTAAGACCGAGATGAGAAAAACATTTTTCACACAGAGAGTGGTGAATCTCTGGAACTCTCTGCCACAGAGGGTAGTTGAGGCCAGTTCATAGGCTATATTTAAGAGGGAGTTAGATGTGGCCCTTGTGGCCAAAGGGATCAGGGGGTATGGAGAGAAGGCAGGGATGGGGTACTGAGTTGGATGATCAGCCATGATCATATTGAATGGCGGTGCAGGCTCGAAGGGCCGAATGGCCTACTCCTGCACCTATTTACTATGTATCTATGTATCTATGTAACCCACAACACGAGAGCGGTTGAATGTCAATTCCGTAGAGCATTCTCCAAACATCTTATCTTCTCCATTTAGACTTTACATTAGAGATACGGCATGGAAACAGGCCCCTCGGCCCTCCGGGCCCGTGCCAAACAGCGATCACCTCGTACACTAACACTATCCCACACACTAGAGACAATTTACAATTTTACCAATGCTAATTAACCTGAAGAAGAGTCTCGACCCGAAACGTCACCCAGTCTTTCTCTCCAGAGATGCTGCCTGTCCCACTGAGTTACTCCAGCATATTGTGTCTATCTTTGGTTTAAACCAGCATCTGCAGTTCCTTCCTACATCTTAAAAACCTGTATGTCTTTGGAGTGTGGGAGGAAACCGGAGTGGATGGAGAGAACCCAGGCGGTCACGGGGAGAACGTACAAACTCCATACAGACAGCACCCATAGTCAGGATCGAACCTGGGTCTCTGGTGCTGTAAGGCAGCAACTCATCCACTGCACCACTGTGCCGTCCCCTTGTGTCTCCATTATATAACAAGGAGGATCAATACAAGAAGAAAGGCCAGCAGTGAGTGATAGAAATCCAGAAGATGATCAAATTTGGACCATTAACTTTTACATCATGGTTTTATTAAAGTAATTAGGTATAAAGGGTCAGGCTCAGGGAATAGCTATGTTAGCCAAGTGTGCTATTAGTGTGATAGATTAGCGTCTATGCTCCTGAAATTTGATTCCATTGTCTCCAGTGGAGCTGAACTTTGTAGTTCAACACAATAATGTTATCGTAGTTTAGTGCAGAAAAATGTGCAGCTGAAAAATGAGGTGAATTCATTGTTTGTCAAGCAACTAGTTTAGTTTAGTTTAGATATGTCAAAGCAGCACAGTGGCACAGCAGTAGTGTTGCTGCCTTACAGCGCCAGAGACCCGAGTTCGATCCTGACTGCGGGAGCTTTCTGTACAGAGTTTGTACGTTCATCCCAATGACCATGTGGCTTTTCACCGGGTGCTCTAGTTTCCTCCCACACTGCAAAGATGTACAGGTTTGTACGTTAAATGTCTTCGGTAAAATCTACAACATCTTCAGCATTTTGTGTCTATCTTCAGCGTAAACCAGCATCTGCAGTTCCTTCGTACAGGTTTGTAGGTTAATTGGATTTGGTTAAAAAAATTGTAAGTTGTCCCTTGCATGTAGGAAAGTGCTAGCGTACGGGGTGATCATTGGTCGGCACAGGTTCGGTGAGCCAAAGGGCCTGTTTCCGCGCTGTATCACTAAATTTTAAGGTCTAAAGTCTAAATACACTACGGAAACTGGTCCTTCTGCTCACCGAATCTGTGCCGACCAATGATCACCTGTTCACACTAGTTCTATGTTATCTTACTGTCTCATCCACTCCCTATACATTAAGGGTAACGCAGAAGCTAATTAGCCTACAAAACTGCGCGTCTTTTGAATGTTGGAGGAAACGAGCACCCGGAGAAAAAGCACGCGTACAAACTCCATACAGACAGAACCTCTAGTCAGGATCGAACCCAGGTCTCTGGCGCTGTAATAATCATAATCATAATCGTAATTTATTAGCCAAGTATGTTTTGCAACATGCGGGGAATTTGGTTTGCCATAGTCATACCGAAAAAGCAACAAGACACACAACTACATAAAAATTTGACATAAACATCCACCACAGCGGCTCCTCCACATTCCCCACTGTGATGGAAGGTAATAAAGTCTTATCTTCTTTCCTCCTTTTCTCCCGCGGTCGGGGGAGTCGAACCATCCGCAGCCGGGGCGATCGAAGCTCCCACATCAGTGCGGTTGAAGCTCCTGATATCGGTCACTAACCAGGTGACTGCAAGCTCTACGTTGTTTAAGCCCGCAAGACCCCCGCGGTTGGAGCTCCCGGAGTCCCAGCAAGAGGCCGCCAGCTCCACCATGTTAGGCCGCAGTGCAGACGGAGATACAACACGGAAAACATTGTATCTCCGTCGAGGAAAGCTCACGGTCATCTGGTTAGTGACCGATAAAAAACAGTTTCCCCCAACCACCCTCCCCCCCACTCCCCAGATAACACAAAACTTAAGATAAACTAAAACATACATTTTACAACAAAATAAAAACACAAAGAAGGAAAAAGACGAGACAGACCGTTAGCGAGGCAGCCATCTTACGGCGCACCCTGCACTGACCCTAATGTCATTAATGTATCATGGTATATCTGATCTGACTGGATAGCAGCAAACCAAAGCTCTTCACTGTAGTTCAGTACACGTGACAATAACCTAAAGATTGGTGGCTTTTCAATGTAACCACAGGCAACAGCTCCATCTAGTGCCGCATCCAGGAGTGGACACCCACGGACCAAAATTTAAATCATAGCAGGACAGCAAGCATCCCTGGATAGAAGGAATGAGTGACGTTTTTGTTCAAGACCCTTCTTCAGACTGAGTTACTCTAGCATTTTGTGTCTATCTTAGGTTTAAACCTGCATCTGCAGTTCCTTCCTACACATTTTAAATCATAGCACATGGAGTAAGAGGCAAAGAAGGGGTCTTTGATAATCGGGATACAAGACTCACAGTTTACTTTTAGTTTGGTTTAGTTTACAAATATTGTGTGGAAACTGGCCCTTCTGCCCACACAGTCCATGCTGACCAATGGTCACCCATTCTCACCAGTTCTATATTATCCTAGTTTTGCATCCTACACACTAGGGGCCAATTATTGAAGCCAATTGACCTATTAACCTGCACGTTATTGAACTGTATCTCTAAATTCTAAGGTCTAAGCCTTCTGCTCACCAAGTCCGTGCCAACTATTGATCACCTGTTCACACTAGTTCTGTGTTATCCCACTTTCTCATCCCCCCCGCCTCCCCCCCCCTACATACAAGGGGTAACTTACAGAAGCTAATTCACCTACAAACCTGCATGTCTTTTGAATATGGGAGGAAACCAGAGCACCCAGAGAAAACCCACGTGGTCACAGGGAGAATGCACAAACTCTGCACAGACAGCACCCATAGTCAGGATTGTCGTCAATCAGCAACTCAACCGCTGCGCCACTGTGCCACTTCAAGGTCAAATCTAAGGAAAAAAACCTTTGAAGGCTTGGACAAGATTTCAGATACCAATATCATTCAAAATTTGGATTATAACAAATTGAAGTAATGTATGCAGAAAGTAAATCTAATATTAGTTTTGGGATGTGAGTGGAAAACGGAGCACCCGGACAGAACACACGCGGTCTCAGTGAAAACGTGCAAACTCCACACAGACAGCAGCCATGGTCAGGATTGAACCCGGGTCTCTGGTGCTGTGAGGCAGCAGCTCTACTGCTGCGCCGCTGTGTTGCCCTCACTAATCATTCTATTTATGGAACTATTTTCAGTCTGAGAAAAGGTTACGACCCGAAACGTCACCTATCCATTTTTTCCAGAGATGCTGCCTAACCCGCTAAGTCACCCCGGCACTTTGTGTCTATCTTCGGCATAAACCAGCATCCTTCCTGCATATTTTCAGTATAAATCAGTAACAATGACTCATTCTTGAGCACTTAAAGTTGAATTTCACATCCATACAACACTGCTTCCCATAAAATAAACTTGACGAGCCCCAGATTTAATTTGTTGTTTAAGTTTGAAAGTTCGTTAAAATAATTGCTTTCCTCTGAAGCTTTGGCAATTGAGTATTTACTTTCTAATAAAAACACTCTCTGATTGTTGTCTTTCCAAAAAGTTGAGTCAACCTAATTTTGTATATTCTCTGACTATACGATTATGTTTCTGTTTCAAAGCTGGGGTCATGGTTTCCCTGAGGTTATTTATCAAATCTTTATTGAGCATATCTTCCAAGATTCATACAATCTTAGAAACATAGAAAATAGGTGCAGGAGGAGGCCATTCGGCCCTACGAGCCAACACCGCCATTCATTGTGATCATGGCTGATCGTCCCCAATCAAATAGAAACATAGAAAATAGGAATAGAAACATAGAAAATAGGGATGTGTTCAAAGTGACATCCCTTGTCTTGTCTTGTGATGTGCTGTGTTCAAAGTTTGCGCCTATACAAAAACATTTTAAATGCCACTAACGTACCTACTTCAACCACCACAGCTCATTCCAAGCACCCACCATCCTCTTGTCCACCGAGTCCACGCCGACCATCGATCACCGGTTCACACTAGTTTTATTGTATCCACTGTCTCATCCACTAGGGCCGATTAACCTACAAACCCACCTGTCTTTTGGTTGTGGGAGGAAACCAGAGCACCCAGAGGAAACTCATGTGGTCATATGGAGAACGTGCAAACTCCACATAAACATCACCCAAGGTGAGGATCGAACCCAGGTCTCTCGTGCTGTGAGGCAGCGGCTCTACCGTCTGCGCCACTGTGTCGCCCCTAACTGGGCTTTACCAGATATGACTGTATGATCTTCTAACACATTCTCAGACAGTGGCTTCACTCAGACCTTGCACTGGGCTTGACAACTCAACTGAATAAGATTCCAGAAACTAATATTGTTGCCCAAAACATTTATTTAGAATAAAATAACCCCAAAATATGACTTCAATGAGAAGCCATAACCTTACCTCCAAATAGGCTTTAATTTAAAGCTAATAGCAAGTCTGGTTACATCTTAAATATGCTTATCCATCTAATCAATTCACTGCTAAGTTTAGTTTAGTTTCGAGATACAGCATGGAAACAGTCCCTTCGGACCACCAGGTGCATGCCGACCCGCGATCATTCATACACTAGTTCTATCCTACACACTAGGGACAGTTTGCAGAAGCCAATCAACCTACAAACCTGCACGTCTTTGGAGTGTGGGAGGAAACCGGAGCACCCGGAGAAAACCCACGCGGTCACAGGGAGAACGTACAAACTCCGTACAGCGAGCACCCATGGTCAGGATCGAACCCGGGTCTCTGGCGCCGTAAAGGCAGTAACTCTACTGCTGTACTGCTCTGCTGCCCGAAAGCCAATTTAAAGCCAATAGCAAGTTTGTTTACATCTTAAAAGTACTTCTTCCTTCAACCAAATCATTGTTTTTGAACTCTGATGAAGTGGATGTATATTTTAACTAAAGATAAGACGTATCATTTTCAAAGTGTCGACTCAAGTTTATTAATGGAGGATATTGCGTAAACCTTGATTAAAAATAAATGCAGGTAAGCCAAACAATATAAGAAGAGAATTTGTTCTGGGCCAAAGCCACATAAAAATGCAATAAATATGATGGCAAAATTCCACAACACCAACTCCAAAAAGAAACTAACTCACAAGCAATAGTTTGAGTTTAGTTTATTCTCACATGTACCGAGGTACAGTGAAAAGCTTTTGTTGAGTGCTAATCAGTCAGCCGAAAGGCAATACATGATTACAATCGGGCCGATCACAGTGTACAGATACATGATAAAGGCAATAACGTCAATAATGTTTAGTGCAAGATAAAGCCAGTAAAGTCTGATCAAAGATAGTCCCGAGACTCTCCAATGAAGTAGATAGTAGTTCAGGACTGCTCTCTAGTTGTTGATAGGATGGTTCAGTTGCCTGATAACAGCTGGGAAGAAAGTGTCTCTGAATCTGGACGAGGAATAGACACAAAATGTTTAGTAACTCAGCGGGTCAGGCAGCATCTCTGGAGAGAAGGAATGGGTGACGTTTCGGATCGAGACCTGAATCTGGATGTGTGAATCTGGATGTGTGTTTAGCACAGATTGATTTCACGCTCTTAGAAGTTTTTTTGCAAAATAACTAATTGTACGACCCAATAAGCCTAGATTGACCTGACTTTCAAAAATCTCGGAAATGTTTATAATGAACTGCAGATGCTGGAATCTGCGGGAGCAAAAAAAAAAAGAAAATGCTGGAGGAACACAGTGGGTCAGGCAGCATTTGTGGGGAGAAATGAACAGTGTTTCAGGGTAGACACAAAATGCTGGAGGAACTCAGTGACGTCACCCATTCCTTCTCTCCAGAGATGCTGCCTGACCCGCTGAGTTACTCCAGCATTTTGTGTCTACCTTCGATTTTCCCATCATCTGCAGTTCTTTCTTACTAGATTATGTTTCAGGCCCGTTTTTTTTTAAAACTGATGGAGTAGAGGGGAGAAAACTGGTGCAAAGATGTGAGAGGAAGGGGGTCAGGCAAGAGCTGGCAACTGCTCTTTAGGGGCGGCACGGTGGCGCAGTGGTAGAGTTGATGCCTTACTGTGCCAAAGACCCGGGTTCAATTCTGACTACAGATGCTGTCTGTAAGGAGTTTGTACATTCACCCTGTGACTGCGTGGGTTTTCTCTGGGTGCTCCAGTTTCCTCCCACATCCCAAAGACGTACAGGTTGGTAGGTTATTTGGCTTTGTTAATAAGTTGTAAATTGTCCCTAATGTTTATGATAGTGCTAGCGTACGGAGTGATCATTGGTCAGCGGGGACTCGATGGGCAGAAGGGCCTGTTTCCACACTGTATCTCCAAAGTCTATCTACCATATCCCATCTACATCATCAGCCTGTAGAAGGGTCCTTACCCCAAACATTGTCTGCTCGTTTCCCTCCACAGGTACCCTTACCTGCTGAGTCCCTCCAGCACTTTGCATCTTTTTTTTTGTAAAGCAGCATCTGCAGTTCCTTGTGTCTCCATAGAAATGCTAGTCTTTGTTTTTTTAATTTCTATAACGGTGGTGGAAATCCTGCAGTCTATTTGCACTGTAATGGAACGACGATTTTAAAGCAATCCCCAACACCTCCTCTGAACCACCGTCTATCCCAAATAGCACTTGTCGATGTTGTAATCCTCTTGTTCTGCTGAAAGTGGCAAATTACTGAAGGATTAGATATTCCCCCAGCACACAAGACACACACTTCATCGGGCAGGATTGCCCAATGGCCCTTGGCTAGCTATACTGCGGAACATCTGCAGCTTGTGCCATAGCTGATAAAGAGGAGAGCAAATTAGCACAAAGATCAAAGTGGAAAAGGAATGTGACTGGTCTACACTGTGGATATCGAGCCGTTGCATACAAGAAGGGTAAAAATGAGCTTCATCCATTTTGGATACAGCAGCGCGTTACCAAGTTCAAGACTATGGTTAAGCCAATGACGAAGGCAAATAGCAACCCATGAGGACGACACGGTGGCGCAGCGGTAGAGTTGCTGCCTTACAACGCCAGAGACCCAGGTTCAATCCTGACTACGGGTGCTGTCTGTACGGAGTTTGTACGTTCTCCATATGACTGCGTGGATTTTCTCTGGGTGCTCCAGTCTCCTCACACACTCCAAAGACGTACAGGTTTGCAGGTTAATTGGCTTTGGTAAAAATTGTAAATTGTCCCTTGTGTGTAGGATAGCTCCTGTGTACGGGGTGATCACTGGTCGGCACGGACTCGATGGGCCAAAGGGCCTGTTTCCATGCTGTATGTCTAAGACCCAAAGTCTAATGGATAAAGAAGCCAGGCAGAGTCCAGAGCAGACACAAGGAACTGTAGATTCTGGTTTACAAAGAAAGGCACAAAATGCTGGAGTAACTCAGCGGATCAGGCAGCATCTCTGGAGAACATGGATAGGTGATGTTTCAAGTTGAGGCCCTTCATCAGAAGACCTGAAATGTCACTTATCAGTCTGAACAATGATCCCGACCTGAATCGTCACCTGTCCACATTCTCCAGAGATGCTGCCTGACCCGCTGAGTTACTCCAGCACTTTGTGAACTGGAGAACATCGAAGGATCAAAGCAGAGGCAAGCATGAGTAACTCAGAAAGGGACTAATTGAATGAAAGGAGACATGAATCAATTCACCTTGATTGTCTGAAGAAGGGTTTCGGCCCGAATCGTTGCCTATTTCCTTCGCTCCATAGATGCTGCCTCACCTGCTGAGTTTCTCCAGCATTTTTGTCTACCTTCGATTTTCCAGCATCTGCAGTTCCTTCTTAATCAATTCATCTTGGCGTGTTTCCTGACTATCTGCTTCTGCCTTTGTCGTGACCAGCATGGTTGCTTTTGACATGGACCATTACAGCTTGTAAATTGCCTGAGCAGTGCAAGTCTTCCTTGTGTTTGGTCCTCGCTCACGGAGAACGATGTTGGGGTCTGTTGCTGTGCAGTGCACTTTGATTTGTCCGTGGTTCTGGCAGCAATGTGTTTCTCATTACCAGACTTGGTAAACAACTGTGATCATGAGCGGCATTCCATCGGTAACGACTGTGCAATTAGTATTAATCCATGAGACTTCTGCCAACTCACTCAGGGAGTGATACAACTGGCTCGGCTTACTGCCAGGATTCCTGTGTCTGTTTATTTGCTGTTATGTTTGTTGAACTGTGGTCCTCTCTACAAGTTCACCCATTCCGTTTTAAATGTACCAAGGGCAACAATTCTACATTAAGGGAACATGGCAGGTAGGGATGAGGGGCAGGGCTTTGTCACAGAACCCCATTTGAAGGTTCTCCAACTCTTCCTGGGCCAGAGTTTCATAGAATGTGAGGCCACAAGAGGCCATTCATCCCAAAGTGTCCAACCTGGCCAGGAAACAGTCTGGAAATATCTGTAATAGACACAAAGTGTCTCCTACCAATGTTCTCCAGAGATGCTGCCTGACTCGCTTAAAACCATGCACCACCAGACTCAGGAACATATTTTTCTCCTCTTCTGAACGGTTCTTCCATAAGCGAGGGTACTGTCCGATTCACCTCGACCCCATTGTGGACATTGGACTTTGTCTCTGACACTGGTGCGCTACGATGCTGAGAACTATATCCTGCACTCTGTATCTTCCCCTTTACTCTACTTTCTGTACTTGAGTTCGGCTTAATTATATTTAAGCACAATGTTGTCTGATCTGCTTGGATAACATGCAAATCCAAGCATCTCTACCTCGGTACACGTGGCCTAAACCCTAAAACCTTAACCAGTCGCAATGATTGGGGGAAATTATGTCTGCAGACATTCCCTGCGTTTCACAAAAGCCTCGCCTCTCAATCGGGAAGTGGGGGAGGTACAATGTCTGTGGGTGAGAGGGCGTGAAGTCAACAGTTGAGGCAAGACTGGTAAATCCAAGTTGAGCGAAGTCCAATACAAGAACAAAGGGGGAAATAAGTTTGGGGTGAGTTCAAAGGGTCGGCACAGCGGCACAGAGGTACAGCGGTAGAGCTGCAGCCTTTACAGTGCCAGAGACTCAGGTTCGATCCTGACTAAGGGTGCTGTCTGTACGGAGTTTGTACATTCCCTGGTTTCCACGTTCCAAAGACGTGCAGGTTTGTAGGTTAATTGGCTTCTGTAAATTGTCCCTAGTGTGCATGATAGAACTAGTGTAAGCGAGTGATTGCTAGTCGGCATGGTCTTGGTGGGTTGAAGGGCCTGTTTCCATGCTGTGTCTCTAAAACTAAAAAAAAACTAATTGACCAATAAACTCAGAACCAATAAACCTTAGACCACAACTGAAGGTTTCGAGTCATTGGACCATCTTAGATTTTGAAAGAATCTGTTTCCCATTATTTCAATGCATATTTATTTTAAATGGGCTCTGAAGGCTTGACTGGCTTCAGTGTCTGGAGTCTTTAAGGAGTTGTTTATTGACCACAGGGAAAAATAAATCAGAATAACTTCATGTGGGGTCATGAGAGAGAGAGAGAAAGAGGAACATTTTATACAAATGTGTTGAGAATCCATCCACTAATAACAACCATTGGAAGTTCAAAATAACACGAATTTCTAAACAGATCGCTGAAAACATTTGGAAAATGCATTCAAAGTCAGATACGCTGAAAACAGCCCTTCAGCCCACTACGTCTGTGCAATCCATCATGAAGTCTGAAGAAGGGTCTCGACCCGAAGCGTCATCCATTCCTTCTCTCCAGAGATGCTCCCTGTCCCGCTGAGTTGCTCCAGTATTTTGTGTCTGCCTACATGCTGCATATTCTGTTGTGCTGCTGTTTCATTGTTCTGTCCTGGACATTTTAAGATAAAACATTCTTGACTCTTGACGCATACTAATCCAATTTATTCTGTCCACATTCCCACCAATCCACTCCTGATTCATGTTCATAAGTTCATAGGTTATAGGAGCAGAAATAGGCCATTCAGCCCATCGAGTCTACTCCACCATTCAATCATGGCTGATCTATCTGTCCCTCTCAAACCCATTCTCCTGCCTTCACCCCAAAACCCCTGACACCCGTACTAGTAGAATCTGACAATCTCCGCTTTAAAAATACCAAATGACTTGGTCTCCACAGCCGTTTGTGGCAATTAATTCCACAGATTCACCACCCTCTGGGTAAAGAAATTCCTCCTCTTCTTTCAAAACGTCTTAATCCTATGTGCCCTCATTAGGACCCCCTTCTTCTTCTCTGCATTGTCTATTTAAGTGCCTGTCTAAATGTCTTCGAAATATAGTACATAGACACAAAAAGCTGGAGTAACTCAGCGGGACAGGCAGCATCTCCGGAGAGAAGGAATGGGTGACATTTCAGGATAAGACCCTTCTTCAGACTGGTCTTGACCCGTCTTGACCCATCTCGACCCGAAACGTCACCCATTCCTTCTCTCCAAAGATGCTGCCTGTCCTGCTGAGTCACTCCAGCTTTTTATATCTTTGGTTTAAATCAACATCTGCAGTTCCTTCCTACACATTCCGAAATATAGTAATTGTATCTGATTCCACTACCTCAGTTGGTAGCACAGTTCTGTACACCCACACAGCTTTACACACTCTTGTATTTGAATGCACAATACCTTTGGATAAAACACAGACAATTTGCATTTCAGAGGACTTTCACAGTGGGAGGTGTGGAAACTTTCTTCAAAGGAAGGAGACAGTCATATGAAATAACTGCAAACCTTTCAACACGTCACCCCTTTCATTATAGCTGATAATGATATTACAATGCACAGTGAAGGGTCTTTCAAGCAAAAACATCTCATGGGCTAAAAAACATAAATATTAATTTCTGGAAAATGCTATTGGCAGATTGTAGCAGAAAGGGCAAATCAAAATGAAAAAACTATTAGTTAATAGTTGATGGGAATATTTTTTCCATGCAACATTTTTAATGCAAGAAATTACCAGAGATATAATTGCACTGACTAATGCATTAGTAGCTGGCAATGCATTACATTATATTTGCAAGGAAATGCAGATGCTGGTTTAAAGAAATGTCACAAAGTTGATGGGGGCAACTCAGTGGATAAAGACAAAATGCTGGAGTAACTTAGCGGAACATGCAGCATCTCTGGAGAGAAGGAACGGGTGACGTTTTGGGTTGAGACCCTTCTTCAGACTAGTCTGGGGAAAGGAAAATGAGAGATATAGATGGTGATGTAGTGAGATATACTGTAGAACAAACGAATGAAAGATATGCAAAATAGTAACGATGATAAACAGGCCATTGTTAGCTCTTTGCTATGTGAGAACAAGTAGCTGGTGTGACTTGGGTGGGGGGTGGATGGAGAGAAAGGAAATGCAGGGGTTACTTGGAGTTAGAGAAATCAATAGTCATACCACTGGGTTGTAAGCTGCCTATGCGGGTCAGTGGTCAGGCAGCATCTCTGGAGGAAACGAATAGGTGACGGTTTGGTTGAGATCCTTCTTCAGACCATAAGCCACCCAAACGGAACATATCAATTCAGAAATCAGAGGTGCAAAGGGACTTGGGAGCGCTGGTGCAGGATTCCCATAAGGTTAATTTGCAAGTTGAATCAGTAGTAAGGAAGGAAAATGCAATGTTCGTATGTATTTCGTGAGGACTCGAATATAAAAACACGGTTGTAATGTTGAGGCTTTAGAAGGCATTGATCAGACTGCTTTTGGACCATTGTGAGTAATTTTGGGCCCCATATGTACGGAAGGATGTGCTGGTGCTGGAGAGGGTCCAGAGGAGGTTTACAAGAATGATCCCTGGGCTGATTGGGTTATCATATGATGAGCGTTTGATGGCACTGGGCCTATATTCGCTGGAGTTTAGAAGGATGAGGGGGTACCTCATTGAAACTTACTGAATAGTAAAAGGCCTGGATAGAGTGGATGTGGAGAGGATGTTTCCATTAATGGAAGAGTCTAGGACCAGAGGCCACTGCCTCAGAATAAAAGGAGGTACCTTTAGAAAGGAGATGACGACGAATTTCTTTAGTCAGAGGGTGGTGAATCAGTAGAAGTCATTGCCATAGACGCTGTGGAGGTCAAGTCAATGGATATTTGTCAGGCGGAGATTGACAGATTCTTGATTCGTAAGGGTGTCAAGAGTTATGGCAGGAGAATGGGGTGGAGAGAGAAAGATAGATCAGCCATGAATGAATGCTCCTATGACTTGTGAACATGAACTTACGAGGTGCTGCTCCTCTAGTTTGCGTGTGGCCTCACTCTGACAATGGAGGAGGCCCAGGAGAGAAAAGTCAGTGTGGGAATGAGGATTTAAAATGGTTAGCAACCGGGAGATCCAGCAGTCTATGTGTGGCCTCGCCAGTAAAGGAGGCCACATTGGGAGCACCGAATGCAATAGTTGCAATCTGCTCGAACTGAGAGAAAGCCTGCAGATAAAGACTCAGTGTGGAGCGATGAGAGAGTTCAATAAATTGGACTTGAAACAAACTGGAGACACAAGGAACTAGCTGGAGGTTGTTGTTGCTGTATGCAGTTTACAAACACAACCTACAGACACGATTCCGGTACAATTACGGATATAATTATTCAGCGGATGCTTTTGATCCTGTGTTTGGTATAAAACGTTTGAGTTGATGATAAAGCAACTAATGAGAGTGATGGGAGCCGGTAATTCCAAGTAAACACTTTAAATATATTTTAAGTAAAGACACAAAGTATTAGAGTAACCCGACGGATCAGGCAGTGTCATTTGATTTTAGACTTTGGAGATACAGTGCGGAAACAGGCCCTTCATCCCGTCGAGTCTGCACTGACCAACGATCACCCCCTGCAATAGCACTATCCTACACTCACCGGACAAGTTTAAAACTTACCGTAGCCAATTAATCTACAAACCTGTACGTCATTGGAGTGTGGAGGAAACCGGGGCACCCAGAGAAAACCCACGTGGTTACAGCGGTACGCACTCTGTACAGACAACACTCATATTTAGGATCGAAACTAGGTCTCTGGCACTGTATGGCAGCAACTCTACCATTGTGCCACTGTGCTGCCCCTAATCTATGGAAGAAATGGACAGACTGCATTTCGGGTGGGGACCCTTCTTCAAGGGAGGGGGGTGGGGGGGGAGCTGGAAAAGAGAGGTGGAGTGGGACGAAGGCTGGGCAGTGATAGGTGGATGCTGGTGAGGGGTGGCATGGATCTGCAGATGCTGGAATATTGAGTAAAACACAAAGTGCTGGAGTAACAGCTGGTCAGGCAGCATCTGTGGAGGGAATGTGACATTTAGGGTCAGGGTAGGAGAAGGGATTGATTGGCAGATAGGTGGAGTGAGTGGCAAAGGCTAGAGGTGTAAAGGAGACAAAAGGGTGTCAGATATGGAGAGGAGGAGTGAAATATGAAGCCCAAGAGGGGAGATAAGTGGAAGGGGATAGGTGGGGAGGGGGAGGAGGGGGATAAAAGGGATGGGTGACGAGTCTAGGAAGGAGGAGATAGGAGCAGTATGACTGGGATTTCTTTCTCCACAGTCTCCGTATTTAGATTATGGTGTTCAGTTTTAGTCACCATGCTATAGGAAAGATGCTGTCAAGCTGGAAAGGGTGTTCAGAAGATTTACGAATCATTTTGCCAGGACCGGAGTGGCCTGAGCTATAGGGAGAGGCTGAGCAGGCTAGGACTTCATCCCTTGCAGTGCAGGAGGATGAGCGGTGATCTTATGGAGGTGTGTAAGATCGTGAGGGGAATAGATAGGGTAAATGCACAGTCTTTTGCCCAGAGAAGGGGAATTAAGAACAAGAGGACACAGGTTTAAGATAAGCAGGGAAAGATTAGACTTCAGACTCGAGAGATACAGTGTAGAAACAGGCCTTTGGGCCACTGTGTCCGCGCCGACCAGCGATCACCCAGTACATGAGCACTATCCTACACACTAGGGACAATGTGCAGTTTTTTCTGAAGCCAATTAACCTGCAAACCTGTACATATCTGGAACGTGGAAGGAAAGTCGTTTTGCCCTGAGTAGAGGAATCAATAACCAGACATAGGTGAGGAGGAATCGATTTAATCGGAACCTGAGGGTTAACTTTTTCACACAGGGTTGTATGCCCATACACCCACCTTTTTCACAAAGGTGGGTGTATGGAACGAGCTGCCCGAGGAGGTAGGGTCATAACGTTTAAGAGACATATGGACAGGTACATGGATAGGCCAGGCTTACAGGGTTATGGGCCAAACGCAGACAGATGGGACTAGTGTAGCTGGGATATGTTGGCCGGTGTGGGCAAGTCGGGCCGAAGGGCCTGTTTCCACACTGCGTGAGTCTGTGACACTATGACAGACAGGCGATCCCGCCACAGTGTTTGGTGGGCGTGTGCTTTGGTCGCTGTCGGCGTTGGTTCCATTACTTTGATGATGTGGGATTAAACTTAATTTACAATCCAACCTTATTGCAAGCCAAATATTAACAGCAAACAAACGCCGCACATCAACGCGAGCCTGGCATGACATGGCTTTCTAAAACTGTAGCGCCCTCGGCTATTGCTGCCTTTTAATCCGCGCACAGCGCTCGGCTATTACAACGCGTGTCATTATTTAGAATAGAAATGAATTTTCACAGCACGCGGGTTCAGTCGCCCTTGATTTTTCACCCCGCAGCTTGGCGTTTCAAACTTTTCTCTCTCCTCAACAATTCGCCTCGATAATTTCTCGAAACGATGCATCACTCTGCTAATCGGAGCTCGGCAAAATTCAGGCACAAGGAACCGCAGATGCTGGTTGACAAAAGAATGATACAAAGTGCTGGAGTAGTTCAGCGGGCCAGGCAGCATCGGGCTTGGTGTTTACAAATCTCACATGGATTCGCATGAAGCCCTCCAAAAAAAGTTGAATGTGAATGAATCAAATAGTTCGTCATACGAGCAGAATTATGCCATTCGGCCCATTCAATCGTGGCTGATCAATCTTTCCCTCTCAACCCAATTCTCCCGCCTTCTCCCCATAACCCCTGACAGACTTAATAATCACGAATCTGTCAATTTCCTCCTTAAAAATCCCCAATAACCTGGCTTCCACCGCTGTCTGTGGCAAAGAATTCCACAGATCTAAGATTAAAGAAATTCCTCCTCATCGTTCTATAGGGAGGTCCTTTTATTCTGAGTCTGTGCCCTCTGGTCCTAGACTCTCCCACTGGTAGAAACACCCTCTCCATATCTACCCTATTCAGGCCTTTCACTATTCTGTAAGTTTCAATGAGATCCCTCTTCATCTTTCAACCCCTCAGCGAGTACAGGCTTAGTGCCATCAAACGCGTCACATAAATGCCAACTCGTTTCATTCTCAGCTGCTGTTAATATTAAGGCAATGCACAAAGTCCTGGAGGAACTCAGCGGGTCAGGCAGCATCTCTGGAGAACCTGGATAGCTGATGTGGACAGATGACTGATCAGTCTGAAGAAGGGTCCTGACCTGAAATGTTACCAATCCATGTTCTCCAGTGATGCTGCCTGACTTGCAGAGTTACTCCAGCACTTTGTGTCTTTTCTTGGTAAACCAGCATCTGCAGTTTCTACCTGTTAATATTAAGAAAGCAGTTAAAACCCTTGTCTTTCCCCAGGGTGGAAATGTCAAAGATGAGAAGGCATAGCTTTAAGGTGAGAGGGGGGGAAGTGTAAAGGAGGTGTGTTGGGCAGGTTCTTTTACACAGAGGGTGGTGAGTGCCTGGAACACGTTGCCAGGGGTCATGATTGAGGCAGATATGATAGGGGAATTTAAGAGGCTTTTAGAAAGGCTTGTAGATATGCAGGGAATTAAGTGATATGGATCATGTATAGGCAGATGAGATTAGTTTAACTTGTAATGTTTGGCTCAGACATTGTGGGTCGAAGGGCCTGTTCCTGTGCTGTACTGTTCTATGGAGACATCTCAGCAACCCTCAGCAACTTCTACAGATGTGCCGTAAACAGCATTTTATCAGGATGCAGCACAGCATGGTTAGGAAACATGTCCATCCAAGCACACAAGAACTTGCAGAGTTGTGGACGCAGCCCAAACCAACCTCCCTTGCATTGACCCCATCTACACCTCACACTGCCTCACCAAGGCCAGTGTCACTCCAGTCACTGCCTCTTCTCCCCTCTCCCATCAGGCAAGAGGTATAGAGGTCTGAAAACACACACCTCCACATTCAGGACAGTTTCTTCCCAACTGTTATCAGGCAACTGAACCGTTCCCTCAACCTCTAGAGAGCGGTCCTGACCTCCCATCTACCTCATTGGAGACCTTCGACATATCTTTAATTTCCTCCAGCACTTAATGATTAGTTAATAATTAATTTAGTTGATGTCATGTGTACCGAGGTGCAGTGAAAAGCTTTTATGTTGCATTATTACACAATCGAGCCATCCACAGTGTACAGATACGTGATAAAGGGAAATAACTTTATAACGTGCAAGATAAAGTCTGATTAAAGATAGCCCAAGGGTCTCCAATAAGGTAGATAGTAGCTTAGGACTGCTCTCTAGTTGTTCATAGGATGGTTCAGTTGCCTGATAACAACTGGGAAGAAACTGTCCCTGAATCTGGAGATGTGCGTTTTCACACTTCTGTACGTCTTGCCCAATGGGAGAGGGGAGAAGAGGGAGTGTGCAGGGTGAGACTGGTTCTTGATTATGCTGGCGGCTTTGTTGAGGCAGCGTGAAGTATGGATGAAGTCAATGGAAGGGAGGTTGGTTTGTGATGGTCTCGGCTGCATCCACAAATCTCTGCAATTTCTTGCAGTCCTGGATGGAGCTGTATCCAAACCATGCTGTGATGCATCCTGATAAAATCCCGATAAAAGATACGGCGTATCTGTAGGAGTTGGTGAGGATTCTTGTGGAAAAGACAAACTTCCTAAGCTTCTAAGGAAGTCGAGGCATTGGTTGTGCTTTCTTGGCCATCGCTTCGATATGGGTGGTCCAGGAATTTGTGCTTTGCTCAAGATTCCAGCATCTGCAGATCCTCCTATCTCTCTTGTTTTAGGTTCTCCCTGTGGGAAAATGTAGAAATGTACAGTACAGAGCATATTGGTTGCATCACGGCATTGTTCGGCATCTTGAACGCCCAGGAATGCAGAAGATTGCAAAAAGTGCTGAACACTGCCAGTCAGTCCATCACGGGTACTGACTGACCTCCCCAAAATCGAAGGGATCTACAGGAGTCGCTGCCTCAAAATGGCAGCCACCATCAGAGTCCCACACACCCTGGCCACAATCTCTTTTCTCTCCTGCCATCGGGAAGAAGGTACAGGAACCTGAAAACTATAACGTCCAGGTTCAGGAGCAGCTTCTTCCCTACAACCATAGAAACATAGAAACATAGAAACATAGAAAATAGGTGCAGGAGGAGGCCATTGGGCCCTTCGAGCCAGCACCGCCATTCATTGTGATCATGGCTGATCGTCCCCAATCAATAACCTGTGCCTGCCTTCTCCCCATATCCCTTGATTCCACTAGCCCCTAGAGCTCTATCTAACTCTCTCTTAAATCCATCCAGTGATTTGGCCTCCACTGCCTCCTGTGGCAGGGAATTCCACAGATTCACAACTCTCTGGGTGAAAACGTTTTTTCTCACCTCAGTCTTAAATGGCCTCCCCTTTATTCTAAGACTGTGGCCCCTGGTTCTGGACTCGCCCAACATTGGGAACATTTTTCCTGCATCTAGCTTGTCCAGTCCTTTTATAATTGTATATGTTTCTATAAGATAACCCCTCATCTTTCTAAACTCTAAATAACCATCGGAGTATTAAACACTACAACCTCCAAATAGGCCCCAAACTATACAGACTTGGGGACGTTATTTTTGACTTTGTTTATTTTTATTTTTTTAACATGTACTGAACTTTTTGCGTTGTTTATTCTGGATTTTACAGAGCATTGTGTTCACATATATGTTGTGCTGCTGCAAGTGAGAACTTCCTTTTTCAGATTTGTGACACACGAGTGACACTCTTGAACCTTGACATCTGCTTCTCCGGCTTTGGAACGTGGGCAGATCGGGAAGGACAATGTTTCCAGGAGCGCGGGGAATGGGAATGGGAATGGGAACGAGTGGGATAACGGGAAGTGAGGAACCAAACAAATGTTTATTCCCAACCACCCTGTGATCTGGAACAAACGCAACCAGTCTTATTGTGGTCGTATTCTCACCCAGTTACAGGGGGACTATTAGTGTAATTCCTTACACAGATCAGAGGCCACACAGGCAGAAATAATTTCCCTCCGGCTGTTTCTCTTTCAACTTTGTCTTATTTGTCAAGATTCAGCGAAATGCTCTGTTCCGCCGGCTTTGAACGCTGGATTCCACCCCTTTAGTCACGGAACTACAATTTATATCTATTATCTTGCATTGCAGACTGCATCGGGGGGTTGCTTGTGTTACTAAATAGTGATGGGGTAAGGAGAGGGAGAGGGAGAGGCCGGGATGTTGCAAATACCCATTTGTCAAATGGGAGGAGACTTTTGTATATCAAAACAAAAGCATAGAAGGAACGACTAAATTACAAACGTTACCTTCTAATATCGGGCGTGAAGAGCTTCAGCGTTGCATTGAGGGGGAGATGACTGTGTTGTCGTCTTGGACCACCCACAGGGAGCCCAGTCACTGGTTGAACACAGCGAGTTCAAAGGTTCATGCGAGAATTAACCAATTTAATAAGTTATTACCAGTCCTCTAGGCAGATTAAATAGTAGATAGGCAAGACCCTTCACGGACCGCTGAGAGCGGTGGTAGCCATTATAAGCGACTATTTTCGAGCAATCTGCGTTTGCTGTAAAGAGGATTAGCAACTCTGGATCACTTGTGGGGGATTTAGCTTGTTCCCACCGCTCGGGAGATGTTTGACAATTCTCAGTATCCTTACAACTGTTTCAACTATGACGGCGACGACTTCCCACCCTGTGGTGCTGGCGAAGGGAAGAGAACGGTGTCCCGACCCGCTTACAGGTAACTCCGGGATGAACGGGGGTGGCGAGAGTCAAGCGTGGGGTAAAATATGAGAGGCACTGACTAACTCTCGCTTCGTCCCCTGTCTTGTAGTTATATCGCGTTGATAGCGATGGCTATCCAACAGAGTCCCGGCAACAGGGTGACGCTATCCGGCATCTATGACTTTATCACCACCAAATTCCCCTACTACAGATGTAACAAGAGGGCTTGGCAAAATTCAATCCGACACAACCTATCTCTGAATAGCTGCTTCGTAAAGGTGAGTTCATCCGGACCTGCTTTTCTTGGTCACTGATTATTACCGTTGGAGACAGACTCTCGACATATTTAGGTTTAAGTTGGTTATTCTCACGTGTAGCGAAAAGCTTTGTTTTCATAGTCATGGAGTCATACAGCAGGGAAAGAGGCCCTTCGGGCCAACTCGCCCATGCCCACCACGATACCCCATCTACATCCATCCCACCTGCCCAGGTTTGGCCCATCTCCCTCTAAGCCTTGTGTACAAAGGAACTGCAGATGCTTGTTTAACCGAAGATAGACGCAAAGTGCTGGAGGAGCTGGAGTGAGGTCCCGACCCAAAATGCCACCCATCCCGCTTCTCCAGAGATGCTGCCTGACCCGCTGAGTTACTCCAGCACGTTGTATATATCTTCCTTCTAGTCTAAACCTTTCCTATCCATGCACCTGTCCAAATGTATTTTGCATGTTATCCAATCAGATAAGATAATACCCATAAATAAATACGATCCAACCAAACTCAGGTACAACAGGTCGAGCAAAGGGGGAATATACAGAGTGCAGAATATAGTTCTCAGCATTGTAGCGCATCAGTTCCAGAGACAAAATCCAATGTCCACAATGGGATAGAGGTGAATCAGACAGTACCCTAGGTTATGGAAGGACCGTTCAGAAGCCTGATAACAGAGGGGAAGAAGCTGTTCCTGAGTCTGGTGTGCGCGCTTTCAAGCTTCAGCCGGGCGGAAGCGGGGAGAAGAAGGAATGACCGGGGTGGGACAAGCCTTTGATGATGTTGGCTGATTTTCCGAGGTATGTTTTGGTTTGGGAGTTGGGATAAGTCACTGCCTTGGGCACAAGGACGGTGAGGTAGTCGAGCCCATTTGGATCTGAGTTTGTTTTCTAAAATGCAAAACTTTAAAATGACATTCGATTGGTCGCGCAAACCTTTTCTCTGAGATTATCGATGATTTGTTGACAGGTTAATTTGAGGCAATGATTGTCATCATGGTTTGCCTCTATGCTGCACCCACGTTAACTCTTTAAAGGAACTGTAGATGCCGGAATCTTGCGCGAAAATATGACAAAAGAGTAAAAACTGTTTTCAACATAAGATTCAAAGTGCTGGGGTAATATCTCCGGGGGGGTGGACCAGCCGTGTTTCGGGTCGGGACCCCGTTTTCAAAGAGAAATATATTGGTATAGTGGTATAGTGGGATTGTAAATTGTTCTGGGTTCGCCCATGGGTTGGTTAGAGTACTTAAGTGAGATTAAAAGTTCTTTAGAGACACAAGGAACTACAGATGCTGGTTTACCAAAAGTACAAAAGTGCTGGAGTAACTCTGGAGAACGTGGATAGCGACATTTCGGGTTGGGATTGTCTGAAGAAGGGCCCCGACCCAAAGCGTCGCCTCTCCAGAGATGCCGTCTGACCCGATGAGTTACACTTTGTGTCTCTTTAGTATAAAAGAATATTCTTTTCGTTTACCAATACAGAAGACATCTGACGAACGTTTCTGTGTTTTATTTCTTTTTTTAACGAAACCAGGTACCAAGGTTGGAAGGGAACGAGAGGGGGAAAGGTAATTTTTGGACCTTCGCGTCGGGGTGCGAGTCGATGTTAGATTTGTTCGAAAACGGTAATTTTCGGAGAAGGAGAAGGAGCGTGAAGCGGCTGCAGAAATATCAGTGCCACGGCAGCGGTGTCTCGCCGTCTCCCCGGCCCGGTGCAGCGGACACGGCGTGGAGCGACGCTCCCTCGCACGGCGACGGGTCCGATGGGCCTCGAACCGGGCCGCGGAATCCCCAGATAGTCCCGGTCAACGAAAACTCCAGCACGGAGCGCCTGGAGACGGGGACAGCGCAGAAAACAGAGGCGGCCATCAAGTTCAGCATCGATTATATCCTGTCGACTCCCGGCACCTTCCCCGGTCTCAGAGGACAGAGCAACTGGCAAAGAGAGCAACTTCTCACCCAGGATCACCACTTGTGGACAGTCAACTCGCTTCATCGTCAGTAGCGCCGCTGATCTATGCATTGGAGCAGAGACCACGTCGAGATGCCATCCATCCATCGACTGCTTCCCACGGCGACCTGGATTGTGTCCTTCACCGGGTCGGTGTGTCTGTTCCCTCCGCCACGATCTTGAACCCCTCAGATCCAGACAGGTCGCCCCTCGTTAGTCCCGTGGAGCGGTTACGTTAAGCATGCCTTGGCCATCTCGATACAGGACAATCTACCCCCCCCCCCCCTCCCCTCCCCTGAGTCGTTGTAATCGCTTCAGGGAACGGAGTTGTGATCCATTTCTGTCGTTGACTTAAGGGCGGTAGGGTCCCATTGGAAAATCTCGCCTCGCGTTGATGTATTAAGGGAATAAATGGATATATCTGAATGCATCAAACTGGGGGCGCGTCTTACTCGTTCGTTGATTGAACTGTAGGTTTTTAAGATAAGAAATTAGTTCAATTGAATGCTTAACGAGCTAACGTGAAATGTCATGTTCATAAGTTATAGGAGCAGAAATAGGTCATTCGGCCCATCAAGTCTGGGTTCAATCATGGCTGATCTATCTTTCCCTCTCACCCCCATTCTCCTGCTTTCTCCCCATAATCCCTGACACCCTCACTAATCAAGAATCTGTCAAACTGCGCCTTAAAAATATCCATTGACTTGGCCTCCACCGCCGTCTGTATCAAAGTAGAGCAGTCAATTAAAAAAACAGTGGATAGTCTGCCCCCTGTGATGGAGACGGAGAGATCAAGGAAGATCTCATGAAGGGTCCTGACAAAGTCACTTATCCATGTTCACCAGAGATGCTGCCTGTTGCTGCTGAGTTACTCCAGCGTTTTGTGTCTTAAGGTGGAAATATAATTTCAACCAAAGTTAGTTGCAAAGCCCGCACTTGTTTAAGTTTAGTTTAGTTTAGTTTATTGTCACGTGTACCGAGATACAGTGAAAATCTTTTGTTGTGTGCTATCCAGTCAGTGGAAAGACTCTTATGTGATTACAATCGAGCCATCCCCATGGTAAAGGGAGCAACGTTTAGTGTGAGGTAAAGTCCAATTAAATATAGTCCGAGGGTCTCCAATGAGGTAGATGGCAGTGCAGGACCACTCTCTAGTTGTTGATAGGATAGTTCAGTTGCCTGATAGGTTCTATCTTCTGATTTTTTCAGTAAAACAAGAGGTTTGAGGTGAGATTTAATACATTCCGATGGGCGACTTTTTCACTCAGAGGGTGGTGGAGATATGGAACGAGCTGGCAGAGGAAGTTGTTGAGGCAGGTACTATAACAGCATTTAAATACACTTGGACAGGTACATGGATAGGAAAAGTTTGGAGGGTCATGGGCCAAATGCGGGTAAATGTTTCCAGTAGTGGGTGGCATCTAGGACCAGAGGCCACAACCTCAGAATAAAATGAGGTGTCTTTCAAAAGGAGATGAGGAGGGATTTCTTTAGGCAGAGGGCGGTGAATCTGTGGAATTCATTGCCGCAGATGGCTGTGCAGGCCAAGTCATTGAGTATTTTTATGGCAAAGATTGATAGTTTCTTGAGTGCTATGGGTGTCAAAGGTTACGGGAGAAGGCAGGAGAATGAGGTTGAGAGGGAAAAATAGGTCAGCCATGGTCGAATGGGCCGAATGACCTAATTCTGCTCATGTACCTTGTAGACTAAATGCAAGTCCGAGGAAGGGTCTGAACCCAAAACGTAATCCATTCCTTCTCTCCAGAGATGCTGCCTGTCCCGCCGAGTTACTCCAACTTTTTGTATCTGTCTTCAGTCCAAATGGGACTAGTTTAGATGGGCAATCTGGGTCGGCATGGAAGAGTTGGACCGAAGGGACTTTTTCTGTGCTATATTACTGTATAGCTCCAAGAGCACTGCTCAATAGTGCGTTCAGAATAATTATCACATTTTTGAGCGGTTAAAACAAAAGTGCTGGAGTAACTCAACGGGTCAGGCAGCATCTCTGGAGAACATGGATAGGTGACATTTTGGGTCAGGAACTTTCACTGTAAATCCTGGTCTATTTTGTATCTACATTTTGAGCAGTTCCTACCGGCAACTTGTAATCACCTTGAAAATTTATTGATCAGCAGAATTATCCTGACAAGACCAGAAAGGGCAGTGACTAGAATCTGAAGAAGCAAAAATCAAAGTGTTGGAGAAAGTCAGCGGGTCAGGCAACATCTGTGGAGGGAAATGGACAGGTGATGTTTCAAACTGAGGAAGGTTTGGGTCTGAAGAAGTGTCCCAACTCTGAAACATCATCACCTGTCCATTCCCTCCACAGATGCTGCCTGACCCGCTGAGTTCCTCCAGCACTTTGTGTTTTACTCAAGATTTCAGTACCTGCAGTTCCTTGTGTCTCCTACAAAGAAAGTGCTGTAGGATCTCAGCGGGTCAGGCAGCATCTGTGAAGGGAATGGACAGGTGATGTTTCATGTAGCGATCCTCTTCAAACAGGCGGCTCAATGGCGCAGTTGGTAGAACCACTACCTCCCAGCGCCAGAGATCCGGGTTCGATCCTGACCTTGGGTGCTGTGTGTGTGTGTGTGTGTGTGTGTGTGTGTGTGTGTGTGTGTGTGTGTTGTGTGTGTGTGTCTGTGTGTGGAGTTTGTACGTTCTCCCTGTGACCACAAGGGTTTCTTCCGGGTTCTCTGATATTTCTCCCACATTCTAAAGGTTTGCAGGTTAACTGGCCTCTGTAAAAAAAAAATGCCCCTCGTGTGTTGTGAGTGTATGAGAATGTGAGGTAACATAGAACTGGTCTGAACAGGTGATCGATGGTCGGCGTGGAATCGATGGACTGAAGCGCATGTTTCAATGTAGAGGGAAAGATAGAACAGCCGTGATTGAATGGTTCGATGGGCTGAACGGCCTAATTCTGCTCCTATGACCCGTGAACAAGGAAAGATGCAAACGCTTGAGTGACACAGCGGGTGAGGCAGCATCCCTGGAGAACATGGATAGGTGACGTTTGGGGTCAGGACCCTTTTTCAGACTGATAATGTTTCCATGTTCCAGGATGAGTGCAGAAGTGTGAAAACGCACCCCACTAGATTCTCGGCAGTTTCTTCCCAGCTGCCATCAGATAACTGCACGGTCACCATCCCACCAACAACTAGAGAGCGGTCCGGAGCTACTCTCTACCTCACTGGAGACACTAAGACTACCTTTGATCGGACTTTACTGAACTTTACCTCGGACTAAACGTTATTCTCTTTATCCTGTATCTGTACACTGTAAATGGCTCGATTGTAATCATGTTTAGTCTTTTCGCTGACTGGATAGCACGCAACAAAAAGCTTTTCACTGTTCCTCGGTACAAGTGACAATAAACTATGTTGTACCTCAAAACTAAACCCAACAAGTCCCGATCCATGTCCTCGTGACAGCCTGAGATCTTCCAGCATTTTGTTTATTTTTCCGCTGAATTATCTAGGTTTGTTTAGATGGGCTTATATGCATTCAATACACACTCCCCGCTATGTAACCTTTAAATATAGTCTTGTCTGGCTGAGCACGAGTGGTGTTTAATAGGAGAGCCAGCGACACCCCCTGAGGTATAAATTACGCGGACTCGATCTAAACGCCCCTTTGGCCTCGTTCAGTTCATCCCGCCACAGTTCTTTGCAAATTGTTTGATCGATCAAAGATATTAACAGGCGCACCGCCAGCGAATATCTCGTCTCGGATCACTGAGTTCCCACTAGGAAAATTGCCAATCACAGGGAATTTTATATAAATTAATCCATCACAAAGTGAAAGCAAAACAACATTAAACACACGGGGCACTGCATTAGAACGAAATCCATGCAGTTAATTAAAACAATCTGCAGGTTGGAGGTAATATTATTTGTATATTGAGACCCCGATACTGTGTCACGACCAAGGAATAATTTTCTCAGCTTTAGGCATCTTAACTAAAATTACATTGTTTTAAAGTGTGCAGTGATGTGCAACATTGCTTATTGCATTTCCGATACTCTTGTAGAACGCTGTGCGGGGGAATTCTCTTTCAGAGGAAAACACAAGGAACTGCAAGTGCTGGAACCTTCAGCAAAACACAAAGTGCTGGAGGAACTCAACGGGTCTGGCAGCATCTGTGGAGGGAAATGGACAGGCAGTGAAGAAAGGTCCCGACCAGAAATGTCACCTATCCATGTTCTCCAGAGATGTGGAAACGAGGAACTGCAGATGCGGATTTACCAAAAAAAGACACAAAGTGCTGGAGTAACTCAGTGGGCCAGGCAGCATCTTTGGAGGAAAATAAAGATACAAAGTGCTGGAGTAACTCAGCAGGTCAGGCAGCATTTCTTCAGTCTGAAGAAGGGTTCCGAACTCAAACGTTAACCATTCCTGTTCTCCAGAGATGCTGCCTGACCCGTTGAGTTACTCCAGCACTTTGTGTCTTTTTAAAAAATCTTTAGTTTATCAATACAAGATCACAACATATGATGAACATTTCTGTATTTTATTTTATGGTAAACCAGTAACTACAGTTTATTGTGTCTCCCGACTAGAAAAGTTGTCTGTCCATTCCCTTCACGGATGCTGACTGACCCGCTGAATTACTCCAGCACTTTCTGCCTGTTTTTTCCTTCCTGTTTGACCCGCTGTTAATCCAGTGTTTTGTGTCTTTTTTTTGTAAATCAGCACCTGCAATTCCTTGTGTCTCCCAACTAGAATAATCGACTGTCCATTCCCTTCACAGATGCTGACTGACCCGCTGAGTTCCTCCAGCACTTTGTGTTGGGCTCAATGTTGCCGAAACTGCAGTTGCTTGTATCTTTTACTGAGATACATTTTTGCTTAGATTTGGTCCATTTAGCCATGAAGCAGAAATCAACTTGTTGCATTCTGTCCAACTGCAGGGGGGGCTTCAAATTGGGACATTTGGACTCAAAAACTCAATTGCACAACTTAGGTGCTTTGGGGATATAAGGAACTGCAGATGCTGGAATCTCGAACAAATCTCAAAGTCCTGGAGGAACTCATCCGGTCAGGCAGCATCTGCGGAGGGGATTGACAGCAGATTTTCGTAGTCGGGAGACTAGTTTCAGGTCAGGACCTTTCTTCAATCTGATTGCGGGGGGGGGGAATTTGGGGGTTGTATAAACCCTGGCAAGTGATGGGTGGATACAGGTGAGGAGGAGAGGGGGTGGGGGGTAGACTGGCAGATAGGTGGAGTAAGTGACAAAGGCTGGAGATGAAAATGCGACAAAAGGTTGTCAGATAAGGATAGAGGAGTGAAATGTAAAGCTGGAGGGAGGGATACAGGTGGAATGGGACAGGGGGGAGGCGACAGGGGGGAGGCATGGAAGAAAAAAACATGACAATTTGGGTCTGAGTGTGGGGCCCCTCATAAACCTGATCTCGATGGTGAGTCAGACATCTATCTATCTATCTATCTATCTATCTATCTATCTATCTATCTATCTATCTATCTATCTATCTATCTATCTATCTATCTATCTATCTATCTATCTATCTATCTATCCATAAACGGTACACAATAGCGCTGCGATTTTTCGCCACCTTACTCACTATTCTCCTGTGCTCAAGTACACCAAGGTTTGTTCCAATCAACGGTATAGTTTCAAAGTTATTAAGGTTTGAAAATCTTAAAAACCGCGCTTGCGCAGATTGGTCTCGTCTCCTGTCAGTGACCAGCACGCAGATGGGTCTCCTGTCCTGTCATTCACTGGCGGCGCCCGCCTCGCCCAGCATTGCCCGGCCACAGCCACACAGCCAGTCGGCCGGAAGCAGCCAGAGGGGACGGCCACAGCCGCTGCGGGCCACTGCGCCACGGGCCACAGCCAGAGTCGCCACTGCTCCAGCAACCTTGAGATCCTGGGGAGGTGAGGAGGGAGAGTGGGGGGTTTGAGGGAGAAAAGGGGATAGGGAGGGAGAGGGGGGAAAGTGGGGGAGGTGAGGAGGGAGAATGGGGAGAAGGAGGAATAGAGGGAGAGGAGTGGGGAATAGAAGGAGAGGAGGACAGTGGGGGAGGTGAGGAGGGAGAGGGGGGATAGAGGGATGTGAGGAGTGGGGGATCGAGGGATAGGAGTGAGGTAGCGAGGGGAGAGGAGTTATGGAAGGAGGGAGGGAGTGACTGAGAGTAGTGGAAAGGAGAGGGAGGGAGAGGTGAGAGAGAGGCACGCAAGGAGGGAAAGGAGCAGCATCCTCAAGATCCTGTGGAGGTGAGGAGGGAGAGGGAGGGATTGAGGGCAAGGAGGGTGTAGAGACGGAGAGGGGGGAAAGTGGGGGAGGCGAGGTGGGAGAGTGGGGGAGGAGGGGAAATAGAGGGAGAGGAGTGGGGGAGGTGAGGAGGGATAGTGGGGGGGAAAGGGGGGTGTGGGAGATAGAGGGATAGGACGGAGGTAGGGAGGGGAGAGTTATGGAAGGAGGGAGGGAGGGAGGGAGTGACAGGGTAGGGGAAAGGAGAGGGAAGGAGAGGTGAGGGAGGGGAGAAGAGGGGAAAGAAGAGGGAGGATGAAGAGGAGGGGGAGGGAGTGCTGGGGATGAGGGGAAATGAGCTGTGCCTGCACAGTTGGGGGCTATGGGTGAGTGGTGGAATATTGCATTGGGGGACCAGGCCTCCCGTGTGACAGGGACCCAACGGGTCCCACTTAGTCTAGTCCCAACTAAAGGTTTGGATTCCAAACCTTGGCCTGGGGAAGGCAAGGCCAGAGGAACAAGATGCTGTGGCAAATGGTCAGTGGGGGCCTGTAACGCACTGCCAGGGGTGGCGGTGGAGGCAGATACGGTAGTGGCGTTTAACAGACTTTTAGGTAGGCAAATGGATATGCAGGGAATGGAGGGATATGGATCATGTGCAGGCAGAGGAGATCAGTTTAACTTGGCATCATGTTTGGCACAGACATTGTGGGCTGAAGGGCCTGTTCCTGCGCTGTACTGTTCTATATTTCCACTCCAGTGTTAGTGCAGCTCATTTCTTAATACTGGCAGTGCGAGCTCTTTTGATTGATTGGAAGATACAGTGTGGAAACAGGCCCTTCAGCCCACCGGGTCCGCGCCGACCATCAATCATCCATTCGCACTAGGCCTATGTTATCCCACTTTCACATCCAATCCCTACACACGAGGGGCAATTTACCGAGAGCCAACTAGCCTACAAACCAACACGTCTTTGGAAACTGGAGCACCCGGAGGAAACCCACGCGGTCACAGGGAGAACGTGCAAACTCCACACACAGTCAGCACCCGAGGTCAGCATCGAAGTCATGTCTCTGGCGCTGTGATGTCTCTACCAGCTGCACAACTGCGACTCTTCTATTATGCATTCCGTTTCTCACCGCCATTCAATATTATCATGGCTGATCATCCAAAATCAGTACCCCGTTCCTGCTTTTTCCCTATATCCCTTGATTCCATTCGCCCTAACAGCTATATCGAACTCTCCCTTGAAAACATCCAGTGAATTGGCCTCCCCTGCATTCTGTGACAGGGAATTCCACAGATTCACAACTCTCTGGGTGAAAACGTATTTCCTCATCTCAGTTGTAAGTGGCCGATCCCTTATTCTTAAGCTGTGACCCCTGGTTCTGGACTCTCCCAACATGGGGAACATTTTGTCCTGCATCTAGCCTGTCTAATCCCTTAATAATTGTATATGTTTCTATAAGATCTCCTCTCATCCTGCCAAATTCCAGCGAATATAAGCCCAGTCGATCCATTTGTGTTTACTTTCCTCATTCAATTGCTTCTTGATCTTCTCTCTTCCCTGTCCTTGTTCTATCTTTACTCGTGTGTGGTGAGCAGACCAGTTACAAGGGTTCTTAGATCCGTTAAATGCATACGTTGCAAGACAAAAAGCCTTTTTCTGGATAGAGTGGATGCGGAGACGATGTCTCCACCAGTGGGAAAGTCGAGGACCAGAGGGCACAGCCTCAGAATAAAAGGACGTACCTTTGGAAAGGAGATGAGGAGGAATATCTTCAGTCAGAGGACGGTGAATCTGTGGAATTCGTTGCCACGCACGGTAGTGGAGGCCAAGTCAATGGATATTTTTAAGGAGGAGATTGACAGGCTCTTGATTGGTGCGGGTTTTGGGGGTTATGGGGAAGAAGGCTTGAGAATAGGGTTGAGAGGTCATCCATGATTGAATGGCAGAGAAGACTTGATGGGCCGAATGGCCTAATTCTGTTTCTATACCAAATGAACATTTACAATGCCATTTAGTCCTATCGGCCCCAGTTGGTGTGTAATTGAACTTTGCTTTCTGGCCACATTACAGGTTTGCTGCATTTTAGTGCTTTTGACTTAGAGGCACAAGGAACTGCAGATGCTGGTTAACAAAAAATAGACACAAAGTGCTGGAGTAACTCAACAAGCCAGGCAGCAACTCTGGAGAATATGGATAGACGACGTTTCGAGTTGGGACCTTTCTTCAGTCCAATTGTAGTAAGGAGGGAAAGCTGGAAGAGAGGTGGGGGCAAGACAAAGCCAGGGGAGTGATAGGTGGATACACATGGGGCTGGGGGTTGATAGGCAGATGTTTGGACAAAGGCCAGAGATGAAAAGACAAGGTGTGAGATAAGGAGAGAAGAGGTGAGAATTGTGAAGCCAAAGGAAGGAATGTAGATAGAAACAAGGAACTGCAGATGCTGGTTTACAAAAGAAGAAACAGAATGCTGGAGAGGCTCAGTGGTTCAGACAGCATCTCTGGAGGACATGGATAGAGAATGTTTTGGTTCGGGACCTTTCTACAAAAGGAATATAGGTGGAATGAGTGGGGGGAAGGTGAAGGGGATAAATGGGTGTGAAAGGGCATCAAACTTTACGAGGAGAAGGCATGAGAATGGGGTTGAGAGTGAAAAATAGATCAGCCACGATCGAATAGCGGAGCAGACTCGATGGACCAAACGGCCAGATTCTGCTCCTATGTCTTATAATCTAATGATATGCAGGGAATGGAGGGATAAGGATCACGTCCAAGCAGAGGTGATTTCTTGAACTTGGCATCATGTTTAGCACAGTCATTGTGAGCTGAAGGGCCTTTTCCAGTGCAGTACTGCTGTATGTTATGGATAAAGGGGATTTCAAGATCTAGGGTAGTGTTTGTGATGACGTGTTCCTGTGGAATTCAGACTGCACAGTTGACTGATCAACACAGACACCGAACCTCCTACCCATTTCACAAGGTCACAATCGAGCGATATCTTCAGAGAAAAAAAAATTTCATGAAGAGGGACATGGGCCAAAACGCAGGTTAGTGTAGATGGGACATGTTGGTCGGTGTGGGCAAGTTGGGCCGAAGGGCCTGTTTCCACGCTGTATGACTATGACTCTTACCACACTACATCTGTTTAGTTTAGAGATACAGCATGGAAACAGGTCCTTCAGCGCACCGAGTCCATGCCAACATCCAATCACCCATTGACACACGAGTTCTACGTCACAGTCTTAGAATAAAGGGGAGGCCATTTAAGACTAAGACAATTAAGATTTTTTTTTCTATTTTCTACGTTATCCCACTTTCCCATCCACTCCCTCTGCACGAGGGGAAATTTACAGAGGGCCAATTAATCTACAAAGCCGTATGTCTTTGGGACGTGGGGGGGAAACCGGAGCACTGGGAGGAAACTCACATGGTCACAGGGAGAAACATAGAAACATAGAAAATAGGTGCAGGAGTAGGCCATTCGGCCCTTCGAGCCTGCACCGCCATTCAATATGATCATGGCTGATCATCCAACTCAGTATCCTGTACCTGCTTTCTCTCCATACCCCCTGATCCCTTTAGCCATGAGGGCCACATCTAACTCCCTCTTAAATATAGCTAATGAACTGGCCTCAACTACCTTCTGTGGCAGAGAATTCCACAGATTCACCACTCTCTGTGTGAAATTGATTTTCTCATCTCGGTCCTAAAAGACTTCCTCCTTATCCTTAAGCTGTGACCCCTTGTCCTGGACTTCCCCAACATCGGGAATAATCTTCCTGCATCTAACCTATCCAACCCCTTAAGAATTTTGTAAGTTTCTATAAGATCCCCCCCTCAATCTTCTAAATTCTAGCGAGTACAAGCCGAGTCTATCCAGTCTTTCTTCATATGAAAGTCCTGCCATCCCAGGATTCAGTCTGGTGAACCTTCTCTGTACTCCCTCTATGGCAAGAATGTCTTTCCTCAGATTAGGAGACCAAAACTGTATGCAATACTCCAGGCGTGGTCTCACCAAGACCTTGTACAACTGCAGTAGAACCTCCCTGCTCTTATACTCAAATCCTTTTGCTATGAATGCTAACATACCATTCGCTTTCTTCACTGCGTGCTGCACCTGCATACCTACTTTCAATGACTGGTGTACTATGACACCCAGGTCTCGTTGCATCTCCCCTTTTCCCAATTGGCCACCATTCAGATAATAGGCTACTTTCCTGTTTTTGCCACCAAAGTGGATAACCTCACATTTATCCACATTATACTGCATTTGCCATGCATTTGCCCACTCACCCAACCTATCCAAGTCACCTTGCAACCTCCTAGCATCGTCCTCACAGCTAACACTGCCCCCCAGCTTCATGTCATCTGCAAACTTGGAGATGTTGCATTCAATTCCCTCATCCAGTTCATTAATATATATTGTAAATAGCTGGGGTCCCAGCACTGAGCCTTGCGGTACCCCACTAGTCACTGCCTGCCATTCTGAAAAGGACCCGTTTACTCCTAATCTTTGCTTCCTGTCTGCCAGCCAGTTCTCTATCCACATCAATACTGAACCCCCAATACTGTGTCCTTTAAGTTTGCATACTAATCTCTTATGTGGGACCTTGTCGAAAGCCTTCTGAAAGTCCAGATATAACATCCACTGGTTCTCCCTTATCCACTCTACTAGTTACATCCTCGAAAAATTCTATAAGATTCGTCAGACATGATTTACCTTTCATAAATCCATGCTGACTTTGTCCAATGAATTCACCACTTTCCAAATGTGCTGCTATCCCATCTTTAATAACTGACTCTAGCATTTTCCCCACCACCGATGTTAGACTAACAGGTCTGTAATTCCCTGTTTTCTCTCTCCCTCCCTTTTTAAAAAGTGGGGTTACATTAGCTACCCTCCAATCCTCAGGAACTACTCCAGAATCTAAAGAGTTTTGAAAAATTATCACTAATGCATCCACTATTTCTGGGGCTACTTCCTTGAGTACTCTGGGATGCAACTGATCTGGCCCTGGTGATTTATCGGCCTTTAATCCATTCAATTTACCTAACACCACTTCCCGGCTAACCTGGATTTCACTCAGTTCGTCCATCTCATTTGACCCCCGGTCCCCTGCTATTTCCGGCAGATTATTTATGTCTTCCTTAGTGAAGACAGACCAAAGTAGTTATTCAATTGGTCTGCCATGTCCTTGTTCCCCATGATCAATTCGCCTGTTTCTGACTGCAAGGGACCTACATTTGTTTTAACTAATCTTTTTCTCTTCACATATCTATAAAAGCTTTTGCAGTCAGTTTTTATGTTCCCTGCCAGTTTTCTTTCATAATCTATTTTCCCTTTCCTAATTAAGCCCTTTGTCTTCCTCTGCTGGACTCTGAATTTCACCCAGTCCCCTGGTAGGCTGCTTTTTCTGGCTAATTTGTATGCTTCATCTTTTGTTTTGATATTATCCCTGATTTCCCTGGTTATCCACGGATGCACTACCTTCCCTGATTTATTCTTTTGCCAAACTGGGATGAACAATTGTTGTAGTTCATCCATGCAGTCTTTAAATGCCTTCCATTGCATATCCACCGTCAACCCTTTAAGAATCAATTGCCAGTCTATCTTGGCCAATTCACATTTCATACCCTCAAAGTTACCTTTCTTTAAGTTCAGGACCCTTGTTTCTGAATTAACAACGTCACTCTCTATCCTAATGAAGAACTCAACCATATTATGGTCACTCTTGCCCAAGCACGTCCAAGCACCACACACAAACAGCACCCGAGGTCAGGTTCGAAACCGGGGCATTGACACTGTGAGGCAGCAGCTCTACCAGCCGTACTCCCCTAAAGTATTTTGAGTTTAAATATTTCAAAAATCCTTTGCACCAACGCCACCATCTCTGTTTCATTTTAGTTTTAGAGATTAGAGTGTGGAAACAGGCCCTTCGGCCCACCAAGATCAGGCAGCCCAACGATCACCCATACATTAGTTTTATCACAAGGGCCAATTTACAGAAGCCAATCAACCTACAAACCTGCACATTTTTGAAGTGTGGGAGGAAACTGGAGCACCTGAAGAAAACCCACGCAGTCACAGGGAGAACGTGCACATTTTGCATACAGACAGCACCCGAGGTCAGGATGGAACCCAGGTCGCTGGCAGCAGCTCTGAGCTGCACCACTGTTAAAGTTGCCCTATGAAAGTCTGCTTAAAAGCTTCAAGACTCTGGTTCTCATTCCATCAAGAAGGATGGACATAAGGAGGAATATTGTACCTGGTTGTTCTTAAAATGTTAATAAAATCAATGCCATTAAAGTGAGATGAAGTCAGTGAAGTTCACATTCCAGTTGAGGAGCACGTCCATCAGTTCATTGCCTGAACACCAGATGGCAGTATTGTGTTAGCCTTGGTGAGCTTCACATCAATGTAGGACATTGTCAAATATGGAACGTAGAACATCGAACATAGAACAGTACATACAGCAAGGAATGGGCCCATCGGCCCACAATGTCTGTGCTGAACATGATGCTTAGTGAAACTGATCTCATCTGCCTTTATGTGATCCATATCCCTCAAGTCCTGAGCTACTTTCTACCTCATTGGAGACCCCTAGACAGTCTTTGATCGGACTTTACGGGACTTTATCTTGAGCTGAACATTATTCACGTTATTCCCTTCATCATGTATCTGTACACTGTGGATGGCTCGATTATAATCATGTATTGTCTTTCCACTGACTGGTTAGCACGCAACAAAAGCATGCAGTCACGGTGGCACAGCGATAGAGTTGCTGCCTTGCGTCGGAGAACTGGGTTCGATCCTGACTACGGGTGCTGTCTGTATGGAGTTTGTACGTTCTCCCTGTGACCTGCGTGGGCTTTCTCCGAGATCTTCAGTTTCCTCCCACACTCCAAAGACGTACAAGATTGTAGGTTAATTGGCTTGGTAAATGTAAAAAATGTCCCTAGTGGGTGTAGGATAGTGTTAATGTGCGGGGATCGCTGGTCGGCGCAGACCCGGTGGGCCAAAGGGCCTGTTTCCGTGCTGTATCTCTAAACTAAAAAAGCTTTTCACTGCGCTTCCATGTGCCTATCTAAAAGCCTCTTAAACACCACTATCGTATCTACCTCCATCACCAGCCCTAGCAGCGCATTCCAGGCACCCACCCCTCTCTGTATAAAAAACATGCCTCGCACATCTCCTTTAAACTTTGCCCCTCTCATCTTATAGCGAAGCCCTCAAGTGTTGGACATTTCCACCCAGGGAAAAAGGTTGTGCCTGTCTACCTCATCCATACCTCTCATAGAGATTGTGCTAATGCAAGACTTAAACTATCACCAGTGCCTCCACAAGTGGAATATTACTCCCTCCCTCTCCCATTTCTGGATTAGCGGGTACCAGCTATTAGGAAAAGTTGTACAAACTTCAATGGGAAGTTTCCCTGGAATGTCAGAGGTAGTGGGGAGACCTGATAGAAGTATATAAAATTATGAGAGGCATGGATAGGATGGACAGTAAGAACCATTTTACCCACGATTGTATCTGCCTTCACCACCACCCCTGGCTGCATGTTCCAGTCACCCACCATTCTCTGTGTAAAAAAATCCTGCCCCGCACATTCCCATTAAACTTTGCCTCTCTCACCTTAGAGCTACACCCTCTAATTAATATTTGACATTTCCACCCTGGGGAAAAAAGTTCCGACCCTCTAGTTTTAGTTTAGAGATACAGTGCAGAAACAGACCCTTTCGCCCCACCGGGTCCACACCGACCAGCGATCCCTGCACATTAACACATATACCCACTAGGGACAATTTTTACATTTACCAAGCCAATTAACCTGCAAACCTGTACGTTTTTGGAGTGTGGGAGGAAACCGAAGATCTCGGAGAAAACCCACGCAGGTCATGGAGAGAACGTACAAACTCCGTACAGACAGCACCCGTAGTCAGGATCGAACCGGGTCTCCGGCGCTGCATTCGCTGTAAGGCAGCAACTCTACCGCTGCGCCACCGTGCCACTCTACCCTATCTATGCCCTCGTAGTATTATATACTTTTATCGGGTCTCCCCACAGCCTCCGACATTCCAGAGAAAACAATCCAAGTTTGTCCATTCTCTCTTTATGGTTAATACCCTTTGATCCAGGCAGCATGCTGGTAAACCTCTTCTTCACCTTCTCCAAAGCCTCCACATCTTTCCTGTAACAGGGCGAGCAGAACTACACACAACGTTGGAAGTTGAGTTGGAAGTTATTTTAGCAAAGACCGAAAATCCTTCTGTGCAACAAGGAACTGCAGATGCTGGTTTACACTGAAGAGAGCCACAAAATGCTGGAGTAACTCAGCGGGTCAAGCAGCATCCCTGGGGGAAAGGAATATGTGACGTTTCGGGTCGAGACCCTTCATCAGACTCCAGCCTTCATCCAGTCTGATGGAGGGTCTCGAACCAAAACGTCGCCTATTCCTGAAAAATCTTTCTCTTTTACCACATCCCTGCTGATCTAAGGAGTTGTCTGTCTCTAACAATGGTTACAAGTAATCTCTCTGGGCTGTGAGCTACAGAAGCTATCCTCGTTCATTCAGCAGGGACAGTCATTGAGTTGGTGATGCAGAGGCCAGGTTTAACCTGGTTCAGACATGGTCTTGGTGCCTTGTTCTGCCTCAGGCTTGGACACAATTACACCCTCTCATCTCCCCGTGGCTTATAATCAGGCAATAATAACAGGGTGAACAGACGCCGGGCCCACATACAACCAATAAGTGTGCCTAATGGCTCATTTGTGGCCACAATTAGGAGGTGAATCATGCGACCATTTTAGAAACACTGTAAACAGTTCAAGAGTCGTTGATGAAAACAGTCCACAACCAAATGTCAATGCCCAGCTCCTTCTCCCCAACCACAATACCATACACCTGTCAACACTCTGGGCCAGCACAGTTCCTGCATTGCAGCGCCAGAGACCCGGGTTCCATCCAGTCTGTAGCACATCAGTTTCATAGATAGTCAAATGTCCACAATAGGGTAGAGGTGAAATGGACAGTGCCCTAGCTTATAGAAGTAGCATTCAGAAGCCTGATAACAGTTTTAATTTTAGCTTAGTCTAGTTTATTGTCTCATGTACCGAAGTACAGTGAAAAGCTTTTGTTGCGTGCTAACCAGTCAGTGTAAGGACTATACATGATAACAGTCGAGCCGTCCACAGTGTACGGATACAGGATAAAGGGAATAACATTGAGTGCAAGATAAACTCCAGTAAAGTCCGATTAAAGATAGTCCAAAGGTCTCCAATGAGGTAGATGGTAGCTCAGGGCCGCTCTCTTGTTGTTGATAGGACAGATTATTGCCTGATAACAGCTGGGAAGAAACAGAGGGGAAGAACCTGTCCCTGGGTTTACTCCAACACTTTGCGTTTGATTTAGGAGAATGATAATGTTCCAACTGGGTTAATGAAGGGCTGTGTAATGAACCAATTAACGAGTTGACACTAATCGATGGCTTCACCCTGACCAAGGATTGAACTGCGGCCAGAGTGGAAACTGAATTTATGCACGCAACAACCAATTGGCCGTATCTTCTGTGATTCCTGATCAAACTCGACTTATCAAAGGTAAATTTATTTGCCGTCTTCAATCAGAACGGCGCCAATTAATCGCTATTTACCTTTGGATTGAGTAGGGGGGCTATGTCCTGCCTTGTCCCATCCAGCCAGTGCTAAATTGAACTACCCCATTGTGTTTTAAATGCATGATTAAACTGGTCAACTGTTTACAAGTGCTTTACGTTGATTAGATAGATAGTTTTAGGGTTGTTTGATTGCTAGTTGATTCCCCATTCAAGCATCATTCATCGCCGCCCCAGCTCACATTTCCTTCCTTTAAGTGAGCAAACTCGGTTTTCTCAATGATAGTGTGTTTGCTTGGCAATCGCTAAACAAACGTGGTTTTTCCGAAGAGGTGTGGAGCTGGTTGGGCTGTTGGGGGAGGAGAGGGGGATTTATTGGACCACAGTTAAAGTGCTGTTGGCAGTTGTCACACTTTCCTAGGGCCTGACAGGATGGAAACAGGTCCTTCGGCCCATCGTATCCATGGCAACCATCAAGTGCCCATCCACGCAAATCCCATTTCACAGTACATGTGGGCGCCACAATGGCGCAGCCGGTGTAAATTTGCTCCTTACACAACAGAGACCCGAGTTTGATCCTGACTATGGGTACAGTCTGTACGGAGATTTTGTATGTTCTCCCTGTGACCTGCGTGGCCTTTCTCCGGGTGCTCCGGTTTCCTCCCACACTCCAAAGACGTACAGGTTTATAAACATAGAAACACAGAAAATAGGTGCAGGAGTAGGCCATTCGGCCCTTCGAGCCAGCACTGTCATTCCATATGATCTTGGCTGATCATCCAAAATCAGTACGTCGTTCCTACTTTTCCCCTTATCCCATGATTCCTGTAGCCCTAAGAGCTAAATTCTCTTGGAATTCTATCTTGAAAATTGTAGGTTAATTGGCTTCTGCAAAATTTGTAAATTGTTCCTCGTGTGTAGGATAGTGCTAGTGTACGGGGATCGCTGGTTGGCGTGGACTTGGAGGACTAAAGAGCCTGTTTCCGCCTGTATCTCTAAACTAAATAAAAGTAAACAGCCCACTGAGATCATAGGTAGACAAAAATGCTGTAGAAACTCAGCGGGTGAGGCAGCATCTATGGAGTGAAGGAAATAGGCAACGTTTTGGGCCGAAACCCTTCTTCAGCCTGAGATCATATACCAGATTCGCCAGGTTTTGGTGCCATTTTCGCAGTCCCAGCGTTGTCCTGGGGTGGTGGGGAAGGGGAGGGAGGGGGCAGGGGATGGTGGGATTGGAGGGGGTGGGGAGGAGGTGGGGGGGTGGGGTGGGGTGGGGGATGGTTGGGAGGGAGGAGGTGGGGGATGGTGGGGAGGGAGGAGGTGGGGGGGGTGGGGTGGGAGGAGGTGGGGGGGTGGGGTGGGGTGGGGGATGTTGGGGAGGGATGTGGTGGGGGTGGTGGGGAGGGAAGGAGTGGGGCACACTGGATCACTACAATATTAAAGCTCGTTCAGTGCAGAACAATGAAGACAGAAACAACCACACAACCCTCCGCCTCCAGAGAACATCCCACCTCACTGCCCCTTGCCCTGTGTTCCACTGTTGCCGACTGACTCTCTGAGCTTAGGGGGATGTAATGGGATTAATGAGTGCATGTGCACGCACATAATAAGATCATTCTTGAGTCACTCTAGTGCCGACCACCCAAGTAGAGGGTGTCTCCCCGCACTAAACCCCACTCAACCCTCACCACTCTGTTCAACAACCTACTCTGTTTACCGGCCCAGTGAACCAGTAAGGTTTCGGACTCGATTCCCAGCACCAGTCCTGCTCTCCATGCTCCCTGCATTTATTGTCCACTCTTAACTCTCTCTTGAATCCTTGCACTTACCAGGATAGTTCAAAGGGGCAATTCAGAATGCAGCGTTCCAGGCCCAGAACCACGTATCAGCCTCTCTGAGTAAAGTGTGTAGTTCCCTGGTATAGTCCAGGCCTGCACAGTGGCACAACGGTAGAGTTGTTGCCTTACGGTGCCAGAGACCCGGGTTTGATCCTGACTATGGAGTTTGCACGGCTGCGTGGGTTTTCTCCGGGTGCTCCGGTTTCCTCCCACACTCCAAAGACGTACAGGCTTGTAGGTTCAATGGCTTCAGTAAAAATTCTAAATTGTCCCTGGTGTGTAGCCGACATTGCAGCCGGTACTTCGGCCCCTCAAGGCCGTGACCTCTGCTGGTCCGGCAAAACGGATAATCCAGAAAGGCTCTGGGACCAAGGGTGCCGGAAAATCAGTGGAGGACCTGTACCTGTTTTGGATTAGGTTTGGGGATCGCAGTGGGGACAGCAATCGGGATGGGATCCAGGGTTAGGACAAGCTTGGAACGGCAGGAACATCAAAGCCAGATGGGCAGAAACACTGTTGACAGCCTCCACAATGTTAAGTCTGTCAACAATGTGATGTCAGACTCCTGAGACCATCAGTTAAACAACCCCTCCCCATTTTCCTGTTCACTTTACACGGAGAGTACACTCTGGCAGCATCCCTCTGCTGCAGTCTGATCCCGGCCTCAGTAAGCAAAGACACAGATGTCCCGCGCGGTCAATTATTTCCCCCCCCTACGATCAGAAAGTTCAAGGTTTAGCTTTGCAGCTGCCTGTTTCTGACTCACACGTCGCATTGTGGCCAAACTTATACAAGATCTTTCGTGGGTGACTCAGTGCTGGGAAACTCTCTCCGTTCACTTGTGCAATGTGTCTGGTATTGGATCCCAAGCAACACTGGTGAAGCTACCAGACACATTGGTCATCAAGGAAGTGGCAACATAGGGAGGGAGGCTGCCTGCCTGCCTGCCTGCCTGCCCAATGACAATGGAAAGAAGAGGGGTTTGCCTTTGAGTCGATGCCTTTCATGTCCCTATCAGCATGTGCCAAAGGACATCTCACCCAATGAAGTTTTAGTTTTAGTTTTCGAGATAAAGGCCCTTCGGCCGACCAAATCAGCGCCGACCAGCGATCCCCGCACGCTCACATTATCCTACACATACTGGGGACAACTTACAATTTTACCGTGCCAATTAGCCTACAAACCTGTACGTCTTTGGAGTGTGGGAGGAAACCGGAGCACCCGGAGAAAACCACCCATGCACGACACAGGAAGAACGTACAAACTCCATACAGTCAACACCTATAGTCGGGATCGAACCTGGTTCTCTGGCGCTGTGAGGCAGCAACTTTACCCCTACGCCACCATGCCGTTGGGGTGCAGGAGGATTTGGGGATGATCTTGTACAGCTGTACAAGATCACGAGAGGAATAGAACGTGCAAACTCTGCACAGACAGCACCCGTTGTCTGCATCAGAGTCATGTCTCTGGCGCTGTGAGGCAGCAGCTCTACCAGCTGCATAACTGTGACACTTCTCCCGTTATGCATTCCGTTTCTCATAGCAGCCTTCCTAGATATTGTCAAGCTGGAAAGGGTGCAGGGAAGATTTACCAGGATAGACAAAAGTGCTGGAGAAACTCAGCAGGTGCAACAGCATCTATGGAGCGAAGGAAATAGGCAACGTTTCCGGCCGAAACCCTTCTTCAGACTGATGTGGGGTGGGGGCAGGGAGAAGAAAGGAGAAAGGAAGAGGAGGAGCCCGAGGGCTGAGGGAGAGCTGAGAAGGGGAGGAGCCAGCAAGGGCTACCGGAAATTGGAGAAGTCAATGTTTATGCCGCTAGGGTGCAAACTGCCCAAGCCGAATATGAGGTGCTGCCCCCAAATTTCACTCTGGCCATGGAGGAGGCCCAGGACAGAAAGGTCGGATTCGGAATGGGAGGGGGAGTTGAAGTGCTGAGCCACCGGCAGGTCAGGTTGGTTAATGCGGACCGAGCGGAGGTGTTCAGCGAAACGATCGACAAGCCTACGCTTGGTCTCACCGATGTAGATCAGCTGACATCTACAGCAGCGGATGCAATAGATGAGGTTGGAGGAGATGCAGGTGAACCTCTGTCGCACCTGGAACGACTGCTTGGGTCCTTGAATGGAGGCGAGGGGGGAGATAAAGGGACAAGTGTAGCATCTCTTGCGGTTGCAATGGAAAGTACCCGGGGAGGGGGTGGTGCGGGAGGAAAGGGAAGAATTGACCAGAGAATTATGGAGGGAGCGGTCTTTGCGGAATTCAGACAGGAGGGGAGATGGGAAGATGTGGCGAGTGGTGGGGTCACGTTGGAGGTGGTGAAACTGACGGAGGACTATTTGATTTAATTACATACAACAAATAGTCCTCCGTCAGTTTCGCCACCTGCAACGTGACCCCACCACTTGCCACATCTTCCCATCTCCCCCCTGTCTGCTTTCCGCAAGGACTGCTCCCTCTGTAACTCTCTGGTCAATTCTGGTCGGCTCCTCCTCTCTGGTCAATTCTGGTCGGCTAGTGGGGTGAAAGGTGAGGACTAGGGGGACTCTGCGTTTGTTACGAGTGGGGGGATGGGGAGAGAGAGCAGTGTTACGGGGTATGGAAGAGACCCTGGTGAGACCCTCATCTATAGTAGGGGAGGGGAACCCCCGTTCCCTGAAGAATTAGGACATTTCCGATGCCCTGGTGTGGAACACCTCATCCTGGGAGCAGATGCGGCGTAGACGGAGGAATTGGGAGTAGGGGATGGAGTCCTTACAGGAAGCAGGGTGGGAAGAAGTATAGTCTAGATAGCCATGAGAGTTAGTGGGTTTATAGTGGATGTCGGTCAGAATTCTATCACCTGCGATGGAGATAGTGAGGTCAAGAAATGGTAGGGAAGTGTCGGAAATGGTCCAGGTGAATTTGAGTGCCGGATGGAAGTTAGTGGTGAAGCGGATGAAGTGATTTACGAGGATGTTGCCAGGTCTCGAGGGCCTGAGCTTTAGGGAGGGCTTGGGCAGGCTAGGGCTTTATTTCTTGGAGCGCAGGAGGATGAGGGGTGATCTTATAGAGGTGTATAAGATCATGAGAGTAATAGATGGGGAAATTCCACACTTACCAAGAGTAGGGGAATCGAGAACCAGAGGACATAGGTTCAAGGTGAGGGGGGGAAAGATTTTATAGGAACCTGAGGGGCAACTTTCTTTACACAAAACCACTCTCCATGAAGTCAACGCACATAATTGGGTAGATTATATTATATTCTGACTGTATCAATCTTTGGTGAGATTGCATGTGCAGTAGAAAGGAACTGCATGTGCAGTAGAAAGATAGACGCAAAATGCTGGAGTAACTCAGCGGGTCAGGCAGCATCTCTGGAGAACATGGATGATGTTCGGGTCGGGACCCTTCTTCAGAGATCACACCTTAAGCGTATAAAACCATGAGAGGAATAGACTAGGGAGATGCACAGAGTCTCCTGCCCAGCATAGGTGAATCAAGGACCAGAGGACATAGGTTTATGGTGAAGGGGAAAAGATTTAATAGGAATCTGAGGGGTAACTTTTTCACACAAAGGGTGGTGGGTGTATAGAACAAGCTGCCAGAGGAGATAGTTGAGGCTGGGACTATCCCATCCTTTAAGAAACAGCCAGACAGGTACATGGATAGGACAGGTTTAGAGGGATATGGACCAAACACCGGCAGGTGGGACTAGTGTAGCTGGGACTTGTTGGTCGGTGTGGGCAAGTTGTGCCGAAGGGCCTGTTTCCACACTGTCTCACTCTATGACTCCACTGAGTGCAGTCTCAGTTTGTATACATTAGAAAGGACTTTACTGGAATAGTATCAGTCTGCTTGATATCCACCAGGCTAACTATTGGGAAAAAAAGAGAATTATTCTCTCATGTGGAAATGAGTAAGATTGGGGGAGTTTGGAGAATGGAAAGTGATGTCATTGAGGTAAATGAGGTTGAGAGTGTGAGTGGTGAGAGGCTGTCTCCTTGGGCAGGAAGTCTAGAAACCAAGGGCGATGTTTATAGATGAGAAGATTTGTTCATTTATATTTGAGATGAAGCACAATTATTCACCAGAGCATTGTAAGTAGTTGGACTTTTATGCCCTGGAGTTTGGGATGATCAGGCATTCAGAGCATCAAGACTTTATGGACAATCTGGAAATCAGGTATAGATACCATAAGACATAGGACAGAATAAGGCCATTCAGCCCATCGAGTGTACCCCACCATTCGATCATGGCTGATCTGTTTTTCCCTCTCAACCCCATTCTCCTTTCTTCTCCCTGTAAACTTAGACGCCCTTACTAATCAAGAACCTATCAATCTCTGCCTTAAAAATACCCAATGTCTTGGCCTCCACAGTCATCTGTAGAAATGAATTCCACAGATTAAGAATTAGATTTCTCCTCATCTCCTTTCTAAAGGTACGTCCTTTTATTCTGAGGCTGTGCCCTCTGGTCCTAGACTCTCCCTCTAGTGGAAACATCCTTTCCGTGTCCATTCTATCTTGCCTAGTAGAAAAAGTGGGCTTAAGGTCATCTGATGGGAGGGCAGAGTAGGCTCAATGGGCCGAATGGCCTGTTCATGATTCCCTTTATTATCTTCTTTTGGGTGTTTCAAAAACAATCGGGAATGCAGGATACATGAAGGCGACATAGTGTTCAGACCTCACCGAACACATGGTGGCAGTGTAAGCAAACAAAGTAGTGAAGGAAAAAAGACACAAAGCGCTGGAGTATCTCAGCGGGTCGGGCAGCGTCTCTGGAAAACATGGATGGGTGATGTTTTGGGTCGGGACATTTCATCAGACTCTTAAAGTGGTGAAGAGCTCTTTTCCAGCTTTCAGTCTGAAGAAGGCTGAAAACGTCACCTATCCATTTTCTCCAGAGATGCTGCCTGATCTGCTGAGTTACTCCAGCACTTTGAGTTTTGCTCAAGAGTCCAGCTTCTGCAATTCCTTGTTTCATCTTATTTTCATCTAGGATTTCAAATGTTTCAATCGAGTCCTTTCTCACTCTTGTAAACTCCAGCGGCTTCGAGCTTAGCCTTTCTTCATTAAGACAACCTGCCCATTTTAGATACTAATTAGCGAACCTTCTTAGTACTACATCCTTAAAGGACAGTCATATTGCCAGCACAGGTTCTTTGAAACCCCTTATTCTAACATTTCTCCCCTTCTAAGCATTATCCATTTCTTGGTTTTTGAAGGTTGGCATTGGTCTTGCGAGCCAAGATGGCGCCCAAGCCAGGTGACTCTCTGGAATGTGGGAGGAAACCGGAGCACCCGGAGGAAACCCACGCAGAGACCAAAGGATTCTGGTTCTTGATAACCACAGGACTCTGCTAATCAAAGGAAAGACACAAAGTGCAGGGGGGATGTGCAAACTCCGCACACAGGCAGCACCCGAGGTCACGATCGATCCTGGGTCTCTGGCGCTATGAGGCAGCTGCTCCAACGCTGTGCCCCTCATTGAAAGACACACCGTGCCTTTGTGCAATGTGACAGCACGTTTTAGGTGTGGACTAGGTTGTCACGCCTTGGATTAAGCAATCAAGCATCTGGCATGAGATTTGAACCCACAACCTTCTGACTCAGAAGTAAAACTGCTTCTCCCTTTCCTTCCTGACGGTGACTTACTTTCCCTTGTACTCTGTGGGATCTCAGCCTTTGACTTCCAGACGGAACAAATGTAACTCCAGAACCACCAGCCTGGGTGACTCTTAGCCTCCCTCTGACCCAGCCAGTGAGTTCAGCGATGGCTCATGACAGAGTCGACATGGAGAGGATGTTTCCAGTAATGGGAGAGTCTAGAACCAGATGGCACGGCCTCAGAATAATAGGATGTACCTTTAGAATGGAGATGAAGAGGAATTTCTTTAGCCAGACGGTGGTGAATCTGTAGAATTCACTGCCACAGACGGTGGTGGAGGCTAAGACACTGGGTATTTTTAAAGCAGAGATTGACAGATTCTTGATTACTAAGGGTGTCAAAAGTTAAGGGGAGAAGGCAGGAGAATGTGGAAAAATAGATCAGCCATGATCAAATGGTCTAATTCTGCTCCTATGTATTATGGTCTTACGGACTTATTAATAGGGCCAATAGATTTTACCAGAGGAACACATGGACTGCAAATCTTGATCAAAACACAAAGTGCTGGAAGATCTCAGTGGGTCAGGCAGCATCTGCGGAGGAAATGGACAGATGACATTTTGGACTTCACCATGGGGCTTGTTGGAGTGGGTGGGTGTGAAGTTCGGGATGTTTACATTCCTTCCCATATATACAGTTTCCATAAATGTCCCCCCCGCATCTCCTTTAATCCTTGTCCCTCTCACCGTAAAGCTATGCCCTCTAGTATTGGATTTTGCCATCGTGGGAAAAAAGATTCTGACTGTCCACCCTCTCTCTGCCTCTTGTAATTTTATGTACCAAAATGGAATAAGGAAATTCTTGCTTGCAGCAGCATAATAGGTCTGTAAACACAGTACTCAATCGATATGATAATAAAACAAAACAAAAAGAATTAAAGAAATAAATATATCAATATTAGAGCAAAACAAAGGCCAAAGTCCCAAATGTAACCAGGATGTTCCGTAGTTTGGCGTTAAGTTGGTATTTGTAGTGTTCAATAGCCAGATGGTTGTTTAGACAGGCACATGGATTGGAAAGGTACTAGATTTTAGACTTTAGACTTTAGAGATGCAGAGTGGAAACAGGCCCTTCAGCCCAATGAATCCATGCCAACCAGCAATCGCCGGGTGTCTCTAAACCAGACAGACAAGAGCAACCAAGACAGTTGACACTTATTTTTGCTAAGAGTACGACGGCGGGTCTGAGTGCTCATTCTTCGAACGCCCTCTTGCTCAGAAACCCCAGGGGAAGAACAATGGAGGACCCGGCGTGGGGGACCGTCGGGGGAGGGGGAGAGGAGAACATAGGAGGAGCTGGCGGTGGCACTTTGTAACTTTGTCAGCGCCCCTTATGTGGTGACTATTTGCGTACCATGGGCAGGCAAGCATAGGATTTCACTGTGCCTTGTCACTTGTGAAAATATAGTATTCCATTCCAAGCTCCGTGCTGGGTCATCATAGCTATGGTGAGCTTCATCATCAACACCTGCCTTCATTTATAGCAGCTGACTCCGAGGACAGAATGCTACCTGCAGAATCACCCAACCAGATGATGTATTTACCAATAATAAGAAAATCCTGACCTTATACACGTTTAGTTTAGTTTAGAGAAACAACGTGGATATAGGCCCTACCACTGACAGAGTCCCTGCCGACCATCGATCTCCGCACACATACACGATCCTACACACATTGGACAATTTACAATTATACCAAGCCAATTAACCTACAAACCTGTACGTCTTTAGAGTGTGGGAGGAAACCAGGGCACCCCGAGAAAACCCACGCGAGTCACGGGGAGAACATAAAACTCCGTGCAGACTGCACTTGCGGTCAGGATCACACCCGGGTCTCTATTCAATTCAATTTCAATTCAATTCAATTCAATTTATTTGTCTTTTTGGACAAATTTGTCATTTGGACCCCTTGAGGTCCAAACGAAATGTCGTTTCTGCAGCCATACAATACAAAACGAAGAAGACCCGAGACACAACACAATTTACACATACATCCATCACAGCGCTGTGATGGAAGGCAAAAACACGTATCTCTCCACTGCACTCCCCCCCCCCGATGTCAGAAAAGCCCCCGGCGGGCGATGGTGATTGTCCCGCAGCCATTAAAGCCACGCCGGGTGATGCAAGGTTGCGCACCGGGTCTTGGTGTTAGAGCCCCGGCGTGCGCCCGCAAAGTCCGGTGGCCATTCCAAGCCGCGCGGGGGGACGATGTAAAGCCCCGCTCCAGGTGCTCTTCAACCCCGCAACTCGGGCGGGAGAAGTCGCCGCTGCGGAAGCCCCGAAAAGCGGTCTCCCACCAGGGGGACCCGTGGGCTTACGGTGTTGCCGTCCGCCAGACCCGCGGTTGTAGCCTCCGAATCTCCGGCGGTCGGGTAGCAGCAGGGATTGTCTCCACCACAGCTCCACCCGCTCCGGACTCGGCCAGCCCCGCGACGGTGAGTAGTCCGCAGCTCCGCAACTGGAGCCCCAGGTCGTTCCTGCTGGAGGCCGCTCCACGTTGCCCAGCCCCAACGACAACGGAGACCCGACAAAGAAAAGGTCGGGTCTCCCGTGCAGCGGAAAGATTTCAAAGTTTCCCCCCCCCACCCCCCACCCCCACCCCCCCCACACACATACCCCGACAAAAAAAAAATAATAAAAAACTACATAAAAACAAGACAAAAATAATAAAAAGACAGACGGACTGCAGAGGCCGCTGCAGACGAAACTCGCGCCGCCCACCGAGCGCTCTCAGTCCCGGGTCACCGACTCTGCCGCTGCGCCACTGTGCCGACATATTTACCAATAATTGGAAAATCCTGACTTTATATGCAAGTTTAATTTAGTTCAAAGATACAGCGCAGAATCACGCCCTTTGGCCAACTGAGTCCGTGCTGCCCAGATATCCCCGTACACTATCCTCCATACTAGGGACAATTTACAATCTTCACCAAAGCCAAAATATCTTTAGAATGTGGGAGGAAACCGGAGCACCCGGAGTAAACCCATGTGGTTTGAAGTCTAAACTCACTACAGACAGCGCCCGTAGTCATGATTGAACCCAGGTCTCTGGTGCTGTAAAGCAGCAACTCTACCACTGCACCACCATGCCACCTAATAAAAGCCTGTTTGCAAAGTAGAGGGGAGGGAACTGGAGGTGAGAGAAGGCCCTCTCTCACTACTCCCTCTCTGTGATTCCTACTGCTCTCTGGCTCTATTACAATGTTTTAACCCAGGCTCGCTACCATAGTCAACCACCTCTTCCCCAGACAACAATGGCCATTATGGGCTCCACCCTTCCTTGGTCATCTGTTACCACCCTGCTTTATTCTGGCCTTTTCCTACCTCCAGTTGCCTCCCCTCTACTTTCAGCCTGAAGGAAGGTCCGGACCTGAAACATCACCCATCCTTTTTCTCCAGAGATGCCGCCTGCCTGCTGAGTTACTCCAGCACTTTGTGTCTATCTTACAAACCAAGTTTGAGTTTAATTTATTGTTACGTGTACCGAGGTACAATGGAAAGCTTTTGTTACGTGCTGACCAGACGGCGGAAAGACTATACATGATTACAATTGAGCCATCCACAGGCCATAAAGGGAATAAAATGAATAATGTTTAGTGCAAGATAAAGTCCAGTAAAGTCCAAGCAAAAATAGTCCAAAGGCCTCCAATGAGGTAGGTGTAGCTCAGGACCGCTCTCTAGTTGTTGGTAGGATGGTTCAGTTGCCTGATAACAGCTGGGAAGACACTGTCCCCTGTATCTGGAGGTGTGCGTTTTCACACTTCTAAATCTTTTGCCCGATTCCGATCAGGAGAAGGGGGAAGAAGAGGGAGTGACCGGGGTGAGGCTCGTCCTTGATTATGCTGGTCGCCTTGCTGAGGCAGCGTGAAGTGTAGATGGAGTCAGTGGAAGAGAGGTTGGTTTATGTGATGGTCCAGGCTGTATCCACAATCCTGTGCGGATTCTTGCAGTCTTGGATGGAGCTTGGATGGAGGTTGGGGGAAGGGGGGGTGGGGGGAGAGAACACTTCTCCCTTATCGAATGATAGACCTGGTTCAATGGGCAAAATGGCCTCCCCCAGCTTCTGTTTCTTGCATTCCTTTTCAGTGGAGACATGGAGGGTTAACGTTTCAAGCTGTTGACCTTTCTTCAAAGGCTCAGAAATGCCAGTCCTTTGATTAAATAAAGGGACAGTTGTGTTGTTTAACGCCTGTTTGGTTTATGGTGGGCACTGGCATTCACTTGATGGCTGATAAATGCGTCAGACACTCAATTGCGTATCAGACACACCATACTGTTCTTGCCCTGTGTGTGTGTGTGTGTGTGTGTTGTGTGTGTGCATGTGTGCATGCGTGTGCGTGTGCGTGTGTGTGTGTGTGTGTGTGTGTGTGTGTGTGTGTGTGCACGCGTGTGTGTGTGTGTGTGCGTGCGTGCTTGCGTGTGTGTGTGTGTGTGCGTGTGTGTGCGTGCGTATGCGTGCGTATGCGTGTGTGTGTGTGCGTGTGTATGCGTGCGCGCGTGCGTGTGTGTGTGTGTGAGTGTGCGTGCGTGCGTATGCGTGTGTGTGTGTGCGTGTGTATGCGCGCGCGCGTGCGTGTGTGTGTGTGTGTGTGAGTGTGTGTGTGTGTGTGTGTGTGTGTGTGTGTGCGTGTGTATGCGCGTGCGCGTGCGTGTGTGTGTGTGTGTGTGAGTGTGTGTGTGCTTGTCACCCATTCCTTCTCTCCCAGATATTCTGCCTGTCCCGCTGAGTTACTCCAGCATTTTGTTTCTATCTTTGGTTTAAACCAGCATCTGCAGTTCCTTTTTATGTAGCTCATAATAAAGAGTTGTGTTTATAATGCTCAACGCCTGAAGGTCACGGTGAAATGAGTGGAGAATGACTCATTCCCTGTGTAGGTGTGATTGTTGTGGAGGAGTCTTCAATGGAACGGGAGTAAAGTCCGTTTGCTGAGCGAAGCACAAATTACCAATAAAAGCACGATGCCCCAGACAAACAGTGCAGACTGAGACATTATTCAGATAATGGCCACTGCCGTGCCAAGTGGATGGGCAAGGAAATATTTCTCCACTCCCACAAATTGACTTGAATCTCAGCCAATACAGTTCTTGAACTCAGGAACTGCTGAGACAGGCTTGAAGTAATTCTCAAGGACATTCCCCAAACAAAGGGATGGATTATCACACTTGGGGCCACATGAGTGGCAAGGGTTTAAAGATAGGTGTAAACACTACTTGGGTGGCACAGTGGCGCAGCGGTAGATTTGCTGCCTTACAGCGCTGGAGACCCGGGTTCGATCCTGACTAGGGGTGCAGTCTGTACGGAGTTTGTACATTCTCCCTGTGACCCGCGTGGGCTTTCTTCGGTTTCCTCCCACACTCCAAAGGCGGGTGGCGTTTGGAGATGCAGGTAGCATCTGTGGAGAACGGGACCCATCTGAAGAAGGGTCTCGGCCCTAAACGTCACCCATTCCGTCTCTCCAGATATTCTGACTGTCCCGCTGAGTTACTCCAGCGTTTTGTTTCTATCTTTGGTTTAAACCAGCATCTGCAGTTCCCTCATACACGTCACCTTATCCATGTTCTCCACAGATGCTACCTGACCTGCTGAGTTACTCCAGCACTTTGTGCCTTTGTGATGGAAGACCTGTGGGTCAGTCAGCATCTGTAGAGGGAAACGGACAGAGGATGTTTCGGCCTGAGGGCCTGAGTTAAGGGGAGAGGTTGGGCAGACTTGGACTTAGAATAGAATAAGGGTCTTGGGCAGAATAGAACATAGAAAAGCATAGCACAGGAACAGGCCCTTCTGCCTGCGATATCTATGCTGTACATGACACCAAGGCAAACTAATCTAGTCTGTCCTGCACATGATCCATAGTCCTCCATATCCATGTGCCTATCTAGAAATATCTTAAATGTAACTATCTTAACTGCTTCCACCACCATCCCTGGCGGCTGGTCCAGGCACCCAACTCTCATGCAATAATCTTGCCCCACACATCTCCAATCAACTTTGCCCCTCTCACTGTACAGCTGTGCCCTCTCCCCTGCCATTTCCACCCTGGGAGAAAGGTTTTGAATGTCTACCCTCTCTATTTCTTGCAGCAGAACAAACTGAACAGTGAATAGAGACGTATAAAAATCATGAGGGTCTTTATCTCAAGGAATGGGTTTCAAAAAGTAGAGAGTGTAGGCTTGAGATGAAAGGGACAACTCCACCTCACGGAGGGTGTGGGTACATGGAACGAGCTGCTGGAGAAACACTTTGAGGCAGGAGCAATACCGACATTTCAAAGAAGAAGGCACGAGGAACTGCAGATGCCGGTTTACCTAAAAAGACACAAAGTGCTGGAGCAACTCAGCGGTTCAGGCAACATCGCGGGAGAATATGGATTGGTGACGTTTTGTGTCGGGTCCCTTCTTCAGACTGATTGTAGGTGGGGAAACTGGAAACGAGGAAAGACCAGGACATATCAGGCCCACCGACAGATGATCTCAGGTAGGGTGGTTTTCTTTTAGGCCAATCAGTCTGAAGATGGTCCTGACCCGAAACATCACCTATCCATTTTCACCAGGGATGCTGCCTGACCTGCTGACTTATTCCAGCAATTTTGCGTCTATTGAAAGACACAAAGTGCTGGAGTAACTCAGCAGGTTAAGCAACAACTGTGGAGAACATGGATGGGTGACGTTTCGGGTCTGAAGAAGGGTCTCAACCCCAAATGTCACCTATCCATGTTCTCCAGAGATGCTGCCTGTCCCGCTGAGGTACTCCAGCACTTTGTGTACTTTTGGGCCTGTTTTATAAGGGGCACGGAAACGTCTGACTGAAGGGTTTGTTTCTGTGCTGTATGACTCTTTGACTCTCCCAGACAAGTTGCAAGCTGATAGAACAGAGATAGCAGAGGAACAGGTGACAGAAATAGGAAGTGGAGTTTAAACATTATATGCTCCTGCCTTTGTATCACGGATGCAAGCCACTAAAAGGCTCATTGTGCCAGCAAGGTAAATAAAGAACTCTTATTTTCAACAAAGGGCTCTTTATTGAGTTTTTTTTTTAAAAACCAGCTATGAATGAAATCGAGACAGCACAACGTGTAACCTGTTCTCTCTTGGAAACTGGTCCCTAAGGACAGGATTTACCTGGGTCACCGTGTGCAGAAAGTGCCACAGTGCCAGGGTTGTGACTTTCAGACCAGCCGGTTCAATCAAAACCCCACCCATTCTTCAGACTTTAGAGACGTCTGTGGAGGCCAAGACATTGGGTACTTTTAAGGCTGAGATCGACAGGTTCTCGATTAGACTTTAGACTTTAGAGACACAACGTGGAAACAGGCCCTTCGGCCCACCGAGCCTGCGCCGAGCACTGATTGCCTCGTACACTGGCACTATCCCACACACTAGGGACAATTTACAATTTACTCACGCCAATTAACCTACAAACCTGTACGTCTTTGGTGTGTGGGAGAAAACTGGAGCACCCGGAGAAAGCCCACGAGGTCGCAGGGAGAACATACAGACAGTACCTGAGGTCGGGATCGAACCCGGGTCTCTGGCGCTGTTAGGCAGCAACTCCCCCACTGCGCCATTGTAACCCCCGAGGTTTTTGATTAGTAAGGGCGTCAAAGCATACGATGAGAAGGCAGGATTATGGCATTGAGTGGGAATGATAGATCAGCCATGATCGAATGGTAGTGTAGAATCGATGGGCTGAATGTCCTAATTCTGCTCCGATGTCTTCTGGTTTTGTCTAACATTAAAACCCCTCAATCAATGTGACTAAACCTGGTGATCTGTTCAATATTTTGTACCTCATGAGAGTCAAGGGTGTTTAATTGTCATATGTACCAAAAATGGAACAAGGAAATTCTTCTGTGCAGCAGCATAACAGGTCTGGAAACACAGTACTTATAACACAGGAAACAAAACAAAGTTCAATAAATTAAAAACGATATTAGTGCAAATCAAAAACTCAAAGTCCCTCGTGCAACCAAAACAGTTTGCAGTTTGTAGCTTAGTTAGTGTTTGTAGTCCATAAACCTGATTGTTGTTGGCATGGTGTTTTGGGTCGGGGCCCTTCTTCAGACTGAATGGGACTCGATCAGACTCAATCGGGCACATGCAAATTGGAGGAACAGCGCCTCATATTTCACTGGGGCAGCTTGCAACCCAGCGGTAGGAACGTTGATTTTTCTAATTTCAAGTAACCCTTGCATTCCCTCTCCCCCACCCACCCCGCCCCCACCCTAGTCATCCCACTGGTTCCACTGTTCGCAAACTTGTATCCCTTCATTGTCACCCCCAGCCAACAATGGGCCATTGTGGGCTCCACCCTTCCTTGGTCATGTGTTGCCAGCCCTGTTTTGTTCTGGCCTTCAGTTCCACCCCCTCTACTTTCAGTCTGAAGAAAGGTTGTGACGTCACCCGTCCAGAGATTCTCCAGAGATGACCCTGCTCTGCCTGATCCGTTGAGTTATTCCAGCACTTTGTGTCTACCTTCAACGGTCTGAATATAGGTCTCGACCTGAAACATCTCCTATCCATGTTCTCCAGAGATGCTGGCTGACCTGCTCAGTTAATCCAGCACCTTGTGTCCTTTTGAGTAAGAAATGTAAGTTCATTTCGCCACTGGTTGTGGAGCTTGCTTGCCTGATGAACCTCTGGTCAACCTCTCTCCGTTTGCTCCTCGGGGCCACGTGAAAGGGCCGAGGTTTTGAATGGAACTCTTCAGCTACAACGTCAGGGAAGAGATTCTTCTTCTGACGATAGATACAAGATGCTGGAGTAACTCAGCCGGTTAGGCAGCATCCCTGGAGAGAAGGAACAGGTGAAGATTCAGGCCGAGACCATTCGTCAGACCCTTCATCTTCCCAGGGTTCATTATTGGAACGATTGGCGAAGGGAACGAAGGGCGGCACGGTGGGACAGCAGGCAGAGTCGCTGCCACACATCACCAGAGACCCTGGTTCGATCCTGACTACGGGTGCTGTCTGTATGGACGTTTGCACGTTCTCCCAGTGACCTGGATGCTCCGGTTTCCTCCAAAGCTGTACAGGTTTGTATGTCAATTGGCTTCGGTAAAAATTGTCCCTAGTGTGTAGAATAGTGCTAGTGTACGGGGGGGGGCTCACTGGTCGGCGCGGCGTCTCTAGTCTAAACTAAACTAGAGTAAACGAAACTAAAGAACAACTTGCACTTGTCAAAAGGGGTCAGCGTTGAGCCGCTGTTGGATCCTACAAATGGAGAGGAAGGAGCTGGGTTAGAGGAGGTACTGGCTGGTGGATTTAGCACGGGGAAGAGAACATTGCCTGCGCTCACTCATTTCATTCCCCAGCCTGACTTGCTGAGAACAGTAGCTAGACACGGAAAGCTGCAGTAACTCAGCGGGACAGGCAGCACCTCTGGAGAGAAGGACTGGGTGACGTTTCGGGTCAAGACCCTTCTTCAGACAGTGTGAACAATACCCTCCATGAGCGTTGCAGAGAGCACATGGTACCGGCATCTACTGTCACCCCCAGTTATCACAGCCAACGATCTCAAACATCACCGCAGGGCGGTTGAGATCAGGCCAATGATATTTTAGATTATGATGGGAACATTATTAAAACTGGAACAATAATTTCTCGGTGGTCCGGGGAGTCGGTGGGCCATGCTGTATGAATATATACAGCACGGAAGCAGGCTCTCCGACCCAACTTGCCCATGCCCATCAAGATGCCCATCTGCCCATGCTTGGCACATATCCCTCTCAACCTATCCATGTACCTGTCCAAATGCCTTTTAAATGTTGTTATAGGACATGCCTCAACCACCCCCCAAGTTCCTATTAAATATTTCCCCTTTCACCTTATAACTATGTCCTGTGGTTCTTGATTCCCCTACTCTGGGTAAGAGACTTTGTGCAGTCACCTTATCTATTCTCTAAACATTATAGTATCTCTACACTCTACATTATACTAAACTGTGTGTGTGTGTGTGTGTGTGTGTGTGTGTGTGTGTGTGTGTGTGTGTGTGTGTGTGTGTGTGTGTGTGTGTGTGTGTGTGTGTGTGTGTGTGTGTGTGTGTGTGTGTTTCCATGTGTCTGTATATATATATATGTATGCATGTATGTGTGTGTAATTGTGTGTGCATGTGTGTGTGCATGTGTGTGTGTTTGCATGTATGTGTGTGTGTGTGTGTGCATATGTGTATGTATATGTGTATGAGTGCGCAAGTGTGTGTGCATGTGCATGTGTCGTTGCGAGTGTGCACATGTGCGCGTGTGTATGTGTATGTGCAAGCGTATGTGTTTGTGCAATTCCATGTGCGTGTGTGCGTGTGTACGCGTGCATGTGTGTGTGTGTACGTACATGCGTGTGCGTGCATGCGTGTGCTTGTGTGTTTGTGTGTGAGTGTGTGCGTGCGTGCGTGTGTGTGTGTGTGTGTGTGTGTGTGTGTGTGTGTGTGTGTGTGTGTGTTTGTGTATGTGTGTGCCCGTGTGTGTGTGTGCCTGTGTGGGTGTGTGCACGTGTGTGTGGGTGTGTGCCCGTGCCCGTGTGTGTGTGTGTGTGTGTTTGTGTGTGTGCGTGTGTGTCCGTGTGTGTGTGTGTGTGTGTGTGTGTGTGTGTGTATGTGTATGTGTGTCTGCGTGTGTGTATGTGTGTGTGCCTGTGTGTGTGTGTGCGCGTGTGTGTTTGTGTACGTGTGTGTGTGCGTTTGTGTGAGTGTGTGGGAGTGTGAGTGTGTGTGTGCATGAGTGTGTGTATGTGAGTGTGTGTGTGCGTGCGCGTGCGTGTGTGTGTGTGTGCGTGCGTGTGTGTGTGTGTGATCGTGTGTGTGCGTGCGTGTGTGTGTGTGTGTGTGTGCATGTGCATGTGTGCGCGTGTGTGTGTGTGTGTGCGTGCGTGCGTGGATTCCTCTACTGTTGCAGTGCCCTTGACACAGGCCTCGGTGTGGCCCCAGCAACACAAACCCCATTGTAAAGCCGGAGAGATAAGTGGCGGGGAGCCATTAAAGGGTGCATTGTTTGCTGGCATTCCGTGGAGTTCACTGTTTGCGTATGATAGTGCATTTGTATGTGTCCCTGCAGCCAGCTCACTGTTTGAGCAGGCTCAGTCTCTCAACGCTCACAGAAGCACAGGAACATTGAGCTGCTGGATAGGCTACCACCCTAAAGCTGCATGAATTTAGCGAAGGGGTGAGGGTGTTTAGGCTGGCAGTGGTGAGGGGAATGGGGGATTGGGGGATACAGTTTCCTTCCACGACCCTCACTTTCTATTTGAAATGTTCCACAGCTGAAAGACCCCTGCCTTCGGTGTAAACCACCCTCTGCACATTCAAATAACTGTTACTTGGTAGAAAACCCCCTAAAATGTTTAAAATGGCCAAAACTCAGGCCCAAAGTCAGAAGGGTCCCGATCTGAAACGTTGCTTATCCATGTTCTCCAGAGATGTTGCCTGACCCGCTGAGTTACTCCAGCGCTTTGTGTCACAACGTCAAGATAGTCAGAACCTTTTTCCCAGGGTGGGACTGTCAAAGGCTAAAGGGCATGGCTTTAATGTGAGAGGGGCAAAGTTCAAAGGAGATGCGCGGGGCAAATTTTCCTACACAGAGGGTGGTGGGTGCCTGGAACACGCTGCCAGGGGTGGTGGTGGAGGCAGATACAATAGTGCCGTTTAAAAGGCTTTTGAATAGGTACCTGGATATTGCAGGGGAACAGAGGGATGTGGATCACGTGCAGGCAGAGGAGATTAGTTTATCTTTGCGTACGTTCAGCATGGACATTGTGGGCTGAAGGGCCTGTTCCTGTGCTGTACTGTACTATGTTCTAATGCAATGGGATCAGAGCCATTTCAATGTGCCAGTGATGATTGATCAGCATGGACTTGGTGAGCCGAAGGGAATGTTTCCACTCTGCATCTCCAAACCTAAACCTGCATGCAAGTTGGAGGAACGGCACCTCATATTTTGCTTGGGTAGTTTACAGCCTAGTGGTATGAACATTGAATTCTCTACTTTTAAATATTTTCATCTTACACTCCCCTCCCCCCCCCCCCTCCTTGCCCCCTTTCCTCCACCCTATTCATTTTACCAGTTCCACCGTTCTCCGCATTGTTTCCCTTGAGATCACACCTTCCCCAGCCAACAATTGACCTACCAGGCACTGTCCTGCCTGAGGTCATTTGTAGCTGATCCTGGTCTTTTCTGGCCTCCTGCTCTTCACCTCCCCACCCTTACTTTCAGTCTGAAGAAGGGTCCCGACCCGAAATGTCCACCCATCCTTTTTCTCGAGGTGCTGCTTGATCCGCTGAGTTACTCCAGCATTTTGTGCCTCGTTCCACTATATATAGTCATAGAGTCATAGTCATACAGCGTGGAAACAGGCCCAGAGACCCAACTTGCCCACACCGACCAACATGTCCCATCTACACTAGTCCCACCCCTCGGGACCCATATCCCTCTAACCTTATCCTGTCCATGTACCTGTATAAGTTGAGATAGTACCTGCCTCATCTACCTTCTCTGGCAGCTCGTTCCATACGTGTAAAAAAGTTACCTCTCAGGTTCCTATTAAATCTTTCCCCCCTCGTCTTAAATTGATGTCCTCTGGTTCTCCATTCCCCAGCTCTGGGTGTTTACACGGTCTATTCCTCTCATGATTTTCTACACCTCTAAGATCACCCCTCATCCTCCTGCGCTCCAAGGAATAGAGTCCTAGCTTGCTCAACCTCTCCCTATAGCTCAGGCCATAGAGCCTGTGAACAGCCTCGTATATACATAAGCAGCTTAAATCTCTGCAGAGTATGATTCTTCTAAATGTTCTCGGTGAAATCAGCTCAACAAGCACAGACTGGCTAAATGTCTCATTGTTATTGTAAGATAGCATTGCACAGCCCTGCCAAGTAGCTATGTTACCTTGGTTGCCCTGGGTAATGAAACATAGAACAGTGCAGCACAAGATCAGGCCCTTCAGCCCATATTCTCTGTGAGCCCAGAGTGTTTTATTGTCATATCCTAAACAGAACGATTCTCACTTATAACAGCACAACAGAATATGTACACATAGTACTCTGTAAATATATATATACTGAACTTATTTTGTTTGCTATATTATATATATAGATAAATATAAATATATATGTGTGTGTGTGTACACATACACACACACACACATATATTGACACACACAGGTTTATGCATACATACACACAAACACATACATACACACAAACACATACATAAATGCATACATACATGGAACAATAATAGTGCAAAAAGACAAAAAGTCTATGTAGTTCAGATCTTATTTAGAGGTTGTAGTGTTTAATAGCTTGATGGTTGTAGGGAAAAAGCTGCTCCTGAACTTGAATGTTATAGTTTTCAGGTTCCTGTACCTTCTTCCTAGATGGCAGGAATGAAATGAGAGGATGCCTGGGTGTGTGGGTCTCTGATGATGTTGGCTGCCTTTTTAAGGCAGCAACTCCTGTAGATCCCTTTGATGGTGGGTAGGTCAGTACCCGTGATGAACCGGCCAGTGTTCACCACTATTTGTAATCTCTTTTGTTCCCGGGCGTTCGAGTTGCCGAACCAGGCCATGATGCAACCAGTCAATATGCTTCTCTTCCTAACACCTATAAAAGGTCAAGGGAATATAATTCAGACTTTATACTTTAGACTTTAGAGATACAGGGAGGACACAGGCCCATCGACCCACCGAATCCACACCAACCACCGATCGCCCCGTACACTCGCACTGTTCTACACACCAGGGACAATTTACAATTTTACCAAAGCCAATTAACCGACAAACCTGTGCGTCTTTGGAGTGTGGGAGGAAACAAGATCACCGGAGAAAACCAAGTCACAGGGAAACCGTACAAATTCCATACAGACAGCATCCATAGTCAGGATCGAGCCCGGGCCTCTGGCTCTGTACGGCAGCAGCTCCACCGCTGCGCCACCGTGCCGTTATTCATTGACATATCGAACCAACGACCAATGTTGCAGAAAGAGAGAAAGAGAGTTCACTGGGATAGGAAATAAAAATCACGCCCACTCGAATCGTCTTGCTGAGTTACTATTCTTCAGACATGTTCAGTGGAATGTTGCCTGAAGCATTTCATCTCGATCCAGCTATTCAGATCACTGCTAACATCAAAGTTTGACCAAATTCCTCCCATTAACTTTCATGTGATTTATGGAAGCTCAGAGTTGTGAAGCAATTATTCTCGGGGAAGCGAAAGGAAGCTATGATTTGGGAGTGGTGACGAGCCTTGGAGTAGAAGTTCCATACTACATGGATCCATTTTTTTCAATGTGTACTATGGATTAGTTTATCTTGGCATCATGTTTGGCATAGACATTGTGGGCCAAAGGGCCTGTTCCTGTGCTGTACTGGAGATCATATTACCTTGCTCTCCATTCCCTTTTGTCCTATTTTCACACCCTACACTTCCTTATCTATGCATCTCCCTCTCCCCTGACATCAGTCTGGAGAAGGGTCTCGACCCTTCTTTTTTGTTGTTGGTTTTTTTGTGGGGGTGGGGGGGGGGGGGCGCCGTCCTGTGTGCTATGGCTGCCCAGCCTGCAGCTGTCCGTTTTCATCTTTTTTTTATTTTTAGTTAGTTAGTTGTTTTGTTTTTAGGAGTTCTATTCTTTTTTATGTGGGGGGTGGGGGGGGGGGGGAACTACTTTCTAGGGTCCATACCTGGTCGGAGAGGCAGCTTTTCTCCGGGCTGCACTTTCGACCTGTCCTCGCGGCCTACCAGCGGGCCTGGAGCGGCGTTTCCTGAGGGGACCGCCCAGAACCTCGGCTTCGTCGGCGGCACAGCGCTGGAGCGCTATCGCGGAGCGGGCGATGCCTTGCCCGGGTCGCCGCGCTGGAACTCCGGTGAGCTGGGACCGCCGGTGAACATAGCGGAGCTGCGGGACTGTGGAGCGACCAGCTGCGGGGAGCGGCGCTGAACTTTACATCGGGAGCTTGGGATCTCGCGACGAGATCGCCAGTGGTGGAGCTCCATCGAGTGCCTTCCCCCACAGTGGGATCCATTGTGGGGGGATGTTTTTATGTTTTATGTTACATTTCTTTAATGTTGTGTCTATTTGTGCTGCATGGCAAGAACAAATTTCACTACACCATTTGGTGTATGTGACAATAAATGTCCTTTGTCCTTTGTCCTTTGACCCGAAAAGTCAACCATTCCTTCTGTCCCGCCGAGTTACTCCAGCATTTTGTGTCTATCTTCTGTCCTGTTCTCGGCTCTATGTTCTACATACACATGTACATACAGTCAAATATGCAGGTGTTCAGTACAGACATTGTGGGCCGAAGGGCCCTTTCCTGTTCTATTTGCACAGGAACAGAACAAGGCTATTCCATCTCTTCAAAATGCTCTATCACTCGACTAGATCACAGCTGAGACTTGGCCTTAATTCTGTTTGCTTAACTCCTTAGGTCTTAAAAACCTCAGACATTGCAATCCAGAGAGCCTTTCTTGTGCTGTGCTGTTCCATGCTCTATGTCCTAACTACACACATACATGCATTTGAACATGCATAGAGTCATAGAGTCATAGGGTGATACAGTGTCCTTTGACCCAACTTGCCCACTCCGTCCAATTTGTCCCAGCTACACTAGTCCCACCTGCCAGCATTTGGTCCATATCCCTCCAAACCTGTCCTATCCATGTACCTGTCTAATTGCTTCTTAAATGTTGGGATAGTCCCTGCCTCAACTACTTCCTCTGGCAGCTCATTTCATATATCCACCACCCTTTGTGTGAAAACGTTATCCCTTCAGATTCCAATGAAATCTTTTCCCCTTCACTTTAAACCTATGTCCTCTGGTCCTCATGCATGTGTACACATTTGTGTAAATATATCTCTGGATCAGCGTGTACACAGTCAAATGTGCGCTTGCGTTCACCTTGTGATTGTGCAGGTGGGTTAATGTATTATGAGCATTTGATGGCACTGGGCCTGTTCTTGCTGGAATTAAGGTTGAGGGAGGATGTCATTGAAACTTACTGAAACAGAGAAGGGCCTGGATAGAGTGGATGTGGAGAGGATGGTTCCAGTAATGGGAGAGTCAATGACCAGAGGGCACAGCCTCAGAACATAAGGGTGTACCTTTAGAACAGAGATGGGGAGGAATTTCCTTAGGTAGAAGGTGTTGAATCTGTGGAATTGATTGCCACAGACGGCTGTGGAGGCCAAGTCATTGGGTAATTTTAAGGCGCAGATTTACAGATCAGTACAGGTGTGATGGTTATGGAGAGAAGGCAGGAGAATGGGGTTGAGATGGAAAGATAGTTCAGCCATGATTGAATGGTGGAGTAGACTTGATGGGTTAAATGACATAATTCTGTTCCTATAATTTATGAACTGATGAACCTGAATTTTTTTAGTCAGATGGTGATGAATCTGTGGAATTCATTACCACAGACAGCTGGGGTGGCCAAGTCATTGGGTGTTTTTAAGGTTGGGATTAATAGGTTCTTGATTAGTTAGATTGTCAAGGGTTACGGGGAGAAGGCGGGAGAATGGGGTTGAAAGGGAAAGATGGATCAGACATGATTGAGTGGCGGAGTAGACACGATGGGCCGAATGGCCTAATTCTGCTCCTGTGAATTATGAAACCCTGATAAATTCAGCAGGTTTAATGTTCACTGAGCAGATGGAAGGAAAGTATTCACTTTGCGTGGTTCCAGATACAAGAGTGTGATCAGGATGGGTGCCAGTGTGGGACAGACAGCTCACACTGCCTCCTCAGTTGTAACGAGGACCACGAGAAGCCAACATGAATTAATCAGTGCAAAGCCACGGAGGAGGGGAGAGCTGGCTGAACACCCAGTTAGCACACTGTTCTTTCACCCCAGGCGCCTGGGTTAGGTTTCCTCTCTACATCAGGCTGATGGAATGTGCTTGTGCACTCAGGCAGCTGGTCGGAGCCGCCTTACTGGGGTGTGATTGCTTCAAAACGCTTAGAGTGGACGCTCTACCCATTGAGAGTGTCAGGGGTTACGGGGAGAAGGCAGGAGAATGGGGTTGAGAGGGAAAGATAGATCATCCATGATTGAATGACTTGATGGGCCGAATGGCCTAAATCTACTGCTAGAACTTATGAACATGAGAGGGAAGGGAGTAATGTGGAGTGAGACACAAGCCAAACAGAAGCTGGTTTACCATAAAAGACACAAAGTGCTGGAGTATCTCAGCGAGTCAGGCTGCATCTCTGGAGAACATGGATAGGTAACTTAAGACTTAAGAGTTAAGAGATACAGCGTGGGAAACAGGCCCTTTGGCCCACCGAGTCCGTGCCAACCAGTGATCACCCCGTACATAAGCACTATCCTACTACACCATAGAGATGATTTACAATTTTTACTGAAGCCAATTAACCTACAAAACTATACGACTTTAAACCTATGTATGGTGGCTGTAATTGTCAATAGGGAGCAGGTTGAATCCTCGAAATAAAGGAATGTGTGATGCAGTGGGTAATATGAGGGGAGTAGGAAGGAACTGCAGATGCTTGTTTACACCGAAGATAGACAGAAAATGCTACAGTAACTCAGCGGGTCAGGCATCATCTCTGGAGAGAAGGAACTGGTGATGTTTCGGGTCGAGACCCTTCTTCAGTCCCTTCTCTTCAAACTCTTCTGAAGAAGGGTCTCGACCCGAAACGTCACCCATTCCTTTTCTCCAGAGATGCTGCCTGTCCCGCTGAGTTACTCCAGCATTTTGTGTCTATCCTCGAAAAACTAAGGGAAGCAGGACTACTTAGGTGACCCTGTCAGAGAGCTCTCCCTGGAAAGGTAGTCTGAAAGGCCACCTCTTAGTCTGTAAATTAATCCAACAAATAAAAAGGGAAATGAAGGGTTAAAAAAACTCGGTGAGTTGGGGAAATGCTGTAAGGTCTCTTTCAGAAACTGTTCCTTCCTCTCCCAAGTGGACATGTTTGGACTCAACTTAAATGATTTTTAAAAAAACTTTCCCTTGGGCTACCTGCCGTTGCTGTTCCATCTTGCAGATATTAAAGATAAATCAAAGAGGCAGAGAGAGACAAGCTGCAAGAATTCATGATCAATGGCGTAGTCGACTTCTTAGTAAATGAATTGTAAATAATCTTTATCATTATGCTGTCACTGTTAATTGCTTTGAATTAGCCTTTCATTTTTAATTAGGTTTTTACCAGCCGAGGTCTTGGAGCATAGACTGTCCCAACCTCTTGGCTTCATCGTGTACAAGAGAGGAGGTTGCAGAACTCTCGTCGGAGAGTTGAACTTCTTCAAAGCAGACATACTTTGTCTGAAGAAGAGTCTCGACCCGAAAGGTCACCCATTGAGTCTGAAGAAGGGCCTCGACCCGAAACGTCATTCCTTTTCTCCAGAGGTGCTGCCTGTCCCGCTGAGTTACTCCAGCATTTTGTGTCGATCTCTTGACTTCATTAACCCACTAACTCCCCCTTGTTCTCCTATCGCCATCCTGCAATTGGAGGGGGCGGGGGATTTCCTCACAACCAGCTCAGATTTGGGAGGTGGGAGGAAACCAGAGGGTCCAGAGGAAACACATGTGGGGGTTCACGGGAAAGAACATGCAAACTCCACATAGACAACACCGAAGGTGGGCATTGAACCCTGGTCACTGGTGCAGTGATGACTGCGTCACGGTGAATTTAAAATATATTTTCCACTGAAACCACAGTTAGCTCCGAAAGAAAGAGCCTTTCACGGCACGTTGGAATTAAGTAGTTTTCCATATTTAAACAGTTCATTCAATTAGCCAATAATTGTTTCCCTAACTACTCTGTTAACTGTGGTATGGATGGTCACCGTGTGAAACAAACAGGAACAAGGCTTCCTCTCCCTGTTCCCAAGCAGTTTACAACCCAGCGGTATGAACGTTGATTTCTCTCATTTCAAGTAACTGTTGCATTCCCTCTCTCACACCCCCACCATTTCCCCACCCTACTCATCCTACCTGTTCCACTGTTCGCATCCCTTTCATTATCTGAAGAAGGGTCTCGACCCAAAAAAGTCACCTATTCCTTTTCTCCAAAGATGCTGTCTGACCCGCTGAGTTACTCCAGCTTTACATGTTTGTCATCTCTTCATTATCACATCTTCCCCAACCAACAATGGGCCATGATGGGCTCCATCCTTCCAGAGGTCATCAGATGCCGGCCCTGAATTGTTCTGGTCTTTTCTCACCTCCAGTTTATTCCCCCCCCCCACCCCCCCTTACTCTCATCACCATCTCGTACACAGGCAATAGATGATGCCCTGAAGAAACGCCTCACAGCATGGCGGACAGGCTGGTGCAGCGGGTAGTGCTGCTGCCTCACAACGCCATAGACCCAGGTTCAATCCTGAACACATCAGTCTCTATTGCTTCAGGGGAAAAAAGTTCAATCTATCCAGTTCCTCCGATAACTCGATAACTCAGTCAGATAATACTCTAGGTACAAACACTCAAGCCAAACCCAAGTTTAATAGACCGAGCAAAGGGGAAGATACAGGTTGCAGAATATAGTTCCCCGCATTGTAGCTGAAGATGGAACACAGTAGATGGAGTGAAGTATCCGTTTAATTTAGTTTAGTTTATTATTGTCACATGTAAAAGTAAAAAGCTTTTTGTTTGCTTGCTATCCAGTCAGTGGAAAGATAATGCATGATTCCAATCAAGCCATCCACAATGCACATGTAGTGTAGGATATAGCATTGAAATCCGATAAAGTCTGATTAAAGATAGATGAAAGGTCTCTAATCAGATAGAAGGGAGGCCAGGACTGCACGCTAGCTGGGGAGAGGAAGGTTCAGTTCCCCAATAACAGCTGGGAAGGAACTGTCCCTGAATCTGGAGGTGTGCGTTTTCACAATTTTGTACCTCTTGCCTGATGGGAGAGGGGAGAAGAGGGTGTGGAGACTGGTGCTCGATTATGCTGGTGGCCTTGCCGAGTCAGCGTGAAGCGTAGATGGAGTCAAGGGCAGGGAGGATGGCTTGTGTGATGGGCTGCGTCCACAACTCTCTGCAATTTCTTACAGTCTAGGGCGGAGCTGTTCCCAAAACAGGCACTGATGCATCTCGATAAGATACTTTCTACGGCGCATCTGTAGAAGTTGGTGAGGGTTGTTGAGGACACGCCGAATTTACTAAGACTTCTAAAGGGAGTCGAGGCGTTGTTGTGCTTTCTTTGCCATCGCTCTGATGTGGCTGCTCCAGGACAAATTGCTGCTGATGTTTATTCCTAAGAACTCAAAACTTTTGACCATTTCTACTTCGGCGCCATCAATGTAGACTGGGGTGTGTGCACAGCTTTGCGTTTGATGCTTGATGCTTTTGAACTGATACTGGGTTTTCTTGAGGCCAGGATGGATATGACTCCACTTGAAACTGAAGCTCGGTATCTGAGGTTGCAGGACACTAAAGATTCAAAGCAAAGAGAACAGAATTAGAGATTGTGACTTGATGTGGTTTTGCTTCTATTAATAAAGTATATTTCTTGCATTACTTATTTAAAAAGAAAAATAAACATTCAGCAAAGCACAAAAGAAAACGTCTGCTCTATGTAATGTTCTGTAAAATGGAGCCGCGAGGAACAGTAGATACTGGTTAACAAAAAAAGCTCAAAGTACGGAAGTAATGGCCCTGTCCCACTGTACGAGTTCATTCCAAGAGCTCTCCTGAGTTAAAAAAAAAAATCAAACTCGTGGTAAGCACGGAGAATGAACGTAGCGGGTACGTCGGAGCTCGGGGACGTCTCTTAGCGGCTCGTAACGCTAACGGCAGGTACTCGGGAAGACTCGCTAACGGCAGGTAAGCTCGGGAAGACTCGTGAAGATTTTTCAACATGTTGAAAAATGTCCACGAGAGCCCCGAGTACCGACGAGCGGCCATTACCGTAAATCTCCGAGTTCGAATCAGGGCAAACTCGGGAGAACTCTTTGAATGAACTCGTACAGTGGGACAGGGCTTTAACTCAGCAAGTCAGGCAGCATCCCTGACGAACAGGGATAAGTGACGATTTGGGTTGGGATTCTTCTGAACGGTATGAATATTGAATTCTCCAATTTTCGGTAACTTACCTGCAAACACCACCTGTCCTTCATCCCCTCCCCCTTCTCGTTCCTACTGCCGCTCTCTCCCCTGTGCCCCTCCAGGATTCACATCCATTTCTCCCCTTCATCTTCTTCCACCTATATTCTTTCCTCTGGTTTCACAATTCTTCTACCCTCATCTCAAACTTTTTGTCTTTTCATCTCTGGCTTTTGTCCACCGTCTGCCGATCAAATCCTCGGCCCCTCACCTGTATCCACCTATCACTCGTCAAGTTTTGTCCCACCCCAACTTTCTTCCAGCTTTCTCCCCCCTCCCCCACTACAATCAATCTGAAGAAAGATCCCGACCCGAACGTCACCTACCTATGTTCTCCAGAGATGCAGCCTGACCCGCTCAGTTACTCCGGCACTTTGTGTCTTTTAGTGTTTTGTGACGTTGCAACATAATGTCCGAACTCTTCCATTTTGGAAGACGAAATAAGCTCAAGAGAGCCCCTGAGTTCCTCACTTACTTTAAATAAGATGGATACAAAGTGCTGGAGTAACTCAGCGGGTCAGGCAGCATCTCTGGAGAAAAAGGATGGGTGATGTTTTGCGTCAGGACCCTTCTTCAGATGGTCTGGGCCATTTGTGGGCTCCACCTTTCCCTGGTCATCGGTGCCGGCTCTGGTTTGTTCTGAACCTTTTCATACCTCTAGTTTCCCCCCCCCCCCTGACTCTCAGTCTGAAGAAGGACCTCGACCCGAAACATAACCCATCCTTTTTCTTCAGAGATGCTGTCTGACCTGTTGAGTTACTCCAGCACTTTGAGTCTATCTTCGGTATAAACCAGCATCTGCAGTTCCTTTCTACACTTAGTACTTTAAATAGATGCTTGAAGTACTTCTGTCCAGAAACACCCTCTCCCCTGAGGAAAGGTACAAATTGAAAGCTGGGTTTATGCGTTCCCTTTGATGACGTCCACGACTTTATTATGGAGTATTTCTAATGATACCTTTAAATCGTTTGATCTAGAGTGCTTTGGCATTATATCAATTGGATATTGTAATTAAGCACAATTCATCATTCTGACAAATCCTTACACTGTACTCTGCAAGAGAATAAGGTCATTGCAACAAATCATTTCACTAAATTAAACCAACTTCATTTAGTTTTTAAAAAATCACACTCATTGTAAAGCAGGTTATACTAAATTAACCAATCAATTTACACAACACACCCATGTATATTTTCCAATAATTTCATTTGAAGAATCCAAATATAGCATGTTTTACTTACACACATTTCCATAGTTGAAATCTTTCCTTGTTTTCTCAATCCATGGGTCAGAAGTAGTTATTTTTAGATGGAGGGAGAAGGTTGTTAAATAACGCAAATGGGAACTTGGCAGGACATGTAAACCAATGCGCTAAAGATAGCACAAAGGGTATTTTCTAATCCTCCATGGAAAATTGGGCAATTGCGTTGGGCCAATTAGCACAGTTAATTTAAGGGTAATCTTGATAAAACCATGGGGGAGAAAGGATAAGAAAGAATTGTTGTTGAGGTAAAAGCCTAGCGTCACAGCACAGAAACGGGCCCTTGGGTCTTTTTGAGTCTGGTTCGTCCATTAAACGCCTAATTAAAAAGTGATCCAAAGACCCAGACATCCTGGTTCAATCCGGAGCTCGGGTGATTTCTGTGTGGAGTTTGCATGTTCACCCTGGTTTCATCCGGGTGCTCTGAATTCTGCCCACATCCCAAGGATATGTGGGTTTGTAGATTAATTAGGTTCTGTAAACTCCCACTTGTGTGTAGAGAGGGGATGAGAAAGTGGGATAACATAGAGCTAGTGTGATCGATGGTTGGCATGGCCTCGGTGGGCCGAAGGACCTGTTTCCGCTCTGTAATTCGACAACTGACACTAAAACTGAAACTAAAACCAATCCCATTTGACACTGATTGACCCCGTAGATTCTCTCGTGCAATTCACAGTGGTAAATCATGCACAAATCCTTGGAATGAGGAGATGAAGCCGGAGCACCCGGGGGAAACCCACGTGATCGCAGGGAGAACGTGCAAACTCCACACAGACAGTACCCAAGGTCAGGATCGAACCCAGGACACCTGTGCTGTGAGGAAGCACTTTCACTGTGCCGCATAAGAGGACAAATGCCAGGTTCAGGTTTACTATTGTCACGTGTACCGAGGTACAGTGAAAAGCTTTGTTTTGCATGCGATCCAAACAAATCAGTTATACCTTGGAAAAACACAATGAGGTCAAACTGAAGCACAACAGGTCGAGCAAAGGGGAAGATACCGAGTGCAGAATATAGTTCTCAGCATTGTAGCGCACCAGTTCCATAGACAAAGTCCAATGTCCACAATGGGGTAGAGGTGAATCAGATGGTATCCTAGCTTATGGAAGGACCGTTCAGAAGCCTGATAACAGAGGGGAAGTGGCTGTTCCTGAGCCTGGTGGTGCGTGCTTTCAAGCTTCTGTATCTTCTGTCACTCCACATGGACATAAATTATGGATAGGCACAAAATACAGGAGTAACTCAGCGGGACAGGCAGCATCTCTGGAGAGAAGGAATCGGTGACATTTTGGGTCAAGACCCTTCTCGACCTGAAACGTCACCCATTCCTTCTCTCCGGAGATGCTGCCTGCCCCGCTACTCCAGCATTTTGTGTCTATCTTTGGTTTAAAACAGCATCTGCAGTTCCTCCCTGGACATAAATCATATTAGAGTTAAGAGATAGTCAAGCGATTAATTGTCAAATGTACCGATAATGGAACAATGAAATTATTTCTTGCATAGCAGGCCTGCAAATACACTATTCACTGATAAAATATATGATAATCCCAAAGAATTTATGGAATGAATTACTAGGTATTAATATCAAATCAGAAATCAATTGTGCAACCAAAGACACAGTCCAGAGAACTGATTTGTGTTGGAAGGAACTTCAGATGCTGGTTTAAATCGAAGATTGGTAGTTTGTGTCTACCATAGAACTGATTGATTGAATTGATTGAAAGATACAGCATAGATACAAGCCCTTCAGCCACCAACTCCATGGCGAACATCGATCACCCATTCACACTAGTTGTGTTATCCCACCTCTGCATCCTCTCCCTACACATTTGGGGGCAATTTACAGAAGCCAATTCACTTACAAACCTTTACATCTTTGGATTGTGGGAGGAAACCGGAGCACCGAAGGAAACCCACATGGTCACAGGGAGACCGTGCAAGCTCCACACAGGCAGCACCCGAGGTCAGGATCGAACCGGGATCTCTGGCACGGTGAGGCTGTGGCTCTACCAGCTGCTCCACCATGTCGGCCCAGTGGATAGTTGCTGAAGTTAGTGCTGTGTAGTGTTCAATAGCTTGATGATTGCTGGAAAAAAGCTATTCTTGAACCTGGTGGTCTTGGTTCTCAGTACCCAAGTGTGAAAACGCACATCTCCAGATTCAGAGACAGTTTCCTCCCAGCTATTATCAGGCAATTGAACCATTCTATCAGCAACGAGAGAGCAGTCCTGAGCTACTATCTACCTCATTGGAGACCCTCGGACTATCTTGAATCGGACTATACTGGACTTTATCTTGTATCTATACCTGTGGATAGCTTGATCGTAATCATGCATTGTCTTTCTGCTGACTGGTTAGCACACAACAAAAGTTAATCACTGTACCTTGGTACACGTGACAATAAACTAAACTAAACTATCCATCTACCTGTCTAAATGTCATAAAAACCATGCCTTTTAAATATTGTTATTCTATCTGCCTCAACGCTTTCTCTGGCAACTCGTTCCATATACGTACCACCCACCCTCTGTGTGAAGATGTTGCCCCTTAGGTTCATATTAAAGTAATCCTATTAAATCCATTCCAGTACAGGAAGACCGTGGATTAAAGATGTATTAGAACAGCTTAAGAGACAAGAAAATCATTGTCTTTCACACGATTTAAATGTCGAATGTAATTCAATGGTGTTGACTTCAATCAAACTCAATTCCAGAAGCAAGAATAAAGTTACAGCATTTTGCAATGTACCTGTAACAAACTGCATCAAGGGCAATGATTGAAAACAAACTAATCCCCGTATTTGTCCAAATGGAATGAGATTCCAGGTTTATAGTCATAGGCATGGGATAAAAGAGTATGGAAACAGGCCCTTCGGCCCAACTCCTCCATGCCGACAATATCTCATCTAATCTAGTCCCATTTGGATCATATCCCGTGAAATTATTCCTATCCATATATATGTCCAAATGTCTTATAAATCTTGTATTGTACCTGCCTCGACTACAGTACCTCCTCTGGCAGCTTGTTCTATGTGGCACCATCCTCTGAGTGAATAAGATGTCCCTCAGGTTCATGGTACATCTTTCCTTAAATATTCACCTTAAAACTATGCCCTCAGGTTTTTGATTTGCCTTCGCTTGGTGAAACCAATTTGGTACATTCATCTTATCTATTACCTAAGGGCAATGATTACAAATAAACTCATCACTGTATTTCGCCAAACTGAATGAGAGTCCAGGTTTAGGGTCAAGGCCATGGGATAAATGAGCTTGGATACAGCCTTTCGCCAGTTCGGGGTGGCACGGTGGCACAGTGGTAGAGTTGCTGGAGTAACTCGCAGCGCCAGAGACCCGGGTTCAAACCCAACTACGGGTGCTGTCTGTACTGAGTTTGTACGTTCTCCCAGCGGTCGCGTGGGTTTCCCCCGGGTTCTCCAGTTTCCGCCACACTCCAAAGACGTGCGGGTTTGTAGGTTATTTGGCTTCGGTAAAAATTGTAAATTGTCCCCAGTGTGTAGGATAGTGCTAGTGTACGGGGTGATCGCTGGTCGGCGCTGTCTCGAAGGGCCGAAGGACCTGTTTTCTACGGTGTATCTCTAAATTAAACTAAACTAAACCCTCTACAAGATCACCCCTCGGTTTCCTGCGCTCCAAGGAATGAAGTCCTCTCCCCATCGCTCAGGCCCTCGATTCCTGGCCACATCCTCGTAAATCTTCTCCGCACTCTTTCCAGCTCATTAGGACTTGAGGAGAGGCACTGCATTTCCAGCTGTTATCTCTGTGGGAGCAGCTGCCAGGAACCCTGCAAATCATCTATCTTCGAGACTTCCAATTACCGAGCCTAAAAGCCTTGCAATGATTCAGGAGGGATGTGATCAGATCTATTGGAGCGATTCCGTTGAAGGACGGCGAGAAGGGGGTGGAGACGGCGTTGCCTGGTAATTCCTACCTGCTGGCACCAACAACATTAAAGCAAAACAAACCAGCTGCTTCAAAATAACATTGTTCTCATCGGACGGGGGAGTTGAACGTGTCGGCCCATTAAGTGAGCAAAACTACCACAGCACGTACACAGAGTGAAATGAAATACAATGGAAAACTGGTCAAAATCACTCTTCACTCTTCCATCCACAACAAGGGCTACAATTCAAGTCACACCGAGGGATTTATCGATGACAAGCCACTTCAAGAGGAAAATATCGTTAAGATTTATTAACAGCCTCCAGGAGAACCTTGTGAAATGCCTTTTATAAGCAATTTAGTGTCTATTTACAGCACTCCCACTTTTAGTTTTGTTTAAGATAGACACAAAATGCTGGAGTAACTCAGCTGGTCAGGCAGCATCTATGGAGAAAAGGAATAGATGACGTTTCGGGTCACAATCCTTTTAGTTTAGTTTAGAAATACAGCGAGGAAACAGGCCCTTTGGCCAACCGGGTCCACGCCGACCAGCGATCCCCACACACTAACGCTATCCCACACACACTAGGGACAATTTACAATTTTACCGAGGCCAATTAACCTCCAGTCTAAGGAAGGGTCTCAACCCAAAACGTCACCCTTCCTTCTCTCTAGATACAGGTATGCTGCCTGACCCGCTGAGTTACTCCAGCATTTTGTGTCTATCTTCAGTTTAACCAGCATCTGTAGTTCCTTCCTATACATTTAGTAACCTACAGACCTGTATGTCTTTGGAATGTGGGAGGATACCAGAACACCCGGAGAAACCCACACGGTCAAAGGGAGAACATACAAACTCTGTGCAAACAGCACCTGGTAGTGAGGTTTGTTGTAAAATTATCCCTAGAGTGTGAAATAATGCTAGTGTAAGGGGTGATCGCTGGTTGTCGTGGACTCGGGGGGCTGACAAGCCTGTTTCCACACTGTATATCTAAAGTCTAAAGTCTAAAGTCTTAAAGATCCCAACCCGAAACGTCACCGATCCCTGTTCTCCACAGATGCTGCCTGACCTGAGTTTGAGTTTGAGTTTGAGTTTATTTATTGTCACGTGTACCAAGATACAGTGAAAAGCTTTTGTTGCATGCGAACCAGTCAGCGGAAAGACAATACAAGATTACAATCAAGCCCTCCACTGTGTACAGAAATATGATAAAGGGAATAACGTTTAGATAAAGTCCAGTGAAGTCCGATCAAAGATAGTCCGATGGTCTCCAATGAGGTAGATAGTAGCTCAGGAGTGCTCTTTAGTTGGTGAGAGGACAGTTCAGTTGCCTGATAACAGCTGGGAAGAAACTGTTCCTGAGTCTGGTGCGCGTTTCCACACCTCTGTACCTCTTGCCTGATGGGAGAGGGGAGAAGAGGGAGTGACTGGGGCGCGACTCGTCCTTGATTATGCTGCTGGCCTTGCCAAGGCAGGGTGAGGTGTAGATGGAGTCAGTGTGTGGGAGGTTGGTTTGCGTGATGGCCTGGGTTAGTGAGTTACTCCAGCACATTGTGTCCTAATTTGATCACAGCAGGAGTGTGCTGAAGGGATGGTGATGAAGATGGAGTGGGCGCGGAGTGGAGACAGTTCTGAGCCCATGCAATGAGGCCAGGTCGCGTAAAACCCGCTGGGAGTTCAACGGCGGGATGACAGGTCCAGGAACAAATAGATAGAGTACGGAATGTGCCAGGATTTCACGCTCCCTACATGAATGATCAAACGCTGTACGTTCAAAGATTTGCACATGTTCCAGCCAGAATCGAGGTGGCTTTGTGGAACATTTCTTCTCAACAGTCTGAGCAGGTTCCCACGTGGAGGTCATGGTGTCTAGGTACGCAAAGTGTCTTCACGGTTGACCGATGAGACTCTAAACATTAGGAGGACAGGTAAATCATTCAAGGAACAATCTGTCTGCTATCCATCACGGTCAGACGTTTCATGTTGGAACTGTGAAGTGGTGAATAAGTTGCAGGGAGCCTTGGTGTCATGGTGCAGTGAACACTGCTTGCAAAGGCCACCGCACACTATTCTGGCCAGCAGGGGCGAAGATGGTGAAGCAAGGATTAAACGAGACGTGGCCTCTGGTCTGTCAGGCCGCCCAACTCGTTCAGCCAGTTCAAGATAATGGATGGAACCCAACACCCGATCAATCAATGAGAAGAAGATTTAGAGCCGTTGGATCAAGTTCAATGGTTCAATGGCACTTGGGGCATCACGGTGGCGCAGCGGTGGAGTTGCTACCTTACAGTGCCAGAGACCCAGGTTCTATCCTGATTATGGGTGCTGTCTGTGCAGAGTTTGTACCTTCTCCCAATGTCCTGTGTGGGTTTTCCCCGGGTGCTCCGGTTTCCTCCAAAACTCCAAAGACCTGGAGTTTTGAAGGTTATTTTGCTTCGGTAAAATTGTAAATTGTCACTTGTGTGTAGGATAGTGCTAGTGCGCGGGGATCGCTGGTCGGTGCAGACTCGGTGGGCCGAACGGCCTGTTTCCACGCTGTATCTCTAAACTAAATGTGCCTAGGTACAGTGAGATTCCTTTTTTGAACACAATTCAGTAAATTCTCACCAATCTCACCAGTGCTTAGTCTAGTTTAGTTCATTGTCGAGAGACAGTGTGGAAACAGTTCCTTCCACCAACCAAGTCCGCACCCACCAGCAATCACTAGTTCTATTCTACTCACTAGGTGACAATAGGCACGTCTTGTTTGCATGTTCCAAAGAAAATAATCCAAGTTTGTCCAACCTCTACCAAAAGCTAGTACCCTCTAATCCATGCAGCATCTGATCAATCTTTTCTGCATCCTAAGCAAAGTAAACATGCAGGTACAGCAGGCAGTGAAGAAAGCGAATGGCATGTTGACCTTTATAACAAGAGGAGTTGAGTATAGGAGCAAAGAGGTCCTTCTGCAGTTGTATAGAGCTCTAGTGAGACCACACCTGGAGTAGTGTGTGCAGTTTTGGTCCCCTAATTTCAAGAAAACAATTCTTGCTATTGAGGGAGTGCAGCGTAGGTTTACAAGGTTAATCTCCGGGATGGCGGGACTGTCATATGCTGAGAGAATGGAGCGGCTGGGCTTGTATACTCTGGAGTTTAGAAGGATGAGAGGGGATCTTATTGAAACATATAAGATTATTAAGGGTTTGGACACTCTAGAGGCAGGAAACATGTTCCCGATGTTGGGGGAGTCCAGAACCAGGGGCCGCAGTTTAAGAATAAGCAGTAAGCCATTTAGAACGGAGACAAGGAAACACTTTTTCTCACAGAGAGTTGTGAGTCTGTGGAATTCTCTGCCTCAGAGGGCGGTGGAGGCCGGTTCTCTGGATACTTTCAAGAGAGAGCTATCTAGGGCTTTTAAAGATAGCAGAGTCAGGGGATATGGGGAGAAGGCAGGAATGGGGTACTGATTGGGGATGATCAGCCATGATCACATTGAATGGCGGTGCTGGCTCGAAGGGTTGAATGCCCTACTCCTGCACCTATTGTCTATTGTCTATTGTCTATCCTCTCCATCCTCTAAAGCCTCTGCATCCTTCCTCTAATGGGGCGACCAGAACTGCACGCAACAAAATGAAAACAAAGGTTAGTTTAACTTGGCGTCATGTTCGGCACAGACATTGTGGGCTGAAGGGCCTGTTCCTGTGCTGCACCATTTTAAGTTCCAAAGTTAAGTAAATAGTTTAGAAAGAATGAATGGGGCGACCTGAAGTGCACCCAATACCTCAAATGCAGCCAAACCAATGTCCTGCAAAGTTGCAACACGACTTCCTGATTCTTAGGCTCTGAGCACATGCTTTTCCACATCAACAACTAATAGATTGCAGATCAAATGCAGCACAATAGCTCTTTAACATCAAGGCTTAAGATTGTCATTGATAATATCATCATGGCTTTGATAATGGTTATCTATGATCAAGCAGCCAAGTTAACATTAAATCCCTAATTCACAAAGCAGCAAAATAAGGGCTTCAAACATTAACCAATTTCAGACTCAAAGTGCCGAAGTAACTCTGCGAGTCAGGCAGCATCTCTGGAGAACATGGATAGGTGATGTCTTGGGTTGGGACCCTTCTTCAGAGCCTGGAGAAGGCTCCTGCCCATTCCATTTCACCTATCCATGTTCTCCAGAGATCATTTCGCGGAACCCCTAGCTCAGTCTGCCTTGACCTACATGATCTCCCAGTTGCCAAACGTTTTAACTCCCCTTCGCATTTCTCATACCGACCTTTCTGTCCTGGGCCTCCTCCCACTGTCAGAGTGAGGCAAATGCAAATTGGAGGAACAGCACCTCATATTTCGCTTGGGCAGCTTACAACCCAGCGGTATGAATATTGATTTCTCTAATTTCAAGTAACCCTTACATCTCCTCCCTCTCCGTCCCTCCCCCACCATAGTCATCCTGCCAGTTTCACTGTTCATACCCCTTCGTTATCACCTCTTGCACAGCCAACAATGAAGCATTGTGGGCTCCACCTTTCATTGATCATCGGTGCCAGCTCTGATTTGTTCTGAACCTTTTCATACCTCTAGTTTCATACCTCTAGTTTCCCTCTCCGCTGACTCTCATCCTGAAGAAAGGTCTCAACACGTCCCAAAACGCCACCTATTCTTTTTCTCTAGAGATGCCGCCTGACCCACTGACTTACTCCAGCATTTTGTGTCTGTCTTCGGTGTAAACCAGAATCTGCAGTTCCTTCCTAGACATGTTACTTGAGCCGCTGAGTTACTCCAGTGCTTTGTGTCTTCTTTTAAATAGCAGCATCTGCAATTCCTTGTTTCTATGGAGATTGGGATATACAGATTGTGCAAGATTCAGTGAAAGCAGTAAAACAGGTTGAGAAAGCATAAAAAGTGGAGGACACGGTCCAGGCTTTACAGGTAGAGGTGAACTGCTGGAAATCTAGCGTCTGTAGAGATTTTGTCTGTCATCACTGGAAGTTGGTTGATTGAGTGAATGTCGGCTCAGCAGAAGCAGTTTGTGGGAAGCAGGGGTGCGGAGAGTTGGTGAAGACACCTGACTGGGTGTGTAGAGCAGGTGGGAAGGTCTCCAACAGGGTGGAGAGGGTGTAATTAAATGACAAGAGAGGATTAGGTTTAGGTTTATTATTGTCACTTGTGCCGAGTACAGGGAAAGGCTTTGTTTTGCCTGCGATCCAATCAGATAAAAAACACCATCTATAAATACATTCAAGTCAAACTCGTACAATAGATTGAGCAAAGGAAAAGATACAGGGTGCCGTGTACAGTTCTCAGCATTGTAGCGCATCAAGTCCAATGTCGCAATGGGGTAGAGGTTCAAGGTTCAAGGTTCAGGGTTTGTTTATCGTCACATGTACCAATTAAGGTACAGTGAGATTCAGATTGCCATACAGTCATACCCAAATCAATGTTTAACATGACATCCCCCACAGCGACTCCCCCACATTCTCACTGTGATGGAAGAGTAAAACAAGTTCAATCTTCCCTTCTTTATTCTCCAGCGGTCGGGGGGCACTCGAACCTTCCGTCGTCGGGCCGATCTTGGATTCAAGATACAATACAATACAATACAATACAATTTATTTGTCATTTGGACCCCGTTGAGGTCCAAACGAAATGTCGTTTCTGCAGCCATACATTACAAAATGAAGAAGACCCGAGACACAACACAATTTACACATACATCCATCACAGTGCTGTGATGGAAGGCAAAAACAACGTATCTCTCCACTGCACTCCCCCCCCCCCCCCCCCCCAATGTCAGAGTTAAAGTCAAAGCCCCGGCGGGCGATGGTGATTATCCCGCGGCCATTAAAGCCACGCCGGGTGATGCAAGGTCGCGCACCGGGTCTTGGTGTTAAAGCCCCGGCGTGCGCTCGCAAAGTCCCGCGGCCATTCCCAAGCCGCGCGGGGCGGTGATGTAAAGCCCCGCTCCAGGTGCTCTTCAACCCCGCAACTCGGGCGGGAGAAGTCGCCGCTGCGGAAGCCCCGAAAAGCGGTCTCCCACCAGGGACCCGCGGGCCTCCGGTGTTGCCGTCCGCCAGACCCGCGGTTATAGCCTCCGAATCTCGGGGGTCGGGTCGCAGCAGCGCTCCACCACAGCTCCACCCGCTCCGGACTCGGCCAGCCCCGCGACGGTGAGTAGTCCGCAGCTCCACAACTGGAGCCCCAGGTCGTTCCTGCTGGAGGCCGCTCCACGTTGCCAGCCCCAACGACAAACGGAGACCCGACAAAGAAAAGGTCGGGTCCCGTGCAGGGAAAGATTTCAAAGTTCCCCCCCACCCCCACCGCACCCCCACACACATACCCCGACAAGAAAAAATAATAAAAACTACATAAAAACGAGACAAAAATAATAAAAATACAGAGGACTGCAGAGGCCGCTGCTGACGAGAGTCGCGCCACCACCGCCCCTTCAAGATTCAAGAGAGTTTATTGTCATGTGTCCCAGATAGGACATTGACATTCTTGCTTTGCTTCAGACAACAGAATATTGTAGGCATACATACATACAGAACACATCAGTGTGTCCATATACCATTCAATATATACATAAATAAAGCATGTAAAGTGCAATGGGCTATTAAAGTTCAGATTTTTGTTTGAGTTGAGTTTAATAGTCTGATGGCTGTGGGGAAGTGGCTTTTCCTGAACCTGGATGTTGCAGATTTCAGGCTCCTGTACCTTCTACCTGAAGGCAGCGGAGAGATGAGTGTGTGGCCAGGGTGGTGTGGGTCCTTGATGATGCTGCAGCCTTTTTGAGGCAGCGACTGTGGTAGATCCCTCGATGGTAGGGAGGTCAGAGCCGGCGGTCGAGCCCTCTGCATCGGGGCAATCAAGCTCCCACATCGGGGGGATCTCAGCTCCCCCCGCTGGGCGATCGGGTTCCCGAGTCGGGCTGGTCGAACCTCCTACGCTTGGAGTTTTCCCGACATTAGTCTCTACCCGAGGCTGTGAGCTCCTCGATGTTGATCCCAGGCAAGGATCGCAGGCTCCGATGTTAAGTCCTCAGCCCCGCTGTGGGGCTCGAATCATTCTCGAGTAAGGCCGCCAGCTCCATGATGTTAGGCCGCAGAGCGACCGGAGATACGATCCAGAAAAATCGAAGGAAGGACAGTTCGTGAATTCTCTGTCTTATAAGCTCATCCTCAGATGGAACGGAGAGGAAATCATCTTTGTATTGTTTAAATCAAGCCCACACTCAAACAAGTTCACATCTACTTAGTTTAGTTTAGTTTAGCTTAGTTTAGTTTAGTTTAGCTTAGTTTAGACGTACAGCGCAGAAACAGGCCCTTCAGCCCACTGACTCTGCGCAGACCAAAGATCACCCATACACTAGCACTATCCTTTGCACTAGGGACGGTTTTACTGAAACCAATTATCCTACAAACCCACAGTCTTTGGAATGTAGGAGGAAACCGGAGCACCTGGAGAAAACCCACGCGGTCACAGGGAAAACGTTCAAACACCATACGGACAGCACCCGTAGTCAGGATCGAACCTGGGTCTCTGGTGCTGTAAGGCACCAACACTACCGCTGCGCCTCCGTGCCGCCCCGATCTATGGAGGCAAGTTCCATAAACATTTATGATTTTGAGTCTTTGTCGAACACGAGTCTGGCCCCCCTCCCCCATCTCACGGACAAAAGGCACTAAGTTGCTGATCTTCAAAAGAGTTGTGGGATACAGTGAGACTTCTGTTAAGGATACATGCTTGTTGTGCGACGTAATGTCAAAAATGCCTTAGTTCTTCACTTCAATCCTCAGATATGTTCTGCTCCGGAGCTGTCTCTTAGTTGTACTTTTGTTACAATTGTGAAGCTGTCTGTAAAACGAAACAAGAACATTTATCTTTCAAAAGGGAATTTATGCATATTTTTCTCATGGCTGCGTTTGGCTAACAGAACTGGAAAAATGGTGGGACACTAACAGTGACCCAATCCTGTTAACATGTATGTGAAACAGAAACAGCAGCTTCGGTAAGGCCAGCAGCATAATCAAGGACTGATTATGTCAACCCCAGTCACTCCCCCTTCTCCCCTCTTCCATCAGGCAAGAGGTACAGATGTTTGAAAACGCACACCTCCAGATTCAGAGACAGTTTCTTCCCAGCTGTCATCAGGCAACTAAACCATCCTCTCACCAACTAGAGAAGGGTCCTGACCTTTCTCTACCATTTATTTCAAGAGGGCCTGTATACAAAAACAGGGATGCAATGCTGAGGCTCTATAAGGCGCTGGTCAGGCTGCATTTGGAGTATTGTGAGCAATTCTGGGCACCATATCCGAGGAAGGATGTGCTGGCTCTGGAAAGGGTCCGGAGGAGGTTTACAAAAATGATTCCAGGAATGAGTTGGTTAACCTATGATTGAATGGCGGAATAGACTTGATGGGCCGAATGGCCTAATTCTACTCCTATCTCTTGTGACCTTATAGAAACATAGAAACATAGAAAATAGGTGCAGGAGGAGGCCATTCGGCCCTTCGGCCCTTCGAGCCAGCACCGCCATTCATTGTGATCATGTCTGATCGTCCCCTATCAATAACCCGTGCCTGCCTTCTCCCCATATCCCTTGACTCCACTAGCCCCTAGAGCTCTATCTAACTCTCTCTTAAATCCTCTAACTCTCTCTTAAATCTCTTATGACCTCCCATCTACCTCATTGAAGACACTCGGACTCTCCCTATTTGTACTTTACTGGACTGTATCTTGCACTAAACATTATTCCCTTTATCCTGTATCTGTACACTGTGGACAGCTCGATTGTAATCATGTACAGGCTTTTCGCTCACTGGACAGCACGCAACCAAAAAAGCTTTTCACTGTACCTCGGTACCCGTGATAATAATAAACTAAACCAAACTAAACTAAACCTTATACTCCATCAATTCTAAACTTATATTTGGGCGGCCTACAATGGCGCGGTGGTAGATTTGCTGCCACAAAGCCCCAAAGACCCAAGTTCAACACTGACTACGGGTGCTGTCTGTACGGGGGGGGGGCGGGGGGGGATTTCCGCTTGCTTGATTAATACGGGTGTCAGGGATTATGGGGAGAAGGCAGGAGAATGGGGTTGAGAGGGAAAGATAGATCAGCCATGATTGAATGGCGGAGTAGACTTGGTGAGCCGAATTGCCTAAACCTGCTCCTAGAACTTGTGGACATGAGAGGGAAGGGAGTAATGTGGGGAGAGACACAAACCAAATTCTGCTCCTGAAACATGTGACTGGATAGCACGCACCAAAAATGCTTTTCACTGTACCTCAATACACGTGACAATAAACTAAACTAGAACAGGGGATAGGGGGAGAAGGCAGGAGAATGGGGTTGAGAGGGTTAGGAAGATCAGCCGTGATTGAATGGCGGAGTAGACTCGATGGGCCGAATGGCCTAATATTGCTCCTAAAACATATGACTGGATAGCACGCAACAACAAAAAGCTTTTCACTGTACCTCGGCACACATGACAATAAATTAAACTAAACCAAACTCTAATCCAGCCTGCCTCATGCACGCATACATCCTCATCACAGAAGATAACTAATATTGTAATTTCACAAGCCATTTCATAAACTAAGATGTTTGTGATATCTGGCAGCAGTACAGTACAGATGAATGTTTGGAGTTTTTACATTGTGGTTTGGAATCAGACCCCCTTTGATCTAGCATGGTGGCACTTTGCTTGATTCCCTGCTCCCGGTAATTAAGAACGAGTAGGGGCCTGGGAAAAGTTGTGACTGAATCCCGCTGCCGGGCCAGATTGTAAAGCAATGTCACGTATTTTCACTGAAGGCGAGGGATTCCCTTATCGAGATTCTCCTCTAAGTATTGTCCGAGGGCAGCACAGTGGAGCAGCGGTAGAGCTGCTGCCTCACAGAGCCAGACACCCGGGTTCGATCCTGACTACGGGTACTTGTCTGTACAGAGTTTGTACGTTCTCCCCGTGACCTTCGTGGGTTTCCGCCGGGTTCTCCGGTTTCCTCGCACACTCCAAAGACGTACAGGTTTGTAGGCTAACTGGCTTTGGTAAAAATTGTAAATTGTCCCAAATGTGTAGGACAGAGCTAATGTACGAGGTGATCGCTGGTCGGCGCGGATTTGGTGGGCCAATGAGTCTGTTTCAGCGCTGTGAATCTAAATGAAACGAAACTATTTGCCAGAATTTATTCAAACTGATTCAGACAATCTGATTTATGAGCCAGAGAGAGGGCCAGAGTTGGGATGAAGACAATTCTAGCAGCTTTAATGAATTAGTTTTAAAGTCAGCAAGCATTTTGTTAACAGATTACATTGATATACACTGAGTGATGTGAGTTTGGTCAATATTTTTTTAAGGCACAGGTCTACCACCAATTTTCCGGCATCCTTGGTTCCAGAGCCTTTCCGGATTATCCGGATGGCCAGACCAACCGAGGTCACAGCCTCTGAGAGAATACAACAGTACCGGAATGCTGAGTTACTCCAGCATTTTGTGTCTATCCTCAGTGTAATCCAGCATATGCAGTTCCTTCCAACATGTTTGTAGGTTAATTGGATTTGGTTAAAAAAAGAGTAAATTGTTCCAAGTGTGTAGGACAGTGCCAGTGTATAGAAACATAGAAACATAGAAAATAGGTGCAGGAGTAGGCCATTCGGCCCTTCGAGCCTGCACCGCCATTCAATATAATCATGGCTGATCATCCAACTCAGTATCCTGTACCTGCTTTCTCTCCATACCCCCTGATCCCTTTAGCCACAAGGGCCACATCTAACTCCCTCTTAAATATAGCCAATGAACGGGCCTCAACTACCTTCTGTGGCAGAGAGTTCCAGAGATTCACCACTCTCTGTGTGAAAAATGTTTTTCTCATCTCAGTCCTAAAAGATTTCCCCTTTATCCTTAAACTGTGACCCCTTGTTCTGGACTTCCCCAACATCGGGAACAATCTTCCTGCATCTAGCCTGTCCAACCCCTTAAGAATTTTGTAAATTTCTATAAGATCCTCCCTCAATCTTCTAAATTCTAGCGAGTACAAGCCGAGTCTATCCAGTCTTTCTTCATATGAAAGTCCTGACATCCCAGGAATCAGTCTGGTGAACCTTCTCTGTACTCCCTCTATGGCAAGAATGTCCTTCCTCAGATTAGGAGACCAAAACTGTACGCAATACTCCAGGTGTGGTCTCACCAAGACCCTGTACAACTGCAGTAGAACCTCCCTGCTCCTATACTCAAATCCTTTTGCTATGAATGCTAACATACCATTCGCTTTCTTCACTGCCTGCTGCACCTGCATGACTACTTTCAATGACTGGTGTACCATGACACCCAGGTCTCGTTGCATCTCCCCTTTTCCTAATCGGCCACCATTTAGATAACAGTCTACTTTCCTGTTTTTGCCACCAAAGTGGATAACCTCCACTTTATCCACATTATACTGCATCTGCCATGCATTTGCCCACTCACCCAGCCTATCCAAGTCATCCTGCAGCCTCCTAGCACCCTCCTCACAGCTAACACTGCCCCCCAGCTTTGTGTCAACCGCAAACTTGGAGATGTTGCATTCAATTCCCTCGTCCAAATCATTAATATATATTGTAAATAGCTGGGGTCCCAGCACTGAGCCTTGCGGTACCCCACTAGTCACTGCCTGCCATTCTGAAAAGGACCCGTTTACTCCTACTCTTTGCTTCCTGTCTGCCAGCCAGTTCTCTATCCACATCAATACTGAACCCCCAATACCGTGTGCTTTAAGTTTGTATATTAATCTCTTATGTGGGACCTTGTCGAAAGCCTTCTGAAAATCCAGATATAACACATCCACGGGTTCTCCCTTATCCATTCTACTAGTTACATCCTCGAAAAATTCTATAAGATTCGTCAGACATGATTTACCTTTCATAAATCCATGCTGACTTTGTCCAATGATTTCACGTTTTTCCAAATGTGCTGCTATCCCATCTTTAATAACTGACTCTAGCATTTTCCCCACTACCGATGTTAGACTAACTGGTCTGTATGGGGTGATCAGCGGTCGGTGCGGACCCGATGGGCCGAAGGGCCAGTTTCAGCGATGTTTCTCGAAAATCTATCGATTTTGAAAGTAATTGGAGAGTTGAAGGGCATGTGAGGTGTCTCGTATAGCACAAAGGGTGGCGGGTTTATGGAACAAGCTGCCAGAGCAGGTAGTTGAGGCTGGGACTATCCCATTGTTTAAGAAACAGTTAGACCCATCACCAACTTCATCCACTCCCACGCCCTGCCCGAACGAGCCTCCAACCTCATCGTTCCCCAGCCCCGCACAGCCCGCTTTTACCTTCTCCCCAAAATCCACAAACCTGACTGTCCCGGTAGACCCATTGTCTCTGCCTGTTCTTGCCCCACCGAACTCATCTCCACCTACCTCGACTCCATACTATCCCCCTTGGTTAAATCCCTCCCCACCTATGTTCAAGACACCTCAGACACTCTCCGTCATCTCCGCGCATTCCACTCTCTAGGCCCTCACCCCCTCATCTTCACCATGGACGTCCAGTCACTGTACACCTCCATCCCCCACCAGGATGGTCTCAAAGCCCTCCGTTTTTTCCTCGACCGGAGAAGCAATCTATACCCGGCCACTGACACCCTCCTCCGCCTAGCGGAGCTGGTACTTACACTTAATAACTTTTCATTCGACTCCTCCCATTTCCTCCAAATACAAGGCGTAGCTATGGGCACACGCATGGGCCCCAGCTACGCCTGCCTCTTTGTCGGGTACGTAGAACAATCCCTGTTCAATGCGTACCAGGGCCCCATCCCCGACCTCTACCTCCGCTACATCGATGATTGTTTTGGTGCCACATCCTGCACCCACACACAACTGACTGACTTCATCCGCTTCACCACCAACTTCCATCCGGCACTTAAATACACCTGGACCATTTCCGACACTTCCCTACCATTCCTTGACCTCACTATCTCCATCGCAGGTGATAGACTCCTTACCGACATCCACTACAAACCTACCGACTCCCATGGCTATCTGGACTACACTTCTTCCCACCCTGCTTCCTGTAAGGACTCCATCCCCCACTCCCAATTCCTCCGTCTACGCCGCATCTGCTCCCAGGATGAGGCGTTCCACACCAGGGCATCTGAAATGTCCTCATTCTTCAGGGAACGGGGGTTCCCCTCCTCCACCATAGATGAGGCTCGCACCAGGGTCTCTGCCATACCCCGCAACACTGCTCTCTCTCCCCATCCCCCCACTCACAACAAAGGCAGAGTCCCCCTAGTCCTCACCTTTCACCCCACCAGCCGTCACATACAACAAGTGATCCTCCGTCAGTTTCGCCACCTCCAACGTGACCCCACCACTCGCCACATCTTCCCATCTCCCCCTATGTCTGCCTTCCGCAAAGACCGCTCCCTCCGTAACTCCCTTGTCAATTCTTCCCTTCCCTCCCATACCACCCCCTCCCCTGGTACTTTCCCTTGCAACCGCAAGAGATGCAACACTTGTCCCTTCACTTCCCCCCTCCACTCCATTCCAGGACCCAAGCAGTCGTTCCAGGTGCGACAGAGGTTCACCTGCATCTCCTCCAACCTCATCTATTGCATTCGCTGCTCTAGATGCCAGCTGATCTACATCGGTGAGACCAAGCGGAGGCTTGGCGATCGTTTCGCCGAACACCTCCGGTCGGTCCGCAATAACCAACCTGAACTCCCGGTGGCTCAGCACTTCAACTCCCCCTCCCATTCCGTATCTGACCTCTCTGTCCTGGGTCTCCTCCATGGCCACAGCGAGCAACACCGTAAATTGGAGGAAATGCACCTCATATTCCGCTTGGGCAGTCTACACCCTGGTGGCCTGAACGTTGAATTCTCCCAATTCTGCTAGCCCTGGCTGTCCCCTCCCCTTCATCAGCCATCTGGTTGTCTCCTCCCCTCCCCCAACCCTCGGGCTCCTCCTCCTCCTTTTCCTTTTTTCCTTTCTTCTCCCCACCCCCTATCAGTCTGAAGAAGGGTTTCGGCCCGAAACGTTACCTATTTCCTTCGCTCCATAGATGCTGCTGCACCCGCTGAGTTTCTCCAGCATTTTTGTGTACCATGGATAGGACAGGTTTGGAGGGATATGGACCAAGTGCAGACAAGTGGGACTATTGTAGCTGGGACATTGTTGGCCAATGTGGGCAAGTTGGACCGAAGTGCCTGTTTCCACCCTATGACCCTGTATCACACTATGACGTGTATCACCCTTTGACCCTATGACCCTATGACTCTTTGACTGGACGGGGGAGGGTGGAATACAATGGAATCAAGGCATTTGGAGACAAATTCAGTTGGGCCGGACCAAGCAGAGATGATGGGTCCGCCGGGACAGTCTTGTTTGTGGATTTTCGGAAGGAGGTAGGATCGGGCAGTGCAGGGTTGGGGACCGATAAGACATCACCAGTGGTCAGGGGATATGGGGAGAAGGCAGGAACGGGGTATTGATTGAGGATGATCAGCCATGATCACAGTGAATGGCGGTGTTGGCTCGAAGGACCGAATGGCCTACTCCTGCACCTATTGTCTATTGTTTATTGTCATGAAAATAGACACAAAGTGCTGGAGTAACTCAGCGGGTCAGGCAGCATCTCTGGGAATGCATGCAAACTCCACACAGACAGCACCTGAGATCAGGATCATACCTGGGTCTCTGACGCTGTGAGGCAGCAGCTCCACCAGCTGATTGAAAAACAAATAAAATTCAGGTGAACACAATATGCTGGAGTAACTCATCGGGTCAGGCAGCATCTCTGGAGAAAATGGATTGGTGACGTTTCCGGTCGGGACCCTTGCTCAGGCAGGCGAGGAGGATCTGAAGAAGGGTTCTGATCCGAAACATCACCTATCCTTTTTCTCCAGGGATGCTGGTGACCTGCTGAGTTACTCTAGCGCTTTGTGTCTATCTTTGGTATGTACCAGCATCTGCAGTTCCTTTCTGCACCAGAGATCATGAGATTGGTAATGTTCTGGGAGATGGTGGCTTGGTGTTGGTCTGTAGGGTGAAGTTCACGTCTGAGGAGGTGTCCGAGAGTTGGCGCCTGGCTTCAGCGCAGTAGAGGACAGCCCACCAGACTACAACAGCACCTCCCTTGTTGCCGGGTTTAATTACAGTATTGCGATTGTTCAGTTAGTTTAGTTTAGTTTTTGGTCACATGTTCCGAGGTGCAGTGAAAAGCTTTTTTTTTGCGTGCTATCCAGTCAGCGGAAAGACTATACATGATTACAATCGAGCCGTCCACAGTGTACACATACAGGATAAAGGGAATCACGTTTAGTGCAAGTTAAAGTCAGTAAAGTCCGGTTAAAGATAGGCCTTACTCTTTCTCGCCCTCTCCCTCTCTTTCTCTCTCTCTCTCTCTCTCTCTCTCTCTCTCTCTCTTTCTCTCTATCTCTCCCTTTCTCTCTCGCTCTTTCATCTCTCTCTTACTCTCTCTCTCTCCCTCTCTCTCCCCCCCCACTCATTCTCTTTCCCTGAGGGTCTCCACTGAGTTGGATGGTAGCTCAGGACCACTCTCCAGTTGTTGATAGGATGGTTCTGTTGCCTGATAACAGCTGGGAAGAAACTGTCCCTGAATCTGGAGATGTGCGTTTTCACACTTCTGTACCTCTTGCCTGATGGGAGAGGGGAGGAGAGGGAGAGACCGGGGTGAGACTGGTCCTTGATTATGATGGCCGCCCTGCTGCGGAGGCCTGTGCGTCAGGAGGGGGTGAGATTGGAGCGAGTAAGGGGGGCAGAGACGAGCGGATTCATCTCCTCCCACTGCTGAAACATGAAAGGAATGTGCAGAGCAGTGGGACTGAAAGCTACAAGGGAATTTGGCTCTGGAGAAGGAACCCTGCAACACATGGTGTCTGAGCCACAGATAGCGTGGGAAAGGGTGTGCACAGCTTCCCAAGGTCAGCTGTAGCCATAGTTATGACATAAATAGATGACTTGGGATACAGTCTAATCAGGCTGTGGCGGATGGAAGCTTCCCCAAAGCTGTGCCCATGAGAAATGGCCGCAGGGTCTCTCCCTCTCTCCCTCCTCTCTCTCTCTCCTTCCCTCTCTCTTTCTCCTCTCTTCCTCTCTTTCCCCCTGTCCCTTTGTCTCTCTCTCTCCCTCACTACCTCTATCTCTCTCTCTCTCATGCTCCCTCTCTCCCTCTCCCACTCCCTCTCTCCCTCTCTCACCCTCCCATTCTTCTCTCGCTCAATCTACCTCTCTCACTCTCTCTCACTTTCTCTCACTCTTTATCTCTTTCACTCTCACATGCTCTCTCCCTCTCTCCCTCTCTCCCCCTCTCTATCTCTGTCTCTCTCTCTTTCTCTTGCCCTCTCCCTTTCTCTTGCTCTCTCTTTTGCTCTCCCTCACTCTTTTCCTCTCTCCCTCTCTCTCTCACTCACTCTCTCTCCATCACTCTCTCACTCTCTCTCCATCACTCTCTCCCTCTCTCCCCATCACTCTCTCCCTCTCTCTCCATCACTCTCTCCCTCTCTCCCTCTTTCTCTCTCTCTTTCTCTTTCTATCTCGCTCTTTAAATTCAGTTTTTAAAAATGTGCCGTGCTGTTTATACAGGAGCACATGGTGGGCTGATCCGTATTTCCATTTGCAATCATTCAATCTATTCCCCTCTTGATTTTATACACTATAAAATTGCATAACAGATGATCTAACGCCTCCTGTTACAAAGAACGTCCACCATTCATCCTTTTTACTGACATAGAACATACAACATAGAACATAGAACAGTGAACATAGAACAGAACAGTACAGCACAGGAACAGGCCCTTCGGCCCAGAATGTTTGTGCCGGACATGATGCCAAGCTAAACTGATCTCATCTGCCTGTACATGATCCATATCCTTCCATTCTCTGAACTTCCACGTGTCTGTCCAAAAGCCTCTTTAATATTGTGTCTGCCTCCACGACTACCCCTGCCAGTCCATTCAGCGACACACACAAAATACTTTGCAGCAAATAACAAACTCTCTGCAGTGGAAACAGCAGATATTGATTTTTTTGGGCTTTATTATTCCTGGATAAATGCCTGGATAGAATGAATGGGGAAAGGATGTTTCTACCAGTGGCAGAGTCTAATACCAGAGGGCACAGCCTCAGAATAAAAGGACGTACCTTTAGAAAGACGAGGAGGAATTTCCTTAGTCAGCAGGTGGTGAATCTGTGGAATTCACCGCCACAGACGGCTGTGGAGGCCGTCAATGGATATTTTTAAGGAGGAGATTGACAGATTCTTGATTAGTACAGGTGTCAGTGGTTGTCGGGAGAAGGCAGGAGAATGGGGTTAAGAGGGAAAGATGCATCCAGTCATGATTGAATGGCAGAATAGACTTGATGGGCCGATTGGCCTAGTTCTGCTGTGATGACTTGAACTTATGAACTTTTGAGCTTATAATGTTATCAGTGAGTTTGATGTTTACAGGCCTGTTATGCAGCTGCAAGTAAGAAGTTTATTGTTCTGTTGACAGTACATACGACAATTAAACGCTCTTGACCTTCTCATTGGCAGCAGGGTGGTGCAGCGGGTAGAGTTGCTGCCTCGCAGCGCCAGAGACCCGGGTTTGATCCTGACCGCGGGTGCTGTCTGTACGGAGTTTGTACGTTGTCCCCGTGACCTGCGTGGTTTTTCTCCGGGAGCTCTGGTTTCCTCCCACACTCAAAATACGTGCAGGTTTGTAGGTCAATTGGCTGCTGTAAACTTGTGAGCTGCCTCTAGTGTGCAGGATGGTGCTAGCGTAAGGGGACCGCTGGTCGGCACAGACTCAATGGGCCGAAGGGCCTGTTTCCGTACCGTGTCTCTGAGGCAGTTGCTGTGACAGAGCCTCACTTCTCCAGTAACTGCACCGAGATCTGCCCTGGCTCTCGTGCTGAATCCTCTAGAGAATGAAATTGAACCAAAAACTCTCCGACCAATAAAACAACAAACAAAGGAAACTTAGACTAGCTCATTAAGCATTCACACGCTAAAAAGGCACTGAGATAGCTGAGGATCAATCACATTACCGATTCATGCTGATAATTGCTTCAACATCCCGTCAAATTCCGTACCGTCTCTCCAGGAGCGAGATTTCCCACTCAGTTCTGTGGAGATTTATTCCCACCGTGGTCAGATTCCCTGGGACCGTCCCAGACTAAATCCCTAACCATCTATTAGTCTCACGAGGATAATTTTGTTCTTTCCCCAACCAACGACTCCAGTCACTGACACTGCTTGCCAAATTTCAATCAGAAATCAAAGGAGGCAAGATGAAAGGAATGTACTGTGACTTAGGAGAGATGTGAAACGAGAGAGGGAGAGGGAGAGGGAGAGGGAGAGGGAGAGGGAGAGGGAGAGGGAGAGGGAGAGGGAGAGGGAGAGGGAGAGGGAGAGGGAGAGGGAGAGGGAGAGGGAGAGGGAGAGGGAGAGGGAGAGAGAGAGAGGGAGGGAGAGAGAGAGAGAGAGAGAGAGAGAGAAGGCGAGAGAAAGAGAGAAGGAAAGAAAGAGCGAGAGGAGAGACAAAGAGAGTGAGGGGGAGAGGGTGGGAATGAGAGGGAGAAAGAGGGAAATAAATAGGAGAGGGAGAGAAAGAGAGAGGGGGAGAGAGGGAGAGAGATAAAATGAGATAGAGAGAGGGGGAGAGAAAGAGAGAGAAAGGAGCAGAGACAGTGAAAGAGATAGAGAGAGAGAGAGACAAACCTATGTCCTCTGGTTCTTGATTCCCCTGCTCTGTGCATCGACCCTATCTATTCCCCTCTGTGTGGAGTTTGCACGTTCTCCCTGTGACCGTGTGGGTTATCTCCGGGTGCTCCGGTTTCCTCCCACACTCCAAAGTCGTGCAGGTTTGTAGGTCAATTTGGCTTTGGTAAACATTGTAAATTGTCCCCAGTGTGCAGGATAGTGCTGGTTTGATTTGATTTGATTTGATTTAATTTATTGTCATTGTCTTCAATGAAGAGACAACAAAATTCTTTTCCCTTACAGTCATACAAAAAATGTTTTAAAAAATAAACACAAAACACAGAACACAGCAGCACCAAAGTTCCCCACTGGGAGGGAAGGAACCAAAGTCCAGTCAATCTCCTCGCCGATGTTCCCCAATGTTCACCCGTGGTCGGGGCCTCCCGAGCACCCCGTAGTCGCCGCTATGGGCGGCCCGATGTTAAGGCCCTCTCGCCGGGAACCACTCGTCGGCCACCTTCCACCGGAGTCCGCGGCTCCCGATGTCCACAGGCCGCGCTGGGCGGAGATTCACGCTGGCGACCCCCGGCAAAGGGTCCCAGGAATCCGCGATGTTAAAGTCAGCGCCGCCGGCGTTGGGAGCTCCGCACCCACAGCTCCGCGATGTTGGAGCAGCGGCCCAACACTCCGGAGCTCCAAGCGGCGATCCCAGGAAGGCCTCGCCCGCTCCGCGATGTTTCCAGCACCTCGCCGCCGCTGCTGAAGCTCTGGTCCGGTCGCGGCAGGAACTGAAGGACGGTTTCCCCCTTACCCTACCTGCTTCCCCACATAAAATACCAAAAAAAAAAAACCAAAACTAAAAAAACGTAAAAAACACACTCTAAACATAGGTGTACGGTGTGATTGCTGGTTGGCGCAGACTTGGTAGGCCGAAGGACCTTTTTCTATGCTGTATCTCTAAAGTCTAAAAAAATCAAAAACTAAAACGTTATCCTCCCCAGACAAGGCCCCAAAATGGCTCTCAGTGTCAGAAGTGTCAGAAGTGACCCAGGACTAGCTACTAGCTTTTGATTGAATTAATTGATTGAACCATTGAACATAGAAATAGGCCCTTCGCTAACCAAGCCCACACTGACCATCAGCCATTGATCACCCATTCACACTAGTTCCATGTTATCCCGCTTTCCCATCCACTCCTTACACATTAGGGCCAATTTACAGAAGCCAATTAACCTAAAGTCCCACACATCTTTGGGATGGGGTCATTGAGTCAAACAGCGTTGAAACAGGCCTCTTGGCCCAACCTGCTTATGCCATCCAACATGGCCCTTTTTATATTGTTATTTTGTGGGGGGTTTTCTTGGGAATCTCATTGAATCTTACTGAATCTGACCGGATGTGGGGAAGAAACCGAAGCACCCAGAGGAAACTCATGTGGTCACAGGGAGAACATGCAAACGCCACACGCAGACAGCAGCCGAGGTTGGGATCGAACCCGGCACTCTGGCGTTGTGAAGCAGCGACTCTACCAGCCGCGCCACCGTGCCCCCCATGTCTTGTTCGGTTTCCCATGTCGTTCCAACCATGACTACATATCAAACACCATGAAATGTGCATGAAGCTCCCTCTCTCTGGAGTATCCTGAGGTCAGGAAATATGGAATAGGAATGTGACTTAGCACAGTTAGGGCAGCATGGTGGCCCAGTGGTTGAGTTGCTGCCTTACAGTGCCAGTGACATGGGTTTGATCCCGACGAAGGGTTCCGTCTGTACAGAGTTTGTACGTTCTCCCCGTAAACGCGGGGGGTTTCTCTGGGTGCTCCGGGTTCCTCCCACACTCCAAAGACGTGCAGGTTTGTAGGTTAATTGGCATCGGTAAAGATTGTAAATTGTCCCCAGTGTGTAGGATAGAGCTAGCGAATGTGAATCGCTGGTCGGCGCGGACTCGGTGGGCGGAAGCGCCTATTTCCGCGCTGTATCTCTAAACTGAACTAAACTAAAAAGTTGGTTTATGTCAGATACCTGATTTAATGGAAAATAAACTTTATTCAGAATAAAAAATATGTACAATACAAGAACTGTGCAAAGTTGTGACAATCTCCACGGCTATACATACATTCGTTAGCGATATATTTGGTAGTGTTCCCAAAAACCATGATTATACCCGGCACCCTTGCCACTCATGTGGCCCCCCTGGGGTGATACCCCTTCCCCTATTTGAGGGGTCACCCCAATGCCCAGCAGCGGAAGCACCCTAGACTCATCCTCCCCCACAGAGCCTTGGTGTTGGCTGCACCGAGCTTCAGTGCGTCCCTCAGCACATACTCCTGCAGTCTGGAGTGGGCCAGTCGGCAACATTCCCTGACGGACATCTCGCTCTGCTGGGAGACCAACAAGGCTCGGGCTGACCAAAGAGCGTCTTTCACCGAGTTGTTGACCTTCCGTCTCTGAATGTGTCCCTGGGTGCAGTCTGTAACTCGGAGAGTCCTCTGTGACGGAGCTGCTCGGTACAAACGGTGACAAGGACCCTGGCATCCTTCTCCAGACTCTCTTCGCAACTCCACCTGATCATGTGGGATTTCGTCCACAAATTGGTCGCTTCAGTGAGACTGGAATGCGCTGAACAGATTGTTGAGTGGATTGCAACGTCTTCAGACCGGTGGTGAGGTGTTATATTCTTTCTAATTTAGTTCACGTTTTTGTGCAACATCAAATAGGAAGGATAATTGTGTATCACCCATCACATCGGAGTGTATCGCTTGCTTAATTTAAATCCAAATTCACTTGATCCATCTGTTTATGCTTTACACCAGCAGCGGGTAATTATACACATCAATTCATTCAGTCTGTGGGGCATGTTCCTCAGCAGAAGAATGTTTGCAAGTGTTCTTCAGTTAACCCTTAGACTGGAGGCAAAAAGCTTTCGTATTGCAAGAGCAGAGGCCAGCAATTGACATTTGGGGCGGCACGGTGGCGCATCAGTAGAGTCGTTGGCTTACCGCGCCAGAGAACCCGAGTTCGATCCTGACTACGGGTGCTGTCTGCACGGAGTTTGTCGTGCTCCCTGTGGCCGCGCGGGTTTTCTCCAAGTGCTCCGCTTTCCCCCCACATCCCAAAGATGTGCAGGTTTATAGGATAAATGGCTTCTGTAAATTGTTCCTAGTGTGTAGGATAGAACTAGTGAACAGGTGATCGTTGGTCAGCGTGGATTCAGTGGGCCGAAGGGGCTCTTTCCACGCTGTATCTCTAAACTAAACTTGAACTAAGATGCAGATTGGTTCAGAACATTGAACAGTACAGCACAAAAAAGGGCCTGTCCCACTTTCACGACCTAATTCACGACCTCTGCCGAGTTTGCCCTTGACTCACACTCACAGCATGGTCGTCACGAGGTCGTAGGTAGGTCGAAGGAGGTCGTAGGTAGGTCATAGGTAGTCGTGGCATCAAGTAGGTCAGGGTGTTTTTCTGATGAAAAATGTCCACGAGTAAAAAAGGTCATGAATTAGGTCGTGAAAGTGGGACAGGCCCTTTGGCATTCAATGTCCATGCTTAACATGATACCAAGTTAAACTAATCTCCCTATTCCTCCATCCTCGCATATCCATGTGCCCAGAGATACAAGCATGAAAACTGGCCCTTCAGCCCATTGAGTCCAAACCAACAATCAATCAACCACTCATGCTAGTTCTATCCACTTTCTTCTCCACTGCTTACACACCAGGGGCAATTTACAGAGGCCAATTATTCCACAAACCTGCATGTTTTTGGGATGTGGGAGGAAACCAGAGCACCCGGAGGAAACCCATGCAGTCACAGGTAGAACGTGCAAACTCCACACAGGCAGCACCTGAGGTTAGGATCGAACCTGGGTCACTGGCGCTGTGGGGCAGCGGCTCAACCAGCTGAGCCACTCTGCCGCCCATATAGTCATGCTGGTTTACCAAAAAAGGCACAAAGTGCTGGAGTAACTCAGTGCTCAGGCAATGTCTCTGGAGAAAAGGAATGGGTGACGTTTCAGGCTTGGTCTCTTCTTCAGGCTGATTCACTGAACTGTGCTTTGAAATTGCTGATGAGATGCTGAATGAAGGATTCCCCAAAGATATGACACAAAATGCTGGAGTAACTCAGCGAGACAGGCAGCATCTCTGATGAGAAGGAATGGGTGACGTTTTGGGTCGTGACCCTTCTTCAGACTGAGAGTCTGGAGAGAGGGAGACTGGAGATATGGAAAAGTAAGGTGTGAAAACAACAGATCAAAGCAGACGATGGTCAAGTAAATGTAGAATGGTTCATTGTTAGCTGAGGGGAAGGTGACAACGAGACATACAATGTGTAAAATTAATCAGGACAACAGTGAAGCTAGTCAGGGAGGAACGGAGAGAGAGGGAAAGCAAGGGTTACTTGAAGTTAGAGAAATCAATATTCATACCACTGGGTTGTAAGCTGCCCAAGCTAAATATCAGGTGCCCTTCCTCCAATTCTCCATTCTGACTTCATATAGATCGTGTTCCAATGTTCAAAATGTTTGCAAAGTCAATTTCCGTTCAGGCTCCTTCCAGTACCGACTGCGATATTCCCACTCAGAAGCATCTTTCCTGCAGATGCTGCAATCTCAAGCCATGTTGGATCTCAGTTCTTCTCCCATCCAAGCCACATGAAAGGACTTGAGCTACCAGCATCTACCACCACCAGTAGAGCCGGCTCTTCACCAAAGCGCACAGCTTGATCTGCAAGCCTGACTTCTCAAGCTTGTTTTCCATTCACTGCCTGCCCCTTGCTCTGCACAAATGGACCACACATCCACGGATCCAATGCCATGCCGCCTGTAATCTCCCCTCTGAGGTTAAGTTAGCAAGTGCACTAATCCATTACACATTGGAATCCTGTCGTTGATTTTGTTTCGTTTCAAGTCGATTTCGCTGGTTTTCGTTTCCCTCACCACCAACCACCCTTCTACCAGAAAGCCGATAAACCCGCAGCATCTTCATCTTTGGTGTGTGTGAAGTCTTCTTGACTGTTCTCACTTGTTGCCTGCACAATGTTAACCATTCTGCACTGAAGCTTGCTGATTCACAACTAACAGAAGGTTCCAAGGCTGTGGAAAACATCTTGCCTGGTACCTGTCCCAAAGAAGACCCATCCCACTCACCACAATGACTACAGACCAGTAGTGCTCGCTCACCTCACATATTATGAAGACATTTGAGAGACTTGTCCTTTCCTACATCAGGACTAGTGTGTCAACTCAAATGGATCCTCTACAGTTTGCATATCAGCCCAACATCAGTGTCGATGATGCCCTCATTTACATGCTGCAGAGGGTGTACACACATCTGGACATCCCTGATGCATCTGTAAGGATGACATTTTTTGACTTCTCAAGGGGGCGCTACACTGAGGGCATCAACAGGGGGCGCTACACTGAGGGCAGCCTCTGCCTGCAGCCTGTTCGTTTTTTCCATCTTTTTTTATTTTTTAGTTAGTTTAATGTTTGTTTAGGGGGAAACTTTAACTTTTCTATGTGGGGGAGGGGGAAACTGTTTCCCAGTCGCTTCCTGGCGGGGACGCGACTATTTCTCCAAGTGGCGTCCTCGCCCCCCTCCAGATGTGTGTACACCCTCTGCAGCCTACCACCTGGATCGGAGCGGCCTTTCCTGCCGGGGGCCGGGAACTGGACCAGAGCTGCAACAGCGGCGGCGCGGCGCTGAATTCACCGCGGAGCGGGCTATGCCGACCTGGATCGCCGTTTGGAGCTCGTGGAGCTGCGGTTATGGAGAGCCTCCAGCGTTTGGGAGAGCTCCAACATCGTGGAGCTGCGGTTTGGGAGAGCTTCCAGCGCGGCCGGCGCTGAATAACATCACGGAGTCCTGGGGCCCTTTGCCGAGGGCCGCCAGCGCTGCATCTCTGCATCTCTGCCCGGCGCGGCCTGCGGACTTTGGGAGCCGTGGACTCCGGTAGGAGGTGGCCGACTCTGATGTCCAGGCCGCTGAGGAGGTCACCCAGCCCCGACATCGGACTTACATCACCCCGGCGAGCGGGCCTGAACATCGGACCGCCCGTAGCGGCGACTGTGGTGGGCTTGGGGAGGCCCCGACCACGGGTGAACAGTGGGGAACATTAGAGGAAGATGACTGACTTTGGTGCCTTCCCTCACAGTGGGAAACTTAGATTCTGCTGTGTGGGGATGTTTTATGTTGAACTCTATCATGCGTTGTGCTCTTATTTTTGATTGTATGGCTGTATGGAGATCACATTTCACTGTGCCAATTGGCACATGTGACAAATAAAATAATTTCAATTTCAATTTCAAATTTCAAGCGCCTTTAACACAACTCAGCCCCGACTGCTAGGGGAGAAGATGGAGAAGATGCAGGTGGATCCATTATTGGTACTGTGGTGTTTGGATGCCCTTTTCCTCATACCACAGTACGTGCGCCTACAGAACAATGTCTCAAGCACCATCCTGAGCAGCACAGGGGTTCCACAAGGAACAGTGCTGGCTCCATTCCTGTTCACCATCTACACAGCGGATTTCCAATACAACTCCAACAGCTGCTTTTTGCAGAAGTTTTCAGATGACACAGCTGTTGTCGGCCTCATCAAAGGGGGCAATGAGGAGGAGTATAGAGATACAAGAAACAACTTTGTGGAGTGGAGTCCACACAATAACCTCCATCTCAACACAACAAAAACGAAGCAGATAGTTGTGGATTTCAGGAGGGGGAGGAGGAGGACTCAACCAACACCAATCACCATCAAGGGCACTGAGGTGGAGGTGGTTGCCAACCACCGGTACCTTGGTGTGCAGCTTGACAGTGAGCTGGACTGGAAGAGTCATATGGAGGTGGTGTACAGGAAGGGACAAAGTCGTCTGTATTTTTTAAGGAGGCTAAGGTCATTCAACATCTGCCAACCCCTACTGTGCAGTGTCTACCATTCAGTGGTGGCCAGTGCTCTGTTTTTTGCTGTGGCCTGTTGGGGAGAAGGCGGCCGCATAGCGGACAAAAACAGACTAGACAAGCTGATCAGGAAGGCCGGCTCAGTGGTCGGGGCTGAGCAACTAACGGGCCAGCAGGTGGCAGAGGCCAGAACTCTGAACAAACTGGGTTCAATAATGACCAAACCCACTCACCCACTCCACGCCCTGAAGGTGATCAAGAGCAGCATCTTCAGTCAGAGGCTGATTGCACCAATGTGCAAAACTGAGAGATATAGGAAGTCTTGTATACCAGCTGCTATAAGGTTTTATAATGCACAAAAATAATGTTGCATTTTTTAGTATTCATTCATTGTATTTAACTTATTAAGTATGGAAGCTATCTGAGGAAATGTGTGGTGATGTCTGTCTTGAAGCTGTTGTGGCACTGTAATTTCCTGTAAAGGATTATTAAAGGATCTATCTATCTATCTATCTATCTATCTAACCTAAGTGCAAGAACCTGCTCTTAATTGTCAAGTTGGAAAAGGGTGCCAGAGAAAATGTACGAGGATGATGCCAGGACTTGAGAGTCTGAGCTATAGGGAGAGGTTGAGCAGCCTGGGACTCTATTCCCTGGAGCGCAGGAGGATGAGGGGTGATCTTATAGAGGTGTATAAAATCATGAGAGGAATAGATTGGGTAGATGGACAGAGCCTCTTGCCCAGAGCAGGGGAAATGAGAACCAGAGGGCAGAGGGTTTGAGGTGGGGTATATACGGGCCGAAGGGCCTGTTTCCACGCTGTATGATTCTACGACTCTAGATTGCTGACGGAGTGTGTCTGGATTTGGCAATTGCATTGCAATTGGTTTAGGCTTATATCGAAGATAGACACAAAGTGCTGGAGTAACTCAGCGTGTCAGGCAGCATCTCTGGAGAAAAAGGGTGGGTGATGATTCGGGTTGGAACCCTTCTTCTGACCTCAAGACGCCTGACCCAAAACGTCACCTATCCTTTTTCCTTTAGAGATGCTGCTGGACCCGCTGAGTTGCTCCAGCTTTTTTGTGTCTACCTTCAGGTAAATGCACAGAGTCTATTATCCAGAGTAGGGAAATTGAGACCCAGATGAAATAGGTTTAAGATGAGAGGGGAAAGATTTAATAGGAATCTGAGGGGCAACATTTACACAAATGTCGGTACATATATGGAATGAGCTGCCAGGCCCAAACGCAGGCAGGTGGGATTAGTGTAGCTGGGGCATGTTGGTCTGCATGGGCAAGATGGGCCGATGGGCCTGTTTCCACGCTGAAAGACAGTATGAGTCTAACCCTCCTGATTTTTTGCTCTGACTTCAAGGCACTGGGGGCGTCACAGTGGCACAGCAGTAGAGTTGCTGCCTTTCAGTGCCAGGGACCTGTTTTCGATCCTTACTACTGGTGCTGTCTGTACGGAGTTTTACGTTCTCCCAGTGACCAAGTGGGTTTCCTCCGGGTGCTCCGGTTTCATCTCACACACCAAAGACGCACAGGATTGTAGGTTAATTGGCTTTGATAAAAATTGTAAATTGTCCCTGGTGTGTAGGATAGTGCTAGTGTACGGGGTGATTGAAGATCTAAAGTCTAAAGTCTGTGGAATCAGAAAGCCCAAACATTTGCCTGGACTGGTGAATGCAGACCTCTTGTGCACAGTGTCTGCTTTTAAAGCAAACTTGCTCCTCAATCAGCTGTGTCGTGGAGCGCTTGATGTCGACGAGCTCAGATCTCAGGCAGACCTGCCCCAAGGCTGCCCGTTAAAAAAAAACTCTCCGAAGGACATGCTTCAGACTCGGGAACTCAGCAAAAATCACATACGAGAACTAATGATGCCGGGAGTGTCGTTTCCAGGGAAGGTCCGCAAATTTTTTTTTTCCAAATATAAACTTTATTGAGAATTTTTAAATTATATATGCAAAATAAGAAAGGCAGGGCAGCACTGTGGTGATATCCCTTCCCTAGTTTGATGGGTGACCCCACCGGACTCCCTTTCAATGTCCAGCAGCGGAAGCACCCTAGACTGTGGTCCTCCCCCACAGAGTCTTGGTGTTGGCCTCACCGAGCTTCAGTGCGTCCTTTTAGTTAGTTTAGTTCATTGTCACGTGTACAGTGAAAAGCTTTTGTTGCCTCATATCCAGTCAGCGGAAAGACAATGCATGATTACAATCCAGCCATTTACAGGGTATGGACACATGATAAGGGAATATATTTCAGTGCAAGGTAAAGCCAGCAACGTCCGATCAAGAATAGTCCGAGGATCACCCATGAAGTAGATGATAGTTCAGCGCTGCTCTCTAGTTGTGGTAGGATGATTCAGTTGCCTGATAACAGCTGGGAAGATACTGACCCTGAATCTGGAGGTGTGTGTTTTCACACTTACTCAGCACGTATTCCTATAGTCTGGAGCGGGCCAGTCGGCAACATTCACTGATCTCGAAACAAATGACATTTCAAGCGCCCACATTACTTGCAGGGAACTAATAAACCCCTACGAGGATACGTGATTTATGACAGCACTCTGGGCCAGCACAGTGGCGCAGCAGTAGAGTTGCTGCCTTACAGCACCAGAGACCCGGGTTCGATCTTGACCTCGGGTGCTGTCTGTATGGAGTTTGTACGTTCTCCCTGTGACCGTGCGGGTTTTCTCCGGTTTCCTTCCACACTCCTAAGACGTACAAGTTTGTAGGTTAATTGGCTTTTGTAAAAATTGTGAATTGTCCCTAGTGTTAGTGAACGGGGTGTTCGAAGGTTGGCACGGACTCGGTGGGCCTGTTTCAGCGCTGTATCTCTAAACTAAACTAAACACAACTGTTTTATCCTCCGGCCTTTGTTCCAACCATCTTCCTATCAAACCCCTGCCCCCCTCACCTCTGTTTTACCTCTGTATTACTTGATAAGCTTTATCTGAGTTGGATGATCAGCCATGATCATATTGAATGGCGGTGCAGGCTCGAAGGGCCGAATGGCCTACTCCTGCACCTAATTTCTATGTTTCTATCCTGCCCCTCCTCTCTCCCAGATTTCTTACCCCCCCCCCCCCACACAATCAGTCAAATGAAGGGTCCCGGCCCGAAATGTCACCTAGTGTCATAGAGTCATAGAATCATAGAGTCATACAGCACAGTAACAGGCCGTTCAGCCCAACATGACCGTCTACGAATATGCCCCATCTATGTGCGTGTGGGTGTGTGCGGGTGTGTACATGTGCGTCCGTGTATGACTGCATGTGAGTGTGTCAGTGTGTATGTGTGCATTTGTGTGTGTGTGAGTACGTATCCGTGTGTGCGGGTGTGTGTGTGCGCGGGTATGTGAATCCTATTCAATCATTTCCCTCTCACTTTAAACCTATGTCCTCTGCTTTCTGATTACATTATCCATGCTCTCCCTAGATGCTGTCTGACCTACTGAGTTACTCCACAGACAGACACAAGATGCAGGAGTAACTCAGCGGGTCAGGCAGCATCTCCGGAGAAAAGGAATACGTAGATGACGTGTCTTCAGATCCTTCTTCAGACTGTTCAAAAAGTTACTCCGGCACTTTGTGTCCTCTTTTGTAAACCAGCATCTGCAGTTTCTTGTTTCTACACCTATTCCGAGCATTGCTGAATAAATGACACCACATCTCGTGTACTTGTGTGTTCCTTCTCTGGGTCATGAGGCATTGATGTCTTTTATTGTCCTGCTCAGACTCCAAACTGTTTAAGTATTCCTAGTTTTTATTTGCTTGGTTGAAAACCAATGGGCAATATTTTCACTAGTCAGACATTGACACAGCATGTAAAAAAACATTGATACCAAACTATTTTTCCACAGTGAATAACTTGACAAGGCTGCTATTTAACAAGTTTGATTGTCCAAGACGAATATTTAGTACAAAGGGTTTTTATTCACACAAAGTGTCAAAGACTGTTCCATTGTTGCTTTGCAGGCAGTTAAGTTGATTAGGCATTCAGAGACTCCCTGTAACATAGAAGAATCTATATTTCTCAAAGACCTCCCTGCTGTTCGGTGCTGGTTGGTGCTATTCACCTTGACAGATCACACTTGTTAAAAACAAACGCGTACTCTATCAAAACAAAGCCACCAAGGTTTGTCCAATCCTCGACCATCACACAAACCAACCTCACCTCACTTCCATCAACTCCATCAACTTCACGCTGCCTCAACAAGGCCACCTTGTTGCCTCAACATAAACAAAACTAAACTAACAAAACTATCCTATAAAGGTGGATGCAGCGGGTATGAACATTGAATTCTCCAATTTCAGGTAAAACCTCCCACTAAACCCCTCCACATCCCCACCCCCCTTTCTCCCCCACACCTCCTCTGGCCTTTAGCTTAGTTAGTTTAGTTTATATTAGAGATTCAGCGTAGAAACTGTCCCTTCGGCCCAACGAGTCCGCGCCAACCAGCGATCACTGGTACACTAGTTCTATCCTACACACTAGGGACAATTTACAGAAGTCAATTTACCTACAGACCCACACGTCTTTGAAATGTAGGAGGAAACTGTAGCAACCGGAGAAAACCCACGCAGTCACAGGGAGAACATACAAACACTGTCCAGACAACACCCATAGTCAGGATCAAACCCAGGTCTTTGATGCTGTAAGGTAGCAACCATACCGCTGTGCCACTGTGACGCTCGTCTGAAAGAGAGTGTCTTCATTTGATTGCAAAGAAAGGCAGTTGTTGAGAGGGTGTGGATAACAGAACCAAAACAGGAGGTTAGATTAGCATTGGAAGCTAGAGGAGCTAAGTGTTCCCATATTACAGAATCTGTTTATGCAGTTGGAACATGATTCAAGACTTAAAGGGAGTAGACAAATTGCGACTTGGTAAACGCTTTGAACACAGTTCAGAGCATCAGGCTAAAGGAGATGAATCTAAATCTCAAACCACAAAACAGCATGAAAATGAGATCAGGATTACTTTGGTCAGATGGTCTGTGGTATGCTCCAAGGCAGGGAATGCCCACCAGCTGTTGTAGGGAACACAGCTTGATGTTCTGAAGGGTGGTGACGTTTGACATATTTTCCAATCTCTCCAGGGTTTTGATACACCACCACACCTCTCTGGCTTCCCGCAGATCTTTAGTCAACTGCTCTCTAATTTTAGTTAAATTTAGTTTAGTTTAGAGATACAGAGAGTAAACAGGCCCTTCGGCCCACCGAGTCCACGCCAACCAGAGATCCCCGTACACAGTGGGATAACAGAAAATTGGTGTGAAAGGGTGATTGATGGTCGGTGTGGACTCGGTGGGCCGAAATGCCTGTTTTCATGTCATATTTCTAAACCAAACTAAACCAAACTAATAATTTATAAAGAAAAATATTGTTCTTTGACTATCTCGTAGAATTGATGTGTACTTTATGTTTAATTTATGTATGTATGTGTACTTTATGTATATGTTTCATGTATTGTCTGAGGCAATGTTCCTGTGATAATGCTGCAAGCAAGAGTTTCATTGTACCTGTTCCTCACTGTTATTGTGGGGGTCATGACAGAAGCCTCCTCGTGGCGATCCCCGGGAACGACAACACGATGCACTCTGTGACGCGTCGGGCGACCAATTCTGTCAACATGTTGGATGACGACAGAAGCCAACAGCGAGTTACGTCATCAGACACACTCGGGAACGAACTATAATTGAGCAATAAACATGATTGGATTTCGTCAGCTGTAACTCAATCTAATTTGGAATGCTACCCTTCAGGATTGGTATCAAAACTCTTTCAAGAGGCCATGTAGGAGATTACTAGATGGTGGCACAAGGAACTGTTGATGCCGGAATAATGCCAGACAAAACACAAAGTGCTGGAGTAACTCAGCGGGGTCAGGCAGCATCTCTGGAGGAAAACGATAAGTGACTTTTTTTTTCATTTTTACTGTATGCCGACCATCGATCACCGAACCAGTCCTGTCCCATCCCATTTTCTCATCCACTCCCTCCACGCAAGGGGCAATTTACAGAAGCCAAGTAACCTACAAACCGGCACCTCTTTGGGATGTGGGGAGGAAACCGGAGCACCCGGATGAAACCCACGTGGTCACAGGGAGAACGTGCAAACTCCACACGGACAGCACCCGGGGTCAGGATCGAACCGGGATCTCTGGTGCTGTGTGAAATTGTACTTCCCAAGCAGTGCAGACAATGAAATCATTTTCATCTACACAGAGACAAAGATCTCATTGCGTTACGTAACTCTGAAGCAATGGTGTCAAATGGAACCAGCAGTTGGAAAGAGGCATGCTTGACCAACACACATTTACTGAGTAAAGGGCCAACTCAATCACACTGACGGAGGTACAAAGACTGGTCCCAGCAAAAAGAATCAGCGGAAGGAAGGGAACTTGTAGAATATTCTCAGAAGGGAAAGCAGTACAGAGAAGCAATCTGATTTTATCAACAGTTCCTGCAGTGCCACAGATCTGATTTCACCGACCACCATGGGTGTTGGAAACGGCACGGCGGCAGCTCAGATCATATCTCACAAGGTTGGAAGAAAGCTTCAAATGGAGAGGATGATGCGATATACATAGAACTGTACAGCACAGGAACAGGCCCTTCGGCCCACAATCCATAATGGAAGGAGATTTGCCTTCAACTTAATTTACTCCTGCAGTGATTTTTTTTTTTTGATTTAACGTGTCCCCCAGGGCTTGTTAACTCAGTATAACATGGGCCCGGAATTGAATGGTGAATGGTTCACAGTGAATGGTATGGGCACTGAGATCCAGGAGTGTAGGTATATACTGTAGTTCCTTGAAAGTGGCATCACAGGTAGATATTGTGGTCAGGAAGCCTTTCGGCACATTGGCCTTTATCAGTTAGAGTAACCATGAGGCAGCATAGTGGCACAGCGGTAGAGTTGCTGCCTTACAGCGACAAAGACCTGGTTCGATCCTGACTGCGGGTGCTGTCTGTTCAGAGTTTGTACATTTTTCCCTGTGACCCGCATGAGTTTTCTCCAGGTGCTCCGGTTTCCTCCCACACTCCAAAGACGTAATGGTTTGTAGGTTAATTGGCTTTGGTAAAATTGTAAATTGTCCCTAGTGTAGTGTATGGGGTAATCGCTGGTCATCGCTGAATCGGTGCGCCAAAGAGCCTGTTTCTGTGCTGTATCTCTAAAAACTAAAAGCTAAAACTGAAACTAAGTATTGAGTATAGAAGTTGGGGTGATATTTTACTAAGACATTGGTGAGATCACATTTGTAGTAGTGAAGATAGACACAAAATGCTGGAGGAACTCTGCAGGTCAGGCATCATTTCAGGAGAAAAGGAATAGATGACATTTTGGGTCGAGACCATTCATCAGACCTGACGTATAGTGAAGTACCAACGAGTCCAAACCGACCACACTAGTTCTATGTTATCCCACTTTTGCATGGGATCGCTGGATGGATTTAAGAGAGAGTTAGATAGAGCTCTAGGGGCTGGTGGAATCGATGGATATGGGGAGAAGGCAGGCACGGGTTATTGATTGGGGACGATCAGCCATGATCACAAAGAATGGCTGTACTGGCTCGAAGGGTCGAATGGCCTCCTCCTGCACCTATTTTCTATGTTTCTATGCATCTACTCACACACACAGGCTAATTAACCTACAAACCTGCACATCTTTGGGATGTGGGAGAAAACTAGAGCACCCAGAGGAAACCCGTGCGGTCATTGGAAGAACGTACAAACTCCGCACAGATAGAGCCCAAGGTCACAATTGAATAATTGAACCTGGGTCTGGCGCTGGGCCTAGTCTGGGCAGGTGGGACTAGCATACATTGGCATCTTGATCGTCATGAGCAAGTTGAGCCAAAGGGCCTGTTTCATAGATACATAGATACATAGAAAATAGGTGCAGGAGTAGGCCATTCGGCCCTTCGAGCCTGCACCGCCATTCAATATGATCATGGCTGATCATCCAACTCAGTATCCCGTACCTGCCTTCTCTCCATACCCCCTGATCCCTTTAGCCACAAGGGCCACATCTAACTCCCTCTTAAATATAGCCAATGAACTGGCTTCAACTACCCTCTGTGGCAGAGAGTTCCAGAGATTCACCACTCTCTGTGTGAAAAAGTTTTTCCTCATCTCGGTCTTAAAGGATTTCCCCCTTATCCTTAAGCTGTGACCCCTTGTCCTGGACTTCCCCAACATCGGGAACAATCTTCCTGCATCTAGCCTGTCCAACCCCATAAGAATTTTGTACGTTTCTATAAGATCCCCTCTCAATCTCCTAAATTCTAGCGAGTATAAGCCAAGTCTATCCAGTCTTTCTTCATATGAAAGTCCTGACATCCCAGGAATCAGTCTGGTGCCCAGGAATCAGTCTAGTTTCCATGCTGTATGACTCTATAACTCCAAGATACCCAGCACCAAACTCCATAAACCAGTTGACACTAGACTCTGATACACTCTTCCAGTAAACAATAGAGCAAAGACCGGCAAAGCGGTAGAGTTGCTGCCTTACAGCGCCAGAGACCCAGGTTCAATCCTGGCTACCGGTGCTGTCTGTACAGAGTTTGTACGTTCTCCCCGTCACCTGCATGAATTTTCTCCGGGATCTCTGGTTTCTTCCCACACTCCAAAGACGTACAGGATTGTGGGCTAATTGGCCTGGTCAAATTGCCCCTGGTGTGTGTAGGATAGTGACAGTGCGGAGCGACCAGCCGCGGGCGGCGGCGGCGACTTTAACATCGGGAGCCTCGTGGCTCCAAATCGGCGCGGCCTTGTTGGCTTCAGGTGCAATCGACTCCGCTGGGAAACCGGCCGTTCCAGCCGCTGCGAGGACTCTCCCGACGGCCAGGAACATCGGGCCTCCGTAGAGGCAACTGTGGAGGCCTCATTGGGCCTGACTCTGGGGAGAACTGGGGTTGGGGACTGGACATTGTGCCTTCCCCCACAGTGGTGGTCATTGTGGGGGGATGATTTCTGTGTGCTGTGCCTGTTAGTCTGTGTGCAAGATGGCGGTCGGAGGGGAGAGTGGACGCTGGCGCGATTTGGCTGCCGCTGCTCTCTCCTCAAATTGTGTTTCTTATTTTCTTTTTGTGCTTTTGTAATTGAATTCTGTCCTTGATTTGTGTACTGTGGTGTTTTTATATTTAATTTATTCCGATTATGTGTTTTGTATTTTTGTGATTCTATGCCTTGTAAGGTGTCCTTGGGTGTTAGAAAGGCGCCAGCAAATAAAATGAATTATTATTATTATTATTAGTGTGCGGGAATCACTGGTCGGCACGGACTCAGTGGGCCGAAGGTCCTGTTTCCGCGCTGTATCTCTAAACTAATCTAAACTAAAATAAACAAAACAAATTCACTTTAAGCTCCACAAAAAATAAAACTGTAAGCTTGATATCTGATCTCACATCCCTTCCTTATTAATGACACAGAAACAAGTTACCATTTTACTTCAGTCGCTGGAAAACCTCTGAAATGAGATAACTCCTATATCACCTGTAACTAAAACCATCCCGTCTGAATCCCTTGTGAGGATATCTCCATGCCAAGTTATCTTACAATTATCCTGATTATTCTTATTCATGGTTTCCACAGCCTGGGTTAGAAGCACAAATGGATTTGGAGTACGTTCCCATGGGAATCGCAGTGTTTTTTTTAATTTAATACAAGACAGAATAGTTTGCCAAATGTATAGTTTCTGCTCTTTTATTCCAGTCATGTTTAGACTTTATTTTCTGATGAAATATAAACACCATCCAACAAGGAGGTGCAAGGAACTGCAGATGCTGGAATCTTCAGCAAAAGGCACAGAGTGCTGGAGTAACTCAGAGGGTCAGGCATCATAAATGTAGCAATGTAGAAACAAAGAACTGCAGATGCTGGTTTACACCGAAGATAGACACAATGTGATGGAGTAACTCAGCGGGTCAGGCAGCATCTCTGGAGGAAAAGGATGGGTGACGTTTCAGGTTGGGACCTTTCTTCAGACTGAAAATAGAGGAGGGTGGGGGGTGTGTGAAAAGACCAGGACCAATCAAGGCCAGTCACAAATGACATCAGACAGGGCCTTGCCTGGTAGTTCAGGCAGAATCTCGGGAGAACATGGATAGATGACGTTTCAGGTCGGGCCCTTCTTGTGACTGTTTGTAATAGGAGATTGAATGATCGAAGAGCTCTCTTCTCTCATCCCCCTTTTACAATCTGTCTGAAGAACAGTCCAGACCCAAAATGTCACCTATCCATGTTCTCCAGAGATGCTGCCTGACCTGCTGAGTTGCTCCAGCACTTTGTGTCCTATTGTTCAAGTTAATTGATACGCATTGTCGACCTCCGCTAGTTTAGTTTAGCTTAGTTTTAATTTTGCAACATCCTCATAAATCGTCTCATCACTCCGCCCGGGGTGGAAAAAGAGAGGGGAAGAGAGTGCGGAGAAGGGCAAGAGAGGAAGTAGAATAGGAAGAATAAGGAGGCAGAGAGGAACGAGATAAAGGGGGCGAAGAAGGAGAAAGAGAGAAGTAGGGAGAATGGGACGGGGAGATAAAAACGGAGGGTAAAATGGCGAGCAAGAGAGAAAGAAAATGAGGGGGGAAAAAATAAAGTGAGAGAGATGACACAGGTCTTTATACACCTCTATAAGATCACCCCTCAGCCTCCTGTGCTCCAAGGAATAGTGTCCTACCCTGTCCAAACCCTTCAGCCCAGCTCCTCGAGTCTTGGCAGCATCCTCGTAAATCCTCTCAACAGAAATGGCGAGGGAGGTAAGCGAATAAAAAAAATAAGGAGGCAGAAAGGAACGAGACAGAGGCGACGAAAAAGGAGAAAGAGTGGGGTAGGGAAGAACGGGAGGAGGAGAGACAAAAGGGAGAGTAAAAATAGAGAGCAAGAGAGAAAGAAGGTGAGGGAATAAATGAAGCGAGAGAGAAGACACAGAGAGAAACAGGTCTCAGGTTTCAGGTGAAGGGAAGGTCAGCTTGTGGGCTCTGCGTGTAACATCATCTGAGCCTTTTGATTTAACCACCCATCTTGTAGCTACCGGCTGCCATTTCTTTATTAGTGGCTGGCACCAAGAAGAATAGATTTTGAAGGAACAGACATTGAAAACCCCCTGACACGATTAAGGAATAAATAACATCAGTCACGGATCATCGCTGTGCATTGCCTCTTGCTCTGGTGCCATTTTGTCTGTGGAAATTGGTGATAATCGTTACTAAGCTGATCTTGAGCGTGAACAACTAGTTTGCAGCCATTTTGTTTTACAAAGATTGGGAAGCGATTGTATTTTATAACCACCCCTCACTGTTATCAGGATTCTGAGAGGTCCTTCCATGAGCTGGGGTAGTTTCTGCTTCACGGTTTTAGTTTAGTTGAAGCACAAAATGCCGGAGTAACTCAGCCGGCCAGGCAGCGTCCCTGGAGAAAAGGAATAGGTGACGTTTCGGGTCGAGACCCTTCTTCAGATTGAAAGTCAGTGGAGCGGGAACCTAGAGGTAGAAAAAGCTACAGAACAAATCGGAGCCGGCACCGATGAGTCAGTGATGATGAATCACCAATAACTGGTGCGGCACGGTGGAGCAGCGGTAGAGTTGCTGCCTTATAGCGCCAGAGACCCGGGTTCAATCCTGACTATGGGTATTGTCTGTATAGAATTTGTATGTTCTCCCTGTGACCGCATGGGTTTTCCCCGGGTGCTCTGGTTTCCTCCCACATTCCTAATATGTACAGGTTTGTAGGTTAATTGGCTTTGATAAAATTGTGAATTGTGAACCGCTGCGCCACCATGCCACACCTTCACGAGGGCAGAATACCAGAGGGCACAGCTCGAAGAAGAGAGGGGCAAAATTTAACGGTGATATGCGGGGCAAGTTTTTTTTCTACAGAGGGCGGTGAGTACCTGGCACACGCTGCCAGGCGTAGTGGTTGAAGCGGGTATATTATTTAAAAGGCTCTTGGATAGGCATATGGATACGCAGGGAATGGAGGGTTATGGGTTATGTGCAGGTAGATAAGTGATGATCGACACAAAGTGCAGGGGTAACTCAGCAGGTCAGCCAGCATCTCTGGAGAAAAAGGATGGTGGCATTTTGAGTCAGATCCCGTCAACATGGTGGTTTTGGCATCATGTTCGGCACAGACATTGTGAGCCAAAGGGCCTGTTCTTGTGCTGTACTGTTCCATGTTCTATCATCTGCGGATGCTGCAATCTTGAGTAAAACTCAAGAAGTGTCTCAACCCGAAAGGTGTCGCCTCACCATGTCCTCCAGGGATGCTGCCTGACCCGTTGAGTTTCTCCAGGACTTTGTATCTATCTTTGGTGTAAACCAGCATCTGCAGTTCTTTGTTTCTGCAAGAACTCAGAGACGCTGTGTTATTGCAGCACTTTGTGTTCTACACAAGAGCTTCTCTAGTTCCTTGTTGTTGGCAAAAGGGTAAATGTCGTTTTCGGAATACATCGGGAAATACAACTGGCTCCTTGCGGGTAGGAACCAGGCCTCTGTAGACTTGCTGGCAGGAGGGAGCTGTGCCCAGTCAGCACAACATGACTAGGCTCCAACTGCACAAGACTCCCCACCTCAGCAAACACTGTGGCTTACGTTAGGAACCTTCTGGTCTGTGTGGCTCAGTCAAACACCCAATATTTCTCCCGACAGAGAAGGACTGCCTTCAGTTGGAAAGGCTGACACTGCTTCCAGTTGTGGGAGTGATTCGGACACAGAAACACCAAGTTCCCCTCAGCTGGCGTGAAGCAGAAAAGGAGTGAGATGTGGGGATCTCGACACTTAATCAATGAGACGGACGGAAACCGCTCCGGATACAGCCAAGGCCGAACATCAAAATACGGCACCAAACCACAAACAGAACAGAAAATGCTGGGAAATGCAGGGCGGCACTGTGGCGCAGCAGGTGGAGCTGCTGCCTCACAACTCCAGAGACCCGGGTTCGATCCCGACCGCGGGAATGTGCACGTTCTTCCTATGACCGTGTGGATTTCCTCTGGGTGCTCCGGTTTCCTCCCACATCGTGCGGGTTTGTAGGTTAATTGGCTTCTGTAAAATCCCCTAATGTATGCGAAGATGATGGGTGTGGGATAAAGCAGAAACAATAGGACACAAAGTGCTGGAGTCACACAGCGGGTCAGGCAGCATCTGTGGTTTTCCCCAGGTGCTCCGGTTTCCTCCCACACTCCAAAGATGTGCAGATTTGTGGGTTAATTGGCTTCAGTAAAAAATTGCAAATTGTCTCTAGTGTGTAGGGTGATGCTGGTGTACGGGGTGATCACTGGTCGGTGCAGACCCATTGGGCTGAAGGGCCTATTTCCATGCTGTCCCTGCATCTCTATATCTCTATCTCTAAATCACAGAGGGGGAGCAGTGATAAAAGGTCTCGCAGAACTCTCATCAAAGAGGAGAATTTTTTTTAATAAACCAGTTTTTTGTAAACTGCAGTTCCTTGTTTCTAGATAAAAGAGGATTGTTTGAAGGTTAGTTTCCTAAAATTGGAGGAACCTCCTGCACCCTCTACAATGCCTCCACGTCCTTCCTGTAACAGCAAACAATACAACAAATGCAGCATAACCAAACTTTTATAAAGCTGCAACTCAAGTTTCTGAGTATGGGCAGGAAGGAACTGCAAATGCTGCTTTACACCAAAGATAGACACAAAATGCTGGAGTAACTCAGCGGGTCAGGCAGCATCTCTGGAGAGAAGGAGTGGGTGACGTTTTGGGTTGGAATCTTTCTTCAGACTGAGAGTCAAGGGAGAGGGAAAATGAGAGGAACTCTAGTTGCCCTCTCCCCTGAGTCTCAGTCTGAAGAAGGGCCTCGACCCAAAACATCACCTATCCCTTTTCTCCAGAGATGCTGCCTGACCCGCTGGGTTACACAAGTTCCTGACTTTGTTAGTGAATGCTGTTCAATATTTAAACAGCGCAATAGTTTGAGAAGGCATTTAAGGCAGAGTCTAGAAAATATTTCTAGCTTGGCAAAGGAATGACAGTGCAAACAGTTTAGCTACACATTCGGCTGTGTCTCATTGGGTTGAAATCCCTTGCAGCTGAATCAACAGGTGCTCGGTTCTGCAGGAACCTGCCTTGCCATTCCTTGCCGTACTGAGAGAGCACCACACTGTTGGAGCAACTATTTCTTTGGGTGAGATATTAAACTGGGACTTTAGACCACAAGACCATGTGACGTAGGAACAGAATTAGGCCGTTCAGCCCATTGAGTCCGCTCCACCATTTGACCACGGCCGATCTGTTTTACCCAATCAACTCCATTCTCCTGCCTTCCACCTGTAAGCTTTGACGCCCTTACGATTCAAGAACCTGCCAATCTCTGCTTTTAAAATACCCAAGGACTTGACATTAAAGTGTCAACGACTAGCGGGTGTGGCTTTAAAGTGTGAGGTGCAAAGTTTAAAAGAGATTTGCGTGGCAAGTTTTCCGTACAGAGAGTGGTGGGTACCAGGAGCGTTACCTTACAGCGCCAAAGACCCACATTATGGGTGCTGCCTGTATGGAGTTTGTACGTGCAGGTTTGTAGGTTAATTGGTTTCTGTAAATTGTGCATTGTGTGTAATGTCTGAAGAAGGTCTGAAGAAGGGTTTCGGCCCGAAACGTTGCCTCTTTCCTTCGTTCCATAGATGCTGCCGCACCCGCTGAGTTTCTCCAGCAATTTTGTCTACCTCATGTACAGGTACAATTAGTGTGCAGGTGATTGCAAGTCGGTGCAGACCCGGCAGGCCAAAGGGGCTGT
>CM075981.1:60178907-60218907 GCA_038087875.1 Malacoraja senta | reverse complement strand
CGCAAGAGATGCTACACTTGTCGCTTTACCTCCCCCCTCGACTTCATTCAAGGACCTAAGCAGTCGTTCCAGGTGCGACAGAGGTTCACCTGCACCTCCTCCAACCTCATCTATTGCATCCGCTGCTCTAGATGTCAGCTGATCTATATCGGTGAGACCAAGCGTAGGCTTGTCGATCGTTTCGCCGAACACCTCCGCTCGGTCCGCATTAACCAACCTGACCTCCCGGTGGCTCAGCACTTCAACTCCCCCTCCCATTCCGTATCCGACCTCTCTGTCCTGGGCCTCCTCCATGGCCAGAGTGAGCAACACCGGAAATTGGAGGAACAGCACCTCATATTCCGCTTGGGCAGTCTGCATCCAGGTGGCATAAACATTGAATTCTCACAATTCTGTTAGCCCTTGCTGTCTCCTCCCCTTCCTACCTCTCCCTCAGCCCTCGGGCTCCTCCTCCTCCTTTTTCCTTTCTTCTCCCCCCCCCCCCCCCCCCCATCAGTCTGAAGAAGTGTTTTGGCCCAAAACGTTGCCTATTTCCTTCGCTCCATAGATGCTGCTGCACCCGCTGAGTTTCACCAGCATTTTTGTGTACCAGCCCACAAAGGTTCACTGGTTCGCTAGTTTATTTATAATCACGTGTACGGCAGTAAATCTAGCGCTGTGCCGCCGTGCCACCCTCGAGTCCTGGCAACATCCAGTTCCACTCAATGGACACTCTCACACAAAGGGTGGTGGGTGGTATGAAACAGAGGAGGTAGTTGAGGCAGGGACTAGCCCAACGTTTAAGAAACAGTTAGACAGGTGCATGGATAGGACAGGTTTGGAGGGATATGGACCAAACGTGGGCAGGTGGGACTAGTGTAGCGGGGGTATGTTGGCTGGTGTGGGCAAGTTGGGTCGAAGGGCCTGTTTCCACGCTGTATCATTCGATGACTCCATGACTTCACGACTCTCCTCCACCCAGCAGAATCTGTCCTCAATAAATAAGGGCCTGTCTATGTCCTGCAGAGATGCTGCCTGACCTGTTGTTACTTCAGAATCCTGTGTTCTATGCAAGATTCCAGCACCTGCAGTTCCTTGCGTCTAAACCCTCTTGATTTATTTTTAAAAATTCAACGTTGTTGCAAGCAGCTTCGCAAGACCACCGAGCTGGCAGACTGGGCCGAAGCAGAAGGAACCAGGGCCTGGCCTACCGCACCCTCGAGGTCGGCTGCCGGAGGCACCCCCAGGGAACAAAGGTGGACGGGCGAGGAGAGGGACGCGGCGTCCAAGGAAGGAGACAGCTGGAGGCCCCGCAGCAGCCATTTTGGGCACCACTTATAACAACTGGAGCGCGGACTGGATTCGGAAAATAGCCCCAAAACAGGGCGCCGTTTGCATGCGGGCTCAGTAGACTACTTTTTGTACAACTGCTAATCAGGGATGGTATGGCAATACTCTATTGGACTGGTTGTAAGAAAATAATTTTACTGTGCGTTTATGTTCATAAATTATAGGAGCAGGATTAGGCCTTTTGGCCCATCAAGTCTACTCCACCATTCAATCAGGGCTAATCTATCCCTCTCGATCCCATTCTCTTGCCTTCTCCCCATAACCCCTGACACCCGTACTAATTTGCACTCTGCACGTGTGGCAATGGAGCATCATTGAACCATTGAACCATTGAATCATTGCAATGTACCAAGGGAGAAGGTGTTTGCCTGAGCCGGTTGCCTGCACCTTTCCGGGGTTACGTCCGTGCCCAGGTGGTAATAGAAAGGGACTATACGTGCTGTCCACGGGCGCCCTGGGAGATTTCCAGGACCGCTGGGCACTGTGGGTGGTGGAATGTATCCTTGACAAGGATTGTATCATAGTTATTTAATAATCAGTATATTTGATATTTAAGAATACTTGTTTTACTTTGCACTATGATGGTGGGTTTGTTGGTATTGTTTTGTGTTGTACATATTATTCTTGTAAATAATTGATTACATTTATTTTTGGTTTGAAAAAGAAAAACCAAAAAAAACCCCCAAAGTTTTTCCACAATCATGCGACTGACTTCCAATTGCACCCTCCCGCACACAGGTTCCTTGTGGCATGCAGCTACAACACGGCACTAAGTCAGCCTAGTTTGTGCAAGGTTCAGTCTTTGTTGTGCGAGAGCTACAGGAATCTATCGTTGATAACTCAAGGCCCTTTCTTTGGAAATGAAAAGATTACAATCACTGATTAAACCCGTAATCAACAAAGAAACAAAGAAGGGAATTGAAATGAAGTGGCTTTGAATTATGAACCATAGATTGCAACCTTACACACAAGCTGATAGAATTACATCACTGTTCGAAAAAGGCAACACGTCAAAAATCTGGATATGTTTGGCAATTACCTAATATGTTTAATTGATAACAATTTGCAAAAAACAAACTGCTGGAGGAACTCAGCGGGTCAGTCCGCAGCTGTGGAGAGAAATGTACAGACGACATTCGGGTCGGGCACCCTTCTTCACTCTGGGTATATAGGACGAGCTGCCAGAGGTGGTAGTTGAGGCAGGTACCATAACAGGCTTGTGTGGAAGAAGGAACTGCAGATGCTGGTCCCGTCTCTATCCGAACACCAAAGATAGACACAAAATGCATGAGTGACGCAGCGGGTCAGGCAGTATCTCTGGGGAAAAGGAATAGGTGACATTTCAGGGTCGAGACATTTTCTTAACAGACTTTCCCACTTTCCTTCCATTCTCTCCACCCGCCTCCCCCCCCCCCACCACAAATCAGTCTGAAGAAGAGCCCCAATCCAAAACGTCACCTATCCCATATTCTCCAGAGATGCTGCCTGATCCGCTGAGTTACCCCAGCACTTTGTGTTTACTTTAGTAAACCAGCATCTGCAATTGTAAAGTCATAGGGTCATACAGTGTGGAAACAAGCCCTTTGGCCCGACTTGCCAACATGCCCCATCTACACTAGTCCCACCTGTCTGTGTTTGGTCCATAATCTTCTAAACCCATCCTATCCACAGTACGTACTGTACCTGTCTAAATGTCTTTTGCTGTGGGTCGATGATGTTGGCTGATTTCTTGAGGCAGCGATTCCTCGTGATCCCTTTGATGGCGGGGAAATCAGTGCCCATGATGGATCGGGCAATGTTCACCACTTTCTGCAGCTTCCTTCGTGCAGCAGGAACACCGTCACTGGATGGACTGCAGCAGTTCAAGTAACTTGTCTGAGACCATGCATTTTGGTCGACATGGATGGGTTACACCAGCGCCTTTATGACTAGTGTAGGTGGGACATGTTGGTCAGTATGGGCAAGTTGGACAGAAGGGCCTGTTTTGTGCTGTATGACAATAACTGGGTGGAAATGGGAGCTCCTGGAGAAAACCCACGCAGTCACAGGCAGAATGTACAAACTCCATTACAGGCAGCACCCGTAGTCAGGATCAAACACGGGTCTCTGGCGCTGTGAGGCAGCAACTCTACCGCTGCACCACCGTGGTGCTGCCCTTGAGTTGAGTGGGGATTGAAGAGATTCCCGTCTCTATCCGAACTCACCCCAGAGTAAGGTCGTCTCTCGTGCAGTCGGTCCAGACCACAACAAAATAAATAGCAACTCTGAACAGCAGCTTGAGGTGGGAATCAGAACGGCATCGAAACCAACTAGGAATTATGTTCGCCTCCGACCTCTCATCATCACTGAAACGCAAACAGAAATAAAAGTTACAGCAGCATTTTGTCTCGCAGCCTATGACCCGTCCTCAGAAGCATGATTGAAATATAATAGCATAGCCAAAATACTCTCCATAACCAACTGCTGGGAAAATCACAGGGTCCAGAAGGAAGACATTCTCCCCATTCCTGTGCCTCACAAGCACTACCCAGGTGGCAAGATGGCGCGTCTGGTGGACCCGTTATGTCACAGCGCCAGAGACACGAGTTCAATCCTAACTTTGGATGCCGTCCATGTGCAGATTTTGCACCGCCTCCCTGTGTCCGCGTGGATGTCCTCTTGGTGTTACAGTTTCCTCCCACTGTTTGTTTAGCTTTAGGTTTATTATTGTCATGTGTACCAAGATGCAACCTCCCTTCCATTGACTCCATCTCCAGTACACCTCGCATTGCCTCAGCAAGGTCACTAGAATAATCAAGGACCAGTCTCACCACAACCACTCTCTCTTCTCCCTTCAGGCAAGAGGCACAGAAGTGTGAAAAAACACACCTCCAGATTCAGGGACAGTTTCTTCCCAGCTGTTATCAGGGCAACTGAACCATCCTATCACCAACTACAGAGTGATACAGCATGGAAACAGGCCCTTCGGCCCAACTTGCCCACACAGGCCAACATATCCCTGCTACACTAGTCCCACCTGCCCACGTTTGGTCCATATGCCTCCAAACCTGTCCTATCCATGCACCTGTCTAACTGTTTCTTAAACGTTGGGCTAGTCCCTGCCTCAACTACCTCCTCTGACAGCTTGTTTCATACACCCACCATCCTGACCTCCCATCGACCTCATTGGAGACCTTCAAACTTTATCTTGCACTAAATGTTATGCCCTTTATCCTGTATCTGTACACTGTGGATGGATTGATTGTAATCATGTGTAGTCTTTTCATTGACTGGGTAGAACACACCAAAAAAACTTTTCACTGTGCCTCGGTACATGTGACAATAATAAACTAAACTAAACTAAAGCTTTAAAAGTCTGCAGAAGGGTCTCGACCCGAAACGTCGCCTATTTGCTTTGCTCCATAGATGCTGCCTCACCCGCTGAGTTTCTCCAGCATTTTTGTCTACCTTCGATTTTCCAGCATCTGCAGTTCCTTCTTAAACTTAAGGGCCTGTCCCACGGGCATGCGACTCCATGCAGCAAGCGCGACTTAACGTGGTCGCTTGAGCCATACGGCCTCGCGGGGCTGGTCCCACTTCGATCGCCGGAGCCGTATGGAGTTGTGCGGGGCTGGTCCCGACATCGCGCGGGGCTCCGAAAAACTGACCGTGTTAAAAAATTCCGCGCGGCAACGGCCTGCCGGCCCGCAGCCACCTCGACGGGCTTGCACAGCATCTTGTAGCCATACGTCACGCGCGAACTTCCCGCGGACTTCGCTCGAACTTCACGTCACTCACTCGACCTCCGCGCGGCCCCCGCTTCCGGTTTGGTCGCGCTTGCCGCATGCAGGTCGCATGCTCGTGGGACAGGCCCTTAAAGCTTTGTTTTACATACTATCCAAACAGATTAGATGTAGTATACATCAATACAATCATCAAACTCAAGTACAATAGATAGAGCAAAGTAAAAGAAATCTGAAAATTCACATAGACAGCACGTGCGGTCAGGATCGATGCTGTGTCTGATAGTATGAGGCAGCAGCTCTATCACTAGGCACCGCAGTGCATTTCCACCAGTTTCCACCACGCATCAATGCACTTGATTCAGCACAGTGCCACAACTCATTGAGCTCCAGTGGGTTCAATCCCAACCTGAGCTGTTTGTGTAGAGTTTGCACAGTTCTACCTGTCACTGCATGACTGCATGCGCAGTCGTTGTGATGTGGGAGGAAACCGGAGCACCCTGAGGAAAACCACACAGTCACAGGGAGAACGTACAAACTCCACACAGACAGCACCGGAGGTCAGGATCAAACCCGGGTCTCTGGCGCTGCGAGACAGCAACTCTACCAGCTGAGCCACTGTGCCATCTATGTACCTTCATCAGAGGGACTGCAGTAGTCAAAGAAGATGCCTCACCAAGAATCGTCTATAAATGCTAATCAAGTTTGCAATGCCTACAAAATGAAATTAAAAATAGCCAGCTTAAAGCTTAAGGACAGCACAATGGCGCAGCAGAGACTTGGTTTCAATCAGGACTTTGGATGCAGTCTGTGCGGAGTTTGTACGTTCTCCCTGTGACCATGTGGGATTCCTCCAGGTGCTCTGGTTTCCTTCCACATTACAAAGACATGCAGGTTTGCAGGTTAACTGGCCTCTGTAAATTGCCCATAGTGTATAGGATATGAAAATGGGATAACATAGTTTATGGGTGATCGATGGTTAGCGTGGTCTCGTTGGGCCTAAGGGCTTGTTTCCACGCTAACCTCTAAATGAAAAGATGTACAATCAAAAGTCAAGGTGGCATCCGTGATCGGGGCCAACTATTAAAGGGATCAGACAAGGATTTCTCATTCATCACCATTCAAACATGCCGTTGCTTATCAGGACTAGGGAATTTGCCCTTCAAATCAAAATGACTCCTTTTGAAAGAGCAGATGGATTTGGGAGGTGAGAGCAGGTGGAAACTCAAGGCCAACAAAAGGCATCTGTATGTGAAACGGGCCGTTCTTTTCTATCCCACCTGATCGCTCAAAAATAGCGAGGAATGAGGAGAGTCAAGATTGCGTCAACCAATCTCCGGTAGGGCACCTTCCCACCAAGAAGGAATTTTGAGATACTGAGTTAAACATTGGGCCCTTTGTTTTGACCGAAAATGTTTACAGAACTATTTTCAGAAAACAAACTTCAGACTTCAGCACTTTGCAGCCACGCCAGGACCAACGTGTGCATGAACAATGTGGGAGAGATAAGTTAAACAATGAAGGACGCACAGTGGCACAGCGGGTAGAGCCACTGCCTCACAGAGCCAGAGACCCGGGTTCAATCCTGACCTCGGGTGCAGTCTGTGTGTGGAGTCTGCACGTTCTCCTTGTGACCGGGTGGGTTTCCTCCGGGTGCTCTGGTTTCCTCCCACATCATAAAGACGTGCGGGTTTGTGGGCTAATTGACTCATGCAACAAAAGCTTTTCACTGTACCTCGGTACCCGTGACAATAAACTAACCTAAAAGCCCATAACAGGGGATGTGAGTATTAACATTCATTCCACCGTTGAAAGTATATCATATCTGCCCAGTCCATCACAGCTGCTGGCCTCCCCACCATCAAAGGGATCTACAGGAGGCACTCCTTACAGCGCCAGAGACCTGGGTTCGATCCTGACTACGGGTGCTGTCTGTACGGAGTTTGTACGTTTGTAGGTTAAAAGGCTTCGGTAAAATTGTAAATTGTCCCTCGTATGTAGGATAGTGCTCGTGTACGGGGATCACTGGTCGGCGTGGTTTCGATGGGCCGAAGCGCCTGTTTCCACATAAAATCTAAACTCTCTACCTTTAACCTCATTGGAGACCTTCAGACTATCTTTAATCAGATTTACTGGATTTTATCTTGCACTAAACGTTATTCCCTTTATCCTGCTTCTGCACACAGTGGACGGGGATTGCTGGTCGGCGCGGACTCGGTGGGCCGAAGGGTTTATTTCCGCGCTGTATCTCTAAAGTCTAAAGCAAAGGCTAATGTATAGAAGCATGACTGATAAGCCTCTGAGTTAAATTCCTTTGGAGGGTAAACCAGGAGGAGGGGTGTGGCACAGAGGGATAAAAATAGATGAGTGCATCTTCAAAGTAAACGCGGGTGTCAAACGGATTACAATAGCCTCTTGGAAGGGACACAAAGCCAAGGGTCAGACGTGTACTGGAATGGCCAAGGGCCACAATCTAATCCCCCCGGAACGAACCTCCCATTCACAACTCCTGCAGAAAGCCTTCACCACCACCCACCTGGACAAGCGCTGGATGAAAAGCCCTTACCACCCACTTGAGCCCAACTACTCAACTGTGTTGATCTACATTGACAGTCCCACAAAAATCAGATGGCCTTTGGTTCCGCCTACTTGACAGTACATACTCAAAGATCTTCTCCAGAGGCTGCAAGAGCGGCACAGTGGCACGGCTGGTAGAGCCGTTGCTTCACAGCACCAGAGACCCTGGTTCGATCCTGACCTCGGGTGTTGACTGTGTGGAGTTTGCACGTTCTCCCTGTGACAGCGTGGATTTTCTCCGGGTGCTCTTGTATCCTCCCACATCCCAAAGACGTGCAGTTTTATAGGTTAATTGGCCTGTGTATATTGCCCCTAGTGTGTAGGGAGTGGACGTGATCGCACGATAACATAGCACTGGAGTAAACAGTTGATCGATGGTCAGCGTGAACTCGGTGAGCCAAAGGGCCCGTTCCCATGCTTTAGTAAAAATCTAAAGAAAAATTGTTAATAGAGAGATGGAGGCTGTGGTGGGTGGGATAATATATGGGAGTAGTTATTTATGATCCATTTCTGTGAAATATAAACCACTTTTAACAAACGCATCAAGTACTTCCAGTTAAGAGCTAAAACTTTCACTGCTATTTCAAGAGGTTGGTGGCACAGTGGTGCAGTGGCAGAGTTGCTGCCTTGCAGTGCCAGAGTCCCGGGTTCGATCTTGACCTCAGCTGCTGCCTGTGTGGAGTTTGCATGTTTTCATTTGTGACTGCATAGGTTTTCTCCGGGTGCTCCGGTTTCCTCCCACATTCCAAAGACATGCAGGTTTGTAGGTTAATTGGCTTTGGTTAATAAGTGTAAATTGTCCCTGGTGTGCCGGATAGTGCTAGTGCACGGGGTGACCACTGGTCGGCATGGACTCGATGGGCCGAAGGGCCCTTTTCCATACTGTATCTCTAAAGACTAAAGTAAAAGTCTATGTATTTATAGCTCTCTTGTTAATTCATAGCTATGCATATTGCATGATTCCCAAAATACCCAAATAGGGAAGGCTTGACACAAAGAGAACAGACAGACAAGGATCTCTTTCCTCTGCAGCTTTACAGAGACAGCATTTTCCTGCTTCTCCTGTAGCCGTTCCTCACTAGTCATAGAGAGTCATACATCACGGAAAAAGGCCCTTCGGCCCAACCTGCCTGTGCCACCAAGATGCCCCACCTACACTAGCCCCACCTACCCATATTTGACCCTTATCCCCCTAAACTTTTCCTATCCATGTACCTGCCCAAATGTCTTTATCTGTTGTTATCGTACCAGCCTCAACTACCTCCTCCGGCAGCTTATTCTATATACCTACCACCCTTTGTATAAAAATGTTGCCCCTCAGTTTCCACTGGTTCTCGATTCCCCTACTCTGGGAAAAAGATTCTGTGCATTCACCCTATCTATTCCTCTCACGGTCTTAGACACTTCTATAAGATCATCCCTCATCCTCCTGCACTCCAAGGAATAAAGTCCTAGTTCTGGAACTGTTCGGGATGAACTGTGACAAGGCCCCTTGCATCCTTCTTCACACCCTAGTCTCAACTCCACACGCTGCGAAGAGGGGCTGGTTTATATAAACTCATCTGATCTGATCTAAATTCTTTCCACTGGAATCTCAGCCCACAACTCTTAGGGGCGGCACTGTGGCGCAGCGGTAGAGTTGCTGCCTCACAGTGCAAGAGACCCGGGTTTGATCTCGACTACAGGTGCTTGTCTTTACGAAGTTTGTATGTTCTACCTGTGACTGCGTGGGTTTTCTCCGGGTGCTCCAGTTTCCTCCCACATTTCAAAGACGTACGGGTTTGCATGTTAATTGGCTCGGTAAAACAAATTGTCATATGTGGATGGAATGGAGCGGCTGGGCTTGTATACTCTGAATTTTAGAAGGATGAGAGGGTATCTTATTGAAACATATAAGATTATTAAGGGATTGGACACGCTAGAGGCAGGAAACATGTTCCTGTTGTTGGGGCAGTCCAGATCCAGGGTTTAAGAATAAGGGGTAGGCCATTTAGAACGGAGATGAGGAAAAACTTTTTCACCCAGGGAGTTGTGAATCTGTGGAATTTGCTGCCTCAGAAGGCAGTGGAGGCCAATTCTCTGGGTGCTTTCAAGAGAGAGTTAGATAGAGCTCTTAAAGATAGCAGAGTCAGGGGATTTGGTGAGAAGGCAGGAACGGGGTACTGAATGTGGATGATCAGCCATGATCACGGTGAATGGCGGTGCTGGATCGAAGGGCCGAATGGCCTACTCCTGCATCTATTGTCTATTGTCTATTGTCTATTCTCCCTAGCGTGTAGGATTAGCCTGAGTGTACTAGTGTACGGAGATCGCTGGTCAGCCAGGACTGGGTGGACTGAAGGGCCTGTTTCCGCGCTGTATCTCTGCACGAAACAAAAACCAATCCATCTGACTCTGAGCAAGTGAACTACCCACTGTACAAATAATGAAAGGGCAGAGTGCAGTCAAATTTAATGCATCAAAACATTTCTTCAAACCAGCAAGTTGCAAAATATAGATCAGCAAAAAAGTCCCAAAAAGGAAAGTGTAAATATAACATCTCTCAAGAACTTTGAAAGGCAGAATCGAGAACTGTCCAACCACACAATGAATGTTTACAGCCACAACGTCACCACAGTGAAATTCAGAAGCAACTTACTGGAAACACCCATTAACATCCCTGAGCCCACACTGATAATGAAAGAACTGGAAAATAAGGGTGGCATGGTGGCACAGTGGTAGAGTGGCTGCCTTACAGTGCCAGAGACTTGGGTACAATCCACACGGACAGCACCCGAGGTCAGCGTCGAACCTGGGTCTCTGGTGCTGTGAGGCAGCAGCTCTACTGCTGCGCCACCGTGCCGCCCTATCCCACACCTCCTATGCATTTGGTGAGCAATCACTGGTCCAATGCAGAATACAAGACAATTAATATTTGCACCGATGGTTTTGAAATTAAGTCATAGAGTTGTCCCTAGTGTGCAGTGAGTGGATGAGAAAGGGCGATAACATAGAACTGGTGTGAACGGGTGATTGATGGTTGGCGTGGACTTCTTGGGCAGTGATAGGCTATTCGGCCCACTTTGTCCATGCCAAACATTTTGTCCGTCTTGCCAACACCAGCAACAGATTCTCTAACTTTTGGTGATGTTGACTGATTGATGATTATTACCCTGGACAGATGCCAGAAATAAACAGGCCATTCGGCCCAACTGGTGCATACTGGCACATATGCTCCCCCCCTTTCTGTCTTTCCTTCAAGCATAATCTTCTCCCGCTTATAATTCCCCTCAAGTGCATCCGTTATTTGTCTCACCCACGCCCTATGGCAGGGTTTCCCACCTTCTCCCCTCTCTTGAATGACATAGTAACGATGACAAGCATAGAACAGGACGGCTCTGGAACGGGCCCCTCAGCCCACAATGTGTGTGCCGAACATGATGCCAAGTTAAATTAATCTCCTCTCCATATCCCTCCATTCCCTCCATATCCAAACGCCCACCTGAAAGTCTCTTCAACGTCACTGTCATATCAGCCTCCACCACCATCCCTGGCAGCGTGTTCCAGGCACCCACCCCTCTCCATGTAGAAAAACCTGCCCCGCACATCTCCTTTAAACTTTGCCCCTCTCACCTCCTTGACAAACTATGCTTCAAGTTTTTTTAATGTTTTAGCTTTTAATGGAAACAGGTCACCAATCATCTTTCACCCATTCACACTAGTTCTATGCTCTCCCGTTTTCTTATCTGTTCCCTATGCCTTAGCGGCATTTTTTTGTTACAGAGGCCAATTAACCTACAAGCCCTCACATCTTTGGGATGTGGGAGGAGACCGGAAAGCGCAGAGAAAATCCACGCGGCCACAGAGAGAACGTGCAAACTCCACACAGACAGTATCCGAGGTCATTATCGAACCCGGATCTCTGGCGCTGCGAGGCATTAGCACTAACTGCCACGCCACTGAGCCGGCTTCATTGTTTTATATCTTCTGTCAGCTCTCCCCTCAACCTCCGATGTTCCAGAGAAAACAATCCAATTAATTAATGCAGCATAATTAATAACCAAATGTGACACATTGTCTAAAAAGGTGATGGAAGCAGATTCAGAGGTCAGTTTAAGAGAATGAAAATTGTGTCACTGTTTTGGCAAGTAAAAGAGACAATGATGAATTCGACAGCTCCCTTACTAACACAATGGACTAAATAAACTCATACCGTGTTGTAAGGTTCCATGGTTCTTTGGCACTTCCAGTAACCCATATACAAGATTGATGATGGCTTTCTAATAAAAAACATTGTGTGAAATCTATCCTTAACAAAGCGGGTTTGCATAGCCTTCAATACTTAAGAGATGATTCAATAAAAATAGAACTGGGATAACCAGAGACCAATGTTTGATCCTGACCGTGGGTGCTCTCTGTGTGGAGTTTGCACGTTCTCCCAGCGACCGCGTGGGTTTCGTCCGGGTGTTCTGGTTTCCTCCCACATCCCAAAGATATGTGGGTTTGTAGGTCAATTGGCCTGTGTAAAATTGCCCTCTTGTGTGTAGGGAGTGGATGAGAAAGTGGGACAACATAGAACTAGTGGGAACAGGTGATCGATAGTTGGCATGCGCTCGGTGGGCCAAAGTGCCTGTTTGCATGCTGTATCCCTAAACTAAACCAAACTAATTTTGAAGGACTAGGAGGACCAAAGGACTTGTTTCCATGCTCGATCTCTAAACTAAACTTTGATGTTGTCAAGCTGGAAAGGGTGCAGAGAAGACTTACGAGGATGTTGCCAGGACTCGAGGGCCTGAGCTGTAGGTAGAGGTTGAGCAAGACCCTGGACTTTGGACCTATTGGCGCGCAGGACGACGAGGGGTGATCTTATAGAGATGTACAAAATCATGGGAGGAATAGATGGGGTAAACTCACAGAGTCTCTTGCACAGGGTAGGGTTATAGAGAACCAGAGGACATAGGTTTAAGGTGAGGGGGGAATTATATAATAGGGACCTGAGGGGTAACTTTTTTATGCCAAGGGTGGTGGGTGTATAGACAAGCTGCCTGAGAAGGTAGTTGAGGCAGGTACTATTGCAACGTTTAAGAAACATATCGGCAGGTACATGAATAGGATAGGTTTAGAAGGATATGGGCCAAACACAGGCTGGTGGGACTAATGTAGATGGATCATGCTAGTCGGCGTGGGCAGGTTGGGCTGAAGGGCCTGTTTCCACGCTGCATGAGTCTGTATAAACTAAATTCTAAACAAAACAGGGAGCAATAGGTTACAATGTGGATTTGTAACTGGGAACTCTGCTGGGAAGTGGAGAAGCCAGTGCACAGATGTGTCTCATCAATTGTCAGCTAACTGTGTTACTCGCTGAGTAGCTCGAAGGAATGTGTGCTGCAGACACCATTTCCCAGTTAATGAGAAAGCAAGCAGTCCTCAGCCCAGGTTATAAATCCTTCCCCATTTCATCAAAAGAACATAAGCTGGAAACCACCCAAAAAATGGCAGGTCCCAGACACAAGCCATTATTCCACCATGGAACCACAATGCTGGCCTCCTTTAACTTCTACTGACGTTACAACTTATAGAAAAGATCTTGTTCAGCTCGAAAGGGTGCAGAGAAGATTTACGAATATGTTGCCAAAAGTTAGTGGTTTTGCAGATAGTGAAGATGGTTGTGAACAATTGCAGCAGGAACTGGATCGATTGGCCAGATGGGCGGAGGAATGGTTGAAGGAATTTAATACAGAAAAGTGTGAGGTGTTGCGTTTTGGGACGTTGAACAAGGGCAGAACCTACACGGTAAATGGTAGGCCTCTGGGTAGTGTTGAAGAGCAGAGGGATCTAGGAGTACAAGTGCATGGTTCCATGAAGGTCGAGTCGCAGGTAGATAAGGTGGTCAAAAAGGCATTAGGCACTTTGGCCACCAGTCAGAGTATTGAGTATAGACGTTGGGAGGTCATGTTGCAGTTGTATAAGACATTGCAATAGCCTGCTCTCTCGAACCAACGAGAGAGCAGGCTATACTAGACTGGGTATTGAGTAATGAGGAAGGGTTAGTTAGCAGTCTTGTTGTGCGTGCCCCCTCGGGCAAGAGTGACCATAATATGGTTGACTTCTTCATTAGGATGGAGAGTGACATTGTTAATTCAGAAACAACGGTTCTGAACTTAAAGAAAGGTAACTTTGAGGGTATGAGACGTGAATTGGCCAAGATTGACTGGCAATTAGTTCTAAAACGGTTGACGGTGGATATGCAATGGAAGGCATTTAAAGACTGCATGGATGAACTACAAAAATTGTTCATCCCAGTTTGGCAAAAGAATATATCAGGGAAGGTAGTGCATCCGTGGATAACAAGGGAAATCAGGGATAGTATCAAAGCAAAAGATGATGCGTACAAATTAGCCAGAAAAAGCAGCATACCAGAGGACTGGGAGAAATTCAGAGACCAGCAGAGGAGGACAAAGGGCTTAATTAGGAAAGGGAAAATAGATTATGAAAGGAAACTGGCAGGGAACATAAAAACTGACTGCAAACGTTTTTATAGATATGTGAAGAGAAAGAGATTAGTTAAAACAAATGTAGGTCCCTTGCAGTCAGAAACAGGTGAATTGATCATGGGGAACAAGGATATGGCGGACCAATTGAATAACTACTTTGGTTCCGTCTTCACTAAGGAAAATATAAATAATCTGCCGGAAATAGCAGGGGGCCGCGGGTCAAAGGAGATGGAGGAACTGAGTGAAATCCAGGTTAGTCGGGAAGTGGTGTTCGGTAAATTGAATGGATTAAAGGCTGATAAATCACCAGGGCCAGATAGGCTGCATCGCAGAGTACTTAAGGAAGTAGCTCCAGAAATAGTGGATGCATTAGTGATAATTTTTCAAAACTCTTTAGATTCTGGAGTAGTTCCTGAGGATTGGAGGGTAGCAAACGTAACCCCACTTTTTAAGGAGGGAGAGAGAAAACGGGGAATTACAGACCAGTTAGTCTAACATCGGTAGTGGGGAAACTGCTAGAGTCAGATATTAAAGATGGGATAGCAGCACATTTGGAAAGTGGTGAAATCATTGGACAAAGTCAGCATGGATTTACGAAAGGTAAATCGTGTCTGACGAATCTTATAGAATTTTTCGAGGATGTAACTAGTAGAGTGGATAGGGGAGAACCAGTGGATGTGTTGTATCTGAACTTTCAGAAGGCTTTCGACAAGGTACCACATAAGAGATTAGGATACAAACTTAAATCACACGGTATTGGGGGTTCAGTATTGATGTGGATAGAGAACTGGCTGTCAAAAAGGAAGCAAAGAGTAGGAGTAAACGGGTCCTTTTCACAATGGCAGGCAGTGACTAGTGGGGTACCGCAAGGCTCAGTGCTGGGACCCCAGCTATTTACAATTTATATTAATGATCTGGACGAGGGAATTGAAAGCAACATCTCCAAGTTTGCGGATGACACTAAGCTGGGGGGCAGTGTTAGCTGTGAGGAGGATGCTAGGAGACTGCAAGGTGACTTGGATAGGCTGGGTGAGTGGGCAAATGTTTGGCAGATGCAGTATAATGTGGATAAATGTGAGGTTATCCACTTTGGTGGCAAAAACGGGAAGGCAGACTATTATCTAAATGGTGGCCGATTAGGAAATGGGGAGATGCAGCGAGACCTGGGTGTCATGGTACACCAGTCATTGAAAGTAGGCATGCAGGTGCAGCAGGCAGTGAAGAAAGCGAATGGTATGTTGGCCTTCATAGCAAGAGGATTTGAGTATAGGAGCAGGGAGGTTCTACTGCAGTTGTACAGGGTCTTGGTGAGACCACACCTGGAGTGTTGCGTACAGTTTTGGTCTCCAAATCTGAGGAAGGACATTATAGCCATAGAGGGAGTGCAGAGAAGGTTCACCAGACTGATTCCTGGGATGTCAGGACTTTCATATGAAGAAAGACTGGATTGACTTGGTTTATATTCGTTAGAATTTAGGAGATTGAGAGGGGATCTTATAGAAACGTACAAAATTCTTATGGGGTTGGACAGGCTAGATGCAGGAAGATTGTTCCCGATGTTGGGGAAGTCCAGGACAAGGGGTCACAGCTTAAGGATAAGGGGGAAATCCTTTAAGACCGAGATGAGGAAACACTTTTTCACACAGAGAGTGGTGAATCTCTGGAACTCTCTGCCACAGAGGGTAGTTGAGGCCAGTTCATTGGCTATATTTAACAGGGAGTTAGATGCGGCCCTTGTGGCTAAGGGGATCAGGGGGTATGGAGAGAAGGCAGGTACGGGATACTGAGTTGGATGATCAGCCATGATCATATTGAATGGCGGTGCAGGCTCGAAGGGCCGAATGGCCTACTCCTGCACCTATTTTCTATGTATCTATGTATCTATTGGTGAGACCACATTTAGAATATTATGTTCAGTTCTGGGCACCATGTTATTGGAAATATATTGTCAAGCTTGAAAGGGTTCAAAAAACATTTACGAGGATGTTGCCAGGACTAGAGGGTGTGATTTAATTGGAATCCGAGGGGTAACTTTTTCACACAGAGGGTGGTGGGTGAATGGAACAAACTGCCAGAGAAGATAGTTGAGGTAAGTACTATGACGCCATTTAAAATACGTTTGGACAGGTGCATGGATAGAGAATGTTTAGGATATGAATCAAACACAGGCAGATAAAACTAGTGTACATAAAAATGCTGGAGAAACTCAGTAGGTGCAGCAGCATCTATGGAGCGAAGGAAATAGGCAACGTTTCGGGCCAAAAACTTTGCCTATTTCCTTCACTCCATAGATGCTGCTGCTCCTGCTGAGTTTCTCCACCATTTTTGTGTACCTTCGATTTTCCAGCATCTGCAGTTCCCTCTTTAAAACTAGTGTACGTTGGGTATCATCAGCTGACTAAGTCCAGTCACATTTATTGCTATATGCACAAATACCACGATGTACAGGTGCAATGAAAATCATGCTTGCAGCAACATTGCAGGCACGTAGATTCAGACAATACATAAAACATAAATAATACACAAATTACACAAGACGGTAAAAGAACAATATATTTCTTTATAGACTATTAGTTTAGTTTAGTTTAGTTTAGTTTAGTTTAGTTTAGTTTAGTTTAGAAATACACCATGGAAACAGGTCCTTCGGCCCACTAAGTCCACACCGACCACACTAGTTATGTTATCCCATTTTCACCATTCATTCCCTGCACACTAGGAGCAATTTACAGAAGCCAATTAACTGACAAACCTGCAAATCATCGGGGAGGTTGGAAGAAACCGAAGCACCTGGAGCAGGGGTGGGGAACCTGCGGCCTTCTAGGCCATTAAGTGCGGCCTTTTGAATGAATCCAAATTTTGTAGAACAAATGTTTTTGTTCGTCTTTTATTATTTTTATTTTAATCTTAAAATGAACGTATTTAAAATACCAAAGAGTAAATGAAGATTCAACGAAATAATCCTCCCCGACTGACGGCCACAAATAAAACATTAGTAAGTCATGAGGGCTATTTTAACAAAATAATGTACATTTTGATGTATATCTAATTGAGGTTTCTTGTATGCGGCCTTATTAGATTACAGCTAACTTAATGCGGCATTCCAACATGAAAAAGTTCCCCACCCATGACCTGGAGGAAAGCCATGCAGCCACAGGTAGAACACACAAACTCCATACAGAAAGCACCCGTAGTCAGGATCAAACCCAGCTCACTGGCGCTGTGAGGCAGCAGTTCTACCAGCTGCGCCACTGTGCCGACCGGATTCTAAAGGGATCAACAGATTTGGGCAGATGGTCTGGAGGTGGATGATCTGCCATGATCACGTTGAATGGTGACGCAGGGAGGAAGGGCTGAATGGCCTCGGACTGTTCCTATCTTCTATGTTTGTATAAACTGTACCTGTGCATACAAGAACAAACCTAATTTCTCTTTAAAAAAATGACAAATAAAAAAATTGCTGGAGTAACTCAGTGGGCCAAGCTGCAACTCTGGAGAACATGGGTAGGTGACGTTCTGACTCAGGACCCTTCTTCAGACTGATTTTGGTGGTGGGTGGGGGCAGAGGAAAAAGCTGGACGAGGGGGGGGGCAGGGCAAAGCCTGGCGAGTGATGGGTGGATACAGCCATGGGAGGGGTTTGGATAGGCAGATCGTTGGACAAAGGCCAGAGATAAAAAGACAAAAGGTGTGAGATAAGGATAGACAAGGTAAGAATTGTGAAGCAAGAGGGAAGTCCCCACGTGTAGAAGCAAGGAATTGCAGATACTGGTAAATACACAAAAGGACACATTGCTGAAGTAACTCAATAGGTCAGGCAGCATCTGGAGAACATGGATAGGTGACGTTTCCGGATAAAGCTCCCCAACCTCTACTACTTCAGTTTAGTGCAGTTTCATTTTGAGATACAGCATGAAAACAGGCCCTTCGGCCCACCGAGTCCATGTTGGCCATCGATCACCTGTTCACACAAGTTCTATGTTATCCCACTTTCGCATCAACTCCCTACACACTAGGGGCAATTCACAGAGGCCAGGTCGCTTACAAACCTACACGTCTTTGGGATGTGGGTGGATAGCGGAGTTCAAGCAAGTCAGACCTCAAGAAGCGCAGAGTTGAAACGTGGCTTCAGATGTCAATGTACTCTGCCAAAGAGCCAAGCCAAAGTTGGTTAAAACAGCACTAAGCCATCGATCGCTTGATCACAAACCCTTACTTTACCAGGCAGGCAGCAGCAACACATAATCACCACCTAACCTTCCACAACAACGTCAGACAGGAGGATTACAGTAATTAGTGTTTTAGTTTAATTCTCTGTGTGCACATAATGGAAATTCCATTCTTTATACTTTTAGACCTTGAACTTTAAAGATACAGCGTGGAAACAGACCCTTCGGCCCTCCATGCCGACCAGCGATCACCCTGTACACAAATCCTATTTTACACACTAGGAACAGTTTCCAATTTTACCTAAGCCAAGCAACCGACAAACCCGCACGTCTTTGGACCCTGGAGAAAACCCATGCGGTCACGGGGAGAACGTACAAACTCCCCACAGACAGCACCAGTATTCAGGATCAATAGACAACAGACAATAGACAATAGGTATCAATGTGATCATGGCTGATCATCCCAAATCAGTACCTCGATCGAACCTAAGTCTGTGGTACTGTAAGGTAGCAGCTTCACCGCTGTGCTGCCGTGCAAGTAAGGATGGCAGATTTCCTCCAATGAAGGACATTAATGAACCAGATGTTCTTTATTAAATGAACAGGTTCATTTGAACAGGTTCAACATGAACAATCATCCCATAGGTTCATGATTGGTTTCAACCAATGTTAGCTCCCTCCCGCTGAGACTCCGGGTACACTCAATCGATTATATTGATTAGGTCACATTGTTTACAACAAGACACTCAAAACAGACAGTCTAGAGTCATAGAAACATAGAAACATAGAAAATAGGTGCAGGAGTAGGCCATTCGGCCCTTCGAGCCTGCACCGCCATTCAATATGATCATGGCTGATCATCCAACTCAGTATCCTGTACCTGCCTTCTCTCCATACCCCCTGATCCCTTTAGCCACAAGGGCCACATCTAACTCCCTCTTAAATATAGCCAATGAACTGGCCTCAACTACTAGTTGGTTGGAGGCAGGTACTATAACAATATTTAAAAATACATTTGGACAGGCACATGGAAAGGAAATGTTTAGAGGGATTTGGGCCAAATGCTGGCAGGTGGGGCTAGTGTAAATGGGGCATCTTGGTTGGTATGGGCAAATTGGACTGAAGGGCCTGTTTCCACACTGTATGACTCTATGGCACTATTAGCCTGAAGTGCTAGCCCTCTTTCTCTTTCCGCAGACGTAGAACATAGAACCGTACAGCAGAGGCACAGCCACTTTGGTCCACAATCTCCATGCCGCACATAAAGCCAAGATAAACTCTTCTCCTCTGCCCTGACTTGATCCACATCCCCCTATGCCCTGCGAATCCATATTGCCAATTATACAAAAAGAAGCTGCAGCTGGTGAAAAGGGAGGGGGCCCCAGGGTGACCGAGCGCGTCCTGTCGGTGGTGACGGCCTGAAGCAAGCGTTGTCCTCACGGGGCTACAACGTGAGCCACAACTATAGCCGCGTCAACCGGACCGTGCAGCGGGTGGAGAAGGGGGCTCGCTGGTGCAACTTGCAAGCTGGCGGTGGCATCGCAAGCCGGGCTGTAAGCCAGCCAGCGGTGGAGACAGTAGGTCAGTCCGCTATAACCAAAATCCGTTATAAAGGTGCCCGTTAAAATGAGGGATTACTGTACTTTACTGAACTGTATGCAAAAAAGGAAAAATAATCACTGTACGTCTGTACATGTGACAGTAAAGAACTATTGAGGTGAGCTGCCATTCTTGGACCGCTAAAGTCCTTCCGGTGAAGGTGCCCCTGTTATGTTTTGAGGCAGCGGTTCTGGATATCGGGTCACTGACGATAAATTTCCAAGCCTAGATACTGGTTGGGGAGCTGGAGACAGTGGTATTCCCGTTAACCATCAAGGTGGGAGCAATGGTGGTAAACTGTGTAAATAACTGCTCTGTATTTTATAGATCGTACACCCTGCAGCCACAATGTGCTAGGTGTGGAGGGAGTGTGTGTGCGTGTGTGTGTGTTCAGGAGTCAAGTGTTTATTGCCATGTCCCAGACAGAACAATGATGTTCTTACTTGCAACAGCACAACAGAATGTGTACACATAGTACTCTGCAAACAATTCAAAAGAAATGAGAAAAAAAAGTTAAGTGCACAATTTTTTTTCTCATATACATATATATATATATACACACACACACACGCACACATAAAAACAAACAATAATAGTGCAAAAAGACAAAATCAAATACCCCACCCAAGACTATGTAGTTCAGAGCTTATTTGAGGTTGCAGTATTTAATAGCCTGATGGCTGTAGGGAAGAAGCTGCTCCTGAACCTGGACATTACAGTTTTCAGGCTCCTATATCTTCTTCCCAATGGCAGGAGTTCAAATGGGTGCGTGGCCAGGGTGGTGTGAGTCTCTGATGATGCTGGCTGCCTTTTTGAGGCAGCGTCTCCTGTAAATCCCTGCGATGGTGGGGAGGTCACGATAGATGGGGTGCCAGCTGAATAAGCTGCTGAACGGTGTCAAGCCTCTAGTGTGTTGTTGTAGGTGTATTCATCCGGTTAAAGTAGCTTTATTTATTTTTGGTAAAACATGTTTGGTGAGTTCAGGCCATGGTCAAACATAGATCCCTGGAGGAACACAGCCAATCTTTTAGGAACTGGGAGAGGGAATGACTATTTTTGTGACTCCTTCTTGGCTGAGGTTCAATGGGAAGCCCTGGAGTTAATGACAAGATTGGACCTCTCCTCTGAGAAGCAAAACATTCTCTGCGCAGTCCATCGCTGGCAAGGAAATGTCTACGAGAAGCTGAAATCTCTGGCTGATTCCCGTAAATACTTGACCCTAATAAGCATTAAGGCTTTCACAATATTTTAACTCACAAAGCATCAGTGGTGAGAAAGTTTGCTGTTGCATTAAAAATTATATGTCTGGCTGTAATGGAAATAAGGAGTCATTGAGTCACAGAGTCATCGAGCCGCACAGAATGGAAACAGGCTCTTTAGACATTAGACCAGAGATACAGCGCAAAAACAAGCCACTCGGCCCATCAAGTCCGCGCCGACCAGCGATTCCCATACATTGGCACTACCCTACGCATTAGGGATAATTTACCTATTTTACCAAAGCCAATTAACCTATATACCCGTACGTCTTTGGAGTGTGCTAGGTAACAGGAGCACCCGGAGTAAACCCACGAGGTCACAGGGAGACCGTACAAACTCCATACAGACAGCACCCGTGGTCAGGATCGAACCCGGGGTATCTGGCGCTGTAGGGCAGCAACTCTACCGCTGCACCACTGTGCTGCCCTGCGGGTGGATAAAGGCCGGAGATCAAAAGGAGATACAAGGGTTCGAGATGAGGTGTGAATTGTGAGGCCAGAGGGAGGGGTGACTGCCATGAACGGCTGACCGATGGTGGACCCAGAGGGCCGAAGAGCCTGTTTCCATGCTGTATCTGTAAACTCGAACTAAACTTAAGGGCCTGTCCCACTTGGGCGTCATTTGCGCATCACGCAGATGGCGCGCAAAGATTTTGTACATACCAAAATCCTGAGGCGCCGCGCTCGACTGCGTGTCACTGCCTACATCACCACGCACCATGCGCGCATCACGTGCGCGGCTCAACGCATCGTGCGTCGTGACGCGTAAATTACGCGCAAATGACGCCCAAGTGGGACAGGCCCGTAACTCCTCTCAAAGTAACAACTGTTTCCTTCAGAAAAAAAAAATGAAAAAGGAGACTTTATTAATGCGTCTCAGATCATGAGGACTATGGATGAAGGAAATGTTCAAGATCTTTTTTTCCCAGGTTCTAAAACTAGAGAGCACAGGCTTGAGGTGAGAGGGCAGAGATTTACAAAAGAACTCAGGCAACATTTTCACTCAGACTGCAATCTGTATTTGAAATGAACTTCCAGAAGAAGAAGGCACAGGAGCGCCCAAATTGCCCACGCCGACCAAAATGTTCCATCTACACTAGTCCCTACATGGCTACGTTTGGCCCATATACCTCGAAACCTGTCCTATATATGTACCTGTCTAAATGTTTCTTAAACGTTGCGATGTTACCTGCCTCAAATCCTTCCTCTCACAACTCTTTGTGTAAAAAACGTACCTCTCAGGTTCCTATTACATCTTTCCCCCCTCAACTTAAACCTATGTCCTCTGGTTCTCGATTCCCTTACGCTGGGTAAAAGACTCTGTGCGTTTACCCGAGCTATTCCTCTCATGATTTTGTACAACTCTACAAGATCACCCCTCATATTCCTGCGCTCAACCTCTCCCTATAGCTCAGGCCCTCAAGCCCTGAAAGTAGGTTGAGAAAAGTTTGTGTTTCCAGACAGGAAGACCCTGGAGAGACAAGCGACGATTGTGGTCTGGCCATTTTTGGAGGGCGGCTTTTTGTTCACCTCTTCCTGACTGAGTCAAACGCGTTTAAAAGTAGACATCAATGTCTCTGTCTTACTCATCCGGGTGGGGTGGTGTGGTGGGAGAAGTGAGGTGGGGAGAGACAGGGATGGAACATCCAACACTGGAAAGAATGGTTCAATGGTTAAATGACTTTAGACTTTATAGGGATGCAGCGCAGATACATGCCCTTCCACTCACCAAGTCCCCGCCGAACAGCAATCACCCTGTCCACACTAACACTATGCTACACACAAAGGACAATTTACAATTTTTATACCGAAGCCAATTAACTTACAAACCTTCTATGGCCTGCGAACCAGGATCAGGGATGAGGGACCGAATGGCCTATTTCTTATTTAGAGTCACAGTCATACAGCAGAAACAGGCCTTTTGGCCCAACTTACCCATACTGCCCCATCTACAGTAGTCCCACCAGCTCATATTTGGCCCATATCCCTCCAAACCTTTTCTATCCATGTACCTGTTTGAATGTCTTTTAAATGCTGTTATAGTACCTTAGGTTGTAATACCTGGCTGTACCCGACCCATTTAAAATGGTATTCCTCCCTCAATAATTGGTGCAAGCAAGGATTCCTCATACCATCCTTGAGATGGTGGGAAGGTCACCAATCAGGAAGTTTACAAGTTGACCCACAAGCTTTATAGATTATTTAACAGAGGGTCTAATTGTGTTTGACATGTTAAATTACGAGCCAAAATGCATTAGGTCTCTCCTTCCTTTGGCGGTGAAATAAGAAATTGGAGGCTATCTCCGCCCGAGGTCAAATGGTTTATGAGTAAAACAATTCGTCACAAGGCAAGAAAGGGAAAGAAACACATTGATGTTTGGTTTGCAGTAATCGGGTTTCACACTGTGTATTTACAGTGTTCCAAAAGATGCAAATATCCGAAAAGAACCTGCTGTTTACTACTCCGAAAGTCAACCGATCGGGAAGAATGAAGGTGTTTGTTCCTTTGGCTCGGTGGGTTGGACAAACTCTGGCTTTAGTTAAACAGGTTGCCGCAATGCCCTAGGCTGCACTATTCTCCACTCGCTGCTTGTTTTGGCAGAAGAACAATTAGTTTAGGAGCCTATCAAGTGTCCAAGGAAACACTTACTAACGGTAGTTTCATGTTTAGGGTTGATTTGGCTTCATAGGGTGGGAGGACTTCAAAGAAAGAACGTATTTATGTAGGGCATTCTATATCCCTGAGGGAATGTCACCCAAAGTAATGCTTTTCATCTACCCTCGCTCCCACACAAGCATCACCTTGATTTTTCATCCTTGCTTTCCAATGCATCAGCAATGGCGCAGCTGGTAGAGCCGCTGCCTCGTGACACCAGAGTCCCGGGTTCGATCCCGACCTCGGCTGCTGTCTGTGTTGCGTTTGCACGTTCACCCTGTGGATTTTACCCAGGTGGATTTCTTCCAGGCGCTCCGGTCTAAACCCACGGGCCTTTAGGACGCGTGAGGAAACTGGAAACCATAGCACCCAGAGGAAACCCACACGGTTAAGGGGACAAAGTGCAAACTGTCCCGTGTAGGAAGGAACTGCAGATGCTGAAGATAGGCAGAAAATGCTGGGGTATCTCAGCTGGTCAGGCAGCATCTCTGGAGGAAAGGAATCGGTGACGTCTTGGGTCGAGAGCCTTCTTCAGTCTCAGACTCATGGGAGAGGGAAACTAGAGGTATGTAAAGATACAGAACAGATCAGAGCTGGAACCGACGGTCAAAGAGCCCACAATGGTCCAATGTTGGTTGTGGAGGAAGTGATAATGAGGGGTTATGAACAGTAAAACTAGCAGGAACAATTAGGGTGGGGGAGGGGCAGAGAGAGAGGGAATGCAAAGGTTACTTGAAATTAGTGAAATCAATTATCATACCGCTGGATTGTAAACTTCCCAAGCAAAGTATGATGTGAAAATACAAGGAAAATCTCTAGTAGCTACCAATCTGAACTGCATGTGAAATCTATCAAAAAAAATTCTTAAGGGTTCCTTTAAAGGTAATTATTAGATGACAGATCTGTTCTCTGTTCTCTCCCCACAGACGCCGTCTGACAAGCTGAACATTCCTTATATTTTCTGTTATTATTTAAAGCAATAATTTGCTTACCATGAAGCAACATCTTCATAATTCACATTAGACTTCAATTTTTATTTTGAACTGATATTTAGATAGAGTCATAGTCATACAGTGTAGAAACAGGCCCTTCAGCCCAACTTGCCCACACCGGCCAACATGTCCCAGTTACACTAGTCCCACCTGCCTGTGCTTGGTCCATATCCCTCCAATCATGTACCTGTCCAACTGTTTCTTAAACATTGGGATAGCCCCAACCTCAACTACCTCCTCTGGCAGCTAGTTCCATACACCCAGCACCCTTGTGGGGGTGGCTTGAACATTGAATTCTCCCAATTCTGCTAGCCCTTGATGTCCCCTCCCCTTCATCAGCCCTCTGGTTGTCTCCTCCCCTCCCCCAGCCCTTGGGCTCCTCCTCCGCCTTTTTTCCTTTTTTCCTTTCTTCTCCCCACCCCCTATCAGTCTGAAGAAGGGTTTCGGCCCGAAACGTTGCCTATTTCCTTCGCTCCATAGATGCTGCTGCACCCGCTGAGTTTCTCCAGCATTTTTGTGTACCCTTGTGTGTCTGTTTGGAAGCTGCAAGGCCTGTTTTTTTGGACTCAGCGACGTTTCAGCTTAAGCATTCAAGTCAAGTTAACACCTTGTCATTACACCGCGGTGTAACAGCAGTGATATTTTTAAAGGGCAACCACAATATCTATGCTTGTTTCCCTAAAGGTGAGGGTTAATGGTTTGTTCTACCTGTTTCTGGAGTGTGTTTAGAAGCTAACTAAATCCCAGTAAACAAGCAAGCACACATTGCTTCCCATTTCCATTGCTTTACCGCACTGTTGTGAGATATGGCATTTCTGGCAAGGACTCAATTTATTGCCCTTGGTTGCCGATTAAGTTACAGAAGGCAGCAGGGTGGCCTAGCGGTAGAATTTCTGCCTTAGAGCGCCAGAGACCCTGGTTCGATCCTGACTCTGGGTGCTGTCTGTACGTAGTTCGTACGTGCTCCCCGTGACCGCGTGGGTTTTCGCCGGGTGCTCCAGTTTCCCCCCACACTCCAAAGACGTGCAGGTTTGTAGGTTAATTGGATTCTGTAAACTAGTGTGTAGGATAGAACTAGTATATGGGGTGATCGATGGTTGGCACCAACTTGGTGGGTCGAAGGGCCTTTTTCCACACTGTAACCCTAATTCTAAGAGCTACTAACACAGAAACCTGAGTTTAATGGAGACATGGAACTACAGATGCTGGGTTCATGAGATGAACACAAGGTGCTGGAGTAACTCAGTGGGTCAAGCATATCTGTGGAGGGAATGGACAGATGACATTTCGAGTCTGGACACTTCTTCAGTCTGAATGCTGAGTGTCTCCAGCACTTAGTGTTCTGAACCTGTTTAAGTCTGTTAAGATCATAAGACATTGGAACAAAATTAAGCCATTCGGCCCATCAAGTCTACTCTGTGAATCGATCATGGTTGATGTTTTCCCCTCGCAACCCCATTCTCCTGCCTTCTTCCCATGACCTTTGAAGCCCTTACTAATCAAGAACCTATCAATCTCTGCCTTAAAATTACCCACCACCGCTGTCTGTGGCAATGGATTCCACAGACTCACAACCCTTTGGCTGAAGTAATTCCACCTCATCTCCTTTCTGAAGGTACAGCCTTTTATTCTGAGGCTGTGCCCTCCGGTCCTAGACACTCCCACTCGTTTAAACATCCTCGCCATATCCACTATATCCAGGCTTCCACTATTCATGGTCATACAGCATGGAAACACGCCGTTCAGCCCAACTTGCCCACAACAACCAACATGTCCCATCTACACTGGTCCCACCGACCTGCTTTTGGCCCGTATCCCCCTAAACCTACCCTATCCATGTAGCTGTCTACATTTTATTTTTAAGTTGCGATAGTCCCTGCCTCAACTACCTCATCTGGCAGCTTGTTCCATACACCCACCACCCTTTGTGTAAAACCTCAGGTTCCCATTAAATCTATCCACCCTCACCTTAAACCTGTGTCCTCTGGTAAGTTCAGTAAGCTTCAATAAGATTCTCCCCCCCACCCCCCCTCATCCTTTCTAAACTCCAGCGAGTACAGGCCCAGGGTTATGGTTATCAAATGCTTAAGAATATGGAACTAAAACCAAAATAGCCAGTAGCGATGACCAGAAAACTATCGTATTCACTATGTTATTGTGCCCCCATCGTCTGAAACTTTGCAGCTTGACTAACAACACATTTCCTGAGAACATACTCTTGATTTGCGATCTGAAGGTTCCTATCTCGCCCGCTGTGGAAGCGGGAGAGGGTAGCCACCGAGCCCGGCTCCTGCTCGCCCCCGAAGACCGGGAACGGTCGGGGAGGTGGGGGGGAGGGGGGCGATGGCAGCGGAATCTGGACCAAGGGCCAGTGGGAAGAACAGTGGGGGATTTACCATCCGCACCCTCAAGGTCGGCAGTGGGAGGCACCCACGGGGCATGATGGTTGATGGTGGCCGGGCGAGAAGAGGGACGATGGTTGGAGGTGACGGCTGCAACGCTGCCTTTAAGGCCAACTGCAGTCGGGACTGCGAAACGGCGGCAAAACCTGGCGACTCTTGCATATAGTGGGCTGCTTCTATACGTTGTGTACTTAACATGTACAGATTGTACTTGTGTACGGCAATAACCTCACTGATCTGTGTGCAAGAAAAGAAGATAGACACAAAATGCTGGAGTAAATCAGCAGGTCAGGCAGCAGCTCTGGATAAAAAGGATGCGTGACGTTTTGGATCGGGGACCCTTCTTCAGCCTGCAGACAGCAAACATAGAAGCTCACTGTACCATGGTACACGTGACAGTAAAGAAATCATTGAACCATTGAGCCTTTGGTCTTTCTGTCTCCCACCTCCAAACTCACTCTTGCCACACCTACACCCCCTCTCCACTCAGTCCAGAGCAGAAGGAAGTTCATACATGAATACGTGCAGCTGAGCACAAAATCTCATCCCCCTTCTCATCCCCCTTTAAACAAAACAGGACAAAGCGTCGTGAGAAATTATAAGGATATCAGATATTCCTGGCAAATTCCAGGCAGTGGGAATTACTTGACTGTGTTATCAAAATATTGTTCTTTCCAGTTCTTTTCCCCGTCACGGTTGAGGGTTTTGTAGTTATCGAGTGCAGCCAAAATAATCCATACAAGTTCATAGTTGAGGTAACTCAACGAGTCAGGCAACATCTTCTTGTTTGGACGTCTATTTTTGTTTTGGGCGGCACTGTGGCGCAGTGGTAGAGTTGGTGCCTTACAGCGCCACAGACCCAATTGCAATCCTGACTATGGGTGCCGTTTGTACATTCTCCCCGTGACCACGTGTGTTTTCCCCAGGTGTTCCCGTTTCCTCCCACACTCCAAAGACGTAAAGGGTTGCAGATTAATTGGCTTTAGTAAAAATTGTAAATTGTCCCTAGTGTGTTGGATAATGCTAGTGTATGGGGGTTACTGGTCTGGCGCGGACTCGATGGGCCGAAGGGTCTGTTTCCTTGCTAGTCCTAAACCTAAACTAAACTAAACTAAATCTCTGGAGAAAAAGGACGGGTGATGTTTCAGTTCGCGACCCTTCTTCAGACTTTCCCAAGCAGGAATGTCACCCATCCCTTTTCTCTGGAGATGTTGCCTGACCCGCTGAGTTACTCCAGCACTTTGTATCTATCTTTGGTATAAACCGGCATCTGCAGTTCTTTGTTTCTATGTTTCTTCATAGCCTGATGTTTCCTAAGAAGCTATTCTTGAACCTGGTGGTCACGGTTTTTAGGCTTCTACACCTTCTTCCCGATGGTAGGAGTGAAATGAGAGAGTGGCCAGAGTGGTGTGGATCTCTGGAGATACTGACTGCCTTTTCAATACTGTGCCTCCTATTGTATAGTTCGATGGTGGGGAGATGAGTAACCGTGATGGACCGTGCAGTGTCTACCATTCTCTGTAATCTCCTTCATTCCTGGGTGTTCAAGTTGCCAAACCAGGCCATGATACAACTGGTTAATAAGCCTGTAGAAGTTCAATAGAGTATTGGTTGTCATACTGAGTCTTCTCAATCTCATTGTTCCCACATACTTGGTGTATAAGATCATGAGAGGAATAGATAGTGTAAATGCACAGTCTTTTACCCAGAGTAAGAGGTATCGCCCTCCTACTGGCATCTCCAGCGGTTTGACATCTCCAGTGGCTTCCTCCCGGTACCGTTGTCCGACGAGCCTTAGGGCACGTTCCGCCGTTTTGGCCCATATCCCTCAAATCTTTCCTATCCAGTTGTTGGAGATACTCTCTGCCACACAAGTGGAGAGAAATCCACCATCCTGCTGACTTGTGCCTTGCAACTGTAGTTTTAGTTTTAATGTTAGTTTTACAGCATGGGAAATGGGCCTTTCGGCCCACCGAGTCCTTGCCGACCAACGATCATCCAGTACATTATTAGTTCTATCCTACACGCTTGGGACAATTTACAGAAGCCAATTAACCTACAGACCCGCACATCTTTGGAATGTGGGAGGAGACCGGAGCACCCGGAGAAAACCTACACAGTCACGGGGAGAACATACAAACTCAGCACAGACAGCACCCGTGGTCAGGATCGAACCCGGGACTCTGGCGCTGCGAGGCAGCAACGCTACCGCTGCGCCACTGTGCACCCCCTAAATAATGCATCATCTCATCTGCACCTTCAGTAAAACACCTCTTAAGAACAGTCTGAGCAGTAAAGCCCCATTCATCTCTGCCTGATTTTATTCAGCTTTTTTGCCACCACCTTAACTCAGACTTCCCTTGTGGTGATAGACAAAACAGTGCATCTGCAGGAAACACCTCTTATCCTAGTTTGTATTTCAGGGCAAAGTCATAACTCTCGATTCCCAAGAGCAATCTCTGCCGTCTTACTGGCGCTCGGAACTTAGGGATTTTTAAGATCTGCTTTAAGGGCGAGTGATCAATTTCCACTACAAATTTCCTTTCGTTGAGGTAGGTGTAGAATTTCACACATCCATATCCAATTGCCGATAGTTCACCGTTCTCCGTCAGTATATCTTGTTTCTGTCCGTAAGAATATTTTAATGCAAATACCCCAAGCATTCCAACTTGCACGAGAAATATTCCCAGGTGTTTATTAAAGTAGCAACCCACTGTATATAGAACATCGAGCAAAGGACATAGAACATAGAACAGTACAGCAGAAGAACATGGCCTTCCGCCCACAATGTCTGTGCTGTACATGATGCCAGTATGAGAGACATGCTGAATTCTCCTCAGTCTCCGTAATTCAGGAGAGACATCCTGTAACGGATTCATGGGGATACACGTTACATCCCAGGAGACCACTCAACCAGCATCTTGTGTCAACTCTCTCAAGAGTCATAGAGTCATACAGCGTGGATTCAGACCCTTTGGCCCAACCTGCTCATGCCCCACCTAAACTAGGCCCACATGCTTGGGTTTGGCCCATATCCCTCTAAACCTATCCTATCCATGTACCTACCTAAATGTTACTTGAACGTTGTTATGGAAGAAGCCATAATTCTGATCCTATCCCACAGCACTACAAATATTTATTTTCCAGGTATTAGTCAATGGTTCACAAGAATGTTATTGTCACATGCACCTAGGTACAGAGAAATTCCTATTTTGCTTATAGTTCAGTTAAAATCTGACTAAACATAAAGAGTGTAAGATGGTGCATTACATTGAGACAGTATAAAAGATGGTGCATTACATTGAGACAGTACAGTTTCGCCAAGTTTTGAAAAATGTGGTAACATGGCCATGAAGGCCCGTTGTCCTGGATGGAAGTTGCAGGGGTTGGTGTTGTCCTCCACCACTGCTCCGCTGCTCTGTGCTGCTGCAGGCCTGGTCTGTTCCGCTTGCTCTGCCTCTTGGAGCGGCACCTGATCTAACCGAGCCCCAGGCTTCTGCAGGGCCTCCAGCAGCCCGCTTCACCAACACCTCGACCCGGTCAGACCGGCCCGTGAACACACCATCCCCTCACCTCACATGGTCACCGCTCAACCTCGTGCCACAGAGCGCCACCTAGCAACCGGGAGGTGAGACCCCGGCCTGCTCACTGGCACTGATCCCCTCCATCCTCCTCCGGCACCGCCACTGATCCCTACCTCCATCCACTGCCACTGCCATCTTGGAAAATAAGAGCGAATATGGTCAATTTACATATGAAAGCTATGGTTTAGAAACAGTTCCCATTCGAACTAGTAAGAAAAACAGTGCTGGAGTAACTTAGTGGGCCAGGCAGCATCTATGGAGGGATTGGATAGGCAATGTTTTGGGTCAGGATCTTTTTTCAGACTCATTCACATTACTCTGGAATAAAAGACAGTAACTGCTGGAATAATTCAGCTGGTCAGGAAGAGTCTCTGGAGATCATGGATAGGTGATGTTTTGAGTCAGGACCCATGCTCTGCATTATATGCCTGGGTTCACATATACCAAGTAAAGATGTCTCCTAAAGACCACCTAATCGTTTGGAAGTGATTTTACAATAATTCCCTCCGCAACCCTCCGGTTAACTTAACCCTTCCCACCCAAACCACCTCCTCCGCAGGTACGTTCCCCTGCAACCGCAGGAGATGCAACACCTGTCCTTATACCTCCTCCCTCTACTCTGTCCAGGGACCCCGACAGTCCTGTCAGGTGAGGCAGAGGTGCACTTGCACCTCCTCCAACCTCATCTATTGTATCCGCTGTTCTAGGTCTAGAATCCTATATATCGGCATGACCAAGCGCAGGCTGAGCTGTCGACTCGCTGAACACCTTTGCTCAGTCTGCCTTGGCCTATGCTATCTCCCAGTTGCCAAACACTTTAACTCCCCTTCCCACAACCATACTGACCTTTCTGTCCTGGGCCTCCTCCACTGTCAGAGTGAGGCCAAATGCAAATTGGAGGAACAACACCTCATATTTCGCTTGGGCAACTTACAAATCAATGAATATTGATTTCTCTAACTTCAAGTAACCCTTGCATCTCCTCTCTCTCCATCCTTCTCCCACCCTAGTTGCTCTACGAGCTTCATTGTTGTCCTGCTGAGTTTCACTGTTTGTATCCACACGTTATCACCTTCTCCACAGCCAACAATGGACCATTGTGGGCTCCACCATTCCTCGATCATCATTGTTGGCTTTGATTTGTCCTTTTCACACCTTTCATTCATTTGTTCTTTGTACGTTTACATACCTCTAGTTTCCCTCTTCCATGACTCTCAATCTGAAGAAGGGTCTCGATCCGAAACGTCACCTATTTCTTTTCTCCAGAGATGCTACCTGACCCGCTGTTACTCCAGCATTCTGTATCCAGTAGTAGGCCCCCTTCGGTCATGACTGACCATGGGTGATGCATCCTAGTTTGCAGGTGATGTGTGGTCAGATGCAAGCCTGGGCGATGTCATATGGGGGACAGGCTGTTGCCCATGCAGCACGTCCCCCCTCTCCACGTCGCTGATCGATCCAAAGGAACAGCAGGGCCGTTACAGTTTGGCACCAGTGCGGTCGCAGGAGCTGCCAGAGCGAGGTTGTAGACAACGACGAACTGCCTTAGGGGCTCTGACCGGATTTTCTTGAGGTTTCCTCCAGGAGCCTTTTCCAGGACTGGATAAGGCCACAAGGCAGTAGAGCTTTTAAATCAGAGTTTTCCCTCTCCTAGATGGACTGCCTTCCCAGGCTAACGAGCCCCATCTGCCCGAGACTCATGGGGGTGGGAGCGTCTTCCTTCCCGTGCCAGGTCTATAGCACCTGCCCACTGCCCACAATTGTATCTATCACAATCTGAATCTATCTTCGGTGTAAACCAGCATCTGAAGTTCGTTCCTACACAAAGAACTTTCATAGTCATTATTCCAGATATTAACCTTTAAAACAAGATGGGTTGTTTTGGAGACACACGCAATAGCAGATGCGGCTTTACATCACTCAAGCTAACCTGTGTAGGAAGGAACTGCAGATGCTGGTTTACACTGAAGATAGGCACAAATTGCTGGAGTATCTCAGCGGGACAGGCAGCATCTCTGAATAAATGAATGGGTGACTTTTCAGGTCTTGACCAAAGATCCTATAGTGGAGCAAGATAGACCACTCCTGCTAAATGCAATGGGCTGACGTGTAGTATGCAACGGAGCGGAACGTGGGCCTTTTTTTCATCCATTTCCGTAACCCGACCCGACCCGACCCGACTTGCAGTGTAATTAACGTTGCGGGGGAAGAGTTTGTGTTAATAAATTAAAATTCTGAAAATGAGGAGAAGATTTTTACCAAATAACTTTTATTTTTTCGAGGATGTTTCTGTAACCGGCTTCCGTCTCCGCACTATTATCCTATGGGACCTTTGGTGCGGAGACGGAAGCCGGTTACGGAAATGGGGCCGAAAATTACCCATGAATCTGCCCGTGACCGTACTACGTTTTTTTTTCTCGTCGAGTGATCTGTCTTGCTTGCTATAGGATCTTGGTCTTGACTGCCTGTCCTGCTGAGTTACTCCAGCATTTTGTGTCCATCTTCACACAAACTAACCTCCCTTCCATTAACTCCATTTACATCTCACGCTGCCTCGGCAAGGCCAGCAGCATAATCAAGGACGAGTCACATCCCAGCCCACTCCCCTCTCCCATCAGGCAAGCCGTACTGAAGTATGAAAATGCACACCTCCAGATTCAAGAATAGTTTCTTCCCAGCTGTTATCAGACAACTGAATCTTCCTACCAACAACTAGAGAGCTACTATCTACCTCATTGGAGATCTTTGGACTATCCTTAATTGGACTTTACTGGTCTATATCTTCCCCATAGACACTGTGGACGGCTCGATTGTAATCATGTATAGTCTTTCCGCTGACTGGGTAGCTCGCAACAAAAGCTTTCACCGTACCTCGGTACACGTGACAATAAACTAAACGAAACTAAAATTCTTCCCACTGCCATGGTGAGATTCATACTCCAGATTATTAGCTCAAGGCTCTGTATTATATCTAATAATCGAACCTTTGGACGATGATACCACAGTTGTTACCTGCTCCTTGCATAAACAAAGCAGAGAATGCTGACCTCACCATGAACATGGCCTGTAATTAAGATGTGAGCCGTTCCGGGGAATTAATGCACTGTAACCTTGCAGACAGAGAGTGTAACAAAAACATTCCCTTAATCCAATCATTCTCGCTGAATAAACACTGCAGAATACTTCAGGAATTAATTGCTGTCTCAGTAAATGATCCACTATCATGGTAATGATGGGCATTGTCGTGTCACACTCCCCAGGGCCTTTACACCACAATTAAGATGCACTCAGAATACCTTAATAGAAAGAGCTATTGGCTATAATGCACTTAAAGCTTTTAAATGGCACTGGAGTGCACAGTTTGTAAACACTTAAGAACACCTTTGAAAGAAATAGCTCCTATTGTCCTGTATTGTTTCCCTGTCTCTTGTGAACAACCTCTGTACTTTGTCCCAACACCCTGGGCTGAAAAAAGACAAAAGGTGCTGGAGTAACTCAGCGTGTCCGGCAGCATCTCTGGAGAACAGTGGATAGTTGATGTTTCAGGTCGGGTTCCTTCTTCAGACTCTGGGCTGAGACTGAAGAGCGGCACGGTGGAGCAGTGATAGAGTTGCTGCTTCACAGCACCAGAAACCCGGTTCGATCCTGACTACAGGTGCTGTCTGTATGGAGCATGTACGTTCTCCCCTGTGACCGCGTGGGTTTTCTCTGGGTGCTCCAGTTTCCCCCCACATTCCAAAGAAGTGCAGGTTTGTAGGTCAATTGGCTTCTGTAATCTTTAATTGGACTATACTGGACATTATTTTTGCACTAAACGTTATTCCCTTTATCATGTATCTGTGCACGGTGGTCCTTGTTTGATCTCTCCCCACCCACCCTCAGCAGACCCCTCACACCGAGTCCTCCTTTGTTCTTCCCCCTCCCCCCCTCACCGCGGTTCTCCCGCACCCTCATCGACCGCCAAACCACGACCGCGTGTCGACCCACCGGGTTGTCGGTCGCTAGCCTCCACAACCGCCGCAAGTCTCCATCAACCCAGCAAGGCTCCACCGCGCTGGGAGGCTCCACTGCTGCGAGGCTCCACTGCTGCGAGGCTCCATCAACCCAGCAAGGGCTCCACCACCGCTGCGAGGCTCCACCACCGCTGCGAGGCTCCACCGCCGCTGCGAGGCTCCACCGCCGCTGCGAGGCTCCACTGCTGCGAGGCTCCATCAACCCAGCAAGGCTCCACCACCGCTGCGAGGCTCCACCGCTGCGAGGCTCCACCACCGCTGCGAGGCTCCACCGCTGCGAGGCTCCACCGCTGCGAGGCTCCACCGCTGCGAGGCTCCACCACCGCTGCGAGGCTCCACCGCTGCGAGGCTCCACCACCGCTGCGAGGCTCCACCACCGCTGCGAGGCTCCATCAACCCAGCAAGGCTCCACCGCCCGGCATCTCTGCAGCCTCCTGAGAGGCGTCTGCCGCCGCGGCCTCCTAAGACACTTCTATCTCTTGAATCGGTCTGAAAACTGCAACGTCCAGGTTCAGAAACAGCTTCTTCCCAACAACTATCAGGCTATTGACACTACGAACTCCAGATTAATCATGTATAATCTTTCCGCTGACTGGTTACCTTGCACTAAAAGCTTTTCACTGTCCCCGGTACACGTGACAATAAACTCAACTCAACTCCGTACAATGAACTGGCTTGGTTGCTCTTGGCATTTCAAGCTTGGTTTTGTTTTTTACACAACAAATTGTTTTTTTTGTTCTTTATTGAACATTTTTTAATGTCTGTCTATTATATTATCTACCGTGTACCGTGGTTTACAAATCTGTTGTGCTGCTGCTCCATGCAAGAATTTCATTGTCTGTTTTGGTACATATGACCATAAAACTCTCTTGACTTGAAGAAGGGTCCCGACCCGAAACTTCAACTGTCCATGTACTCCAAGGATGCTACCTGACCCGCTGAGTTACTCCAGCACTTTGTGCTTTACTCAAAGTTCCAGCATCTTTCTATCATGTGTCTGCAATCAGTCTGAAGAAGGGATTGACCTGAAACGTCTCCTATCCATGTTCTCCAGGGATGTTCATAAGTTCATACGTTATAGGAGCAGAATTAGGCCATTCAGCCCATCAAGTCTACTCCGCCATTCAATCACGGTTGATCTATCCCTCCCTCCTAACCCCATAAACCTCCTGCCTTTTTCCCATAACCCTGACACCCGTACTAATCAAGAATTTATCTATCTCTGCCTTAAAAATATCCATTGACTTGACCTCCACAGCCATCTGTGGCAATAAATCCCACGCTCTCCAGAGTCACAACAATAAGATGCATTCAGAATACTTTAATAGAAATACCTATTGGCTATAATGTACTTCAAATTTTAAATGGCACTGGAGTGCACAGTTTGTAAACACTTAGGAATACCTTAACATGCTGCCTGACCCGCTGAGTTACTCCAGTCCTTTGTGTCTTTTTGTACAACGGCATCTGCAGTTCCCGGTTGTCTTAGCCTGATGCACCAAGCTGTGCTAAATGGCAGAGGTGTGACCGGATTTTCTGCTTAAGGATTAATGACTTGGCTGCTCGCCAGATCATCAGTGGAGATTTAATAGGAAATTGCACATTTGTTTAATAATTTCTCTGCCAGAGTTGAGACCCAAGGTTATTGGCTTAGTGAGTTTAAGAAACAGTTTTCCCCTCTTGTTCGGAATAAATTTCTGTCAACGCTTGCTTTAATGAGGGACCAATTAATGAACTGTGACTTTTGAATTCCTGTAGTGCTGTAGGGATAGGGAGAAGTGGCTATTTGATACACTAAGTGTTTTTTCCCTGAGTAATTATGCAAGCAAGTAAATGCTAGTATCTTTAATCGGGCCTTACTGGACTTTATCTTGCGCTAAAAGTTATACCCTTTGTCATGTACCACGTGCACTGTGGATGGCACGATTGCAATCATGTATTGTCTTTTTGCTGACTAGCTAGCACGCAACAAAAGCTTGCGTTTGAGTTGAGTTTATTGTCACGTGTACCGAGGTACAGTGAAAATCTTATCACTGCACGTTGGGAAACGTGACAATAAAGTAAACTCCAAATTCAACTTCAAAAGTGGTCTACCCCACATCAACTCCCCTTGAGGGCCCAAGGGTAGTATCATTGCATTGACTTTGGTCAGTTCATGACGATAGACACAAAGCTTCGAGTCAGGACCCTTCTTCCGGCAAGTTCATATCAGAGGTACAGCATGGAAACAGGCCCTTCTGCCCAGCGAGTCCACACCGACAATCACCCGTACACTAGTTCTATGCTATCCCACTTTCTCATCCAGTCCCTACACAATGGAGTCAATTTACAGAGGCAATAAACCTACAAACACACACCTGGGGCGCCGTCGAGTATGGCTGCCCTGCCAGCAGCTGTTAGTCTTTTCACCCTTTTTTAAATTTTTAGTTAGTTAAAAGTGTTTGTTTTGGAGGTCTTTTAGTCTTTTTATGTGGGGGGTGGTGTGGGGGGAAGGGGGAAACTATTTTCTCAGTACCTACCTGGTCGGAGTTGTGGCTTTTCTCCGAGCTGTATCTTCGCCCCTTCCTCGCGGCCTACGGGCAGACTGGTGCGGCGTTTTCCTGCGGGGACCGGCCAGGACTTCAGCTTCGTCGGCGGCACAGCGCTGAAGTACCATCGCGGAGCGGGCGATGCCTTGCCCGGGTCGCCGTGCAGTAAGCTCCGAAGAGCTGTGACCGCCGGCTCCAACATCGCGGAGCTGCGGTCTGTGGTCTGTGGAGCTTCCAGCCGCGGGCGGCGCTGAGCTTGAAACACCGCGGAGCCTGGGATCTCACGACGAGATCGCCAGAATCGTGAATTCTGGCGTCGTGGACTTCGGGAGCGTGGTCTCCTGGTAGGTAGCGGCCGCTCCAGACACTCCGGGCCGCTGAGAGTGTTCACCCGACGCCAGAATTTCATCATCCGGCGAGAGGGCCTGAAGCATCGGGCTGCCGTATCGGCGACTGCAGAGGCCTCACTATGGGTGAACTGGGAATGGGACTGGACTTTGCTGCCTTCCCCCACAGTGGGAACCATTGTGGGGGGATGTTGTTATGTTTATTGTTAAATTCTTTAATGTTATCTTTATCTGTGTGCTGCGTGGCAAGTCAGATTTCACTGCACCAATTGGTGTACGTGCCAATAAATGTCCTTTGTCCTTTGTCTTTGGAGTATGGGAGGAAACAAAAAAGTTATCAACGTGTGCGCACAGAGGGACAAGGTGTCCCCCAGACTCTTCTCCATGACAATCTCATCACCAGAGTGCTGGAGTAACTCAGCGGGCCAGGCAGCATCCGTGGAGAACATGGATAGGCGACGTCTTAGGTCGGGACCCTTCTTCGGACTGATTGTTGTAAGGAGAGAGAATGATGGAAGAGAGGTGGAGGCAGGGCAAAGGCTAGAGGGTGATAGGTGGATACAGTTTAGTTGAGTTGACTTGGCCCACCAAGTCCACGCCAACTATCAATCATCCAGCACAGGGACACGTATAGCCCACAATGTCTGTGCTGAACATGCTGCCATCTAATCACATCTGCCTGCACATGATCCCGATATCCCCATTCCTTGCATATCCATGTGCCTATTTAAAAGCTTCTCACGTGTCACTATCGTTCTATCACCCGGAGAAAACCCACACGGTGATGGGGAGAACGTACAAACTCCACACAGGCAGCACCTGTAGTCAGGATCAAACACGGGTGTCTGGCGCTATGAGGCAGGAGCTCTACCGCTGCGCCACTGTGTCGTCCAATTACAGGTGAGGGGGGTGATTTTCATGGACAGATGATTGGACAAAAGCCAAAGATCAAAGCCAAAAAAGTGTAAGGTAAAGTGATAAGAAGAGAAGTGTGATGAATTGTGAAGCCAGAGGAAGGAACAGGAAGGGGGAGGAGGTGTGGTGGGAAGGGTGAAATTAATCCAAATGAGGCACAGGGAAGAGAGATGGGGGGGGTGGGGGAGGGGGGGGGGGATGTTTCTAGTTTAGTTACCTCAAATTTGAGAATTCAGTGTTCAGACTAGATGTAAGCTAGCCAACCAGAATATGAGGTGCTGTTCCTCCAGTTTGTGTGTGGCTTCTCTCTGGCACTGGAGGAGGCCCAGGACAGAAAGGTCACCGAGGGTTCCATCCGTAGACTAGGCCCATCGTTTCGCTGAACAGCTTTGCTCAGTCTGCCTTGGCCTACATGATCTCCCAATTGCCAAACACTCTAACTCCTCTTACCATTCCACTCTAACCCTTCTGCCCTGGGCCTCCTCCACTGTCAGGGTGAGGCCAAATGCAAAATGGAGGAACAGCACCTCATATTTTGCTTGGTCAGCTTACCACCCAGATGATTTCTCTAACTTCAAGTAATCCTTGCCTCCCCTCTCTCTTCGTTCCTCCCACACACTAGTCAAGTCAAGTCAAGTCACTTTTATTTATATAGCACATTTAAAAAGCAACTCTCATTCGCCAAAGTGCTTTACATTGGTGGAGATACTAGCGTTATTCAACAGTGGTTCATAGATTAAATACAAACATCACTACATACATATAGCCCTCGCCCAGAGGACGTCAAGAAAGAAAGGCTTGGGAGTAGAGATGAGTTTTAAGTCTTGACTTAAAGGAGTCGATGGAGGGGGCAGTTCTGATAGGAAGAGGGGATGCTGTTCCACAGTCTAGGAGCTGCAACCGCAAAGTCATCGTACTTGTTTCACTGTCGTCCTGTTGAGTTTCGCTGTCGGTGTAACTTGTTATCATCTACCCCACAGCCAACAATGAACCATTGTGGGCTCCACCTTTCCTTGATCATCGTTGATTTGTGCATATATTTCATTCATTTGTTCCATGCATGGTCTATATCTCTCGTTTTCCTCTCCCCTGACTCTCAGTCTGAAGGAGGGTCTGCCTCAGAGGGTGGTGGAGGCAGGTTCTCTGGATGCTTTCAAGAGAGAGCTAAATAGGGCTCTTAAAAATAGTGGAGTCAGGGGATATGGGGAGAAGGCAGGTATGGGGTACTGATTGGGGATGATCAGCCATGATCACATTGAATGGCGGAGCTGGCTCGAAGGGCCAAATGGCCTACTCCTGCACCTATTGTCTATTGTCCATTGTCTATTGCCCCAAAACGTCACCTAGTCCTTTTCTCCAGAGATGCTGCTGACCCGCTGAGTTACTCTAGCTTTTTTGTGTCCTATCTCAGGTCACCCATGGGAATGGGAGGATAAGTG
>CM075981.1:59950450-60178707 GCA_038087875.1 Malacoraja senta | reverse complement strand
TGCTCCTATACCCTATGACCTTGTGAACCCTGATCTATCCAGCCATACGTTCACCATCTTCGTTACATTTAGCTAGAAAAATATTTTTACCTCAGATTCCAAATTATCGATATCCTAGCCATTAGGAATCACATCAACTGTCGTCCGGCTAAGGATGTGCTGGGGGAAGAATGGCTGGGTGTGTCAAGGGGGTGCTGGTTTTCAGGTCCCGTCTTCACGGGTCTACCAGTAATGATGGGCTGTCCCTCAAATACCAATCTGTTGGTTTAGACTTTTACACAATACACTTTAGAGATACATTGTTGAAACATGCCCCCTTCAGCCCACCGGGTCCACACCGACCAACCTTCACCCCATACACTAGCACCAGGGATCCTTTACAATTTTTACCGTAGCCAATTAATCTACAGACCTGCACATCTTTGGAGTATGGGAGGAAACCGGAGCACCCGGAGAAAACCTACGCCATCATGGGGAAAACATACAAATTCCGTACAGACAGCACCCATAGTCAGGATGGAACCCAGCTCACTGGCGCTGGAAGGCAGCAACTCTACCGCTGCTCCACTGTCCGCGTGCAAATTTGCTGTAATTAAAACCCATCTGACAGCGCCAGAACCCGGGTTCGAACCTGACCTCGGGTGCTGTCTGTGTGTGGGTTTCCTCCGGGTGCTCTGGGTTTCCTCCCACATACCAAAGACCTGCAGGTTTGTAGGTTAATTGGCTTCTGTAAATTGCCCCCTAGTGTGTAGGATGCAAAAGTGGGATAAGATAGAACCAATGTGTACAGGTGATCGATGGTCGGTGTGGATCCGGTGGGCCGAAGGGCCTGTTTCCACAATGTATCTCGAAACTAAACATTGAACCATTGTCGTTAAAGAAGGAACTGCAGATGCTGGAAAATCGAAGGTACACAAAAATGCTGGAGAAACTCAGCGGGTGCAGCAGCATCTATGGAGCGAAGGAAATAGGCAACGTTTCGGGTCTGAAGAAGGGTTTCGGCCCGAAACGTTACCTATTTCCTTCGCTCCATAGATGCTGCTGCACCCGCTGAGTTTCTCCAGCATTTTTGTGTACCATTGAACCATTGTCTTCTGCTCTTTGCAGATTCAGTTGAAGCGCAGCAAGACTTGCGACTGCTGCGTTATTTCCTCTGTGCATTGAGGGACACGGGCCTGCAGGCCGGCGCTGCGCTGCGCGCCAGAGGCTCAGAAATGTCTAACCTTGAAATGACTTCCTCCAAAAGGGCTTCATCATCGGGACGTTTTGTGAGGCTGGAATGCAATGAAATCTTTGTTAAGCTGTAGACGAAAGGCTAATGAACCAGTCTGAAAGGAATTTCTACCACTGCCTTCAAGAAAAACAAGGATAGTCTTTTCTCCTTTTGTATGTCAATCAGCTCTCAACCTCCCCTTCACCTTAATGCCACGAGTGGTGACAGACAATTTTCTCCTTAGAAGTGCAATGCATTTGACTCTTGAGCTGAAACTTCCCCATTCACACTTCTGGTCATTTACTTACAATCTACAGACAAGAGTAATTAGCTGTTTTGTTCCCCCTTATGTTATACTATTCTTATTAATACAATACTTATATTATTGTAAAACCTCACAATAAGCTCCGAGCTCTATGAGGTTAGAGGACATTACTTTTATCTTTGCACTCTCATTATTTGTTTTTTTAATACCAAATTTATTTTTGGGGTTGTTTATTTAAGAATAAGGGGTAAGCCATTTAGAACGGAGACGAGGAGACACTTTTTCTCACAGAGAGTGGTGAGTCTGTGGAATTCTCTCCCTCAGAGGGCGGTGGAAGCAGGTTCTCTGGATGCTTTCAAGAGAGAGCTAGATAGGGCTCTTAAAGATAGCGGAGTCAGGGGGATATGGGGGAGAAGGCAGGAATGGGGTACTGATTGGGGATGATCAGCCATGATCATATTGAATGGCGGTGCTGGCTCGAAGGGCCGAATGGCCTATTCCTGCACCTATTGTCTATTGTTATGGTGTTTACTCTGTTTACATATTTGTTCAGCTGCAAGTAAGAACTTTAACCGTTAGACTTTAGAGATACAGCATGGAAACCCAGATCTCTGGCGCTGTGAGAGGAAGCAACTCTACCGCTGCACCACTGTGCTGCCCTTTATGACGACGATGGTGTTTTGTGCTGTTTGTATCACTTTCTTTGGAGAGAGCACAGCAGAGGTTTATCAGAATGATGCCTGAATTTGGACAAACCAGAATTTGGGGGATTCTTTTCTTTGGAATGTCAGAGTTTGAGGGAAGACCGGATAGAAGTATAGAAAACTAGGAGAGGTATAGTTAGGGTAGACAGTCAGAAAAAGAAGATAGATAGTCAGAAGATAGTCACAGGTTGGAGGTGAGAAGGGCAACGTTTTAAGGAGGTGTGCGGGGCAAGTTTTATATCTTGCAAGAACAAGGAACTGCAGGTGCTGGTTAAAACACAAAAGGACACAAAGTGCTGGAGTATCTCAGTGGGTCAGGCAACATCCCGGAGAACATGGACAGGTGACATTTTGGGACAGGACTGAAGAAGGGTCCCAACCTGAAACAGCACCGATCCAAGTTCTCCAGAGATGCACCTTACCTGCTGAGTTACTCCAGCACTTTGTGTCTTCTTTTGTAAACCAGCATCTGCAGTTCCTTATTTCTAGATAGTCATAATCTTTGTAACAAAGTGGAAATGTCAATGACCAGAGGGCGTAGCTTTAAGGTGAGAGGGAGGTGGTTGAAGGAGATGTGCGGGGCGTTTTTACACAGATGGTGGTGGGTGCTTGGAACGCAGTGCCAGGGTGGTGGTGGCAGATACGATGGAGGTGTTTAAGAGGTTTTTAGGTAGGCACATGGATATGCATGGAAAGTTTAGTTTAGTTTAGTTTATTATTGTCACCTATATCAAGGTGCAGTGAAAAGCTTTTTTGTTGAGTGCTATCCAGTCAGTGAAAAGCCAATACATGATTACAATCAAGCAGTCCACAGTGTACAGATACAGGATAAAGGGAATAACGTTTGGTGCAAGATAAAGTCCAGTAAAGGCCAATTAAAGATAGTCCGAGGGTCTCCAATAAGGTAGTTGGTAGGTCAGGACCAGGCACGTAACTCGCTATCAAAATAAGGAGGGAACCTGGGGTGAGGGGGGACACAATTTTTTGGGGGCCGCACGCGCATGCGCACACTCACACACACATGCGCGAGGCTTCGGACGCTCAATCCAGCGCTAAATGCAGCTCAACTCTGCCTGTCTCGCCGGGTTAACCTACAGCCCTGACTGGACTGACGGGATACCAGCGCTGCTTCTCCGCGCTGGCCATATTTCCCGCAAGACCAGGCAGGTTAACCTGCCGGGACAGGCAGAGTTGAGCTGGGTTTAGCGCTACTTCTCTGCGCTGGCTGTGGGCATGGGGGTCCAGCTCGCGTCTGACTGCCGACCTCTCTGGCCACCCGTGGGGGGGGGGGGCACTCGGGACAGCGCCGGAGACCCGGCCGGGATCGATCCTGGCTGCAGATGAGGCGCAGGTCTGTGCCACGTCTCCCTCCTACAATCACCGCACTCAATCCTCAGTCCCACCCCCCCCACTCCTCCCTCCTCCAATCATCGCGCTGAATCATCATGTTCCGCCCCCATTGCCTGCTGACCGACGTCTCTCTCGTCCAATCGGCGCCCTCGATCAGCAGTCCCACCCCCACTGTCTCGCGGAAAGCGGAGATTTTTATATCCGGATGACTAAAACTTGGGGGGGATGTCCCCCACCTCTCAAAACATGGGGGGGACGTGCCCACTCTGGCCCCCCCGGGTTTTCCGCCCCTGGTCAGGACCACTCTTCCGTTGGCGATAGGATGGTTCAGTTGCCTGATAACAGCTGGGAAGAAACTGCCCACGAATCTGGAGGTAAAATCTAACACCTAGGCAGGATAAAGGGAATAACCTTTAGTGCAAGATAAAGTCCAACAAAGATGGAGGCATATGGAGCAGGTTCGTGCTTTGCTGCGTTAAAGGTGGTTTGCAAATGGTGAAAGTAATTAAACCATGGCCATGCCTTGACATGAGCTCTCTGAAGGAATCACGGAAAGGTTCCTATGTTGATTTTATGTAGTATTGTGCATAGAACATTGCTCTCTTGGTAAGCAGTGGCACTGAACCTTTTCCAACTGCACTCAAACATATCCTCCTGACACATTAAGTGAAATCAGCAATAAATATTGGATTGCAAAGGGCTTGAAGATGCGTTTGATCCCTGTCTGCTTGTGTGTGAAAGTGTTGCTGTTGCCTCGACCGTAAGGTGATCTTCCCAATTTCGACGTGTGTGTTCCCCTGGTCTGTGCAGCAAACGCGAGAATGCTTGATGACGGAGCTGTTTTTCTTTGTAAAAGCTTCTGCTAAGACTTTAGGTGCCTCTTGCAAAAGACCCCCCCCCCCCCCCCAAAAAATAGGATCATACATTTTGTGTTTGTTCCTCTACCAGGTGAATGAATCTCGTATCTGGAATAACCATTTGTTTTCGACTCTTTATCTAAATTTTAAGGTTTTTGCCACTCTTTTAATTTTCTCCCCTTTTCAGATTTCAGATTTCTTCTCGTTAAGATTTCTGCAAAGCTCTCGTGAACTTTACGACATCAAAGGCAATAATCTCCCAGTTTTGCACCGAGCACGCAAGAGTGATGCAAAATCTCTTATTTACTTAACAGGGGAAATTCTTCTGACGGAATGTGCAGGGAATTAATGGAGCAAATCTTCCAATTTCTCCAGAGTGTTCTGTAACATTTTAACCATCGATTTCTTTAGATCTATATATGTGGGTGATCATAGGACAAAGAAGGTTCTTCCTGGAATAACATCACCTTTGACCACAAAGGTTTCATGTGTTTTTAAGTTCTCCATCAGGGATTTTCTGTGCAATTATGTGAGGATGTGAATCCAGGGGCTGTTAGAGTCAATGCTGTTCCAGGCCCTGTCTTGACAAATAAGTGTCCAGGGAAAAAATATCCCAATCCTGGACCCAACCCATTCATAAAAATGTAACTTTAACATTTAAATTTCTTTTTTTTAAAGTGCTGCTTCGCCTTCACGGCACCAGAGACCCGGGTTCGATCCTGACCACGGGTGTTGTCTGTACGGAGCTTGTACGTTCCCCCTGTGACCTCATGGGTTTTCTCCAGGTGCTCCGGTTTCCTCCCACACTCCAAAGACGTACAGGTTAGCAGGTTAATTAGCTTCTGCAAATAGTCCCCAGTGTCGTAGGATAGAACCCGTTTGAACAGGTGATCACTGGTCGGCACGGACTCGATGGACTGAAGGGCCTGTTTCTACGCTGCACCTCTAAACTAAACTAAACTGAACTAAACTACAGATCGCCCCAACATTTTCTACAGCAGACAGAGGGCTTTGTTTCTTTCTTTTCCTTTCATTTTGAGAAGAATGTGAAACATCACTCATAGGTGAGTTGTGGTTCAGTGTGACCAGCGACATTTAACATTCTCCCATGTCACTGTAGAAGCTGATAACATATCGTCCACACCACCTACTCCTCTTCCCAGCACTTCCCTCTAATACCCCCACTCTATCTCCTACCTTCTTGAAGTTTGTTTAGGAGTCTGCAAGATGATATGGCTGACTCTTACTACCTGATAGCCACTGACTGGATTGCACCTAGAGAAAGCTCTCAAGAAGAGTTGCTCGTAGATGGAAAGGGGAGTGTCTGTGTGTGTGTGTGTGTGTGTGTGTGTGTGTGTGTGTGTGTGTGTGTGTGTGTGTGTGTGTGTGTGTGTGTGTGTGTGTGTGTGTGTGTGTGTCTGTATGTGTGTGTGTGTGTGTGTGTGTGTGTGTGTGTGTGTTTGTGTGTGTGTGTGTGTGTGTGTGTGTGTGTGTGTGTGTGTGTGTGTGTGTGTGTGTGTGTGTTTGTGTGTGTGTGTGTGTGTGTGTGTGTGTGTGTGTGTGTCTGTCTGTCTGTATATGTGTGTGTGCCTGTTGTGTGTTTGCTTATCTGTTTGCATATGTTGGTGTGTTTGTGTGTGTGCATTTGTATGTGTGTGTGTGTATGTGTGTTCATGTGTGTGTGTGTATGTGTGTGTGTCTATGTGTGTGTGTGTGTGTGTATGTATGTGTGTTTTGTGTTTATATGTGTATGTGTTGTGCATATGTTTGTGTCTGTGTATATGTGTTGTGTGTATTTTAGGGATGTATAGTGTTTCTGCTGATATGTGTACATGCTTCTGTGTGTGGGTGTGTGCATGCCAGTATGTGTTCATGTATACGTGTGTTTTCAAGGATGTGTGTAGGTCGGTGTGTGCTTCAGTAGGTATGTGTATATGTCATATCATATGCCTTCTCTACCACTCTAACTACTCCCTGAAAGTAGCAAGACAAGTAGATAACGTGGTAAAGAAGCCATATGGTATGTTTGCTTTCATCGGTCAGGGCATTGTGTATAAGAGTCAGGAAGTGACATGATGCGGCTTCATAGGAAAAAGACACAAAGTGCTGGAGTAACTCAGCAGGTTAGGCAGCATCTCTGGAGAACATGGCCAGGTGATGTTACGGCTTGGGACCCTTCTGAAGTCTAAAATCCATGTCCTCCAGAGATGCCTCTGATCCTGACAGCATCCTGGTCAGGAGGCCACACCAGAAGCATCGAATGGACTTGATGAGGTTAGAGGAGGTTCAATAGATTCATGGAGCTTCATTTGTCACATTGGCAACTGCACAGTGAAATTCTTTCTGCACATTTACACATGCGGGCGCCGCCATGTTTTGGCGCCATTTCCAAAGTACAAAGTCCGGTCTGCCCGCACGCTCGCTGTACTGGAGCGGTTCCCAATCCAGGTAAGTCCCAGGCTCTTGGTGGGCCTTCCTCCGTTGCCCTCGGCCGGCTCGGCCCGCGAACTGACACCCCTCTCCTCGCCCGGACATCTTTGTGTCCCGTAGAGTGCCTCCTGCAGCCGACCTTGAAGGCGCTGGAGGCATCACCCCAGTTCACGTTCCCACCGGCCCTTGCTCTTCGCATGTGACGTCTCCAGCAGCTCCCTCCCGGTACCACGGTCTACCGAGTGTTCGGTCAGCTGAGCCTTCGGGCTGCTGGGGTGACTCTAGTCTAGATGGATGTGAGGGAGGAGTGTAGGACTACTAACTAGTGCCTGACAATAAAAGGGTAACATCAGTCAAACAAGGGAAAAGGACCCAGTGGAAGACAATGGACAATAGACAATAGACAATAGGTGCAGGAGTAGGCCATTCGGCCCTACGAGCCAGCACCGCCATTCAATGTGATCATGACTGATCATCCCCAATCGGTACCATGTTCCTGCCTTCTCCCCATATCCCCTGACTCCGCTATTTTTAAGGAGAAGACCATGTGTAATAGCTGGCATGGCGGGTACGTACAGAAATCATACAGCCTGGAAACTAGCCCTTTGGCCCAACTTGCCCACACCGACCGACATGCCACATCTATACTAGTCTCACATGCCTGCATTTGGCCCATATCCCTCTAAACCTGTCCTATTTATGTAGCTGTCCAAATGTTTCTTAAACGTTGCGATAGTCCCTGCCTCAGCTACCTCCTCCGTTCCATACACCCACCACCCTTTGTGTAAAAAGGTTACCCCTCAGGTTCCTATTAAATCTTTCCCCCTTCACCTTAAACCCATGTCCTCTGGTTCTCGATTCCCCTAACTCTGGGCAAGAGACTCTGTGCGCCTTGCCCCATCTATTCCTCTCATGATTTTATACACCTCTATAAAATTGCCACTCATCCTCCTGCGATCCAAGGAATAAAGTCCTAGCCTGCTCAACCCCTCCCCATCACTGCCTATTTTGTACTCCCTCAAAAGTCAGAAGCAAAAAAATGAGATGAGGTTCATGGTTGTATGAAGTAGTGATATCATAGAGAGGACATCTTCACGAAACAATGTACAATGATTGGCTTTGTCCCTGTTGTTGTGGTTGCCTTGGCAATGTTTGCAACTTCAGATAGTATTTTCTTCGGGCGAAAGAAAATACTTCTTCTGTAGTCCATTTAAGGAATGGAATTAGAGTTGTAAAAATTATTTTGGGATCAGTGTTATCTCATGGACGGATTGAAGCCGCCCATGGTTTAAAGGTCTATGTATTTATATATTATTGATACCTACAATCTTTCGAAGGTGTGGTTCAGGTAGGTATTGCATTAAGTCGAAAGGATCTGGGTTCAAGCTTCACTCCAAGGACTCGGGCACCAATCATTGGGCTGATTGTCCAATGTGTAACTTGTATGACATAGGTTAAACCTTCCAATGAAACATTTATCCAAAGCCCCATCGCCTCTCAGATGGAAGGCATCTAATCGGGATGCATCACAGCATGGTTTGCGAACAGCTCAATCCAAAACCGCAAGGAATTACAGAGTTGTGGACACAACCCAGACCATCACACAAACCAACCACCCTTCCATTGACTCCATCTACACCATACTGCCTTAGCAAGGCCACCAGCATAATCAAGGACCCTGGTCGCATTATTCCCTTTATCCTGTATCTGTACACTGTGGACGTACAGGTTTGTAGGTTGACACAAAATGCTGGAGTAACTCATTGTAATCATGTATAGTCCTCCAATTGACTGGATAGCATGCGACAAACAGCTTTTCACTACCTCGGTCCAAGTGACAATAATAAACTAAACTAAACTAGAGTGGGCAGAAGGAAATTCTTGGCAGCAGCTGATGAAGACTAAGGGTTCCATATCTATGATCATGGAATGGGCATTCAGACTGGAGAATTAATACAAGAAATGTGTGTGGCGTAGTGGCGTAGCTGGTCGAGCTGCTGCCACACAGCATCAGAGACCTGGGTTCAATCATGACTACGGATGCTGCCTGTATGGAGCTTGTACGTTCTCTCTGTGACTGCGTGGGTTTTCTCCGGGTGCTCCGGTTTCCTCCCACAATCCAAAGACGTACAGGTTTGTAGGTTGACACAAAATGCTGGAGTAACTCAGCGGGACAGGCAGCATCTCTGGAGAGAAGGAATGGATGCTGCCTGTCCCGCTGAGTTACTCCAGCATTTTGTGTCTACCTTCGATTTAAACCAGCATCAGCAGTTCTTTCCCACAGGTTTGTAGGTTAATTGGCTTTGGTAAAAACATTGTAAATTGCCCCTAGTGCATAGGATAGTGCCAGTGTATACTATAATGATCTCTACTCAGCGCGGACTCGGTGGGACAATGTTAAGCCAATTAACCTACAAACCTATACGATCAGGCAAGATCACACCATACATGAGTACAACAGGTTATGCAAATGAGAAAGGAAACAGAGTGCAGAATGAAGTGTTACAGCTACAGAGAAAGTGCACATTAAAAAATGTGCAAGTTCTGGAAGGAGGTAGGTTGAAGGATCGGGACAGACACAAAATGCTGGAGTAACTCAGTGGGACAGGCAGCATCTCTGGGGAGAAGGAATGCTGCCTGTCCTGCTGAGTTACCCCATACATTTTGTGTCTACCTTTGATTTAAACCAGCATCTGCAGTTCTTTCCCACACATTTTGAAGGATCGGGATAGAGCCAACATGTAAATCGGACTCATTTCGAGGCTATCTCGTATGAAGATGTCATTGCACACACGCTGGCGGTCTGTAAACCATTATCAGCAATGGCGCAATTAAATAAATGCACACTTGACCATGAATACAGTGTCTGAAGGCGTGTCCTGAAAAACGTCACCTATCAATGTTCTCCAGAGATGCTGCCTGACCCACTTGCATCCTTATTTAAGAAGGGTATTCCGATGGCTTTAATCAGTGAGTCGATGGCGGTGACACTAACGGAAAGCGTTGTAGCAGTATGTTCTCTTGGCAAGGTAGAGGGATCTACAGTATTATGGCTTGGCTACCATGCCTTAACTTTCTCTTCTGATCTGCTGTAATAACCCGGTTTAATCAGGAAGTAATTCAATGCCAGATCTACAGAAGCCCTCCTAGTGTGTATTAAACAAATTTCTGCTTGTCTCGCTGACTTTAATGGAATTATTGTTTTAGGAATAATCGGTGAGTCAGTGGGACCAGCCAGAATGATAATAACTGCTGACAGGTGAGCTAGGTGGAGTATGGATGGCCTTAATGCTGGGACTTCCATCAGTCTGACAAGTTTAGAGATAGAGCATCAAAACAGGCATCAAAATCTGCCCTAACCATCGATTAAACTTGTGTCTCTATAAATAGACGTTGTGACTAGCAGTGAGATGAAATTATATTGACTTGATTCCCTGGAGTGGAGGAGGATGAGGGGTGATCTCATAGAGGTGTAAAAAATCATGAGAGGGGGGAATCAAGAACCAGAGGGCATAGGTTTAAGATGAAGGGGGAAAGATTTTATAGGAATCTAAGGGGTCACTTTTTCATACATTGAGTGGTGGGTGTAGGGAACGAGCTGCCAGAGGAGGTAGTTGAGGCAGGGACTATTGAAATGTTTAAGAAGCAATTAGACAGGTACATGGATAGGACAGATTTAGAGGGATATGGGCCAAATGCAGGCAGGTGGGACTAGTGTAGATGGGGCATGTTGGTCAGCGCGGGTTGAGTTGTCCAAAGGGCCTGTTTCCACGCGGTATGACTCTATATGTCTACAGTGCCCTCCATAATGTTTGGGACAAAGACCCATCATTTATTTACTTGCCTCTGTACTCCACAATTTGAGATTTGTAATAGAAAAAAATCACATGTGGTTAAAGTGCACATTGTTAGATTTTAATAAAGGCCATTTTTATACATTTTGGTTTCACCATGTAGAAATTACAGCTGTGTTTATACATAGTCCCCCCATTTCAGGGCATCATAATGTTTGAGACACAGCAATGTTATGTAAATGAAAGTAGACATGTTTAGTATTTTGTTGCGATTCATGAACATCACCAGTTGCTGGGTGTCTTCCCTGGTGATGCTCTGCCAGGCCTGTATTGCAGCCATCTTTAGATTATGCTTGTTTTGGGGGCTAGTCCCCTTCAGTTTTCTCGTCAGCATATAAAAGGCATGCTCAATTGTGTTCAGATCAGGCGATTGACTTGGCCACTCAATAATTTACCATTTTTTAGCTTTGAAAAACTCCTTTGTTGCTTTAGAGGCATGTTTGGGATCATTGTCTTGCTGTAGAGTGAACCGCCGGCCAATGTGTTTTGAGCCATTTGAAGTTGAGCAGATAGGATGTATCTATACACTTCAGAATTCATTATGCTACCACCATCAGCAGTTGTATCATCAATGAAGATAAGTGAGCCAGTACCTTCAGCAGCCATGCATGCCCAGGGCATAACACCCCCACCACTGTGTTTCACAGATGAAGTGGAATGCTTTGGATCTTGGGAAGTTCCTTCTCTCCTCCATACTTTGTTCTTGCCATCACTCTGATATAAGTTAATCTTTGTCTCATCTGTCCACAAGACCTTTTTCGAGAACTGTGGTTGCTCTTTTAAGAATTTATTGGCAAACTAACCCAGCCATCCTATTTTTACAGCTAACCAGTGGTTTGCATCTTACAGTGTAGCCTCTGTATTTCTGTTCATGAAGTCTTCTGCGGACAGTAGTCATTGACAAATCCACACCTGACTCCTGAAGTGTGTTTCTGATCTGTCGGACAGGTGTTTGGGGATTTTTCTTTATTATAGAGAGAATTCTTCTGTCAGCAGCTGTGGAGGTTTTCCTTGGCCTGCAAGTCCCTTTGCGATTAGTAAGCTCACCAGTGCTCTCTAAAAGTTTCCAATGGTGATGGAAAGACTGGAGGAAAGACTAGGCGCTGAGAGATCTCTTGTACCTGCATTAAGGAGGCATTTAAACACACCTGAGCAATTACAAACACCTGTGAAACCATGTGTCCCAAACATTATGGTGCCCTGAAATGGGGGGACTATGTGTAAACACAGCTGTAATTTTTAAAAGGTGGGACCTAAATGTATAAAAATACCCTTTAATAAAATCTGACAATGTGCACTTTAACCACATGTGATTTTTTTCTATTACAAATCTCAAATTATGGAGTACAGAGGCAAATAAATAAATGATGGGTCTTTGTCCCAAACATTATGGGGGGCACTGTTATGACTGGAACAGATTTGAGCTGTGTCGTCAAAGAATTCTGTCACAAAACTGCTACAGATCAGTGAAACAAAATGGAAGTACAAAGGGGACATCTTGTCAGCTCGTGAAGAAGTGCCTTCTGTTTGGCACGGGGCTGTTTACATTATCCGACTGGACTCCTCTGGCTGTTGGCTGAGTGATACTCAGACAGACATTGGGTGAAGATTAAGCAGCCAGCTCCCGTGATAAGTCATGCCTCACGGCCTCCTTTGACTTGATGTTTGCCGGCCGATGGGTCAACATTCAGACCTGGGCTATTGTGTGCTCTTTTAACAAACCTTCCCCTCACTAAGGTCCAAGCAAGACGAGGAAACGCGACCTCGTTTCTTCTGGATGTTTCTCTCTTCCCTTGTTTACTTCCCACACGGCTCCCGCGCCCCCTCACAACCCGCTCCCTTTGTGCGGCTGAGAGACATTCATCATTCCTCATTCCTCCAAGTAGCAAAGTCAGGCCAGGAGGTCACAGGCTTTGTTTGACGGCTAATCCCACATTGCCCTTCGCCCTTCCTTGGTGTTTGACCTTTGGTGATCGCCGCACTTCCAGTCTTTGTTTGTTTGAATATAGATGCTATTCTTTCCTGTCTCCTGATCTCTGCTGCTGACTCTTCGGCTGAGGCACAATCCCAGGTCAAGCCGCTCTCTTTAGACTTTAGAGACGCAGCGCGGAAAACGGCGCCCATCCAAGTTCTCCAGAGACGCTGCCTGGCCCGCTGTTACTCCAGCACTTTGTGTCTTTTTATTCCAGCATCTCGTAGTTTAGTCTAGAGAGATCCCAGGGAGAGAGGCCCTTTTGTAAACCAGTTCCTGTGCCATCTGGTCTGCTATCATGTTATTCTCTGAGCTGCAGTGTTTTGAACATTTCAGAGGTGACTGCGGTCAGAAATACTCAGTAGCTGCAAACCATTTGAGAATATTCCAAACATTGTTGCATGATCAAATGGCGGAGAAGAGTCGATGGGCCGAATGGCCTAACACTGCTCCTATGTCTCGTGGGCATAGGTTCTTATGAAAACAGCACTGCATGAGAAGGTAATGGAGGCAGATACTTTCATGACACATAGACTTTTACAGTGACAGAGCAAGTAGCACAGTAACAGGCCCTTCGGTCCACCATGTCCATGCTGACCATCAAGCAACCATCTATACTATACAAGACATAGCTGAATGAGCACTTTATTTTGGTTTACTTTAGTTTAGAGATAGAGCGCGGAAACAGGCCCCTCGTCCCACTGAGTCAACGCCGATCCCCACACACTAGCATTATCCTACACACTAGGGACAATGTACTATTATACCAAGCCAATAAACCTACAAACCTGTATGTCTTTGGAGTGTGGGAGGAAACCGGAGATCCCGGATAAAACCCACGCAGGTCACAGGGAGAACGTACAAACTCCGTACAGACAGCAGCCATAGTCAGGATCGAGCCCGGGTCTCTGCCGCTGTGAGGCAGCAACTCTACCGCTGCACCACTGCACCGCCACTTGAATCACCGTCAGATAGAAGGACTGATTAGTATGGATTAGTTGGCCTGATTCCATGCTCTGTGACTCTACGAATCTGTGAACTTTTATAGTTTCTTTTGAAGAGAAAGTATTGTTTAATTTATTGGGTGTCTGGGATCTGGGCTTCACTGGCAAGGGCAGTATTGATTGCCTGTTTGTAATTGCTCTTGAGAAAGCGTTGCTGCATTATCTTTTTACAACCATTGTAGGTGTGGACTCCTATATATCGACGAGACCAAGCGCAGCCTGGGCGATCGTTTCGCTGAACTACACTCAGTCTGCCGATGTCCTAGTGGCCAAAAATTTAAATTCCACTTCCCATCCCCATATTGACCTTTGCATACTTGGCCTCCCCTCCACTGTCACGTACATTGGAGGAACAGCACCTCATATTTCGCTTGGACAGCTTACAACCCAGCATTATGAATATTGGTCTGTCTAATTTCAAGTAACCCTTCCATTCCCTCTTTCTCCATCCCTCCCCATACCATAGTCTTCCTGCTAGTTTCACTGTTCATGTCCCTTCGTTATCACCTCTTCACCAGCCAACAATGGACCATTGTGGGCTCCACCTCTCCTGAGTCATCGGTGCCAGCTCTGATTTGTTCATAACTCTAGTTTCTCAGTGCAATCACACGCAAGGGCCTGGTGTCATACCTGGCCCAGACAGAGCAAGTCCAGGTCATTGATGAACAGGCTAGGCTTGCACGACAATTCAGATGCAAGGCAGTGCAGATGCTGGATTACTAAAAAAGGCACAGAGCCACCAGCATAATCAAGGACGAGTCTCACTCTGGTCACTCTCTCTTCTCCCCTCTCCCGTCAGGCAAGAAGAACAGAATAGTGCCAACGTACACCTCAAGATTCAGGGACAATTGAACGACACAATCATGGACCTCTTCCATTGAAGGCTTAGGACGTTAGGCATGTCCCCAACGACTCTCACCAACCGTTGCAGATGCGCTGTAGAAAGCATTTTATCGGGATGCATCACTGCATGGTTTGGGGACAGCTCCATCCAAGGCCGCAAGATATTACAGAGAATTGTGAATGTAGAATTGTAGACAATCACATGAACCAACCTCCATTCCATTGATTCCATCTACACTTCAAGCTGCCTCCGCAAGGCCAGCAGCATAATCAAGGACCAGTCTCACCCCAATCACTGCCTCTTCTCCCCTCTCCAATCAGGCAAGAGGTACAAAAGTGTGAAAATGCACACCTCCAGATTCAGGGTCAGTTTCTTCCCAGCTGTTATCAGGCAACTGAACCATCCTTTCACCAATTAGAAAGTGGTCCTGACCTACCATTTGCCGCATTGGAGACCATCAGACTTTCTTTCATCAGACTTTACTGGACTTTAACTTGCACTAAACGTTATTCACTTTATTGCGTATCTGTACACTGTGGGCGGCACGATTGTAATCATGTATAGACTTTTTGCTGACTGGATAGCACGCAACAAAATGGCTTTTCACTGTACCTCGATCCACGTGACAATAAATTAATTTAACATTCCTGAAAAAGTGCTGGTGCATCTTAGCGGGTCAGGCAACATCTCTGGAGAACATGGATAGGTGACGTTCTGGGTTGGGACCCTTCTTCATATTGATTGTTGTAGAGGGGAGAAAGCTGGAAGCGGGACAAAGCCCCTCACCTGCATCCGCCTGTCACCTTACGGCAGCACAGTGGCACAGCTGCTAGAGCTGCTGCCTCACAGCACCAGAGACCAGGGTTCGATCCTGACCTCCAGTGTTGTCTGTGTGGAGTTTGCACGTTCTCCCTGTGACCTGTTTGGGTTTTCACCCGGTGCTCCAGTTTCCTCCCACCTTGCAGGTCAATTGACCGCTGTAAAAATTACTCCTAGAATGTGGGGAGTGCATGAGAAAGTGGGATAGCATAGAACTAGTGTGAATGGGTGATCGATGATCAGCGTGGACTTGCTGGGCTGAAGGACCTGTTTCCTTGCTGTATCTCAAAACTTGACAAGTTATGTCCCACCCCCTAGATCTCTTCTCCCTCTCACAATCAGTTGGAAGAAGGGTCCTGACTCAAAATGTCACCTTTTCCAGAGATGCTGCCTGAGCTGCTTGGTTACTCCAGCACTTTGTCTCTTTTTTTTCCACAACAATTCTATAGTTTTGTGTTCAATATTACTAAGGTGTAATTTAGTTTAGTTTAGATACAGCATGGAAACAGGCTCGTTGGCCCATTGAGCCCATTCCGAATGATCATCTTTACACTAATTCTATCTTATCCCAGTTTTTGTCCCTACACGCTAGGGACAATTTACAGAAGCCAATTAACCTACAAAACTGTACGTCTTTAGAGTGTGGGAGGAAACCGGTGCACCCGGAGAAAACCCACGCGGTCACAGGGAGAATGTACAAACTCCGCACAGACTGCACCCGTAGTCGGGATCGAACCCGGGTCTCTGGCGCTGTAAGGCAGCAACTCTACCGCTGCGCCACCCTATCCTTCTGTTTCATATTATTCAGTGAATTTCATTACATTCCACAACTGCCATGGTGGGATTTGAACTCACCACTCTGAGTCGTTCGTCCAGGCCTCTGGATTACTAGTCCACTAATTTAACTGCTGCAACGCAACTGAGCTCTCAGGAATGCAATCTGTCGCAGTGTAGATTTGCCATGCGTTAGAAGTGGGAGGATTATATAACCAACAACAAGAGAGCCAAGAATTTTGTTCGGAATAAACTGTAGCAGCTGTTTGCACTTCAGAGCTGCACAGCTATCAGGCCAGGCATGTCCTTGCATGTTAGACTAAGCCTCTGTGAACCTGTAATAGGCAGAAGCGATGGGTCTTCAACAGAAAGACAGTCTTCATCCAAAGATGTCTTGCACAAATTAAACCAGGTTTTACAAGAGTGGGGTGGCACAGTGGTGCAGCAGTAGAGTGGCTGCCTCACAGCACCAGAGATCTGGGTTTGATCTTGACTACGGGTGATGTCTGTATGGAGTTTGCACGCTCTCCATGTGAACGTGTGGATTTTCCCCGGGTGTTCCAGTTTTCTCCCACATTCCAAAGACGTACAGGTTTGTAGGTTAATTGGCTTCAGTCAAAATTGTAAATTGTCCCTAGTGTGTAGGATGGTGCTAGTGTATGGGGATCACCGGTCGGCAGGGACTCGATGGGCCGAAGGGCCTGTTTCCACGCTGTATCTCTAAAACTAAAACGGAAAAAACAAAAGAGTGATTGGCCATATGTAATAGTCATACAGTGTGGAAACAGGCCCTTCAGCCCACTTGTCCCATTAAATCTTCCCTTCTCACCTTAAACCTATGTCCTCTGGTTCTTGATTCCCCTAACATGGGTGAAAGACTGCATTCACCTTATCAATTCCCTTCATGACTATATACATCTCTATAAAATCACCCCTCAGCCTCCTGTGCTCCAAGGAATAAAGTCTTAGTTTGTCCATTTGGACTCTACTGCACTTCACCTGCACTAAACATTATTCCCTTCATCATGTATCTGTACACTGTGGATGACTTGATTGTAATCATGTATGGTCTTTCTGCTGACTGGTTAGCACGCAAAAAAGCTTTTCACTATACTTTGGTACACGTGACAATAAACCAAACTAAACTAACTAACTAAACTAAATTAGACTAAACTAAACTAACTAAACTAATCCCCACCGACAGGTCAGGGCCTTGTGTCCTGGCAGCAAAAGGCAGCAACTCTACCATTTGATCTACCAGTCTGCAGAAGGGTTCCAACCTGAAATGGCACCTATTCTTTTTCTCCAGAGATGCTGTGTGTTACTCCAGCATATTGTATCTATCTATCATTTGATCTATTCGGATAGCATGTAAAATAAAGCTTTTCACTGTACGTGCACGGGTGATAATAAAACATCTAAACTTAAACTGAAACCCTACTGTGACCTGAATCCAGCCATCATTTTGGTTATAGCCAAATAATTAGATGAGAATCCATGGTGCTAGCCAATATACTGGCTCAGCGATGGGATTTAAACTCTCCCACGGTTAGTAATCGGTGTGCTGTGCCTTATCGAGGAACGGAAAGAAATTCATTCACTTCAGAAGACATGGAACATTGTAGGGAGCGTACATTGAGAGTTCCTGCAAAAATTGAAGGGCATAACTCCTCCGTGTTTAAGCAGACAGGAATATAAAGTGGAGCCAACCGCTAACAAAATGAGGTGCAGACTTATCAAAGTATAATTACTCAAAGCAATCGTACCATGACGAGACGCAGATGCTGAAGGTCAATAGGTGCAATTGATCCATCTTGGGATGTCCGAGTTTAGTGAAAGGTGCTTCAGAAATGTGCAAGCTTTTGTTTCTTTCATTGTTATGGAAAATTAAGACCAGAACTTCAAAGCAAACCTTCTGATATCCCTGGGACCCAACCCAAGGACTGGCAGCATCTTGCAGTCTGTAAAGGCTGTGATCCAATTCCCTGTCCATGTTCATTTAACTGATTTTAACTCTGCATTGCATGAAATTGTGTCCTATTACCATTCAGAGACACAGTAAATGTTTTGAATTTCAGACCGAAGAAGGGTTCCAACCCGCAACGTACTGGAGACACAGGTTACAATAGACAATAGGCAATAGACAATAGGTGCAGAAGTAGGCCATTTGGCCCTTCAAGCCATTCACATTCCATGATCATCCACATTCCTGCCTTCTCACCATATCCCCTGACTCCGCTATCTTTAAGAGCTCTATCTAACTCTCTTGAAAGCATCCAGAGAATTGGCCTCCACTGCCTTCTGAGGCAGCGAATTCCACAGATTCACAACTCTCTGGGTGAAAACGTTTTTCCTCATCTCCGTTCTAAATGGCCCACTACTTATTCTTAAACTGTGGCCCCTGGTTCTGGACTTCCCCAACATCGGGAACATGTTTCCTGCCTCTAGCGTGTCCAATCCCTTAATAATCTTATATGTTTCAATAAGAATCCCTCTCATCCTTCTAAATTCCAGAGTATACAAGCCCAGCCACTCCACTCTATCTACATATGACAGTCCCGCCATCCCGGGGACTCCATCATACTGCGGATGATGGAATCCTGAGCAAAACACACAGTGTGGGAGGTACTCAGCAAATAGGCGCAGAGTGCTGGAGTAACTCTGCGGGTCAGGCAGCATCTCTGGAGATAAAGGATGGGTGACATTTCGGGTCGGGACCCTTTGTCAGACTGAAGGTAGAAGGGAACTAGAGGTAGGAATGGGCCAGAACAAATCTGGTCCATAATGGCCCATTGTTAGCTGGGTAAGAGGTGATAACAAAGCAATACAGGGATGCAAACAGTGGGACTATTAGGATTATGAGAGTGGGGGAGGAGAGAGGGAATGCAGGGGTTATTAGAAATTAGGGAAATTATCACACCTACCACTGGGTTGGGTTGTAAGCTGCCCAAGTGAAATATGAGGTACTGCAGCTCAGGCAGCATCCGTGGAGGAGAATGGACAGACATTTCGGGTCAAGACTGATTGGAGTGAGAGGGGTTGTGAAAGCTGGAAAAGTGAAGTGGGATCAGGATAAAGTCTGGCAAGTGATAGGTGGAGATACACAAAATCTTGGGAATAACTCAGCGGGTCAGGCAACATCACTGGAGAAAAGGAATAGGTGACGTTTCGGGTCGAGACCCTTCTTCAGACTCGAAACATCACCTATTCCTTCTCTCCAGAGAGGCTGCCTGACCCACTGAGTTACTCCAGCAATCTGCGTCCATCTTCAGTATAAACAAGCATCTGCAGTTCCTTCCTACACAAGTGATAGATGGATACAGGTGAGAGGGGGTGGGGTGGGGAGGGGAAGAGTTTGATTGCCAGATGGGTGGAGTAGGTGACAAAGGCTAGAGGGGGGGAGAGGAGTCAGGTGAGGAGAGAAGAGGAGGAGTGAAATGTAAAGCTGGAGGGAGGGATATAGGGGACGGAGGGGTGAGAAAGAGGGGGATAAAAGAGAAACGAGGGACTCGGGGATGAGAGATGAGTGTTTGAAGGATGGAAAGGATCAGGGTGACAGGAGATGGGCAAAGGCAGATAGTGGGCAAATTGTGTTTGCACTGGGGTGGGAAGAGAGCACAGGATGGATGAAGGGGTGGAGGTGGGGGGGAGTTACATGAAATGTTTACCTGAGAAGGGTATCTTAGCAAGACACCCAAGGTGCAAACGGATCACACCTCAGCTCCGAACTATCACTTACATCAGAGGAGAGGCAAAGCAGAAATAAACACAGAGAACTTTAGGCAGTTTTTTGAAAATATATTTGGACCACATCCCATGAAAGACAAAGGAATTGAAAGTGTCAGTGTACAACTGTCCTGGAGATGAATCATTTTCTAGCATAACCAAGAGCAGATTTAGTCCAAAGAAGCAGTTAACAGAAATAGTACAAGGATTAGCTCCAAAATGTATAAATATCACATTTCATTGAAGTTGCTGGTGCTTTGTGGTTGTGAATAACAGGGGTAAAGTTGGCTCGCACGTATGATGACATACTCAACCAGCGTTGCACTTCACAGAGGGGTTGTGAGCACATTGATATTTGATGTGATATTCTGATATGCTCATTTGGGGGGGGAGGGGAGAGAGGGAGGTGGAGGGGAGAGAGGGAGGGGGAGGGGGAAGGGGTTGAGGTGGAGAACTTCCAAACCATGAAACCTTGTGCAGCTGGAAGATCCCTTGCCTCAATCCCACGGAACAGTACATCCCAGGAACAGGCTCTTGTGCCTGCAATGTCTACAGGTGTGGAACAAGATGCCACATTAAACCAATCTCCTCTGCCTACACGTGACTCATATCCATGTGCCTATCCATAAGCCTCTCGAAAGCTACTATTGTACCTGCCTCCACCGTCATCCCTCGTGTTGTGATCCAATTCCCTCACCACTCTCTATGTAAAATTGTGCCTCGAACGTCTCCTTTAAACTTTCCCTTTCCGACCTTAAAGCTGTGGCCTCTAGTCTTTGACACTTCCACCCTAATAACCCACAGCTCAGTTAAACGGTAAATATGCCACTTTCTGTCTCATAATAAACCTCTATGGTGCTTTGGAGTCCAACAGCACGGAAACGGGCCCTTTGGCCCAACTTGCCCATGCCGGCCAAGATGCCCCATCTACTCTAGCTCCACCTGCCCGCAGATAGCCCACATCCCTCTAAACCTCTCCTACCCATGCACCGGTCCAAGTGTCTTTTAAATGTTGTTATTGCAACTACCACCTCTGGCAGCTCATTTCATATACCCACCGCCCTGCCCTCTGTGTGGAAAAAAGTGCCCCTCAGGTTCCTATTAAATCTTGCCCCTCAAACCTATGTCCTCTGGCTCTTGATATCTCTACACTGGGTAAAAGACTCTGTGCATGCACCCTCTCATTCCCCTCACCATTTTATACAACTCTATAAGACCACCCCTTAGCCTCCTGTTGCCCTAAGGAATAAAGTCCTAGTCTGAAGAAGGGTCTTGACCCGAAGCATCAGCCATCCTTTTTCTCCAGAGATGCTGCCTGACCCACCGAGTTACTCCAACACTTTGTGTCTATCAACCTCTCCCAAACTTTCATCAAATTGTTCACAATGCTGGATCTGGATTGAAGTCAATATCCCAACAAAAAATCCGGTCTAAAATATAACCATCAATCTTCCTGCTGTGTGAATATTGCACCGCATTGAGCAGCGTACCACAAAGGGTGCGGCTGTCTACTGAACAAATGCGATGTCTCAGACTCGCAGAGTTGTGCATGCACTGCAATACAGTCAATGAACACCTGTACAAATTCCTGCCCCTGAACTATAACCCAGGGGAGAACATGCAGTTATAGAACAGTACAGCACAAGAACAGGCCCTTCGGCCCACAACATCTGTGCTGACGTGATGCCAAGACCAATTCACTTAGCCAGCCCCCAGATACGATGAACTGACAAACCTCGCCCTTAACCTGCATCTTTCCTGATATTGCTGACATGACGAAAATCACATTTCACAAATAGAAATTGATATTTGATCTTACAAATGGCCGAATCAAACACGGTTCAGTGCTCAGGAGGAAGTGATGAGATATGTAGTAAACTATTAGCCACAAGGCATTGAAGGCAGTGTGCTGGGAAACTAATATTGAGTCATACAGTGTGGAAACAGGCCCTTCGGCCCAACTTGCCCATGCCGACCAACATGCCCCATTCTACACTAGTGCCACCAGCCTGCGTTTGATCCAAATCCTCATAAACCTGTCCTGTCCATGTACACGTCTAAATGCTTCTTAAATGATGTGATAGTACATGCCTCAACTATTGCCTACGGCAGCTCGTTCCATAAACCACCACCCTTTGGGTGAAAAAGTTGCCCCTCAGGTTCCTAAAAAGAGTTGCTCCTTAGGTTCCTAAAATAGGTGACATTAATAAACCACTATCAACAGTCTGGAGTGATAGGTGGATCAAGTGCTGGAGTGCTGGAGTAACTTAGCCAGTCAGGACTAACTCCAGCTCCAGCACTAAACTACTCCAGCACAAAGTGCTAATAACTCAGCTAGTCAGGCAGCATCTCTGGAGAAAAAGGATGGGTGAAGTTTCAGGTCGAGATCCTTCTTCAGACTGAAAGTAGGAGGAGGGGGTGGGAAGGTGAAGAGCTGGAGGACAAATTAGGGCCGGCCACAAATGACCTCAGGCAGGCCGTTGCCTGGTAGGTCCATTGTTGGCTAGGGAAGGTGTGATGACCCATCACGTCACCTATCCATGTTCCTCAGAGATGCTGGCTGACCCACTGAGTTACTCCAGAACTCGGAGTCTTTTTTCTTTGTAAACCAGCATCTGCAATTCCTTGTTTCTATTTTGTAAACTGGATTTGAACTTTCAACATCCCATTGGGGTACTGGAACTCGCATTCTCTGGACCTCTGAAGCAATAAAATGGTAATATAAAATTGTGTGTTCATGTCCCAGTCTCCGTGGCGCAGCGGTAGAGTTGCTGTGTCACAGCGCCAGAGACCCGAGTTCGATCATTACTCCGGGTGCTGTTTGTACGTTCTCCCTGTGACCGCATGGGTTTTCTCCGGGTGCTCCGGTTTCCTCCCACATTGCAAAGACGTGCAGGTTTGTAGGTTAATTGGCTTCTGCAAATTGTCACTGGTGTGTAGGATAGAACTAGAGTATGGGTGATCTTTGGTCGGCGCAGACTCGGTGGGCCGAAGTGCCTGTTTCCACGCTGTATCTCCAAGACGAACTAAAGCTTAAACTAAAAGTAGAGTGGTGTCGGAAGTGGCAAAGACATTTCCAAATTGATCTGGGACATTCCAGCAAGTCCTTGCGTCATGTCACACATCGAAGACGATGGATTGGTCTGATACTGTAATTCACCTGATCTGAATGCGATTGAAAATTTGTGGTCAATTATCAAGGAGAGGCTACTGGGATGCGCCGCAGAGCTGGGTCCCGCCCAGGGGACACAGTGACCGGTCAAAGGAAGACACGGCGGGCCACGGCCTGTAGAAGGGGTGGTGTTTGGAAACCGCCGAGCTCACCCCGAAGACCGGACGGAGAGCTGAGGAGGAGGGAGCTGCTGGCGACAACAGACACGAGGAGAGAACGGTTATAGAAGAAACATAGAAAATAGGTACCATTCGGCCCTTCGAGCCAGCACCGCCATTCAATATGATCATGGCTGATCATCCAAAATCAGCACCCTGGTCCTGCTTTCTCCCCATATCCCTTGATTCCCTTAGCCCAAAGAGCTAAATCTAACTCTCTCTTGAAACCATCCAGTGAATTGGCCTCCACTGCCTTCTGTGGCAGAGAATTCCACAGATTCACAACTCTCTAGGTGAAAAGGTTTTTCCTCATCTCAGTCCTAAATGACCCTTATTCTTAAACTGTGACCCCTGGTGCTGGACTCTCCCAACATCGGGAACATATTCCCTATATTTCCTGGGGCTTTGCCTCCACGATCCCGGGATGGCCGGGCAAGGATAGGGATGTCGGTTCGCGGGCCGAGCCGGTCGAGGGCGACGGAGGAGGCCCTGCAGCAGCCTGGGGCTTTCCTGGGTCAAGGGCTGCTCCAGTAAATCGAACGCGTGGAGTGGGCTTTGGACTTTTTGTAAATGGCGCCAAAATACTCGGTGCTTGTGTGACTCGTGCATGTGTGATCTATGCAAAAAGAATTGCACTGTGCAGTGCACATGTGACAACAAAGCACCATTGAACCATCCAGACTGAAAGGAAAGGACTGTACCAGGTGACAGAAGGTCATCAAGGACATTATTCAGCTGTGGCATCAAGATGAAAAGATCCTCGGAAACTCTCGGACTCTGGTCGATTCCATGCCAAATCATGTCAGAGACTTGATGAAGAATCATGGTGGACATATAACGCAGTAAAGACATAATGGTGCGATGATAATGAATAAAAGATAGCCCTGCGACATGCATATTGACTTGTTATAGCCGAGTGTATGCTGGATTCAATTAATTTGCACAAGGGTATGGGTTAATTGGCCTCTGTAAACTAGCTCCTGACTTGCAGGGAGTGGATGAGAAAATGGAATAACATCAAACAAGTGTGAATGGGTGATTGATATTCGGCATGGTGGGCTGAAGGTCCTGTCTCCATGCTGTATCTTGAAGCTAAACTAAATTAAACTAAACCTACAAATCCAAGTCCCAAAAATGGGGTGGCATGGTGGCGCAACGGTAGAGTCACTGTCTTACAATGCCAGGGACCCGGCTTCGATCCTGACCTCGGGTGCTGTCAGTACGGAGTTAGTACGTTCGCCCTGTGACTGCGTGGGGGTTTTCTGGGTGCTCCGATTTCCCCCCCACTCTCCAAGAAAGTAGGTTAATTGGCTTTGGTAAAAAAAATTGTAAATTGTCTCTTGGGGTGTTGGATAGTGCCAGTGTAAGGGTGATCGCTGGTCGGTGTGGACTTGGTGGGCCGAAGGGCCTGTTTCCACACTATATCTCAAAAGTCTAAAATCCAATGAGAATGGTATTTTTTAAGTCACATCACCAATCCATAGACATCACTTTCTTGGGTATATTTAATTAATGTCGTGACCACATATTTAAAAAAAAGTCAAGCTTCTTGTAGTCCTTGCTGTTCATATCGTTATAATGTTCAATTCAACAGATACTCTTTAACTATTTCACACAAGTGAAATAAATGTTAGAAAATACTTTTCCTTTTAAGAAAATGAGAAATCATAAAATGCATTATTAATGAATGTCAAAATAAAACCAATATAACATTTTGCACTGTGCAGGGATAGCTGCTTTTTTGTACCATTTATTAATGCAAAATAATTTTACTTGAAATGATTTAAATTAGAAAGTAGGAAGGAGGGGAGATGAAAGAAAATATTGAACCGAAAAGAGTTTCCTGATTTTTTTTTTTTTTTTTGCAATTTTCTGGACATCTTGGGTTAAAGATCATATTCCTCCAGTAAAACAAATCAACAATGTGCTGCAAAGTTGTACCTGTGCAGTCTCCTAAATGCAATAAAATATCAAGTAGTCCACTGAATATAAAACACTAAAAATAATCCAGTAGAAGCAAGCTTAATATACACCTAATGGTGTGGTCAAAGACATCCCTTCTCCACGCTGTCCATCCCTCCCACACAAGAAACTGTGTCGTTCATCAAAAAAACTCGAACACTGTGCAAGGTCGCTCCATAGTCTCGTGGATAGTTCTGGTCGGGTAGGTCGCGGTTGACGGCTTTTTGCCCGAGCTCTGCCTCTCATATGTCTGTCACTCTGAAGCCAGAGAGAAAGAGAGACACAGCCTTCCAATTAACAGCACCATTATAGGTTCTTCATTATATAATCCTCCGTTCACTCGAAACCACATCCTGTCAGCAGCATTTTCCGATATTCCTTGCACTCTCGTGAATGCCTTGTTTGTTTGATTCTTTTCACGTGTTTTTTATATATACATACATATATATATATAAAAGAAGATGCAGTGTTGTATCAGTCCGTCGTGCCACACTCTTCCTCTTTGTTGCCGCACAGTTAAGTCCACTTCTTTTTTTTTCAATTGTCCGTTTTTTGGGGGAAAGAGGTTTTGTTGAGGGCAAAAGGGAAATGAGTCAAAATAAAAGCACCTTTGAGGTACAGGCTTTGGAATGTAACGAAAGGGTATTTGTCCGTGCCTTCCATTACTGTATAGCTTATTTTCACCTTACATCTGCAAGAGAGGAGATATCAGGAATTAATGGGGAATCCAACACCCGTTCCGTTAAATGACAAGCCCCCAAATTAGCATGCATTGTGGCATATCGCAAGCAAAAGAGGCGTGATCGTGAAGTGTGTCTGTAACGCTGATTCAGTCTCCATCTCGCTCACCCAAGCCCACGTGTGTATGCTTTGTGGTCAAGCAACACCAGACATAACATTGTGTTAATAACAGACCAGACATGAGTGTCAAACGCTGGCTTAAATGATATACACCTTGTAAGCTGCTTCTCACTGCAATAAAGCTTATTGCAGTTAGATATTCAAACAATGCCACTGTGTAAAGGAGGAGAGATTTATTTGATGAATAAGGGGTAGGCCATTTAGAACGGAGATGAGGAAAAACGTTTTCACCCAGGGAGTTGTGAATCTGTGGAATTGTCTGCCTCAGAAGACAGTGGAGGCCATTTCTCTGGATGCTTTCAAGAGAGAGTTAGAACTCTTAAAGATATCAAGGGGTATGGGGAGAAGGCAGGAATGGGGTACTGATTGTGGATGATCAGCCATGATCACAGTGAATGGCGGTGCTGGCCGAATGGTCTACTCCTGCACCTATTGTCTATAGTCTATATAGATCTAAACTTTGCGGCCTCCCCAAACGCTCTCCCAGAGGGGAAGTTCATGATGAGTTTTTTTCCACAGAAACTGGCTGCTCTTTGTTAACCCATCAAAGAGGTCATTATTCAACACACTCCAATAACCCAGAGTGCTTTCCAGTAGGAGTCCTGGCAGAGTGGTTAGGGCGATGGAATCCTGCCTAATTTCTTCGCTCCCTTGCTGAGGGCCGAAGAAGGGTTATAACGCAAATTGGAGGAACAGCACCTCATATTTCGCTTGGGCACCTCACAACCCAGCGGTATGAATATTGATTTATCTAGCTTCAAGCATCCCCTTGCATCCCCTCTCTCTCTCTCAGTCCCTCCCCCACCCTAGTCGTCGTACTAGTTTCACTGTCATCCTGGTTAGCTTCTCTGTTTGTGTCACCATCCCCTCAACCAACAATGGACCATTATGGGCTCCACCTCTCCACGATCATTTCCCTCTCGTTTCCCTCTCACCTGAGTCTCAGTCTGAAGAAGGGTCTCGACCTGAAACGTCACCTATTCCTTTTCTCCAGAGATGCTGCCTGGCTTGGTGAGTTACTCCAGCTTCTTGTGTCCATCTAAGGGCTATAACAACCTCCATTCACTCCCTAGGTAACTCAAGTCATGGGAAAATACAACTCGGGTTGGCACGATGGTGCAGCATGTAGAGCTGCACCAGAGACCCGGGTTCAATCCTGACTACGGGGGCTGTCCGCACAGAGTCTGTACGTTCTCCCTGGGTTTTCTCCGGGTGCTCTGGTATCCTCCCACACTCCAAAGACGTGCACGTTTGTAAGTTAATTGGCTTTTGCAAATTGTAAATTGTCGCAAGCGTGTAGGGTAGCGCTAGTGTACGGGATGATCGGGGGTCAGCGTGGAATCGGTGGGCTGAAGGGCCTTTTTCCATGCTGCATCTCTAAAAACTAAAAATGCAGTTTAATAGCATAGACGTCAGATGTGTCAGATTATTCACCATCGGGTATAAGGGTGGTATAGTGCCGCAGCTGGTAGAGTTTAACTCAACGCCAGAGACCCAGTTCACACTAGTTCTATGTTATCCCACTTTCCCATCCTCTCCCTGCACACTAGGGGCAATTTTACAGAGGGCGAATTAACCTACAAACGCGCACGTCTTTGGGATGTGGTAGTAAAATGGAGCACCCAGAGGAAACTCACGCTGTCTATGGGAGAACGTGCAAACTCCACACAAACAGCACCTAGTGTCGCGATCGAACCCGGGTCCCTGGTGCTGTGAGGCAGCACTCTACCGCGGCGGCACTGTGCTGTCCTGGACTCCACTGAATCAAGATATTTATTCAGATCTAGAACGACACAAGGTGCTGGAGTAACTCAGCGGGTCGGGCAGCATCTCTGGAGAAAAGGTATAGGTGACGTTTCGGGTCGAGATCCTTTCAAAACGTCACCTATTCCTATTCTCCAGAGATGCTGCCTGACCTGCTGAGTTACTCCAGTATTTAGTGTATATCTGCGGTGTAAACCAGCACCTGCAGTTCCTCCCCACACATTTATTCCAATCTACCTGATGGAGCATAAAATTATTTTACATACACGTTTTTTTCAAAAACATCATTAAAATTGCACGGCGCCGTCTCACAAAACAAAGATCAATTTGCGAGCACAGATTTTGAAACGTGGACAAGAAATCAGGCAGTCAACAATCAGCAAAAGTACAGATAAACGAAGCCAGGTTAGAATGGTGCAGACACATGCCTTTACAAATCAGTGCAGAGAAAACATAAGCAGTGATCAACTTCCAGGAGAGGAATCTACCCAAAGGGCACAATCAGTCGAGCCAATCAAAAAAATAATTTCTTCCCACTCTCAGGCTGAGACGTGCTAAGATTTGGAATGTGATTGTGTTAAATTATAGCATCTGATCATTCATTTCTCTCGTGATGTTCGCTGGCCCCTATCAGATGGTCAGCTCAACAAGTCCTACCTGCACAGGTCGCTGAGCTGTTATGTTGGCAACACATCCTTGTCAGGTGACAGTATTAACTTTTTACGCTTCCGTTTTTTAATTTTTTCACTATTTCTTCCTTTTAAACGCTTTGGGTTGGTGATAGGGCCTAAGAAAATGCACTTGTGTTGGAATTTAAAAGACCTCGGCAAGAACCAGAGCAGCCACTAACCAAACATGGATCACAGTCTTACTAATTCAGCAGCTCGATAAGACTTCCAATACACAGGGTTACCACCAACTCACTATATGTGCGCGAGTCTAAAGTTTAATTCGAGTGACTCCTCCCTACAATAAGGGTTAGCGGAACAAGGAATCCTCATTGTAAATCTTAGTTGTTTTATTAAAGTTCACAATATTTATACAGCTTTCTATCGTTTCCATTTTATTTACATTACGTGCATTTATTGGAGTCTGAAGAAGGGTCTCGACCCGAAATGTCACCTATTCCTTTTCTCCAGAGATGCTGCCTGACCCGCTGAGTTACTCCAGGTTTTTGTGTCTATCTTCTGTTTCATATATATTCCTTGTGAATTCATTGGATAGCCATTTTTTGTGTTATTTGGATAGACACAAAATGCTGGAGTCACTCAGCGGATCAGGCAGCATCTCTGGAGAAAAGGAATATGTGACGTTTCAGGCCGAGACCCTTCTTCAGGCTGAGAGTTAAGGGAGAGGGAAACTAGAGGTATGAAAAGGTGCAGAACAGATCAGAACCGACACTGGCACCATTGTTGGTTGTGGAAGAGGTGATAACGAACGGTTATATGGATGCGAACAGTAAAACTGGCAGGATGACTAGAGGGGAGGGACGGAGAGAGAGGGAATGCAAGGGTTACCTGTAATTAGAGAAATCAAGATTCATTCTGCTGGGTTGTAAGCTGCCCAAGTATTGTTTCTGAATTTATTGGATAGTAAATTCTTATTTACTTATATTGCTTGTGAATATATTTGTCAGCCATTGGTAGCCATTTCTGTTTTACTTGGAAACAAACAACTGCAGATGCTGGTTTATCCCAAAGATAGACACAAAGTGCTGGAGTAACTCAGTGGGTCAGGCACATCTCTGGAGAAAAAGGATGGGTGACGTTTTGTGTTGGGACCCTTTTGGCTGAAGAAGAGTTCCAACCTAAACATGACTTGTGTATGGTCTCGAGAAATGTTGCCTGACCCGCTGAGTTATTAGAGCATTTTGTCACTGTTTTACTTATATTGCTTGTGAATTTATCTGTTGTCTATTGGATAGCCATTTCTATTTCATTTCATTTGCTTGTAAATTTATTGGATAGCCCCATTCCTTTTCAAAGTTCAAATAAGAATTAATAACAGACTGTAGTGTTAACACATGAACTTAAATGTGAATTAAGAACAACATTAGAAACTCAGGAGTTTATTGACCCATATGGGAGTAAAGGAATAAGAATACAGGAAAACAGGATTAAATATTTGGATCCCCAATAGCTAAATAATCTTTTTTTTAAAGACAGTGCTATAGGAACTCAACGGTTCAGGCAGCATCTCTGGAGAACATGGATTGGTGAAGTATCAGGTCGCGACCCTTCTTCAGACTGATTGTGGGGCGGGGTGGGGGAGGGGAGAAAACTGGAAGATAGGAAGGGCCGGACAAAGCCTGGTGAGTGATAGGTGGATAGACACAAAGTGTTAGAGTAACTCAGCGGGTTAGGCAGTATCTCTGGAGAAAAAGGATGGGTGACGTTTCAGGTCGGGGCCCTTCTTCAGACTAGATAGACGAATACAGTTGAAGGGGGGAGGGGGGTTGATAGGCAGATGGTCTGACAAAAAGCCAGAGATGGAGGGCAAAAGGTGTGAGATAAGGATAAAGGAGCACAAATTGTGAAGCCAGAGGAACGAATAAAGGTAGAAGGGGAAGGAGAAATGGGTGCGCATCCAGGTGGGGCACAGGGAAGAGGGGGGAGTTGAGGGGTGGGGAGAAGGTGATGGGGAGGGGTTTGCTGCCTGACCTGCTGAGTTACTCCAGCACTTTGTGTCTTTTTTTGTAAACCAGCATCAGCAGTTCCCAGTTTCGCCAAATGTCCTTCTCCTGTTCACACACCTGCTTCATGGATGATAAGGAGTCCAATGCTTCAAACATTAACAAGTTCAAAACTGCAGATTGTTTCAACAAAATTATCATTCCTTTACCCTGCCCTTCATTTAGATAGAGGACAAAGGGCTTACATACAAGGAGGTGATTACCTTTCTTCATATTACAGGGCAAACTTCAAACCCAAAGCTTTTACATTATCCCTAGGCTTATCAAAGCCAGGAAAAATAGACTGTTGTGGGTATAAATCAACGTGTCACAAGTACTAAACGCCCAAGATAGACACAAAGTGCTGAGTAACTCAACAGGTTAGGCAGCATCTCTGGAGAAAAGGTGCCGTTTCAGATCGAACCTTTCCTCAGACTCTCTGAAGAAAAGGAATAGGCGATGTTTCGGGTCAGAACCCTTCCTCTGTCTCTCTGGAGAAAAGTAATGGGTGACGTTTTGTGTCCAGACACATATGCGGGTTTGTAGATTAATTGGCCACCATACAAATTGTCCCTAGTGTGTAGGGAGTGTTGCCAGGACTCGAGGGTTGATGCTGCCTGACCCGCTCAGTTACTCCAACATTTTGTATCTATCTTTGGTGGAAACTAGCGTTTGCAGTTCCTTCCTGCTAAACACCCCGTTTAATAGCGGCTTTATGGCGTGTTCCGCCTCCTGCTTCCTGCACGCCAGTACACTGTGCAGAAACTTAGCATGGAGATACAGCATGGAAACAGGCCCTTCGACCCACATAGTCCATGCCGTCCACCTGTTCACACTAGTTCTATGTTATCCCACTTTCACATCCACTCCCGACACGCTAGGGGCAATTGTTACGCAGGCCAATTAACCTACAGTATAAACCCGCACGTTTAAGTTGGAAAGGGTGCAGAGAAGGTTTACGAGATTGTTGCCAGGACTTGAGGGGCTGAGCTACAGGGAGGTATTGAGCAGGTTAGGACTTTATTCCTTGGAGTACAGGAGGATGAGGGGTGATCTTATAGAGGTGTAGAGGTATAGAGGGGAATTGATAGGGTAAATGCACAGTCTTTTACCCAGAGTTGGGGAATCAGGAAAGCAGAGGTCACTGGTTTAAGGTGAGGGGGAAAGATTTAATAGGAACCTGAGGGGCAACTCTTTTACACAAAGGGTGGTGAGTGTATGGAATGAGGTAGCAGTTGTGGCAGGTACTTTCACAATGTTTAAAACACATTTGGACTGGCACAAGGATAGTACAGGTTTGGAGGGATATGGACCAAGCGCAAGAAGGTGGGGCTAGTGTAGATGAAGCATGTTGGTCGGCGTGGGAAATTTGGGATGCCACTTCACACAACTCCATACAGACAGCATCCGACGTCAGGATCGAACCCGTGTCTCTGACGCTGTGAGGCGGCAACTCTACCCACTGCGCCACTGCGCCACCCTTTCACACGACCAACTGAACACTGTGGATTACTTTCTACAACCAGGTGACATTGCACGCATCCCTTGAAATCTAACACTAGTGGTGGCAACCCTACCAATTAATCTGAAAGCTCAGAAACTGCTGAAGAAGCTACAAATGATTTAATTTTATACAGATATTTTAGCAAAAATGGTCAAATATTTAATATTCTGGTCAAAGTAAATATTTTAGACATATTAATATAGGACATCATTTTAAACTCAGCAAAGTACCTTCATGTTCTCTGTGCTCTGACGTGGACTGTAGACCCGTGCATGTACACTCCAAGTGCTCCTCTAACCTCACTATAACCTCCTTTAATCTTGGTTTGCGCCTTACATATTCCACTTTTGCCACCTGCAAGTCAACAGAGTAGGTTAATCATTAAATTACACCATTACAAATGTGTTTTACAGAGAGCAAAACTCAGGTTAGGAGTTTAAAAAAGTACATAATACTTATGGCCAAACACAATGGGCGGCACAGTAGTGCCGAGGTAGAGGTGCTGTCTGACAGTGCCAGAGACCCCGGTTCGATCCTGTGTGCGGGTGAGATCTGGACGGAGTTTGTACGTTCTCCCCGTGAACGCGTGGGTTTTCCCCGGGTGCTCTGGTTTCCTCCCACACTCCAAAGACGTTTAGGTTTGTAGGTTAATTGGCTTCTGTAAATTGCTACATGTCCCTAGTGTGCAGGATACTGCTAGTGTACGGGGTGATCACTGGTCGGCACGGATTTGGTGGGCCGAATGGCCTGTTTCCGTGCTGTATCTCTAAACGGAAATAAACTAAACCAAGTGCTGGAGGAACGCAGCGGGTCAGGCAGCATCTGTGGAGGGAATGGACGGACGATGTTTCAGCTCAGACAGAAGAAGGATCCTGTCACGAAATGTCTGTCCATTCCCTCCATAGATGCTGCCTGACCCGCTGAGTTCCTCCAGCACTTTGCGTTTGTCTCAGGATTCCAGCATCTGCAGTTCCTTGTTCTCCAGCACTTTGTGTTTGTCTCAGGATTCCAGCATCTGCAGTTCCTTGTTCTCCAGCACTTTGTGTTTGTCTCAGGATTCCAGCATCTGCAGTTCCTTGTGTAATGTTATATATTGTTATGAATTCAAGATTTACAAAGTGACGATTGAGTGACAGCTAGAAAGGCTTAGATGGAGTGGATGTGGAGAGGATGCTTCCAGTAGCGGTAGAGTCTCTAGCCGGCGGGCACAGCCTCAGAATAAAAGGATGTACCTTTAGAATGGAAATGCGGAGGAATTTCTTTAACCAGAGTTTAGTGAATCTGTGGAATTCATTGCCACAGACGGTGGTGGAGGCCAAGTCATTGGGTCATAGAGTCATACAGTGTGAAAACAGGCCCATTGGCCATCTTGCCCACGCCGACCAACATGCCTCAACTACACTAGTTCCACCTGCCTGCATTTGGCCCACAACCTTCAAAACCTTTCCTATCCATTCAAATTCATGCCTGTTCATCGAGTAACAGAGCAACTGCATTAGAGAACACCGAGGGACCAACATGACTCTAATGTGCTTTTTGTAACTTTGTCGGCACCAGAAAGGTGTCGACCCTTGTTTGTACTTTGTGCATTGTATGCAAAAAAACAAAGAATGACACTGTACCGAGACACATGTGACAATAAAGTATCATCATCATCATCGTCATCATGTCACTTAAAATAAATAGAATGGAATAACAAAGTGTGAAGAATAATATAATAATGTTTAAATGTTTAAATGTTTCAACACAGTAGGCTAATCGTCAAATTCCACATTTACAAGAGTATTTTTAAAGTGGAGTTTGATGGGTTCTTGATTAGTAAGGAAGTCAAAGGTTACGGGAAGAAGGCAGGAGAATGGGGTTGAGAGGGAAAAATAGATCAGCCATGATTGAATGGCAGAGCAGACTCGATGGGCCGAATGGCTGAATTCTGCTCATATATCTCATGGTCATAAGGTCTTAATATAAGTTGACCTCTGGGCAATGCATCGCATTTGGAAAATAAAACAAGAAGGTTGTGGCGTTTCCCCTCAGTATCCCATGAGGAGACAAGTACAATGCTGGATTTGAGGATTTTAGTTTAGTTCAGTTTAGAGATACAGAGTGAGAACAAGCCCTCCCACCCACGCTAACCTGATCACACTAGTTCTATGTTATCCCACTTTCACATTCATTCCCTGCAGCTTAGGGGCAATTTATGGAGGACCAATTAACCTACAAGCCCACACGTTTTGGGGATGTGGGAAGAAACTGGAGCACCTGGAGGAAACGCTATCACGGGGAGAACTTACAAACTCCATTATCGGGCAACTGAGCCATCTTGCCAACAGCTAGAGAGCTACTATCCACCTCAATGGAGACCCTCAGACTATTTTTAATCGGACTACTGGATTTTATCTTGCACTAAACGTTATTCACGTTATTCCCTTTGTCTCTCTTCGGTTTAAACCTGCATCTGCAGTTCCTTCCTACACATTTTGTAAACTAAACTCGGCACAGGCAGCACCCTTATTCCCATTATTCCCTTTATCATGTATCTGTACACTGTTGATGGCTTGATTGTAATCATGTATTGTCTTTGCGCTGACTGGTTAGCACGCAACAAAAGTTTCTCACTGTACCTCAGTACACGTAACAATAAACTAAACTAATCTAAGCTAATCTTAACTCCGTACAGGCAGCAACCAAGGACAGGATCGAACCCGGGTCTCTGGCGCTGTGAGGCAGCAACTTTACTGCTGCGCCACCGTGCAGATCAAATGAATTAAAAATGACCTGATTCCAGTCAGCAGCACCTACTTCAAGGCAAGAGTGGGTGCCAACCAGCTCTGGCTATGATCTATATTTTGAGCATTGTTTGATTGAAGCCAATGACCTGGGGATGTAATTCCTCGACAGGCTGCCAAAACAACGCACAAAATAACCTTGAGCAAACACATTAGCCAACAAACTTTAAACACTGAGGTCGGCTGTGCCAGGATCACATCAATTGGAAATATTTTTTTGAAAAGCCTGAATTATCAGGCATGCACATTAATATGGATACAAGGGACTGCAGATGCTGGTTTACAAATAAAAACACACAATGTTCTGGAGTTCACACAATTCAGCAGGTCGAACAGCATCTCAGTTCGTTTTGGGTCGAGACCCTTCTTCAGACCCCAAAAAATGCTGGAGTGGCTTAGCGGGTCGGTCTGAAGAATGGTTCACCTATCAAAACATCACCTATCCATGTTCTCCAGAGATGCTGCCTGTCCCGCTGTGTTATTCCAGCACTTTGTGTCTTGTATAGCATCAGACTGAAGAAGGGTCCCAACTCAAAATGTCGCCTGTCCATGTTTTCCAGAAATGCTGCCTGTCCCGTTGAGTTATTCCAGCAGTTAGTGTCCTTTTTATTCCACCAATCACTTATCAGGCTTTACCCTGCCCCCCACCTCTCTTCCAGCTCCCCCCCCTACTACAATCTGTCTGAAGAAGGGTCTCAACCCTAAACATCACCTAGCTATGTTCTCCAGAGATGCTGCCTGACCCGCTGAGTTATTCCAACATTTTTCTGAATTCCATAAAAGAACATTACTATATTATCCTTCACACTTTGTTATTTTTTTTCTATTTATTTTGTGACATTGACGATGACGATGATGATACTTTATTGTCACATGTGCCTCGGTACAATGTCATTCTTTGTTTTTTACATACAATGCACAAAGTACAAACAAGGGTCGCCACGTTTCTGGTGCCGACAAAGTTACAAAAAGTACTCATTAGAGTCATTTGTCCCTCTTTGTTCTCTAATGTAGTAGCTCTGTTACTAGATTAACAGGCATGAGTTTGAATTCAATAACATTTGTCTGACATAGAGTGATACAGTGTGGAAACAGGCCCTTCGGCCCAACTCGCACACACCGGCCAACAATGTCCCACCTTTATTAGTCCCACTTGCCTGCGCTTGGTCCATATCCCTCCAAACCTGTCCTATCTATGTACCTGTCTAACTGTTTCTTAAACGATGGAACAGTCCCAACCTCAACTCCCTCCTCTGGCAGCTTGTTCCATACACCCACCACCCTTTGTGTGAAAAAGTTATCCCTCGGATTCCAATTAAATCTTTTCCCCTTCACCTTGAACCTATGTCCGCTGGTCCTCAATTCCCCTACTCTGGGCAAAAGTCTCTGTGCATCTACCCGATCTATTCCTCTCATGATTTTGTATACCTCCATAAGATCTCCCCTCATCCTCCTGCACTCCATGGAATAGAGACCCAACCTACTCAACCTCTCCCTATAGCTCACACCCTCTAGTCCTGGCAACATCCTCGTAAATCTTTTCTGAACCCTTTCAAGCTTGACAATATCTTTCCTATAACGTGGTGCCCAGAACTGAACACAATATTCTAAATGAGGTCTCACCAATGTCTTATACAACTGCAACATGACCTCCCAACTTCTATACTCAATACTCTCTGACTGATGAAGGCCAAAGTGCCAAAAGCCTTTTTGACCACCTTATCCACCTGCAACTCGACCTTCAAGGAACCATGCCCCTGTACTCCTAGATCTCTCTGCTCTACAACACTACCCAGAGGACTACCATTTACTGTGTAGGTCCTGCCCTTGTTCGAAGTCCCAAAATGTAACACCTCACACTTCTCTGTATTAAATTCCATCAACCATTCCTCCGCCCACCTGGCCAATTGATCCAGATCCTGCTGTAATCGTTCACAACCATCTTCACTATTTGCAAAACCACTAACTTTTGTATCATCAGCAAACTTGCTAATCTTGCCCTGTATGTTCTCATCCAAATCATTGATATAGATGACAAACAGTTACGGGCCAAGCACCGAACCCTGAGGCACACCACTAGTCACAGGCATCCAGTCTGAGAAGCTGCTTTCCACTATCACCCTCTGCTTCCTTCCATGGAGTCAATTTGCTATCCATTCAGCTATCTCTCCTTGGATCCCATGAGATCTAACCTTCCAGAGCAGCCTACCATGCGGAACCTTGTCAAACGCCTTACTGAAGTCCATGTACACAACATCTACAGCCCTGCCCTCATCAACCATTTTGGTCACATCTTCAAAAAAACTATCAGATTTGTGAGACACGACCTCCCACGTACAAAACCATGTTGACTGTCCCTAATCAGCCCTTGCCCATCCAAATGCCTGTATATCCTATCCCTCAGAATACTCTCCAGTAACTTACCAACTACAGATGTTAAGCTCACTGGCCTATAGGTCCCAGCATTTTCCCTGCAGCCCTTCTTGAAAAGGGGTACAACATTTGCCACCCTCCAGTCCTCCGGCACCTCTCCTGTATTTAAGGACGACTCATAAATTTCAACCAGGGCTCCCGCAATTTCCTCTCTTGTTTCCCACAATGTCTTCGGATATATCAGATCAGGCTCTGGAGATTTGACCTTCAAACACGACAGTACCTTCAGTGCTTTTTCGACAATAACCCAGACTGCTCTCAAGACACTTCCATTGACTGCTCCAATTTCCTCTGTCCTACTGTCTTTCTCCCCAGTAAATACAAAGGAGAAATACTCATTTAGGACCTTGCCCATCTCCTGTGGCTCCACACAGAGGAGACCACTTTGATTCCTGAGAGGTCCCACTCTCTCTAGTTACCTTTCCCCCTTATGTATTTATTTTTAAAAATTGAATTGTCCTTAATGCTACCCGCCAGAGCTATATCCTGGCCCCTTTTCGCCCTTCTGATCTCCTTTTTCAGTTTACTCCTTAGCTCCCGAAACTCCTCCATGGATGCACTTGATCCCAGCTGCCTATACCTGTCCCATGCATACTTCTTGTTTTAGACCAATGCCTCAATTTCCCTCATCAGCCAAGCTTCCTTACGTTTGCCTGCTTTGCCCTTCACTCTAACAGGGACGTACACATCCTGAGCTTTCTTCAGTACACATTTAAAAACATCCCACTTGGCCAATGTTCCTTTTCCCTCTAATAACCTGCTCCAGTCAACTTGAGCGAGACCTTCTCTCATACCCTCGAAGTTGGCCTTACCCCAGTTGAGCATTTTAACACGTGGACACTCTCCGTGCTATCCATAACTATCTTAAACCTAATTGAAATGTGGTCACTGGTTCCCAAAAAGCTCCTCCACACACACTTCATTAACTTGCCCTTCCCAATTTCCCAATACTAGATCCAGCGTTGCCCTCTCACATGTGAGGGCCTCCATATACTGCGTAATAAAACTCTCCTGAACATTTTTGAGGAATTGCCCCCCATCTAAACCCTTCACGCTATGATTTTTCCCAGTCTATATTGGGAAAGTTAAAATCCCCTACTATAACAACCTTATTTGACCTGCAGCTGTCTGCAAACTCCCGGCACATTTGTTCTTCTAATTCCCCTTGACTATTTGGGGGTCCGTAGTACATCCCCAACAAGGTGATCATCCCTTTCTTGTTCCTCAGCTCCACCCATATAGCTACACTAGACGAACCATCCATAATGTCACCTCTGACCACTGCCGTGACATCCTCCTTAACCAACAATGCAACCCCCCCTCCTCTTTTTCCCTCACCCTTCCTCTCCTGAAGCTCCTGTACCCCGAAACACTGAGCTGCCGGTCCTGCCCCTCCCTTAACCAGGTTTCAGTCATGGCTACAACGTCCCAGTCGCTCGTACCTATCCATGCCCTAAGCACATCTACCTTACCCTTCAGGGCTCTTACATTAAAATACGTGCAGTTTAAACCAACCCTCCTTCCTCGCTCTCCGCCTTTAACCTGCCTATTCTGTCCACTAACCTTTCCCACACCACTCTCCATACCAACTTTTAGCCTCTCACGTGCGTCTGTCCTGTATGAGATACCACTCCCCTGCCAATCTAGTTTAAACCCTCCTGTGTAGCATTAGCAAACCTGCCCACCAGGATGTTGATCCCACTCCAGCTTAGGTGCAACCCGTCCTTTTGATACAGGTCACCGCTGCCCCGGGAGAGATCCCAATTATCCAGAAATCTGAATCCCTGCCCCCTGCACCAACTTCTCAGCCACACATTCATTTCCCCTATCTTCCTATTCCTACCTTCACTAGCACAAGGTACCGGAAGCAATCCTGAGATTACTACCCTGCAGGTCATGCATTTCAGTCTTCTGCCCAATTCCGTAAATTCTTGTTGCAGAACCTCCTTTCTCTTCCGACCTATGTCATTTGTGCCAACATACACAACAACCTCCGGGTGCTCTCCCTCATTCTTGAGGATGCAGTGCAGCCGCTCGGAGACGTCCTGGACCCTGGCACCAGGGAGGCAACACACCATCCTGGAGTCTCGTCTGCTGCCGTTGAATCTCCTATCCACATCTCTGATGATGGAGTCTCCCACAACTATGGCTCTGCCTGATGTCACTCTTCCCAATTGAGCCTCAGCACCAGGGTTGGAATCACAGCCCTGGCTACCGCTCAATCTTGTCCCAAGAGGGTGTACCTATTTTCAATAGGTACAGCCACTGGGGTCTCCTGCACTCCACGTTTACTCCTCTTTCTCACAGTCAACCACCTTCACTCTTCCTGTATCCTTGGTGTGACAACCTCATTGTAGGTCTTGTCCAGGAAACTCTCATTTTCCCAGATGGCCCTGAAGTCATCCAACTGATGTAACAAGTAGCTGAAAAATAGCACTCAAAAGTTTGGGATTGTCACGAAATATGGAACTAGTGTAGATTGGCCTTTTGTTCGGCATGGACAAGTTGGGCCGAATGACCTGTTTCCACGCTGTGTGACTCTAAAAACCAAATGGTACTATGACTGCTATCCAGCCAGACACTCAGGTGAGCCTCAACATGGCAGTGCATTGTAACACTCCGGGTAGTCTAACAAACCAGACACATTTACAAATAATCATTAAGAATTGGTAATATATCTGACCTAGTGCACACAAGGAACTGCAGATGCTGGAATTTAAGCAAAACACATAGTGCTGGAGGAACTAAGTGGGTCGGGCAGCAGCTGTGGAGGGAAATGGACAGATGACATTTCAGGCCATCTAGTAGGCAGCAGTAGAGGTGTTGCCTTATAGCGTCAGTGACCCGGGTTTGATTCTGACTACGGGTGCTGTATGTACGGAGTTTGTACATTTTCCCAATGACCACGTGGGTTTTCTCCGGGTCCTCTGGTTTTCTCCCACACTCCAAAGATTGTAGGTTAATTGGCTTCTGTAAATTGTAATTGTCCCGTATCATACGTGTTGCCCATAAGGTGGTCTCCTCTCCATTGGAGAAACCAAAGGCACAGATCAGATTCTCCACTGTTCACTCCATCTACATTTCACGCTGCCTCCAGAAAGCAGCCAACATAATCAAAGACTTGTCCCACCACAATCATTCCTTTCTTTCCCCAACCCCGTCAAACCGAAGATACAGAGGTTTGAAAGCGCGCACCACCAGACTCAGGAAGATCTTCTTCCCCACTTTTATCAGACGAATGAACAGACCTTCCATAAGCATCTGCCGTTTTTTTTTGATTTTCAATGGAAATATCTTTGCTATTTTAGACCATTCTGTTCTGGAGCAAATAACAATGCTGGAGGAACTCAAGAGACACTGTGAAGAAGGGTCCCAGCCCGAAATGCCTGACCCACTAGCTTCCTCCAGCACTTTGTATTTTACTCAAGATTCCAGCACCTGCAGTTTCTTGCGTCTCCAGTCTGTTATTGACTATTATTGACTAGTCTTTAGCCTGGATAATTAAATCTGCATCTTTTCTTAGCTTTCTTCCTCCCCCCCCGCCCCCACTACAATCAGTCTGAAGAAGGATCCTGACCCGAAACATCAGCTGTCCATTCTCTCCACAGATGCTGCGTAACTCGCTGAGTTCCTTCAGCAATTTGTGTGTGTGTTTTTAACTACATGCCTATACAAAGTTATATGCATAATTGATTTTTTTTTTTAAAGGTGTGAAATTTCCAACAAATTTGCAATGCAATGCACATTTAAAAACTTTTGAATAAAAAGACTCCTTCCCTCTACTGGAATGTGGACAGAAGCATTGTATATTTCAATGCGGGACTGTTTCCAATGTGAAAAACTATGAAGAATTACATAATGGTTTAAGGTTACTTAAAAATATACCACTTTTTTTTAAAAACTCCTTCTCAATGGTCCCTGTTCCTTGCGATCAAAAACAATAACTGCTGCTCAATCCATCAGCAAAGAACTCAGACAGACTAGTCATCAACAGCAGGTCTGCACACACTTTGAATTGGCTTGTACACAGACACACAACGTACAACACACACGTACACACACAAAGATGCGCACTCGCACTCGCACACACACGTACACATACGCAACATAGACTAACATATTTAAACTAATGTAGAAATAATGAACTGCAGATACTGGTTTACAAGAATGGACGCAAAGTGCTGGAATAACACAGGCAGCATTCTGAAGAACATGGGTAGATGGAACAAGCTGCCAGGGGATGGTCGTTGAGGCAGGGACTATCGCAACGTTTAAGAAACATTTAGGCAAGTACATGGATAGAACAGACTTAGAGCGATATGGACCAAACGCAGGCAGGTGGGACTAGTGTAGATGGGGCATGAGGGTCGGCGTGGGCAAGTTGGGCCAAAGGTCCTGTTTTCATGCTGTATGACTCTATGAGATGATGTTTCGGATCAAAAGTGTCCCATCCCAAAACGTCACCTATCCATGGTCTCCAGAGATGCTGCCTAACCTCCACCACCAGAGCTACTCCACCACCTTGTGCCTTTTTAAAATTTCATAACATTTAGCTTATCCAGTTTCAGAAGAACAATATGACTCACACTGTTTTTTATTTAAACAAACAATCTACATACGTAATCTGCAAACAGACTGTGTCCCTGTGGCGCAGCTGGTAGAGCTGCTGCCTCACAGCGTCAGAGACCCGGGTTCGAGCCTGACCTGGTGTGCTGTCTGTACAGAGTTTATACGGTCTCCCTGTGACCACGTGGGTTTTCCCCTGGTGCTCTGGTTTCCTTCCACACTCCAAAGACGTAAAGTTCCGCAGGTTAAATGGGTTATGTGAATTGCTACGACCCTAATGTGTAGCATAGTGTTAGTGTACGGGGTGATCGTAGGTGGGCAAGGACTCGGTGGGCCAAAGAGCCCGTTTCCATGCTGTAACTCTGGAGGTACAATAATACAGAGCCCGCAAGGCAGTAGAATGGTGCAAGATTACAGTGCAATATCTGAGTGGTGTGAAAGAAAATTGAAGTATAATAACGGAATAGACAATAGACAATAGGTGCAGGAGTAGGCCATTCGGCCCTTCGAGCCAGCACCGCCAATCAATGTGATCATGGCTGATCATCCCCAATCAGTACCCCGTTCCTGCCTTCTCCCCATATCCCCTGACTCCGCTATCTTTCAGAGCCCAATCTAGCTCTCTCGTGAAAGTATCCAGAGAACCGGCCTCCACCGCCCTCTGAGGCAGAGAATTCCACAGACTCACAACTCTCTGTGAGAAAAAGTGTTTCCTCGTATCCGTTCTAAATGGCTTACCCCTTATTCTTAAACTGTGGCTCCTGGTTCTGGACTACCCCAACATCGGGAACATGTTTCCTGCCTCTAGCGTGTCCAAACCCTTAATAATCTTATATGTTTCAATAAGATTCCCTTTCATCCTTCTAAACTCCAGAGTGTACAAGCCCAGCCGCTCCATTCTCACAGCATATGACAGTCCCGCCATCCCGGGAATTAACCTTGTAAACCTACGCTGCACTCCCTCAATAGCAAGAATGTCCTTCTTCAAATTAGGGGACCAAAACCGCACACAATACTCCCGGTGTGGTCTCACTAGGGCCCTGTACAACTTCAGAAGGACCTCTTTGCTCCTATACGCGACTCCTCTTGTTATAAAGGCCAACATGCCATTCGCTTTCTTCACAGCCTGCTGTGCCTGCAAGCTTACTTTCATAGACTGATGAACAAGGACCCCCAGATCCCGTTGTACTTCCCCTTTTCCCAACTTGAAGCCATTTAGATAGTAATCTGCCTTCCTGTTTTTGATACAAAAGTGGATAACCTCACATTTATCCACATTAAACTTCATCTGCCATGCATCTGCCCACTCCCCCAACCTGTCCAAGTCACCCTGCATTCTCATAGCCTCCTCCTCACAGTTCACACTGCCACCCAGCTTCGTGTCATCTGCAAATTTGCTAATGTGCTGATTTGCTAAAATTCGAATAACCCAATGAGGAAGAGTGAAGTGTAAGTGTACGTGGCAGTCAAGAGTCAAGAGTGTTTTATTGTCATATGTCCCAAATAGAACAATTAAATTCTTACTTGCAGCAGCACAACAGAATATGTAAACATAGTACACTACAACAAATACTACAAATAGTTGGATGTAAGGGGAGGCTGGACAGCATATTTGGGTGTAGGTAATAGTGGAGAGATTTGGGTGAGAAGAGTGGAGAATGGTGGGATTGGGCTGAATGGCCTGCTACCCTGCTGTATAATATTTTATGTTCAACAATACTGAAATCTGTAGCATCAACAATCATAGAGCGATAGAGCTAAACAGCATGGAAACAAGCCCTTCGGCTGCCCAAGTTGACAGAGTGGGCTGAGCTCATTTGCACGCATTTGAACCACAGCCCTTCTAACCCAGCAGGAAGCAACTTGGAGGCAAGGTGAGAGAAACCTCTCACTGTGTGGATATTATTGACATACTTGCTTAGCACTAGTCTACAGTAGGATCGAGTCTGTGGTGCTGCAATATAAACGAATAAACAAAGAATTATGGAGCTGTGATATGGTCAGAGCATATTTTAGTTTAGTACCTAGGTACAGTGAAAAGCATTTTTATTGCGTGCTATCCAGTCAGAGGAAAGACTACACGTGATTACAATCAAGCCGTCCAGTGTATAGATACAGGATAAAAGGAATATCGTCTCGTGCAATACAAAGTCCAGTAAAGTTCAATTAAAGATAGTCCGAGGATCTCCAATGAGGTAGATGGTAGGTCAGGGCTGCTCTCTAGTTGGTGAGAGGTTGGTTTAGTTGCCTGATAACAGCCGGGAACAAACTGTCCCTGAATCCGGAGGTATAATCTAACTCCTCTGCTATAATGTTACCGAATGTTAGGCTGGGCTATACCCAACAGCGAGATAGATTTCCAAAAGAAGAAACTGTCCCTGAACCTGGAGGTGTGCATTTTCACACTTCTGTACCTCTTGCCGGATGAGAGAGGGGAGAAGAGGGAGTGACCGGGGTGAGACGGGTCCTTGATTATGCTGGTGGCCTTGCTGAGGCAGCGTGAAGTGTAGATGGAGTCAATGGAAGGGAAGTCGGTACGCATGATGGTCTGGGCTGCGTCCACAACTCTCTGCAATTTCTTATGGTCTTGGGCGGGGCTGTTCCCAAAGCATACGGTGATACAAGGAGGGAGTTTAGTCGGGGATCTGTGTCCAGCTGTTGAGGCTCTGGGCAGGTGCAGAAAGAAGCTTTGAACCAGCGGATCAACTAATGCATAACCCTAACTAATCTGGGCAGAGAGTAGAAATCAGACTAAATCTTCCTTTGGATGTAGTGTTTACAAAATAAAAGCACCCAGAGCTGCCCTTTCAACCCAATCCTGCGGTATTCCCAACCGTTACTTGAAACTGCCCTGTGAAGTTTCAGCAAACTTCCCATGACAGATTATTAGCCCATAACCACATCAAAAAAAAAGATTAATCCAGCCTTTTTTCCAGACAGTGTTAAAAGTCTAAATTCCAATTATCTTAGTAGCATTTGCTGCTCATTTTATATGGTTACAAGAATGAACCACGGCTGACCATTAACTCAGTGCCAGTAACTGAAACACTGACTGGAAATGTTGTGTAAAAGCTAAGTACAATAAGCTAATATGTTCTGAACTCATTCATTACATTGCTGCATCATTCAGCAGTTGTTTCATTGAGAATGTATTGTCAGTCATTAACCCACTCTTATCCTCCATCTCGCATGTAAGTACATAACAATCATATGATTTAGTTAAAATCATAGATGGAAGAATTTTAAATCAACGTATAAATGTATTTGGCACCAATATGGCACAGGGTTCATTCCTTCCAATACCGTATGGCACAGTGGCGCAGCTGGTAGAGCTGATGCCTCACGGCGCCGTAGACGCGGGTTCGATCCAGACCTCGGGTGCTGGCTGTGTGAGTGTGTGTGGAGTTTTCACAGTCTCCCTGTGACCGTTTTCCTCGGGTGCTCCGATTTCCTCCCGCATCCCAAAGACATGCGACTTTGCCGGTTAATCGGCCCTGTGTAAATCGCCCCTGGTGTGTAGGCAGTGGATGTGAAAGTGGGATAACACTGTAGTGGGAATGGGTGATCAATGGACGGCCAGGTCCGGAGAAGGGTTTCCGACACGAAATGTCACCTATTCTTTTTCTCCAAAGAAGCTACCTGATCCGCTGAATTACTCCAGCATTTTGCGCCTGCCTTCTGCAAGTTAATTGGTCTGTAAAATTGCCCCAAATGTGTAGGCAGTGTAATAACATCGAACTAGTGTTGACGGGTGATGAACGATCGTCATTCACTCAGCGGCCCAAAGGGCCTGTTTCAATGCTGTATATCTACATTAAACTATCCAAAAGGTAGGAACAAGGAACTGCAGATGCTGGTTTACACAAAAGCGCACAAAGTGCTGAAGTAACTCAGCGGATCAGGCAGCATCTCTGGAGTACATGGATAGGTGAGGCTTCGGGTCGGGACCCTTCTTCATAAGGATCATAAGTAATAGGAGTAGAATTAGGCCATTCAGCCCATCAAGTCTACTCCACCATTCAACCATGGCTAATCTATCTCTCCCTCCTAACCCCATTCTCCTGCCTTCTCCCCATAACCTCTGACACGTGTACTAATAACTTCTTCAGAAGTTACTCCAGCACATTGTGTCCTTTAATACACAAAGGGTAATAATTCACAATATTCCTCTGCAGGGAAAGACTGGTTGTGACTGTGGGACAGAAAACTAAGATATATGATCAACCATGCGTTTATGGCACACTTAAATGGGAGAATTTAATTAATTGAACTAGTTTAGTTTTGTTCAGAGATACAGCATTGAAATAGGCCCTTCGGCCCACCGAGTCCGTGCCGACCAGTGATCACCCACAGACTAGTTCTATCTTACATATAGGGAACAATTAACTGAAGCCAATTAACTTGCAAACCTGCACGTCTTTGAATGTAGGAGGAAACCAGAGCACCCAGAGAAAACCCACGTGGTTACTGGGAGAACGTACAAACTCCATTCTGGCAACACCCCTGAACACGGGGCTATACACATAGACATATACAAAGACACATGTATATACATAGACCTATACAAACACATGTGTGTGTGTGTGTATATATATAAACACACACATGTCTGCATGTATCTATGTGTATATATATATATATACATAGATATATGCATAGACACATGGAAACACACAAACACACATATATATATATGTCTGAAGAAGGGTTTCGGCCTGAAACGTTACCTATTTCCTTCGCTCCATAGATGCTGCTGCACCCGCTGAGTTTCTCCAGCATTTTTGTGTACCTTCGATTTTCCAGCATCTGCAGTTCCTTCTTTAACACTTTGTCTACTCCACTGCGAATTCTCGTCAAGGTATGCCTGCTTTGAAGAAGTTCTCCTCCTCTCTCCGGAGACTGTTCCACAACCAACTCTCTAACTGCCCCATCTCTGTGATCCCCCCTGCCCTCCAACTCTACGACCACATCCTTACCCCAAAAAAAAAAACCAGTCTGAAGAAGGGTTTCGGCCCGAAACGTTACCTATTTCCTTCGCTCCATAGATGCTGCTGCACCCGCTGAGTTTCTCCAGCATTTTTGTGTACCTTATATATATATATAGATAGATAGATATATATACACACACAGACACATACAAGGAGCACACACGCATATGCACACATACGCACGCACATAATCGCACCAAGCTTATAAGTCATTGGGCTGTGTAATTTGAACAATTTGCGCGTCTGAAACCGCAATCTTTAGTTCAAAGAAAAATAACCAGAAGGTATTCAGAACTTGTACTCTACACATTCAACTGCCTCTGAGATAGCCTTGAGCAGTAAAGCAGGCTTTAAGCTGCTAATGGTTTTAAGCAATTGTCTGAGGTTTAAATGCAAGGTTTTTCGGATTTTAGCTGTTGCATTAGCTTTGCTTTTTGCAAATTCCTCCCTTTCTTCGGCCCCTCAAGATCCTAAACCTGCTGCTCTTGATGGAGTGGAGCAAATGGAAGCAGGGGCTTGTCTGCCAGTGTCTCAGTTCTGCTCCGGCTATCTGCGTGCGTGTAAGATTTGGTATGTGCATGTGCACTGATAATGTGTGGGCTTGGCAGGTCTCAATTTTAATTATTAAGGAATTTGGCTTGGAGTTTCGTTACAATCTACAACGATTCTGTGTGCTTTCAAAGCTGACACTGAGCTAAGAAACTGGCTGCAGAGTTTATGAAACTACTCAAGTAATTTTTTGGGCGGGTGTGGGGGAGATGAATGTTTAAGAAGCAGTCAGCAGAACAAGGACAATCAAGTTATTTATGTGCTTTTGTAGTTGCTGCCTTGAACGTTATTCGATCCATCTTGCTCTGATGCAAACATTGTCCTAAAAATACCACAACAAGATGTGTCACATCTTCTCATGCTTTATCGTAAATTTCCCCACTCAACTTAGGAGCTGCTGGAATTCCAGCCTTCCTTAATATTTTTCCCTTCCTTCAAATATCCACGGTCTTAAAAGGCTTGCTTTTACCTAATCGCTTCTCCTGAATTTATCTGCTTTTCCCTTTAATTTGTTTCCCACCAGTGTGCAGTGTGCTAAGGCCATTAACCCTTGATCTTCCAAGAAGACGCCTGCTATCAAATTAATCCAAGCCCAGCACACGCGGGACTTGAAAAGATTTCGCCGGGCGTCAATGGAGAACAGATTTCTCACTGTAAATGAAAATCAAAAGGATTGCAGGTGCTGGAAATCAGAAATATAAACGGTAACTGCTGGAAACACTCAGGCAACTTCTGGAGAAAGTAAAGCACCAAACGTTTAAGGTCCGAATCTTTCATCCGAAGCGGGAACGAAAGAGAGGTTTAGTTTAGTTGAGATGCGGCGTGGAAACAGGCCCTTCGGCCCACCAAGTCCACACCTGTACACTTGTCCGATCTTACCCCATTTTCTCATCCACTTCATTCACCCTAGGGGTAATTTACAGAAGCCAATCAACCTACCTACCTGCATGTCTTTGGAGTGTGGAAGGAAACCGGAGCACCCAGAGAAAAACCACGTGGTCACAGGAGCAACGTGCAAACTCCGCACAGACAGCATCGCTGAGTCACGATTGAACCCGGGTCTCTGGCGCTGTGAGGCAGCAGCTCTACCACTGCGCCACTCTGCCTTTATTTACTATATTTGTTACTCTATGTAACAGAGCGGCACAACAGAGAGGGTGCAGAGGAGATCGAGTCAGTCAGAGAAATATATAGCACCAAACAGGCCCTTCAGCACATCGAGTCCAACTCTTAAGCACCCAATTATACTGACTTGTTATACTGACACACTAATCCCAATTTATTCTGACCACATTTCCACGTACTCAGCCTAGGATGCTTAAAATATTATGCGGAAAGATAATGGGGCTGTTTTATACGGCTCAATGGGAGCAGATAAAAGGTGTAATCAAGGTGTATAAAATTATGAAGGACCTCGACAACATAAGCACAAAAGATTCATTCCCTTCAGCAGGGAAATCAATAGCCGCAAGGCATAGATTTAAGATAACAGGACAAGGATTAGTGGGGAGCAGAGGAAACAATTCTTCATCTAAAGAAAGATAGGCGTCTGGAGTTCCCGAGGTTCAAAGAGTTGTGGAGGCAGATACACTCATCACACTTAAAAGGTTCCTGAATGTGCACTTTAATGTACAAGGGCTGAGAAGTGGGATTAGTCAAAATAGCTGTGCTTGTTCACCAAAGATACTCCTTCTGTGTCATAAGTGTCAATGAAACTAGCTGATTCAACAAAAGAGATCTGAGCCTTTATTGTGTGTCACCCTCTAGGAGGTTTAGAGGTATATAAGACCATGAGGAGAATAGATGGGGTGGGTCTTTTACATTTTACCCACAGTAGGGGAATCAAGAACCAGAGGACATAGGTTTAAGGTGGGGGGGGGGGGGGGGTTAACAATTTAACAGGAACCCAAGAGGTAGCATGTTCATCCGGAGGGCGGTGGGTATATGGAACATGCTCCCAGAGGATGTATATAGAACGTGCTCCCAGAGGATGTATTTGGAACATGCTCCCAGAGGATGTATTTGGAACATGCTCCCAGAGGATGTATTTGAGGCTGGTACTATAACAACACTTAAAAGACATTTGGACAGGTTCACGGATAGGATAGGTTTAGCGGTATATCTTGCACTAAACTAAACTTGTTCCCTTTATCTTGTATCTGTACACTGTGGACAGCTTCATTGCAATCATGTGTAGTCTTTCTGCTGATAGCACGCAACTAAAAAGCTTTTCACTGAACCTCGATACATGTGGCAATATCCTAAACTAAACTAAACTAACGCAGGCCATATACCCGCCACCCTTTGTGTGAAAATGTTACCCCTCAGATTCCAGTAAAACCTTTCCCCCTTCACCTTAAATGTATGCCCCCTGATTCTCGAATCCCCTACTCTGGGCAAGAGACTCTGTGCGTCTACCCGATCTATTCCTCTCATGATTTTATACACCTCTACGAGATCACCCCTCATCCTCCTGCACTCCCCAGAGCTCAGGCCATCGAGTCCTGGCATCATCCTCGTAAATCTTCTCTGCTCTAGAGCCAAGAATCAAGTGCCTATTTTCAGCTTTTAATAAAAGATCACTTTGTTCAAACACTATATCACATGGTGCGGCTTTCTCAGGTACGATCTTGAATGTAAGAATGCTGTCAGTCAGAAAATGTCATCTGCCTACACTGCAACTCAAAACAGAGATAAATTTATATTCCCTTTGGGCAAAGCTGTTTTGAGGAAGAAGATTTATATAGAACTTCAGACAGTTCATTTTACAAGTCAAAGCATAGCAAAACACAATAAAATTCCTGAAATATGTGCTGCGAAACACCTGCTACTGCAAAGGAGACTATAATTAACAACTGAAGTCAAGTTGTTGGTCAGGACTTTCGCAGACTGAAAGGGCACCGTGTTTAGATCTATGGTTAGTAGGGTCTAATCATGTGCACAGTGATTAGCTCTTCAGAGTAACAGGCTGTAGAATTTAATCGGTAGACGTTTAGACGTTGGAGAGACAGCACGGAAGCAGGCCCTTCAGCCCACCGAGTTTGCGCGCCGATCAGCGATCACCCTGTACTATCACCATCCTACACACTAGGGACAATTTGCAATCTACAGAAGCCAATTAACCTGCACGCCTGTACGTCTCTGGAGTGTGGGAGGAAACTGGAGAACCCGGTGAAAACTAACGCTGCCACAGGGAGAACGTACAAACTCGGTACAGACAGCACCCATAGTCAGGATCGAACCTGGGTCCCTGGCGCTGTAAGGCAGCATCTCTACCGCTGCACCACTGGGCCGCCTATCATAGTCACAACGTGGGCACATAGCTAAGTGAAATCATTAATGTAATGTATGCAGCTCACTCAGTTAGACCTGAAACTCATAAGACATAGGAACAGAATTAGACCATTCGGCCCATTGAGTCTGCTTCGCCATTCAAACATGGCTAATCTTGTTTTCCCTCTCAACCCCATTCTCCTGCCTTCTCCCCGTAACCTTTGACGCCGTTACTAATCCTATCAATCTCCGCTTTAAAAATACCCTAAGACTTGTCATCGACCGCCATCTGTGGCAATGAATTCCACAGATTCACCGCCCTGTGGCTAAAGAAATTTCTCATCATCTCCAATCTAAAGGTACATCCTCTTAATCTGATGTTGTGCCCTCTGGTCCTAGTCTCTCCTACTATTGGAAACATGCCCTCCCCATCAACTCTAGCCAGGCCTTTCATCATTCAGAAAGTACCAATGAACCCTCCCCCCCACCCCACCCTTCTAAACTCCAGCTAGTTCAGGCCCATAGATTCAAATGTTCCTGATACATTAATCTTATCATCCCCATGATCATTCTTGTAAACCAGGGATGATTGGGTTGGCACTGTGAAGCAGCAGTGGAGTTACTGCCTTACAGCACCAGAGGCCCAAGTTCAATCCTGACTGCGGGTGCTCTCTGCACGGAGTTTGTATGCTCTCCCCTGGACCACGTGGATGCTCCGGTTTCCTCCCACACTCCAAACCCATACAGGTTTATAGGTTAATTTGGCTTTGGTAAAAATTGTAAATTGTCACTATCCCCAGTGTGCAGGCTCTGAAGAAGGGTCTCAACCCGAAACGTCACCCATTCCTTCCCTCCAGAGATGTTGCCTGTCCCGCTGAATTACTCCAGCTTTTTGTGTCTTATCTTTAGTGTACAGGAATCAGCTGGTCGTCACGGACTCGGTGGGCCAAAGGGACTATTTCCACGCTGATTCTCGAAACCATCCCTAAACTAAACCTCCTCTGGCCCCTCTCCAATGCCAGCACACCTTTCCTCAGATATGGGGTCCAAAGCTGCTCACACAGTTAGCAGAAAGAAGTGTGCCAATATGGTTGGTCATCGTTTCTGGCAGAATTTACTGCACAAAGTACATACCACTAAATTATATTACATCAACACAAATCCAAAAACTCAATCTCGCTGAACGATCTGCCACTCCTCCCATCCTTCCCGTGTAACACAGGTGGTTGCTAAGGAAACCGGATACATTTTACCCTGGGATTTCTATTTCATTGTTCTGTGCATAAAAAATAAAATGAGTTGGATTTCTGTCAAGGTTAACTCACCAAATGCTTTTCCGCCTTTTTTCAAAAGGCACCAAATGATCCTGGAATAGGTCTCCGTGTTTACGCACCTTTGTGGCTATCTTTCACATGTATGATTTGACTTGTACGGGCGTCAAGGGTTTACGGGGAGAAGGCAGGAGAATGGGGTTGAGAGGAAAAGATAGATTGAACTGCGGAGTAGACTCCATGGACCACAGGACCTATTTCTGCTCCTTTGACTCACGAACGGCACGGTTGAGTAGCGGTAGAGCTACTGCCTTACAGCACCAGAGACCCGGGTTCAATACTGACTCTGTGCATGTCTGTATGGAATTTGTACGTTCTCACCGTGACCTGCGTGGGTTTTCTCCGAGATCTTTGGTTTACTCCCACACTCCAAAGACGTACAGGGTTGTAGGTTAACGGGCTTTGTATGAATGTGTCAAGTGTCAAGTGTCAAGTGAGTTTATTGTCATGTGTCCCTGGTAGGACAATGAAATTCTTGCTTTGCTCGAGCACAACAGAACATAGTAGGCATTTACTACAAGGCATTCTATAAATATATACACAATGGCCAATATACTGATAAAGTGCAAATAACAGTTTTGGCTAGTAAAGTTCAGTGTTATGTCCGAGCCAGGTTTAATAGCCTGATGGCTGTGGGGAAGTAGCTGTTCCTGAACCTGGTCGTTGCAGTCTTTAGGCTCCTGTACCTTCTACCTGAAGGTAGTAGGGAGATGAGTGTGTGGCCAGGATGGTGTGGGTCCTTGATGATGCTGCCAGCCTTTTTGAGGCAGCGACTGTGGTAGATCCCCTCGATGGAAGGGAGGTCAGAGCCGATGATGGACTGGGCAGTGTTTACTACGTTTTGTAGTCTTTTCCTCTCCAGGGCACTCAAGTTGCCGAACCAAGCTACGATGCAACCGGTCAGCATGCTCTCTACTGTGCACCTGTAGAAGTTAGAGAGAGTCCTCCTTGACAAACCGACTCTCCGTAATCTTCTCAGGAAGTAGAGGCGCTGATGTGCTTTCTTAATAATGGCATCATTGTTCTCGGACCAGGAAAGATCTTCAGAGATGTGCACGCCCAGGAATTTGAAGCTCTTGACCCTTTCAACCATCGACCCGTTGATATAAACGGGACTGTGGGTCCCCATCCTACTCCTTCCAAAGTCCACAATCAGTTACTTGGTTTTGCTGGTGTTGAGGGCCAGGTTGTTGTGCTGGCACCATATGGACAGTTGCTCGATCTCTCTTCTATACTCTGACTCATCCCCATCAGTGATACGTCCCACAACAGTGGTGTCATCAGCGAACTTGATGATGGAGTTCGCACTATGTCCGGCTACGCAGTCATGAGTATAGAGTGAGTACAGCAGGGGACTGAGCACGCAGCCTTGAGGTGCTCCCGTGCTAATTGTTATCGAGTCTGACACATTTCCACCAATACGAACAGACTGTGGTCTGAGAGTGAGGAAGTCGAGGATCCAATTGCAGAGGGATGCGCAGAGACCCAGTTCTGCGAGTTTGGTAACCAGCTTGGAGGGGATGCTTGTGTTAAATGCCGAGCTGTAATCGATGAATAACAGCCTGACATATGAGTTTTTGTTGTCCAAGTGGTCTAGAGCGGAGTGGAGGGCCAGCGAGATCGCATCCACCGTTGATCTGTTGTGGCGGTAAGCGAACTGCAGTGGGTCCAGGTTTTTGTCGAGGTAGGAGTTGACCTGCATCATGATCAACCTCTCAAAGCACTTCATCACCACAGGCGTTAGTGCCACAGGTCGATAGTCATTGAGGCACGTTACCTTACTCTTCTTGGGCACTGGTATAATTGATGCCCTTTTGAAGCAGGTGGGGACCTCAGACCTCAGAAGTGAGAGGTTGAAAATGTCTGTAAAAACTCCTGCCAGTTGGTCCGCACAGGTTTTTAGAACGCGACCAGGTATACCATCAGGTCCAGGCGCTTTTCGAGGGTTCACCCCTCTGAAGGATTTCCTGACGTCGGCCTCTGTGACTGAGACTGAAATACCATCACAGCGAATGGGGGCTCGGCAAGGCACATCGGTGTTCTCCCTATCAAAGCGTGCGTAAAACGCATTGAGCTCATCAGGGAGCTCAATGCTCATCAGGGAGTGATGTTTCGCCAACATTCGAGCTGCCTCCTGAATGTAAAATTGTCCCTGGTGTGTGTAGGGCAGTTTTAGTCATTGGTCGGTGCGGATTCGTTGGGCCGCAGGGCCTGTTTCCACACGGTATCTCTAAACTAAATTAAACTTATGAGGCATCATGACAAGGTCTTATGAGGACATTAATTTAGAGATACAGCATGGAAACAGGCCCTTGGGCCCTTCAGCCCACCGAGTCCACACCGACCAACGATCACCCGCTCATACTATTTCTATCCTGCACAAGGGACAATTTCCAGAGGCCAATTAACGTAAAACCTGCATGTCTTCGGGATGTGAGAGGACACCGGAGCACCCAGAAAAAAACCTTCAGTCACAGGGAGAACATGTAAACTCTGTAAAGAGAGCACCCAGAATCAGGATCGAACAGAGAAAACCCACGGGGTCACATAGATCTACCGGGGTCTCTGGCGCTGTTCGGCAGCAACTCTACCCCTGCGCCACTGTGCCGCACTAACTTATTTGTGAACATGATGTCTTTTTACAACAGCCTAATGTTTCGCGGTCAAACTTTTGTTTTTATTTTCGATTAAACTTAATTAAAGTTACATTTCTCAGCAATTTGAACTTGCATTTTCAGATCATCCTTCCGGACACCCGGATTACTAGTCCAATAAGGCTAACATACCCATGAATGGGATTTAGCCGGTTATGGAGACACAAGGAACTGCAGATGCGGGTCAGGCAACATTTCTTGAGTCTGAGGCAGGATCCCGACCCAAATCATCGCCTGTCCATGTCCTGCAGAGACGTTGCCTGACTTGCTGAGTTACTCCAGCACTTTGTGTCTTTTTTTCTAAACCAGCATCTACAGTTCCCTGTATGCCCATCATAGTAACCATTTTCCTTGACTGTTGATCTAGAATCACGAGTTTAAATCCGCCATGATATTTGGGGCATTAAAAGTCAAGTAATTAAATAAAAAATGGTGACACTTTGATACAACCAGCTTGTTGAAGCCTGGGAGATAGTTAATGTATGACTGACAGTAATTTGATGTTTCCTTCTAAATTACTTTGAGTAACAGGTGTTGCCCAATATTAAACAACCTGTTCAATGGCTTGGTGAAAATATATGGTGAGTGGTGCAGGGGGGCAGAGCAGCTGCCTCACAGCACCAGAGACCCGGGTTCCATCCTGACCTCGGGCGCTGTCTGGGTGGAGTTTTCACATTCTCCCTGTGACTGCGTGGGTTTCTTTTACTTTACTTTAGAGAGACAGTGCAGAATCAGGATCTTTGGCCCACCGAGTTCGCGCCGACCAGCGACTAACACTATCCACTATCTTACACACTAAGGACAATTTTTTTACCATTTTTACCAAAGCCAATTAACCTACAAACCTGAATGTCTTTGGTATGTGGGAGGAAACTGGAGCACACAGAGAAAACCCACGCGGTCACAGGGATCTACCTGGATCTGTGGTGCAGTGAGGCAGCAACTCTACCACTGCACCACCGTGCCGCCCATAGGCATTTCAGGATAAGGTGAATAGTTTATGACCGAGTTGGGATATACCACCGCCTACGGTCACTGGTGTCAAGGCCAAATACAATATCCTAGAACATAGAAGGGAAAAACTCAGTTTGTGCCAATGTGAGTGTGTGTGTGTGTGTGTGTGTGTGTGTGTGTGTGTGTGTGTGTGTGTGTATGTGTGTGTGTGTGTGTGTGTGTGTGTGTGTGTGTGTGTGTGTGTGTGTGTGTGTGTGTGCGCGTGTGTGTGTGTGTGTGTGTGTGTGTGTGTGTGTGTGTGTGTGTGTGAGTAAATTGGCTTTGGATATGTTTTGAGATGTTAGTGTCTATTTTCTATTGAAATTCCACCCAACAGGAAATTGGACCAGGTATTCTTTGTAGTTCATTCCAACGGTGATGTAATGTTTCTACTGTAATTCACACGTGACAAGGTCCTCAATATGTAATCCGTTCATTCATTAAATACTGAAGGAAATTGGGAGCACGCATGACCTTCAAATATATCACAGATCCATCATGGAAAGCATTTTATCGGGATGCATCACAGCCTGGTTTGGGAACAGCTCCATCCAAGACCGCAGGAAATTGCAGAGAATTGTGGTCGCAGCCCAGACCATCACACAAACCAACCTCCCTTCCATTGATTCCATTTACACGTAGACAAAAGAGTTAATGGTCGAATTCAGGAAGTGAAGTGGTACACATACCCCGATTTGCATTGACGGCGCTGAAGTAGAGAGATGGTTGAAAGCTTCAAATTCCTAGAAGTAGATATCTCCAACAATTTGTCCTGGTCTACCCATATTGAAGCAATGGCCAAGAAAGCACACTAGCACCTCTGCTTTGAAAGCTATATCACAGGATGGTTTGGGGACAGCTCCACCCACGACTGCAATAAATTGCAAAGAGTTGTGGATGCAGCCCAGACCATTAGGTAAACGAACCTCCTTTCCATCGACTCCATTTGCACCTCATGCTGCCTCAGCAAGACCACCAGCATAATCAAGGACCAGTCTCACCCCGGTCACTCCCTCTTCTCCCCTCTCCCATCAGGCAAGAGGTACAGAAGTCTGAGTACGCATACCTCCAGATTCAGGGACAGTTTCGACCCAGCTTATTTTTGTATAAATTACCAACAATTAGAGAATTCAACATTCATACCACGGGTTGTAAACAAAATCTGAGGTCCTGTTCTTCCAATTTGTGTGTGGCCTCACTCAAGAATGCCCTAATTTTTCAATCCTACTTAATGTCATCTACTTTTTTACAGCAGTAAACTACAATAACCATTTTTAAATAAGGTTGTCTCAACTTTGCAATCTCTCTTCATGACTTCCAGTTTTTTGTAACTTTACTTTTTAGAAATACAGCATGGAAATAGGCCGCCCGATGCCATGCCGACCATCAATTACCCGTTCACACTAGTTCTACGTTATCCCACTTTCTCATTAGGGGCAATATTGCAGAGGCCAATTAAACTGCAAACACTTACGTCTTTGGGATGCGGGAGGAAAACCGAAGCACCCAAGAGAATCCCACGCAGTCACAGGAAGAAGGTGCAAACTCCACACAAACAACACCCGAGATCAGGATCCAACCTGGGTCTCTGGTGCTGTGAGGCAGCAGCTCTACCAGCTGCGCCACTGTGCCACCCTCCTTTGCAATAGCATAACAGGTATAACCTGTTCAACACATCAGGTATCTAATTTATCGGCAAATGCTTTGGTGAAACTTGATGTAGAATCTGACTTGACCTGAAACGTCACCCATTTTTCTCCAGAGATGCTGTCTGACCTACTGAGTTACTCCAGCATTTTGTGTCTATCTTTGGTATAAACCAGCATCTGCAGTTCTTTGTTTCTACTGTGTAGAACACTCGGTCAGTAAGGCAACCTCCGACATTTTGCTCACAAAGACAGTACATTTACTCTTTAGTACGTCTGAGCATTTATATTTGAAATCCTATTCACTCTAAGCATGTGGGTGTCACTGGCAAGATCAATATCACTTCTCCACCCCCAAATCCCTTAGAACTGAAAGACTATTCAGTGGGCAATTGAGAATCAAACACTTGCTGGATTGAAGTCACACATAGACCTGATCAGATAAGCAGCGCGGAATTATCTCCCCAATTTACTTTAATTTAGTTTAGTTTCGAGATACAGAGTGGACAGAAGCTCTTCGGCCCACCGAGTCCATGCTGACCATCGATCACCTGTACACCAGTTCTATCCTACACACTAGGGACAATTTACAGAAGCCAATTAACCTACAAATCTGCACATCTTTAGAATGTGGGAGGAAGCCAGAGCAGTCGGAGAAACCCCATGCGGTCACAGGGAGAACATGCAAACTCCGTACAGACAGCACTCGTAGTCAGGATCAAAACCGGGTCTCTGGCGCTGTTCGGCAGCAACTCTACCCCTGCGCCACTGTGCCGCACTAACTTATTTGTGAACATGATGTCTTTTTACTACAGCCTAATGTTTCACGGTCAAACTTTTGTTTTCATTTTCGATTAAACTTAATTAAAGTTACATTTCCCAGCAATTTGAACTTGCATTTTCAGATCATCCTTCAGATCAGATCATCCTTCAGATCAACCGGATTACTAGTCCAATAAGGCTAACATACCTATGAATGGGATTTCGCTGGTTATGGAGACACAAGGAACTGCAGGTGCTGTAATCTTGCATTGAACACAAAGTGCTGGAGGAGCTCAGCGGGTCAGGCAGCATTTCTTGAGTCTGAGGCAGTGTCCCGACCCACATCATCGCCTGTCCATGTCCTGCAGAGAGGCTGCGTGACTTGCTGAGTTACTCCAGCACTTTGTGTCTTTTTTTCTAAACCAACATCTACAGTTGTAACCTACAAACCTGAATATCTTTGGGATGTGGGAGGAAACTGGAGCACACAGAGAAAACCTATGCAGTCACCTGGGTCTCTGGCGCTGTGAGGCAGCAACTCCACCGCTGCGCCACCGTGCTGCCCTTGTTTCCGCTGGCTGCTTTGGTTTTCTCCCACATCCCAAAGACAAGAGAAAAAGGATGGCATGGTGGCGCGGCAGTGGAGTTGCTGCCTTACAGCACAGACCAGCCCCATCCCCGCACGCTAACACAATCCTACACACACTAGGGACAATTTTATACCAAGCCAATTGACCTCCAAACCTGTACGTCTTTGTGGAGTGTGCGAGGAAACAGGAGCAGCCGGAGAAACTCACGCAGGTCACGGGGAGAACGTACAAACTCCGTACAGATAACACCCATGGGCAGGATCGAACCCGGGTCTCGGGCGCTGTAAGGCAGCAACTCTACTGCTGCCCAATCGTGCCACGTCACATCTCTAAACGAAATTGAACTGTTGACAAGCCATCTGAACCGTTCTAATCTCTCTAAGTCACTGACTGTACACATATCAATAAATTGAGCCTTTTAATGATGCCGTTAATTTTATTCGTAACTGAAATAATGGACTGGGTCACTAAGAAAATTGAGCTCGCACACAGAAATGGCCCACATTTGCAACTGTTTCTGAGCCATGTGTCATGGATACTACCCTCTCTTTGCACTTGTAGAGAATCGCCCAGTTCTGACAAATGGAACCATTCATCAAGAGATACATTTTCAAAAAAGAAAGAAATGCTTCCATTCAAATCTGAACACAATTAATTACATCAAAGGCCACGTCGTAATACATCATCAGAAAAAACACAACTAAATACTTTCTCCCTCCTGCCATCTCCATTAGAAAAGGTGGAGTTTGTTTGGAAAAAATTGCACAATGGGCTTTGTGTTCTACCCTGATGTTAAATACTTCACATTTAAAATATTAAATATCTTGTCCCAAAGTCATCAACTATGATTAATATAATGATTCTGTAATTCACTAATATTGACGGCAACACCATAAAAACTACTGTTGATGGTCAAAAACGTAAAGTTAATTCATTTTATTATATAAAATGCCGTTCAAATGTCTAAGATTTCTCTACCCCTCCTCTTCGGCTAAACTACTGTAGCGAATAAATGATCTATTTTCCATATATTTCCCTCTGCCAAAAACAGACAGACTGTATCTTTGTTTATTTTTTTTCCAAAATGTATTCTCCAGACCTTAAAGGAACCAATTAAAATTGCTTTTAGACTTATTACAAGATGGACAAGATGAAGTCAAACTATTTTTCGCACACCCCATGCCAACGTGGACTGGGTCCAATTTTCCCTCCCCGCTCCCCTCCTCCCTCAGCATGGGATGACATTACGGGTGAGTGGAATTCAATCGCAGAGGGGGTTGTGCAGAGATTTTATTTTTTTGTTTCTTTCCTCACCTTGACACTGCGGTGATGTATCCGAGACGGTTGGCACTTCACGCTGCCAGTATTGCAACAGCCTGTGCAGCGTCGGACTTCCACACACGCTGGCCATATTAGAAAGTTGGCAGAAGTTGGATCTATCTGACTGCGAGGTATTTCATAAATGACAGTCCTCGTTTTGCACACTGCAGGAACAGCTTCTTCTGAAAAGTTTCAACAAAGTGGCTTTCAGTGCTAGCACAAATCAAACTGTAAAAGACAATTTCCTTTGAACTCTCGAGACGTTTTTTTTTCATAAACAGAGAAAGCATTCAAATCTTGCAACCCTCGTTTCAACATCAACAAAATGTGAATTCCACAGAGGAGAAATTTGTCATCAAATCTTTTTGGAAAATTACTAAAAACTTTTTTTCAACTGGTTATTCATTTATTAGTTTCTTAGTTTTGGTGATACAGTGCGGAAACAGACCCTTCGACCCACCGAGTCTGCGCCGACCAGCAATCGTCCTAGGATACACTATCCTACACACAAGGGACAATTTTACCGAAGCCAATTAATCTACAAACCTGTACGTCTTTGAAATGTGGGAGGAATCTGGACAACCCAGAGAAAACCCACACGGTCACTGGATCGAGCCCGGGTCTCTGGCGTTCTAAGACAGTAACTGACACATGCTGAGCAACTGTGGCGCCCATTCATTTACTGTTTCTCCAGTTTATCCCTTCCTTTTTCCATGCTCCTTCCCACAAACAGTGGCTTGGTGCGAAGGCAGATTTGAGACTAGAGAGCAAACATCATGTATCCAACTGGTCAATCGTGTGTGAAACTAATTATAGCATAATTTAGTGATACAACATGGAAACAGCTGTATCTCTAAATTAAACCCCCAAAGTTGATAGTGCAACCAAAGTGTACAAAAACTAGTGCAAAAAAAATAGTTTTGTTTTACTTTTAGAATTTAACACAGAAACAGGCAGTTCGGCCCATCGGGTCCACGCCAACCACTGATCACCCGATCACACCATTTCTATGTTATTCCACTTTCTCATCCACTCCCAAAACACTAGGGGTGATTTACACTGGGCCAATTCACCGACAAATCCGCACATCTTTGGGATGTGGGGGGACATTGGAGCACCCAGAGGAAACCCACACGGTCACAGGGAAAGCATGCAAACTCCACACGGTCACTGGGAAAGCATGCAAACTCCACACAGACAGCGCCTGAGATCAGGATCATACCTGGGTCTCTGGCACTGTGAGGCAGCAGCTCCACCAGCTGAATGAAAATCAAATAAAATTCAGGCGAACACAATATGCTCGAGTAACTCATCGGGTCAGGCAGCATCTTTGGAGAAAATGGATTGGTGATGTTTCGGGTCAGGACCCTTCTTCAGTCTGAAGACTAAAGGCTGAAGAAGGGTTCCAACCCGAAACATCATCTATCTATTTTCTCCAGAATTGCTGCCTTACCCGCAGAGTTACTCCAGCACTTTGTACCTCTTTTATTGATGCTTAGTAAGGGTGTCAAGGGTTAAGGGGATAAGGCAGGAGAATGGGGGGTTGAGAGGGAAAGATAGATCAGCCATGATAGAAGGGTGGAATAGACACGATGGGCCTAATGGCCTACTTCTTCTCCGATGACTTATGAATTTATGAATTTTATATTTTAGGGCAGGGCACGGGTGCAACTAGTAGAGCTGTCACCTCAGAGCTCAAGTGACCCGAGTTTAATCCTGAATTCCAGTGCTGTCTGTGAGGAGTTTGCACGTTCTCCCTAGTTCCATCTGTTACAGATGCTCTGGTTTCATTCCACATGCCAAAGATGTCCAGGTTTGTTGGGTTAGGTTACCTCCAGTGTGTAAGTCAGTGGTAGAATCAGTGTAGAGTTGTTGAGAATACAGGAAGAAAAGAGTCACAGAGAGTCAGCGTCATACAGCACGGAAACAGGCCCTTCGGATCATCTGGTCCATGCCGACCAAGATGCTAGTTCCATTTGCCCGTAAAATGGGTGTTTGATGTCAGCACGGGTTTAGTGGGCCAAAGGGCCTGTTTCCAAGTCACCCGTTTCTCCAACTCTTATGACTCTGCAATCTGTAACATTGGTGCAAAATTATTTTTCCTGGTTTCAACCCAAACACAATTATTTACTCTAAGACAGCGTGGCACGGTGAAGAGCAGCCAAAGAAGAACTATGTGCCACATGGTCAAAGCCTTGATATGGAAGGCTGCAATGCCAGTCTTTCTTCCATAACTTGCACGGCTCAATATCACACTGGGCCGACCCATCCTGACATCAGCAGGAAAGTTGCCACAAACTTCCTTCCCTCTCTTCCTTCCCAAGCTTAGCATCTCGCCTTGGCCATTGACATTGGATTTCCCTACTTACTCAGCTACACCAGCAGATTTTGAACAGAGGACCTTGAGAAAGAGTTGAGACATAGAACATAGAACTGTGCAGCATAGGAACAGGCCCTTCGGTCCACAAAGTCCATGCCGAACATGATAATCTCACAAGCTGATCTCATCTCCCTTCACTTGATCAATATCCTTCCATTCCCTGTACATCCATGTGCCTCTCTAAGAGCCTCTTAAATGCCACTATCGTATCTGCCTCCACCACCACCCCTGGCAATACGTTCCAGGCTCCCACTCTCTGTGTGTAAAAACTTGCCCCGCACATATCTGTCTCTATCAAAACACCCCTTCAATGCACCTATCTATGCCTCTCATAACTGTATATACTTCTATCAGGTCTCCCCTTAACCTCCGGTGTTCCATAGGAAACAATCCAAGTCTGTCCAACCTCTCTTTCTACCCAATACCCTCTAATTCAGGCAGAATTCTGGTAAACCTCTTCTGCACCCTCTCCATAGCCTTCACATCCTCCCTGCTATGGGACAACCAGAACTGCACGTAATACTCCAAATTGATCTGCTAAATATTTTGAGCATCTCTGTTTTTATTTGGGGTATAACACCTCATTTTATGTTAGAGACATTTTACAAAGCATTATAGAGTCATAGGGTCGTACAGTATGGAAACAGGCCCTTCGGTCCAACATTCCCACACCAACCAACATGTCCCACTTTCACTAGCCCCACCTGCCTGCTTTTAGCCCATATCCCTCCCAAGTTTATTGTCCTATACATGTACCTGTCCAAATGTTTCTTAAACGTTGCAATACTACCTGCCTCAACTATCTCCTCCAGCAGCACGTTCCATACACTCACCACCCTCTGTGTGACAAAGTTACCCCTTGGGTATATAAAAGGACTGGACAAGCTAGATGCAGGAAAATGTTCCCAATGTTGGGCGAGTCCAGAACCAGGGGCCACAGTCTTAGAATAAAGGGGAGGTCATTTAAGACTGAGGAGAAAAAACTTTTTCACCCAGAGAGTTGTGAATTTATGGAATTCCCTGCCACAGAGGGCAGTGGAGGCCAAATCACTGGATGGATTTAAGAGAGAGTTAGATAGAGCTCTAGGGGTTAGGGGAGTCAAGAGATATGGGGAGAAGGCAGGCACGGGTTATTGATAGGGGACGATCAGCCATGATCACAATGAATGGCGGTGCTGGCTCGAAGGGCCGAATGGCCTCCTCCTGCACCTAGTTTCTATGTTTCTATGTTCCTATTGAATCTTTCCCCCCTCATCTTAAACCTATGTCCCCATCGCTGGGCAAGAGACTGTGCGTTTACCTGATCTATTCCTCTCAGGATTTTGTACACCTCTATGAGATCACCCCTCATCCTCCTGCGCTGGAAGGAATAGTCCTAGCCTAATTAGCATTAGTCCTAGCATTATGTGTTCAAGAGGGCTGTGTGTGTTCTGTCATATCACTACAATCCTTCTTAAAAACAATGGAAAGCGAGTCACTCATAATAAACAACACACTTGTGGTTGGAGAAATTGACCTTTTGGTTCAGTGGTTGACTTCATTGCAGCGGTCCGCAGTTTATTTACTGACCCATAGCTTAGTTTAGTTTTGTTTATTGTCACATGTACCGAGGTACACTGAAAAGCTATCCAGTCAGCGGAAAGACTATTCATTATTACAATTGAGCCGACCACAGTGTACAGATACAGGATAAATGATATAATGTTTAGTGCAAGATAAAGTCCAATTATAGAAAGTCTGATTAAAGATAAAAGACAATCTGCTGGTGGAAACTCAGCAGGTCAGGCGGCATATGTGGAGGTAAATGGAGAGACGAAGGTTCAGGTCAGGGCCCTTCTTCAGACCATGCATCATCTGTCTGTTCCTCTCTCTATATACATTTCTACAAGTGTTATCTACTGGTGGGTAATGGTTTGGTTTACTCCCTGGTTGAGTAAACTCATTGACTAATGGGTACTCCCACAATGAATCATGTTGAGGGGGAGAGGGTTAGTCTCTAGACTACCCCTAGAGTACTGTGTTCAGTTTTGAGCACCATGTTACAGGAAAGATGTTGCCAAGCTGGAACGGGTGCAGAGAAGATTTACGAGGATGTTGCCAGGACTCGAGGGCCTGAGCTATAGGGAGAGGTTGAGCAGGCTAGGACTCTATTCCTTGGAGCACAGGAGGATAAGGGATGATCTTATAGAGGTGTACAAAATCATGAGAGGAATAGATCGGGTAAACGCACAGTTTCTTGCCCACAGTAGGGTAATCGAGAACCTCAGGACATAGGTTTAAGGTGAAGGGGAGGGGGGGGGGGGGAGATTTAACAGGAACCTGAGGGGTAACTTTTTTACACAAAGGGTGGTGGGTGTATGGAACGAGCTGCCAGAGGAGGTAGTTGAGGCCGGTACTTTCGCAACGTTTAAGAAACATTTAGACAGGTACATGGATAGGATAGGTTTAGAGGGATATGGGCCAAATGTAGGCAGGTGGGACTTCCTGTGTGAGCCAGCATCTGCAGTTCCTTGTTTCTACAGGTAATAGGTTGATGCAGGTGAAGGGGGGGGGGGGGGGGAGGGGTTGACTGTGCATTTGCCCAATCTATTCCTCTCAGGATTTTGTACACCTCCATAAGATCATCCCCTCATCCTCCTGCACTCCAGGGAATAAAAGGCTTCAAAAAAGGTCAAATGCTACTTCTGTATAATAAATGCACTCTAAGTTCTGTTCCAGCCTATAAGAGTGAATTAAACATCCTAGACATTTAGTTATATCCCAGTTGATCATCGACCGTGATGGGCAACTGTCCCAGTTCTGACTACCGTTGGAGTTCAGTTATTGTTTGCTCAAACGTAACAAATGGAAATCTTTCGAGCTGACGCTGAACAATCCTGAGTGTCTGCGTACAAGGGTGCAGATATCAACAAGTTCTGTTGGAGCGCACTGAGTCTTCAGACTCTCTGTCGCACGCTGGGACTTGAAGTTGAATTTAAGGAATTTACTGGGGCAGGTTTGTTGAAGGAGGATTTTCCACAGCACGTTCCAAGTCCAAAGAACAACAGAGCATTGTAGAGAAAAATTCAAGGGGGAAAATATTCTTTAAAGTCCATTTAACTGCAGAGACTTTTCATATTACGCACTGCATTACGGGGGGGGAAACAAAAGAAGAATTTTGCAGCCTTGTGCACTGTGCCTATCAATGTAACAAAGGGCTTAGAAAGGCTATAGAAACAAGAAACAAGAAGTCTGAAGAAGGGTCCCAACTTGAAATGCCAGCCATTTTTTTTCTCCAGAGATGCTGAGTGGTGCGTGTACGGAACAAGCTGCTGGAGCAGATAGTTGAGGCACGTATGAGAAACATTTGGACAGGTAAATGGATAGGACGGGTTTTAAGGGATATGGGTCAAATGCAAGAAGGTGGGACTGGTGTAGATGGGGCATGTTGCCCAGTGTGGGCAAATTGGGCCAATGGGCCTGTTTCCACACGGTAAGACTCTATGCTGCCTGACCCGTTGATTTACTCCAGCACTTTGTGCCTATCTTAAGAAACTGCAGATGTTAGTTAGGGCGGTAGAGCTGCAGTCTCACAGCACCAGAGATCCTGGTTCAATATTGACTATGGGTGCTGTCTAAGTGTGGAGCTCGTACGTTCTTCCTGTGACCGCATGGGTTTTCTCCAGGTGCTCCGAGTTTCCTCCCACACTCCAAAGACGTGCATGTTTGTAGGTTAATTGGCTTCTGAATATTGCCGCAAGTCAGCAGGATATGTAAGTGGGATAAAATAGACGGGTGATTGATGATCATTGTGGCCTGTTTCCATGCTGCATCTGTTAACAAAACTAAACCAAACCAAGGAAAGGCACAAAATGCTGGAGTAACTCAGCGGGTCAGGCAGCATTTCTGGAGAACATGGATAGTTGACGTTTGGGTCAGGACCCTTCTTCGAACAAAGACTCCACTTACTCAGGCTAACGAAGCCCATGCATTCATTTTAAAACTCTCTTTTGTAAATGCTGCAGATTTAAAAGGAGGGTAGACACAAAAAGCTGGGGTAACTGAGTGGGACACGCTGCATCTCTGGAGAGAAGGAATGTGTGACGTTTCAGGTCGAGACCCTACATAAGAAAGGAGGGCATGGAATGGAATCATTGTGATGGGATGAAATTTAATTTAATTTATTAACACAATGATCAATAAGTAACTGTTTATCACGGATTTTTCACAACATTTAAAAGACATTTGGACAGGTACGTAGATAGGAAAGACTTATTGGGATATAGGCCAAATGGGTGGTTTAAATGGGGCATCTTGGTCGACATGGACGAGTCGGGCCGAAGAGCCTGTTTCCATGCTGTACAACTGAGACTAACTCAGCGGGTCAGGCAGCTCCTTTCTTCACATGTATTATCAGGCAACTGAACCATCCTGTCAACAACTAGAGAGCGATTTTGTTGCATGCTAACCAGTCAGTGAAAAGACTACACATGATTACAATCGAGCTGTCCACTGTGTGTGCAAATACAAGATAAAGGAAATAACTTTTAGTGCAAGATAAAGTTTAGTAAAGTCTGATAAATGATAGCCGAGGGTCTCCAGTGAGGTAGATGGGAGGTCAGGTTGGTGATAGGATGGATGGTTCAGTTGCCTGCTAACTGGGAAGAAACTGGAGGTGTAACCTGACTCCTAGGTTATAATGTTACCAAATTGTAGACGGGGCTATACCCAACAGCGAGTTAGATTTCCAAAAGGACTTCTTATGCCATATGAAATCAAACATCCTCTTCCTCACGAACTGCAATGTTTGCTGACAAAATCATTAATTATGTTCTGGTTAATGGATACCCAGGTGCACATTACATGCCAGAAACAGACGGCACCGTGAGCACTGGGAACAAAGCTCAGTGTCTTATCAGCACCGTCGCAATCCAATCTCGAGAAACTTTGCAGCCCTGCAAGTGAACTTTGCTTTTTTTTCCCCTCTTCGTCCCGACTTTATTGTATTTTATGCATACTCCTTGATTCTCGGTTGCCCTGCTCTGTTCCCTGTTAAAACAGGAAAGTTAGCAGGATGCCTCAGGTTCCTGTGCTGTTCTGACTAACTCTCTAAACAGTGCCTAACCACCCCCTCCCCTGCTTTGATGGTTTTAAAGTATGCAGGTGACTCACCAGGCTGGGAATTACAGATAAAACCCTATACCATGGCACTTCCTAACATTCATTACGATGCCTCTTCATTAAATGCTGATTCCACACTCCCACACACTGAGGAGAGAATCTTTCACGGGTTGTAGATAGAGATGGGGAGGCACGGTGGCGCAGTAGAGGAGTTGCCGCCTCACAGCGCCAGAGACCCGGGTTCGATCCAGACTAGGCGTGCTATCTGTACGTAGTTTGTACGTTCTCCCTGTGACCCAGTGCTCCGGATTCCTCTCACCCTCCAAAGATGTCTAGGTTTGTAGGTTAATTGGCTTTCGTAAAGACTTGTAAATTGTCCTCAGTGTGTTAAGATAGTGTACGGGGGTGATTGCTGGTCGGCACGGACTCGGTGGGCTGAAGGGCCTGTTTCTGCACTGTATCTCTAAAGTAAACTGAACTAAACTAAAGACATCGCTGATTCTCTGGCACCTACCACCCGACAAACAAAAGTCAATCCAGTAGAGAATGGCTACAGAATCACCACTAAATCAACAAATAATTCCAATGTCTATTGATCAAAATATAATTGCATGTACAGTGACAATGAGAATGACTCAAGTTTGACACAGTGTGGTGTTGGTTCAGATGTTGGGACTATGTGAATATTCTGATTTTTAGAGTTGCTTTCGAGAGATACAGTAACGGGGTGAAGGCAGGAGAATGGGGTTGAGAGGGAAAGATAGATCAGCCATGGCTGAATAGCAGAGTGGACTCAATGGGCCGAATGGCCTAATTCTGCTCCTATGACTTATGAACTTTTGAACATATGAACTTCTGCAGGGCTCTCCCAGCTGTGTCACTGTGTCACTGTGCCGCCCTGACGAACTGATGTCTCTGCTGCCCAGTGTCAAACTAGACAGGCTTGAGGAACAAAACACCATCGACCATCTCCCTATGCGATGTTTGCTCTCCTGAAGTGCCTGCATCATTGTGCAAGTGCTCAGCCTGACGATCACCATGTCCACCCACACGTGGGACATGCAGACATTTCCTGGCGAGGCGGCACAGTGGCGCAATGGTAGAGTTGCTGCTTTACAGCGCCAGACCTGGGTTCAATCCTGACAACGGGTACTGTCTGTACAGAGTTTGTAGTACTCCCTGTGACCGCGTGGGTTTCCGTCGGCTGCTCCTGTTTCCCTGCCACGCTCCAAAGATGTCCGTATGTTAATTGGCTTCTGTAAATTGTAAATTGACCCTAATGTGCAGGATAGTGTTCATTTATGGCAGTTATCGTGGGTCGACACTGACTCGGTGGGCCGAAGGGCCTTGTTTCCACACTGTATCTCATAGTTATAGACCCAAACAGCGTGGAAACTGGCCCTTCAGCCCAACTTGCCCCTTCTACGCTACCAATTGCCTGCTTTGGTCCCATAACCCTCTAAACCTACCAATGTTTCTTAAATGTTATGATAGTCCCTGCCTCAACTGCTCGTTCCATACATCCATCACACTTTGTGTGAAAATGTTACCCCTCAGGCTTCCATTAAATCTTTCTCCCCTCACCTTTAACCTATGTCCCCTAGTTCTCGATTCTGCTACTCGTTTCGCTAAAGCCTAAAGTCTAAAGGGAGGTGAGAACAAATCAAGGAAGGAAATATTTGTGGAAAAAACAAAGAATATCTTCAGTTGCACATTTCCCCTGATGGAGCTTTCTTCATGGGTTGGCCTCTATTGAAACTACGTTCAGTATATGGTAGGGCAGCAACATCAAGGAGTTCAGGTTACAGCATAAACAACAAGAGAAGATTGAACACTTTGTCAACATTAAGCCAACCACAAGGTGTGCTGTGTCCTTGATCCAAATTATACCTGGAGTTGCTCCAGATAACATGTGCAGGTGGGGTTTTGTGCACTTTCTGTGTGGTTTCGGGAGGCCAAGCGACTAATTTCAGTAGCCATGTCACATGACCTGAGAGGCAGTGGCACCTCACCTTTATTCCATAGCAACATACAAAGTCAACAATGCACCTACTATTTAGCGCAGAGAAATCTCACCTCTAAACCTTGACTGAGGAAATGAAAGTTAAAATTCTGAGGCAAATTGGACAGGTAGTAAAATTTTAGAGGGATACTTTACTGTAGATTTTAAAGATATAGCACCGAATCCACGCCAACCAGCGATCACCCCGTGCACTAACACTATCCCACACACTAAGGACTATTTACAATTTTGCTGAAACCAAGTACGTCTTTGGAGTGTGGGTGGAAACCGGAGCACCCAGAGAAAACCCACGCAGTCATTGTGAGCACGTACAAACGCTATACGTACAGCACCCGTAGTCAGGATCGAACCGGGGTCTCTGGCGCTGTAAGGCAGCAACTCTACCGCTGCACCACTGTGCTGTCCAATTAGATAGCTTTGGTAGACAGGCAGGAATAGATATGCAGGCAAATGGGACTAGATTTGTTGGAGCATCTTGGTAGGCATGGACGGGTTGGGCCGAAGGGCCTATTCAGACTCTGTAAGTCTCTTTGAGTGGCACAGTGGTGCAGCAGTAGAGTTACAGCCTTACAGCACCAGTGACTATGGGTGCTGTCTGTACGGAGTTTGTATGTTCTCCCTGTGACCTCGTGGGTTTTCTACGGGTGCTCCAGTTTCCTCCCATGTTCCAAAGCATGCAGGTTTGCAGGATAATTGGCTTCTGTAAAATTGTAAATTGTCCTTAGTGTGTAGGACAGTACTAGTGTACGGGGTGATCGTTGGGCAGCAGGGACAGTGGGCTAGGGGCCTGTTTTCATGCTGTATCTCTAAAGTAAAATAAAATCTAAAGTCTAAAAAAGGTTTCAAAGGGATACACTGGCAAATAGGACCAGCTTAGATGGAGCATCTTGGTTGGCATGGGCTAGTTGGACTGAAGGGTCTATTTCTATGCTGTACAACTCTATAAGTCTCCATGTCACTGTGAAATTGCCCACATAAAATCTACAAGCAAATCAAAACCAAATTTCAGAACCACATTACCGCTTGTTGAAGTAAATTATTTGAAATAGAGTAATAATGAATGTAGTTCACTTAAGGTGAAGTTTGTGGGGAGACCTGATAGAAGTATATAAAATTATGAGGTATAGATAGGGTAGACAGTCTGAACCTTGTTCCCCACTATGGAAAGATCAGATACCAAAGGGCATAGCTGTAAGATGAGGGGGGCAGAGTTTAAAGGAGATGTGCGGGGCAATGTTTTTTTACACAGAGGGTGGTGGGTGCCTGGAACGCGCAGCCACGGATGGTGGTGGAGGCAGTTACGATAGTGGCATTCAAGTCTTTTGGATAGGTACCTGAATATGCAGCGAATGGAGGGATATGAATTTTACGCAGTCAGATAAAAGTTGATAGACAATAGACAATAGACAATAGGTGCAGGAATAGGCCATTTGGCCCTTCGAGCCAGCACCGACCGCCATTCAATGTGATCATGGCTGATCATCCCCAATCAGTACCCCGTTCCTGATCTTGGCATCATGTTTGGCAGACATTGTGGGCTGAAGGGCCTGTTCCTGTGCTGTACTGTTCTATGTGTTAACATAATCACTTTTACACGCACACTGTTCATCGTTCTGGTATGTCACCGTAATCAGGAATTATGAGTGCATCAATATAATTAGCAACTAATCTATATGGATGCAACAATATTTTTTAAATGGCCAAAACTTTGCAAAGCCAAGATCACTACACACCAAAAACAAATTTATACTTGAAGGATCTGTGAGAAATAAAATGTTAAAATCAAACTTACCAATACTTCTCTTTCTCCTTACAGGTGCTGAGCGTTTTGTGTATTCGTGTTTTATTGGATTAATACTGTGAGACTTTGAGCCCAGACGATCATCTTCTCCTGTAGTACAAGAAACACAAAGCAAATTGGTGAACAGCCGTATCATTTGATGTTTAACAATGTTAAGAATCAAGCAGATATTTTAATAGTTGGTGTTGATTTATATCAGTGCTTCTATGGAGAAACCACAACACATGTTTTATATCTCACAGATTCAATCTCAAACAAGACCCAACTGTGTGATCTTTTAACTACAAGGTACAGTGTACCCTCATTTGATGTTCAAAGGTGCATGTTTCCGACCAAGATCCCAGGAATTCAGAAGACAATTCCAGTACTCCGGTTTGGTTGGCGTGGACTCGGTGGGCCAAAGGCTTATTTCCATGCTGTATCTGTAAACTAAACTAAACTAATCGTTTACGAGCTTCAGAAGGACTGATCTGGCCAAAACAAGCTTCACCATATTTGCTACTTCAGCGGATTCTAGTTAAACATCAGGCCTGCACTGTGGCGCCACGGTAGAGTTGCTACCTTACAGTGCCAAAGACCCAGGTTCGATCCTGACTACGGGTGCTGTCTGTACCGAGAATGTGGGTGAGTTTTCTCTGGGTGATCCGGTGTCATCCCACAATCCAAAGACGTACAGGTTTGTAGTTTAATTGTAAAATTGTAAATTGTCCCTAGTGTGTTGGATAATGTTAGTGCACGGGGAGATCACCGGTCAGAGCGGACCTGGTGGGCTGAAGGGCCTGCTTCCGCGCTGTACCGCTAACGTTTAAAAGTCTAAAGAGTGTGTAGGGAAGCAAAACAAGCGCATAAAAGGTTCTCCCCAGAGCTCCTCACTGACAACTGTCTACAGATCCATATCCCTTCATTGAGGATACAATACTTGCATCTAGATACTTGCATGTAGATATCAGCCCACAATATTTTTTGCCGAACATGATGCCAAGTTAAACTGATCCCATCTGCCTGTACAAGATCCATATCTATCTATCTCCAGCACTTCCATATACCTATCTACAAGCCTCTTAAACTATCATATCTGTCTCCACCACCACCTCTGGCAATGTGTTCCAGGCACCCACCACTCTCTGTGAAAAACACTTGTCCCGCACATCTGCATTAAACTATTCCCCTCTCACCTTATAGCTGTGCCCACTAGTGTTATTTCTACCCTGGGAAAAATGTTCTGATTGTCTATCTTATCTATGCCTCTCATAATTTTATATACTTCTAACAAGTCTCCTCTCGACCTCCGATGTTCCAGAGAAAACAATCAAAGTCTCCAATCTCTCCCTGTAGCTGAAACTTTCTAATACAGACAGCATTCTGGTAAATCTCCTCTACAGCCTCTCCAAAGCCTCCACATCTTTCCTGTAATGGGGCGACCAGAACTGATAAAACTGTAACTTGCGTCTGCAAAAACACATATATACTTTAAAAGCAGTGAAGCTTCACTGATGTATAAACGCTATGGTCAACGCTAATATTCCAGACTGCTACCCATCTGTGAGATTGGTTAACTCAGCAAAAAGCTAAGGAGCAAAACATCACAACTTGGAGGCACAAGGAAGGAACTGCAGGTGCTGGTTGACGAAACCCCCCCACAAAGTACAGGAATAACTCAGCGCGTTAGGCAGCATCTCTGAAGAACATGGACCAACTTTGATCTACCTGCACATAATTGACGTTGATTTCTCCAGTTTCAAGTAGCTCCTGCAGTCCCTCCCCTTCCCTCTTTCCCCCGTCCCCCACCTTAGTCATCCTACCAGTTCCACTGTCTGCATCCTTGTGATCACACCTTCCCAGCCCGTTGCCGGCCATGATTTGTTCTGGCCTTTTCTCGCCTTCAGTGTCTCCCCCCCACCCCCCCACCACACCTCCACTTTCTGTCTGAGGAAACGTCCCCACCCAAAACGTCAATGAGTCTTTTTCTCCAGAAATTTTGCCTGACCGGCTGAGTTACTCCAGCACTTTGTGTCTATCGTCTGCACATAATCCATATTCCTCATTCCCTGCATGTCTATGTGCTTATCCAAAAGTCTCACGCACTACTATCGTATCTACCTCCACCACCAGCCCCAGCAGCACATTCCAGGCACTCACTACCCTCTGTGTAAAAAAGATGCCCCATACATCTCCTTTAAACTTTGCCCCTCACACCTGAACACTACCCCCTCTAGTATTTGACATTTCCATCCTGGGAGCTTACCGCACAGGAACAATTCTATGTTATCCCACTTTTCACCTATAGTATTTGATTTTTCCATCCTGTGGAAAAGGTTCTGATATTTCAGGTCAGAGCCCTTCTTCAGACTGATTGTAGTAAGGGGGAGAAAGCTGGAAAAGAGATGGGGTTCGAAACAAAGCCTGGCAAGTGATAGGTGGATACAGGTGAGGGAGGGTTTGATTGTCAGATGGGTGGACAAAGGCTAGAGATGAAAAGGAGACAAAAAGGAAAGAAGAGGAATTAAATATAAAGCCGGAGGGAAGGATATAGGTGGAAAGGGACAGGATGGAAGAGGAAAGGGGGGGGAGGGTGGCGGGATAGTGGGAGAAATGGGTGCACACTAGGGTGGGGCGTAGGGAAGAGGGGTGGGGGAAAGTCACCTACAATTGGAAGATTCAATGTTCACACCATTGGGTTGTAAGCTACTCAAGCAAATAGCCAAGCAAACCAAGCAACATTTGTCTCCATACTTCTATACATGTGTGGGAGCTTATTTTATGACTTCTTCACTAAGTGTAGCACGGAACTAACAATGACCCACAGTATTACATCAAAGCTAAACAATAAAACAATACCTCACATTTTACTCAAATGAAATAAACAATGCAATCTATTGTAACTAATACAATACTGAATGTGGAATACATTCAAAATATTAACCTTCACAAACCCTCATAAATGATATGGAACGACGCAAGGTGCTGGAGTAACTCAGCGGGTCAGGCAGCATCCCTGGAGAACATGGATAGGTGACATTTCGGGTCAGGATCAAGAAAGGTCACCTACCCATGGTCTCCAGGGATTCTGCCTGACCCCCTGAGTTACTCCAGCATGTCCATGAGTCATAGGAGCAGAAGTAGGCCTTTTGGCACATTGAGTCTACTCCGCCATTCAATCATGGCCGATCTATCTTTCACCCTCAACCCCATCCTCCTGCCCTGCCCTTAACCTTTGACACGCTTACTAATCATTTTGTTTCTTTCCTTGGTAAACCATCATCTGCAGTGCCTTGATTCCTCACATATCATATATTCTATTAATAACTTGCAACACAATTCATTCAATGTGTAAAAACACCAGATGTTGTCTTTTCCTTACAGAATTTGAGGTAGAGAACAGGAGGGAATATAACACAAAGGAAAATCAGATTAAAATCAGACCTGCAATAATCCCTGATCAAATTCTCAAATGTACACAACAAAGAAAACTATAACCTTTCAAACTTTTTCCCAGGATGGAAATTTCCAAGACTCGATGGTGTAGCATTAAGGTGAGAGGGACAAAATTTAAAGGAGAGGTGCAGACCATGTTTTTTTTGCACAGTGGGTGGTGGGTGCCTGGAACGCGCTGCCAGGGTTGGCGGTGGAGGCAGATAAAATAGTGGCATTTAAGAGGCTTTTGGACAGGCATATGGATGTGCAGGGAATAGAGGGATATGGATTATGTCCAGGCAGATAAGAGATGGTGTAGGAAGGAACTGCAGATGCTGGTTTACACCGAAGATAGACACAAAATGTTGCAGTAACTCAGGCAGGACAGGCAGCATCTCTGGATAGAAGGAATGGGTGACATTTTGGGTCGAGACCCTTCTTCAGACTGAGAGTCAGGGGAAAGGGAGACACAGAGATAAGGAAGGGGAAGGTGTCAAAGCGAGACATCAAAAGAGATGAGGTCAAGGAAAATGTAGAATAGATCATTGTTGGCTCGGAGAAGGTGCCAACAAAGCAAACAGAGATAAAATGTAATCAGGGAGACAGTCAGACTGGTTGGAGAACTGGGAAGGGGGAGGGACGGAGATAGAGGGAAAGCAAGGGTTACTTGAAGTTAGATAAATTTCTACCGCTGGGGTGTAAGCTGCCCAAGCAAAATATGAGGTACTGTTCCCCCAATTTGCATTGGGCCTCCCTCTGACAATGGAGGAGGCCCTGTACAGAAAGGTCAGTGTGGGAATGGGAGGGGGAGTTAAAGTGTTTAGCAACCAGGAGATCAAGGTGGGTTTAAGCAGACTGAACGGAGGTGTTCAGCGAAACGTTCGCCTTGAGCTTCATCTCTTTTGATGTCTCATTTTGACACCTTCCCCTTCCTTATCTCTGTGTCTTCCTCTCCTCTCAGTCTGAAGTAGAGATGGCTGAACTGGAGGTATCTCAACCAACTGCAAAGCGGGGTGGGGCGGTCAAGGGTGACAATGCACAAATGGGGCTACATCGAGGGTACAACAACCTGTGACTGTGGCACACAGACCCAGACAATGCAACACCTACTGCAATGCCCATTGCTGGATAATCCATGTACTACTGCAGACCTTGCACTTAACACTCCAATAGCGCAACATGTGTACAGCAGTGACGAGCCACTATATAGCATAAGGACACGAAAGAAGAAGTCTGAAGAAGGGTCTCGTCCCGAAACATCACCCATTCCTTCTATCGAGAGATGACGCCTGTCCCGCTGAGTTACTCAATCATTTTTTGTCTATCTTCAGATAAGAGTTGGTCTTGGTATCATAGACTCAGAGAAATACAGTGTGGAAAAGGCCCTTCGGTTCAACTTGTCCATGCCGACCAACATGCCCCATCTAGTCCCACCTTCCTGCGTTTGGCCCATATCCCTCCAAATGTATCCTATCTATGTACCTGATCAAATGATTTTAAAGATTATGATAGGTCCTGCCTCAACTAACTCCTCCAGCAGCTCATTCCCTGTGCCTACCACCCTTTGTGTAAAAATGTTGCCCCTCAGGTTCCTATTAAATCTTTCCCACCTCACTTTAAGCCTATGTCCTCTGGTTCTTGATTCCTCTTCTCTGGGTAAAAGACTGTGTGCATTCATTCTATCTATTCCTCACATGGACATACACCTCCATAAGATCACCCCCATCCACCTGCGCTCATGTTCAGCACAGTCACTGTGGGCCAAATGGCCTGTTGTTGCGCTGTATGCTTCAAAACACACTGTGTTCTATGTTCCCTGTTTCAACTGCTGACAGAAGGTGATACTGGGATCAACTGTTATATTGCCTAATTATGACCACTAGCAGTGCCTTGTTAAAGTCTACGAGCATCAGTATTTGGAGTGTGTACAACAGGATTACTAAAGGAGTTGTGTAGGAAGGAACTGCTGATGTTGGTTTAAACCAAAGATAGACACAAAAAGCTGGAGTAACTCACCGGATCAGAGTCTGACAGGCTGAGTTGCTCCAGCTTTTTGTGTCTATCTTACTAAAGGAGTTTTTGTTTTGTCATTCCCAGCAAATCCAATTAAAGGGTACTTTACAGATACAGAATGAACTCATCACAATGCCACAGACCTCTTTGAGTTTTCACATCAGAAATTGTCTAAATAAATGCGTCGCAGCTAGTAGAGCTGCTGTCTCACAGCACCAGAGACCCAAGTTCGATCCTGAACTTGGGTGCTGTCTGTACGGAGTTTGCACGCTCTCCCTGTGACCGCGCGGATTTCCACCGGGTGCTCCAGTTTCTTCCCACATCCCAGAATCGTGTGGGTTTGTAGGTTAATTGGCCCTCTGTAAATTGCCCCTTGGTGCATAGGGAGTAGATGAGAAAGTGGGGTAACAGAGAACTGGTGTAAACGAATGATCGATGGTCGGTGTGGACTCGGTGAGCCGAAGGGCCTGTTTCTATGCTGTATCTTTCAATTAATCAATGAGTCAATCAATCAAATGCATTTGACATGAAATTGTTTTGAAATCAAGTGCTGTGGCTTTAGTACAGAGCAACGCTGAACCAGATGCAGTTATGGAAACTGTATGACAAAAGAATTGGAGGCAGACTTCAGAAGCCGAACAAGTGAATAAATTACTGATAAGCAAATCAACTCTTGAAAGCCCAAAGAATATACATTGTGAAAATAAAGAAGGCTAATGAACAGGCCATTGAATGAGATTAGGAAAATCCCTCCCCTCCTGCACTGTAGCACCCATTGTAACTGGGCTCTGATTCACCTGCTTGGCTGCAAGTCAAACCTTGCCCAAGTACCATTCTTCGGATGTGACCTTTGCCAGTACAATAGGCAGGGCACCCAACCATACTGAAGGCGAATGAGTCTCAGCGGACTCCAGCCTGCCCGGGACAGTCCACAAAAACACACAAAAGCACGTGTAGGAAGGAACTGCAGATGCTGGTTTACACCGAAGACAGACACAAAAAAGCTGGAGCAACTCAGCGGGTCAGGCAGCATCTCTGGAGAAAAGCAACAGGTGACGTTTCCGGTCGTGACCCTTCTTCAGGCTGAGAGTTAAAGGGGAGAGGGAAACTAGAGGTATGAAAAGGTACAGAGCAGCTATGTGTATCCGGGACCAATGTTGGCTGTGGAAGAGGTGATAACGATGGGAAACTAGCAGGATGACTTGGGTGGGGGACAGACGGAAAAAGAGGGAATTCAAGGGTTACTTGAAATTAGGGAAATCAATATTCATACCGCTGTATATATTCATAACGCACATAAACATACGGTCTCCTTACAAAGTGCAGTGTTGAAACTTGGAACAATCGGCCTGGATGATTATTACACTGGATTATTATCCTGATTCGGAGTCAGTTTCTTCCCAGCTGTTATCAGGCAACTGAACCAACTTATCAACAACTAGAGAGCGGTCCTGACCTACCAGCTACCTCATTGGAGACCCTCAGACAATCTTTAATCAGACTTTGCTAGACTTTATTTTGCGCTAAACGTTATTCCTTTTATCCTGGATCTGTAAATTGCCCCCTAGTATGTAGGGTGTGGATGAGAGAATGGGATAACATAGAACGATCAAAGGCCAGAGTGGATTTGGTGGACTGAAGGGGCCTTTTTCCAGATTGTATCTCACTATCTCTATCTTAATATCACAAAATTGATCAGCAACATACAGGTGGCACGGTGGCACAGCGGTAGAGTTGCTGCCTTACAGCACCAGGGACCCGGGTTTGATCCTGACTATGGGTGCTGTCTGTACGGAGTTTGTACATTCACCCTGGTTTTCTCCGGGTGCTTCGGTTTCCTCCCACACTCCAAAGACGTACAGGTTTGTAGGTGAATTAGGTTAATTGCCTTTGGTTAAATTGTAGATAGTCCCTGGTGTGTAGAATAGTGTTAGTGTACGGGGTGATCAAGGTCGGCTGCGGGAGGCAACCCGGGAACAAAGGTGGACGGGCGAGTAGAGGGACGTCGGTTCGCAAGTCTACCCGCGTGTCCGAGGAAGGCGATGGCTGGAGGCTTGCAGCAGCCTGGGGCTTGTCTGGAACGGGCACCGCTCATAACAACAAGACCACAGACTAGACTTTGAAAATGGCATCAAAACATGGCGCCCCTTGCATGCGGGATGCTTGGACTATTTCTGTACACTTGCTAAATGGGGATGTGCTTGGGGATGGCAATACTCTACTGGACTGTTGGTAAGAAACCAATTTCACTAAACATTTGAACTTTGCACATGTGATAATAAAAGCCCAATTGACCCATCTGTAGATCTATAGGGATCTACAGGAGTTACTGCCTCAAAAAGGCAGCCAGCATCATCAAAGACTCACACAACCCAGGCCACGCTCTCATTTCACTCCTTCCATCTGGAAGAAGGTGCTGGAGCCTGAAAACCTGACCAGCATGTCCAAGAACAGCTTCTCCCAGACTCCTGAACACAACTCAACAGTAACCAGTGCGACTAGAACTTTTACCCTGTATCTATACACCGTGGGTGGCTTCATTTAGTTTAGAGATACAGCACGGAAACAGGCTCTTCGGCCCACCGAGTCCACGCCAACCAGTGATCCCTGCACATTAGCACCTTCCTACACACTAGGGATTATTTACAATCTTTACCAAAGCCAATTAACCTACAAACCTGTACGTCTTTGTAGTGTGGGAGGAAACCGGAGCACCCGGGGAAAACCCACGCAGTCACGGGGAGAACGTACAAACTCCGTACAGACAGCACCCGTAGTCAGGATCGAACCCGGGTCTCTGACGCTGCAAGACAGCAACTCAACCGCTGTGCCACCCACCGGCTCGGCGGCATCCCCCTGTAGGCCACGCCCCCCTCTATACATCTCACAGATTACATGATTGTAATCATGTACAGTCTTTCCGCTGATAGCACGCAACAACAAAAAAAGCTTTCTACTGTACCTTGGTGTAAGGAACGAGCTGCCGGAGGAGATAGTTGAGTCAGGGACTATCGCAACTTTTAAGAAGCAATTAGACAGGTACATGGATCGGACAGGTTTAGAGGGATATGGGCACGCATGCATGTGGAACTATTGTAGATGGGACATGTTGGTTGGTGTGCACAAGTTGGGCCGAAGGGCCTAATTCCACACTGTATGACTATGATTTTCATGTCATCGAGCCATACAGCATGGAAACAGGTCCTTCTGCCCAACTTCCCCATGCCAACCAAGATGCCCCCTCTACGCTAGTCCCACTTGCCCTCTTCTGGCCCATATCTCTCTAAACCATAGACAAGCACAAAACCCCCTAAACCTTTCCTGTCCATGTACCTGTCCAAATATATTTTCACGGCGAAACAAAGGCACGGTGCCGCCCTTAAAGTGAGAGGGACAATGTTTAACGGGAGCGGGACAAGTTTTTTTTAACACAGAGGATGGCAGGTGCCTGGAGCATGCCGACAGTTGTAGGGGTAGAGGTACGTAAATAGGATAGTGGTGTTTAAGAGGCTGTTGTATAGGCACATGTATATGCAGGGAATGGAGGGATATGGATCATGTGCAGGCAGATGAGATCAGTTTAACTTGCCATACCTCAACACACTTGATAAATGTGAATGGATTCAGCCATTTTCTTCGTATATAGAATGAATGGAGATCCTCCTGATGTCATTGAGTTTTTGCGGAAGGACACAGAACAATGAAAATCTTATTTTCTGTTTTTACTTCATTGTATTAAATTTGACACAGACATTGTGGGCCATAGGGCCTAATCATGTGCTGTACTGATCTGTGTTCTGCATTTACATAAAGTAGGCCAATCAAATCACAGTCATTTAATAAACGTTTAAGAAACATCTAGACAGGTACATGGATAGGACAGGTTTAACGGGATACGGGCTAAACGCAGACAGGTGCGACTAGTGTAGATGGGACATGTTGGTCGGCGTGGACAAGTTAGGCCGAAGAGCCTGTTTCCATGCTGTATGACTCTATGGCTATGACACGTTACAACATGGAAGATGCCATTCAGCCAATCAACTGCAAAGGAGCATCCCAGCAATTCTCTCTCCGTTGCACTGAAAGAGATTTTCCTACTTACAGAATCTCCACTCAAATAAAGCAATTTGTCTTTTAGTTAAGAGACAGAGTCTTACAATGTGGAAACAGGCCCTTGTGCCCAACTTGCCCACACCGACAAACATGACCCATCTACAGTAGTCCCACCTGCGTGTGCCTGGCCCACATCCCTCTCAACCTGTCCTATCCATGTACCTGTCGAAATGTTTCTTGAACGTTGCTATAGTACTTGCCTCAACTATCTCCTCCAGCAGCTCGTTCCATACACCCACCACCCTTTGTTTGAAAAAGTTACCCCTCAGATTCCTATTAAATCTCTCCCCCCTCACCTTAAACCTATGTCTCGATTCCCTTACTCTGGGCAAGAGGCTCCGTGCATCTACCTGGTCTATTCCTCTCATGATTTTGTACACCTCTATAAGGTCATTCCTCATTCTCCTGCGCTAGAAGGAATACAGTCCTAGCCTGCTCAACCTGTCCCTACAGCTCAGGCTCTCGAGTCCTGGCAACATCCTCGTAAATCTTCTCTGCACGCTTTCCAGCTTGACAACATCTTTCCTATAACATGGTGCCCAAAACTGAACACAATACTCTAAATGTGGCCTCCCCAACATCGTATTTAACAGCAACATGACCCAACTTCCATACTCAAAAAATTTCTTTTATTGCAGTTTGTGGCATTGGACTTCATCTCTGCAACTGTTGCGTTATAATGCTGAGAACTATATTCCACACTCTGTATCTTCCCCTTCACTCAACATATTGGGCTTGATTTCAAATATATTGTATTTATGTAGAGTGCTATTTCATTTAATTCGACAGCATGCAAAACAAGGCTTTTCACCGTACCTCAATATACATGATAATAATAAACCTGAACCTAACCCTTGTATTTCCACACAACAGTGACCTAAACACCGCATTGCTACGAAGTGCGGAACGTGCCGTAAAGTTGCAAGCTCTTTGCCGCTTGTGAGAGTATTTTAGAGATTGCCCTTTAAGTACCTGGTTGAGCTTAATTCCATTTACGTAATTACAGACAAAAGCTGTAAAATTAATAGTTCTGTGGTAGTTTTAACTTCTGCTGCCCCAGTTATGGATGGAGAAACTATATTAATGGAATAAACTGAACGAACACTGGATTTAAATAACCACATCTGTATTTCACTAAATCATTAAAAAGCTGTGCGGTACTGAAGAGAATATAAAGTGCTGGAGTAACTCTGCAGGTCAGGCAGCATCTCTGGAGAACATAGTACTGAGGTTATTTCACCATTTTGTATTTCATTAGATTTTGCTCTTTATTAGCATCTATATAAACCGTTTTAACTAGAAACTACTTTTTAAGTCATCTGCCTGTTATAACATTTATTATTACTGTACTCCACTGAATCGCTGCTGGAGATGGAAGCTCTGTGCTTAACATGTAAGATACAAATATTTTTTTGCTAGGGAGGCAGGGAAGGAAAGGGCCTAAGGTGAGAGACGATGATTTAAAAGGGACCTGAGAGGCAACTTTTTCACATAGTGCGTATATGGAAGACAGATACAAAGTGCTGGAGTAACTCAGCAGGTCAGGCACTCTCTCTGGAGAACATGAATAGGTGATGTCTGGGGTCAAAACGTCACCTATCCATGTTCGCCAGAGATGCTGCTTAACCCACTGAGTTACTCCAGCATTTTGTGTCTATCTTTGGTATAAACCACTATCTGCATTTCCTTACAAATATGTCAATCCGTTTGTGCCACATTTTGATTTTTTTAAAATCTGCAACCATTATAATGACATAAATTATTTGTGGATTAGGTGAAGTTTCAGGTCAGAACCTGTCTTCAGAATCATGCGTATATAGAACTGGTAGTTTAGTTTTAGAGATACAGCGCGGAAACAGGCCCCTCAGCCCACCGGGGCCATGCCGACCAACGATCACCCCCTTACACTAACACTATCCTACACACTAGGGACAAGTTACAATTCTTACCAAAATAACGTACAATCCTGTTCGTCTATGGAGTGTGTGAGGAAACCGGAGCACCCAAAAAAACCCACGCGGTCACAGGGAAAACATACAAACTCCGTACAGACAGCGCCCATAGTCAGGATCAAATGTGGGTCTCAGGCGCTGTAAGGCAGCAACTCAACTGCTGCACCACCGTGCCACCCCAGGCGGTAGTAGTGGTGGTAGAGGCGGGTACAATAACGTAAAAGACACTTAGGCATGGGGAGGTTTGGGAATGGAGGGATACAGGCCAGGTACAAGTGGGACTAGCTCCATTAGGTAAACTTGGTTGGCATGGACAAGATGGGCCAAAGGGCCTGCTTCCATGCTGTACAGCTCTATGACTCCAAAACATATTTTGAATCAACCAACACTTGTTTTTCTCTAGTTCTTTTTTTTACCTCATGCTGATTTTGGTTATTCTAAGGGCCTTGGAAAGGGGTGGTCTAACAGACAGCATCCATCTATATAAATGCAGACTCTAATCAATGCTCGCACTGTGAACACGCCAGATTATCATCCAAGTTCTGGCTCACTATGAGATGGGAACGTGTCTTTGACAGTGGCCTTGGCCCAAGAACTCATAGCTTCCAAAGACCTTACATTTTCTCCCAGACCATCACACAAACCAACCTCCTGTCCATTGACACTATCTACACCACACTGCCTCGGTAAAGGCATCAGTATAATCAAGGACCACTCCCTCTTCTCCCCATTTCCCATCAGGCAAAAGGAAGAGAAGTGTGAAAACGCCCCCCCCCCCCCCCCCCCAGATTCAGGGACAGTTTCTTCCCAGCTGTTATCCAATGGTAATCATATTTGAGTTAAGTTTGAATTTGTGTTTAATTTATTGTCACGTCTACCAAGGTAAAGTGAAAGGCTTTTGTTGTGTGCTAACCAGTCAGCGGAAAGACTGTACATGATTACAATTTGAGCCATCCACAGTGTACAGATAAATGGTAAAGAGAATAATGTGAATAACGTTTAGTGTAAGATAAAGCCAATAAAGTCCGATCAAAGATAGTCCCACGGTCTCTAATGATGTTGATAGTAGTTCAGGACTGGTCTCCAGTTGTTGGTAGGATGGCTCAGTTGCCTGATAACAGACATGTATTGTTTTTCCGCTGACTGGTTAGCAACCAATAATAGCTTTTCACTGTACCTCGGTACACCCGACAATAAACTAAACAAACTTTCCTATGGGGTAAAATCGAGAATTCTTCTCCAAATAACCCATTCACGAGTGTGAGTGGAAGGCAAGGTTATCGGGCATTTCTTCCCAGAGCCACTATCAGTCTGTGTCTGTGTGCCTTATTTTGTTTTATGACTGGATTCTGACCTTTTGGTACAGACACGTTTTTCATTACACAAAGAGGAAGATAGATGGCCATTGCGAAATGTGCCTTGTGCTGTTATGTAGCTATAACTCGGTTCCAGCCGAGGGATAGGAGAAACTAGAATGCACACAATCTATATATAATAAGCATTTAAATATAATTTACCTACGGATTCAATCTCTAGGAGGCGCTGAAGATCACGGATACTTGTGATATCGCTGTGCGCCAATTTCTCCAACAATTCTGGGGGAAATTCGGTTTCCTTCAAATAAAATGGACAAATTAGCGTGCAGTAACTTGAAAGTCATCGACGGTGAACTATTTTGAAAGCTTCTACTGTGCTTGTGAGGGCTTTTTTTTTAAAATTTGACGCACATGTAATCAAACGCCAGGTTTATTAGTCCAGAGCAGATCGGGCAATCCAAAACTCGTGGTGAGGTTGAAATGGGGAATGAGGTGGCGTGGGTTTGAGGTTATTTTTTAGTCTTTATGCCCAGCCTAAACTTTGTACGCCCGACACCTCTGCTGTTACCGACATGCAAGAAAAAGCTACCCCACTGCAGTTCAGTCCTACAGCGGCCAGCACTCGATTCTCTCTCGTTCACAAACAGTCGTCGAATTAAAGACTCCGAGTGCGGGCTCGAGTGCAGTGGGCAGTCACTGTGCTAATTGTCAGCACTCGGCGCTATTGTTTCCTTCTGACTTTTGTGCAACTTGTTATACTGATATTGGAAGAAGCGCTCAAACTGAAAGGAGAGATTGTGCCGGGGAGAAGCAATTTCTACCCATTCCCCCAACACACACACACACACACACACACACACACACACACACACACACACACACACACACACACACACACACGGGAATAAAACACCACACTGAACTACCCCTGCCTTTATACTCAGACCAGTCCCTCAATTACAAACACACACGCTGAGACACACAAACAGTAATAAAAGCCCACACTGAACGACCCCTGTCTCGCCCCTCCAACTCCAGTCCAGCCCCTCCATCACACACACGCACACTGAGACACAGACCCTCACACACACAGGAATAAAGCCCCGCACTGAACTACCCTTGCCATTATACTCAGCCTAGTACTTCCAACACACACCGCAACACAGACTCGCACACACTTTCTATCACACACACACTCAGGCTCACTTGAATACAGATCCAGACTGAACTACCATTGCCTTTAACACATGACACATACACTTACACACATAGGGCTCACACTTGACACGCACACGTATACACATAACGCTTACACTTCTAACACACAGACACACTTAAGCTCACTTGAATACAGACCCACACAGAACCACCCCAACCTTTAACACATGCACACAGACACACTTGCAGATATTGAGCTCACCCTTCTAACACACACACACACACACACACATTCAATACACTGACAACACGCACACACACACACACACATCCCATCTATTCCAACATACACTGAGACAGACACACACTGAGACACACACCGAGACACACCGAGACAGACACACACTGACAAACATACACTGAGTCACATACACAGACACACACACACTAAGATAGACACACACACACAGACTCACTTGTAGGCAATACTGCCCCGCTCACAATACCCACCCACAGTGAACCCACCCTCTCCAACACATTCCGAGACACACACACACACACAGACTCACGCAAGCCCCCCAATGCCGGGCACAGTCCGCAACAGAGAAAGTGAAAGGGAGGGGGTGAACGAACACCTCACCCCGCACCTAATCCTGACAAACCTACAATGACCCCCACAACCTCTACATAACACAACTCCCACCACCCTCCACCCACAAAGATTTGGAGACGGTGATAATTTGCAGTGTCCCCAACATCTCTCTCCCACCACCCTTCCCTTCTACATCTTACAACGCGCTTGTGCTTTTTTTAAAGCGAAAGGTCGTCTATATTCTCTCCCTCCACTGTCCATTTACCTGTGTGTGTTTTTTTTTGTTTTAACTGTTAAGTGAACATCGTGGCGCTTCGCAAGTCGAAACCTGCCGCGAAAAATGTGGTGTCAAGCACCGACAGTGTACCGCCTAACGCAAAAATATCCCTTTCCCCGGGCGATGAAACGCACTCCGACTCTCAGCTAAGAGAGATAGAGAGAGAGGAGTGTGGGGGGATAAAATGAACATTGGCAGCAAATTTAGTAAGGAACCAACAGGGATTCAATGTATATACACACACAAACACAAACAGGCTTGGTGTTTCTTGGTGAAATGCAAAGTAAAATCCTCCCTTTAAAACTTTCAGGGGTGGGAGAGGGAGGGAGAGAAAGGCACATTGCGAGAGATTGCCTTAATGCCTGTCCGCGGGGGGAAGAAACATTGCTTACCTCAGCATGCCCACCAGCCAGGTAACAGAGTGCGAGCAGTAAGTAAAATGCGCCGCTCATTTCGCTGGAGTTTAGTCTGTTCCAAGTAAAGACAGCGATCCTTCGGGAGCCTCCGTAATGCCCCACCAACAGTCAAATTCAGTACCATCCCTCGCGAAAAGTAACGTATAGAGAGCAGTCCTTGTTTCACATTGGGCTTGTAAGTTTCCTCATCGAACTCTCTCCCTCTATCTCTCTCCCTGCCTGCCTCCCTCTCTCTCTCTCTCCCTTCCTTCCTTCCTTCCTCCCTCTCCCTCTCTCCCTCTCTCTCTGTCTGCCTCTCTCTCTCTCGCTCACTGCCTCGCTCTCACTCTCTCACTGCTCCCTCTCACTCTCTTCCTCACTCCCTCTCTGTTTGCCTCCCCCTCTCTCTCTCTCTCCCTCCCTCCCTCCCTCCCTCTCTCTCTCTCTCTGGCATCAGGAGTTCACCAGCCGGTAAATCTACATATTTGTTTCGATTAGACCAAACAGGAAAAAAAACCATGAACCAACAGTGCACCGCCTATCACTTGTCTATGGGAAAGGATGGGAAGGGGGAAAAGAGGGCTGGATTTACAAACCTCAACTTGTTCTCTTTATCTAAAGAAAGAACGGGTTCATTAGTTGAAAGAGTCCTAAACTTTATTTGTCTTTTGTTTGTTTGCATGTGTGTTTTGACACCTCCAGCGCTTGTTTTATTTTTAAACGCCTACTTCTCCCTGGAGGTGTCGGCTGTGGTTGGAACCCCGCGAGAGGAATAACTTCTTCGGACTTGATCACAGAGGGGTTTTGAGACGCCGTGGGTCACAAAGGAACAGAGACTGATTGAGTGGTCTAGGGTTTTTTTTTTGTTTAAGCTCCCGATTGCAAACTCGCGAAGCTGCGAACTGAAGCGGCTGTTTAAAAAAACCCACAATTGGGCTTCACATCACGTCGAGCGAGGAGGGAGGCAGAGGGATAGAGCTGAGGATATCCGTTCAGGGAACCTGTTGGCGGGCTGTATGTTGTGTCTTGCTCTCGCTCCTTGGCCTTGGGGAACGAAGGGGGTCGATTGTGGGGTTTTTTAAGTAATGTTTTTAATGTATTGTAGTTAACCCTGCAGTCCCCCTCGTCCACACAGCTGGAGATAAGGACAGGGGAGGAGAGAAAAGGCTCGCGAAGTGGAGGACGGGAGGGTGAATGGAGGGAGGAAGATGGGAGAAGGCGGTGGGGAGAGTGGGTGCGCAGATGGAGACGGGAGAGGATAAGGGTGAATAGAGAAGGTGGGGAATTAAGTGATGGCGGGGACGGATAGAGTGGGTGAGGAGTATGAGAAGACGGGGAGAAGGTGGGAAGATGGTGAGGGTAAGCTGAGGGAAGGAGTGAGGAGATAAGGAAGATGGAGACGGGGAGGAGTGAGGAGAGGTTGAGGAGTTGGGGAAAGAGTGAAGATGAGGAAGGAGATGGGGAGAGGTTGAGGACCTCTTCCCATTGAAGATGAGGAAGGACTGAGGAGATGAGGAAGGAGATGGGGAGAGGTTGAGGAGACGGGGAGGAGTGAGGAGAGGTTGAGGAGTTGGGGAAGGAGTGAAGATGAGGAAGGAGATGGGGAGAGGTTGAGGAGACGGGGAGGAGTGAGGAGAGGTTGAGTTGGGGAAAGAGTGAAGATGAGGAAGGAGATGGGGAGAGGTTGAGGACCTCTTCCCATTGAAGATGAGGAAGGACTGAGGAGATGAGGAAGGTGATGGGGAGAGGTTGAGGAGACGGGGAGGAGTGAGGAGAGGTTGAGGAGTTGGGGAAAGGGTGAAGATGAGGAAGGAGATGGGGAGAGGTTGAGGACCTCTTCCCATTGAAGATGAGGAAGGACTGAGGAGATGAGGAAGGTGATGGGGAGAGGTTGAGGAGACGGGGAGGGGGTGAGGAGATTGTGGTCAGGCTGGTGTGTGGGAGGAGATGGAGCCTCTTTGTTGCTGTGGGTGATGTCCACCCAACGCCTTGCCCGGTCCAGGACCACCTCCTCCCACGTGGCTCCGTGGTGTGTGGTCCCGGCCGCCACGTGCCGGCCCCGGGGATCCGGGCTGGAGCGAGCCCCGGGAGGCGAGGCGACGCTTGCACGGGGGGGGGGGGGGGGGGGTCGGTGTTGCGCCGAGACGGGTCGGAGGCACCGGGCTGCATTTGCAGCCGTGGATGTGCTTCAGTGTTTGCAGCTCATTTTGCAACGAGGGGATCAGTTCCCCGATGCAACGAGACGAGCACACCTCGCTCTGCAAGGTGCACACAAATAATCGGTATTATAATTCCGTGGTGTGGCGCCAAGAACCGGCACTTTGAGCCTAGCGGAGGAAGCATAATGCAAAGTATATTCAATCTGTTACAAAAGTCGTGCCCTACTCCTTTGGCATGAGTCGGTGGCAAAGATTAAACCAGGAAACGATCCTCTCTCTACACATGGGACATAAGGCTAATTGAGCTTTTATGTAATGATGTCTTTATTGTCTAATTGTTTTAAATGCACATTTTATTTACCACAACCACATCAGAGTCAAACTAGTTCTGACATTTTTTTATTGCAACTTCAAATAGTATTTGCAAACACAGCAAAAAAAGTGTTATTACATTTCAAAAATCAACTTTATTCACAAATATATATACAAGCAAAAAACTGCACAAACTAAATACATTCTAAGTGTCTGTACTTTGGATAGTGTCATACTCAGGAGTGTTGGCAACTGTCTTTACACAGCATCATTACCACTTATGCTGCCCTCCCCCCATTCTGCCACCCATCGATCACCCATACTCTAGTTCTATGTTATCTCACTTTACTCTCCTACACACCAGGGGGTATTTACAGAGGCCAATTAACCTGCAAACCTACATTTTTGGGATGTGGGACGAAACTGAAGCACCCGGAGAAAACCCATGTGATGACATGGAGAACGTGCAAACTCCGTACAAATAGCAACTGTCAGGATCGAACTTGGGTCTCTGACGTTGTGAGGCATCAGCTCGACTACTGAGCCATGGTGAGTCTGCCCCTCAATGTCCAGCAGCGCAAGGACCCTACACTGTGGTCCTCTCCCACAGAGCCTTGGCTTTGGCCGCACCAAGCGTCAGTGCATCCCTCAGTAACTTTGCCTCCTGCTATCTTATATTGCGACTCAGTGCTTTCTGTAGCTCTCATGTGCGTAGAGTGATACAGCTTGGCCCATATCCCTCTAAACCTACCCCATTCATGTACCTGTCTAAATGTTTCTTAAACATTGCGATGGTACCTGCCTCAACTACCTCCTCTGGCAGCTCGTTTCCATATACAAACCACCCTTTGTGTAAAAAAGTTACCCCTCAGGTTCCTACTAAATCTTTCCCCCCTCATTTTAAACCTATGTCCTTTGGTTCTCGATTCCCCTACTCTAGGCAAGAGACTCTGTGCGTTTACCTAATCTATTCCTCTCATGATTTTGTACACCTCCATAAGATCACCGCTCATCCTTCTGCGCTCCAAGGAATAAAGTCCGGGCCTGCTCAATCTCTCCCTGTAGCTCAGGCCCTTGAGTCCTGGCAACATCCCCGTAAATCTTCTCTGCACCCTTTGCAACTTGACAGCATCTTTCCATTAACAGGGTGACCAAAACTGAACACAATCCTCTAACTGTGGCCTCACCAACATCTTATATAATTGCAACATGACCTCCCAACTTCTATCCTCAATATGTGCATCTCAAAACTAAGTTGCTCCTGGCCCACTCTTTGCCACTGATATTCATGCCAATTGAATAATTAGCCCAAAATATGTTGTGGATCTGACTCTAGGAATTTCAGCAGATAGAAAGTTACATTGTAATTTTTCTAGGGTAGTATTGCACCCAACAGCATAACTGGCAACACTAACATTATTTCCATTGTAGGTGTTGAAAATAAAAAATGCACATAAATCTGTTTCCACTACCTTTGAGAATGACTCTCTTCACTGGAATTAGTTTTTTTTAGTTTTTAGTTTTAGAGATACGGCATCAAACAGACCCGTGCACTCGAGTCAACTGCTGCTGTAAGAATTTCATTGTTCCGTTTCAGGACATATGACAATAAAACACTTTTGACTCTTGATGATGGCTAATGGAAAATGTCACAGCCAATATTAAAGATAGATACAGAATGCTGGAGTAACCTAGCGAGTCAGGTAGCATCTGGAGAAAATGGATAGGTGACGTTTCAGGTCAGGACTCAATATTATGTTAGTTTTAGAGATACAGTGTGGAAACAGGCCCTTCGGCCCACCGAATCAGTGCCGACCAGTTTACACTAGTTCAATCCTACACACTCGGGAAGATTTGGGGCAATATTGCCTGTGGCAATATTGGGGATCAACTTGAAATCTGAGGAATGTGTTCCAAGTCTAGAGTGCGTAATCATTATATGTATGTGGGAGGAAACCGGAGCACCCGGAGTAACCCATGCGGCCACAGCGAGAACATGCAAACTCCGTACAGACAGCACCCGTAGTCAGGATTGAACCCGGGTCTACGGCACTGTAAGGCGCTGCAAGGCCCTTCACCAAGCACGTCCATGATCACCCTCAAGCATCCATTTACACTAATCCTATGGGCCTCAAGGTTCCTACATGTTCTTCATATTCCTACATTTCTCATTTAATCCTATATGAGCCAATTTAAAGAAGGGTTTTGACCCGAAACATCGCCTATCCATGTCCTCAGAGATGCTACCTGACCTGCTGAGTTACTCCAGCACTTTGTGTCTTCTTTTGTAAACCAGTATCTGCAGTTCCTGGTGTCTACATTTTACTGAGCCACATATTGTTCTATCTCACATTTTTCCTCCAACATCTACCACTCTACAACACACTGGGGATTATTTATAGTATTTGGGAGGAAACCCACACAGTCACAGGGAGAACGTGCAAACTCCACACAGATAGCATCAACTGCGCCACAATTTGGATTCTGTTAAGCATGATGCAAGCAAAATGTGTAGGAAAAAATTGCAGATGCTGGTTTAAACCAAAGATAGGCACAAAATGCTGGAGTAACTCAGTGGGTCAAGCAACATCCCTGAAGAAAAGGAATAGGTAACGTTTCGGTTTCAAGCAGAATGCAGGCCACCAAATTCAGTTTCATAGCATTTCAAGCAGAGTGCATGCCACTAAACTCAGTTTCATAGCATTTCAAGCAGAGTGCAGGCCAACAAATTCAATTTCATAGCATTTCAAGCAGAGTGCAGGCCACCAAATTCAATTTCATAGCATTTCAAGCAGAGTGCAAGCCACCAAATTCAATTTCACAGCATTTCAAGCAGAGTGCAAGCCACCAAATTCAATTTCACAGCATTTCAAGCAGAGTGCAGTCCACCAAATTCAATTTCATAGCATTTCAAGCAGAGTGTAGGTCACCAAATTCAAGTTCATAGCTTTTCAAGCTGAGTGCAGGCCACCAAATTCAATTTCATAGCATTTCAAGCAGAGTGCAAGCCACCAAATTCAATTTCATAGCATTTCAAGCAGACTGCAGGCCACCAAATTGCCAAACAACTCATTGCATTGTCATTAAGGGCTAACAAAGATTTATTGCAAGTACATTGCAGACTCACAGTTCAGTTGCTTCACAGCTTAGAATCATAGTTGTAGACTCTCCCTCGCGATCTTCCAGAGTGACTGATTCACGTCCAGGCATCCGGGATTTTATAGTCCTGCCCCCTCCCCGGGAGGGGCGTTACCTTCATCGTGGCGATTGACAGGCGAGAGGACCAATCAGCTGATCTCAAGATTTTTTTTAAACACTCATAACTTTTTTATTTTTCATCGATCGGAAAAGTCCTCGGTGCTGCCTCAGCGGAGGAGGACTGTGAGTAAGATGGCCAAAAATCATGGCGATATATGGTAGCGTTTTATCTAAAGTCAATATACAGCGGAGACAGGAAATGGTCAAGATGAGACTTTTAATTATATAGATTTCTGTTAAAAATGATAGCAATTAAACTCAGCATCCATCAATTTCATATTATGGGATACAGGTCAGAATGCAGTTTATGAGGAATGATTCAGTGCAGGATCTACATTCACTTTCCCCTTGAGGCTACTTTCAAGCAGTCTGCCAAAGAAACCATGTCACATGTGCCACCATGTTACAGCAGTAGGAAAGTTAGCCAGTAGTCATTTGTATCTGTGGCTATATATAGTAACAACAAGTGTTGAAATTCAGCATAAGGCCCTGATGACAAAATATGTATCAGGCGATAGTAGTTTCTGCAACATTGATCTTTCAAGTAACATTGTCTCCAAGGCCAGAACTTCTAGATCCTTCTATCTCTGGAAGCACGCACGCAAATTGTACCTTCTCACGCAAGAACCAGTTATCGTAGAGTTATATGGCACGGAAACAGGCCCCTTCAACCCATCACGCCTGCGCTGACACAGAAGACGTCCCCGGGACACAAAGATGGCCAGGAGAGGAGGGGGATGTCAGTTCGTGGTAACTGTTTCAGTACATCGACCGAGCGGGCCGACCAGACTTTGGACTGAATAATGGCGCCAAAAATGGTGGCACCCATTATGTGTCAATATATGCAAAAAATATTTCACTGTGCAGTTGCATATGTCACAAATAAAGCACCAATGAACCATTGAATTAAACCAAGAATCAATTTACACTAATCCTATATGGGCCACATATTTCCTACATGTTCTTCCTATTCCTACATTAATCCTACATGAGCTAATCTGAAGAAGGTTCCCAACCCAAAATAGCACCAATTCATGTCCACCAGAGATGCTGACTGACCTGCTGAGTCACTCCAGCACTGTGTCCATCTTCGATATAAACCAGTATCTGCAGTTCCCGGTGTCTACATTTTACGGAGCCACATATTTTTCTACCTCACACATTCCCTCTAGCTATCGCCAGTGTTCCACACACTGCGGGGGTGACTTACAGTCTTTTGGGATTTGGAAGGAAGCACACACAGTCACAGGGAAAACGTGTGGTGCCTGTTTTCCACGCTGTATCTCTAAACCGAACTAAAGTCCATACAGACAGCACCCATAGTCAGGATCGAAGCCAGGTCTCTGGCTCGGTAAGGCAGCAACTGTACCACTGCGCCACTGGCCTCCAGGAAGGACCCACAAATAGCAGCAAAGGAACACTTGGCTGTTTCACAGGCTAGTCATTCCTCAAGTGGCCCAAGTCACTCCACAGGTTCACCAGAAGCCAGGGCTTCCTGGTGAAGATCCAAGACGGGACGGTCCTGGCACAGAAGCATAATTCCCAGGGATGCCGGCACCAGAGATCCCAGGATGTCTGGATAAGAATCCCAGGCATCAGTTGAACAAATATATTGTTTTAATTTGTGATTCATTCCACAAACAGTCCATCTGATGAATGGATAATGCATGGGAGAGATGCATTTTTAAAAGCACAGCGGCGACACTCAGATGGTAACCCTATGAATATTTGTTGTCAAAGAGTTTAAGAAGGAACTGCAGATGCTGGAAAATCGAAGGTAGACAAAAATGCTGGAGAAACTCGGGGTGAGGCAGCATCTTGGTTTCGGCCCAAAACATTGCCTATTTCCTTCGCTCCATAGATGCTGCCTCACCCCCCGAGTTCCTCCAGCATTTTTGTCTGCCTAATATTTTTTGTCATATTGGTTACAGATTTTTTTTTAATGAACATAAATGGCACAAACGGATTGACTTATATTTGTAAGAAGGAACTGCAGATGCCAGTTGATACCAAAGATAGGCACAAAGATAGTGCTGGAGTAACTCAGCGGGTCAGGCAGCCTCTCTGGAGAGCAGGGATAGGTGACATTTTAGGACGGGACCCTTTATCGGTTGGGTATTGCGTCTCAGCTCAGGAAATCATGTGGCAGCTTTGTAATACGTTGGTTTGGCCACATTTGGAGTATTGTGTGCATTTCTGGTCATCCTATTACAGGAAGGATGTGGGGGCTTTGGAGTGGGTGCAATCAAAGACTTTGAAGAACAATTCTGACCAAAACATCACCAATACCTTTTCTCCAGAGATGCTGCCTTACCCATTGAGTTATTCCAGCACTCTGTCTATCTTTGACATATTTAGTTGCAATGTTGGACAGTTTTGTAAAATCTGATCCAATTTAAATGTTCCAAGATTATATACATCTGACCAAAAATTTGGGTTTCATTCTACTTTGATGTTCTACCCTGCATTTAGAGGACTACAAAAATTTGTCAGATTGGGAGAATTTATCTTTATCGTAATTACAATTAAATTTACCTTTAAAGATGGCAGTGCATAGGTGATGTACGGAAGACTCCAGTCCAATCTCTGTGGGGTGAAATTTCCACCGTAAATGGTTACTATTACATTAAAGCCCGTGCAAAACAGCTTTGAAGCATGGTTTATGCATTAAAAAGAGAACAAAAATGCCCTGGAAAGCATTTTAATGGATCGCATCACAACATGCTTTAGGAACAGCTCTATCCAAGACTGCAAGAAATTGCAGAGAGTTGTGGACGCAGCCCAGACCATTGCACAAACCAACCTTCCTTCCATTGACTCCATCTACACTTCACGCTGCCTCGGCAAGGCCACCAGCATAATCAAGGACGTGTCTCACCCAGGTCACTCCCTCTTCTCCCCTCTCCCCTCTCCCATCAGGCGAGATATATAGAAGTGTGCAAATGCACACCTCCAGGTTCAGGGACAGTTTCCTTTGGGGCTATTATCAGACAACTGAACCATCCTATCAACACCTAGAATGTGGTCCTGACCTACAATCTACCTCATTGGGGAACCCTTGCACTATCAGACTTTACTGGACTCTATCTTGCATTAAACATTATTCCCTTTATCATGTATCTGTACACCGTCGATGGCTTGATTGTAATCATGTATAGTCTTTCTGCTGCCTGGTTAGCACACAGCAAAAGCTTTTCATTGTACCTCGGTACACCTGACAATAAACAAAACTAAAATGAAGCCAAATTTCTCCAGCCTTGTTGGTGAACAATCATTATGTTTGTGTGATCTCTTTGATGAGGTTAGACTGCATGCTTGTTGGAACCACTTTCTGCAGTCTCATATAGATTCACTTCTCATGGTTATTGAGATGTGTACGTGTGACATGTTTCTTGGATTAGGGTGTAACATAATCCAATGCCTTCCCAGCAAACCCACTAATTACTAAGCGCATCCCGACCTACTTTTTATTTTGAACAACTTATTCCTGTGGCTCATAAGGTTATTAAAACAAGGTGCAGTGGAGCCAACCCAATCTCAGGACACATGTCTCACACATTTGACCCTGTTGGGCTGGTAGGTTAGGAGCAACCACGATAATATTAGTCAGCGTGACTTAACTGCATTGCTATACAATGCGCTGGGAGTTCCATTTGAGGATTTTATATTCAGAAGTCATAGGAGCAGAATTAGATCATTTGTCCCATCAAGGCTACTCCACCTTTCAATCATGGCTAATCTATCTTCCCCTCTCTCTCCTGCCTTCTCTCCGGAACCTTTGGCACCCTTACTAATCAAGAACCTATCAGTCTCTGCTTTTAGAAATACCCAATAGAAACATAGAAAATGGGTGCAGGAGGAGGCCATTCGGTCCTTCGAGCCAGCACCGCCATTCATTGCTGATCATCCCAAATCAATAACCCGTGCCTGCCTTCTCCCCATATCCCTTGATTCCACTAGCCCCTAGAGCTCCATCTAACTCTCTCTTAAATCCATCCAGTGATTTGGCCTCCACTGCCCCCTGTGGCAGGGAATTCCACAAATTCACAACTCTCTGGGTGAAAACGTTTTTTCTCACCTCAGTCTTAAATGGCTTCCCCTTTATTCTAAGACTGTGGCCCCTGGTTCTGGGTTCGCCCAACATTGGGAACATTTTTCCTGCAGATGTGTTGGCCTCCACAGCCGTCTGTGACAATGAGTACCACAGATTCACCACACTCTGGCAAAAGGAATTTCTCCTCATTGAGTCATAGAGTGAAAACAGGCCTTCGGCACAACTTGCCCACACTGACCAACATGCCCCATCTACACTAGCCCCACCTGCCTGCGTTTGACCCATATCCCTGTAAACCTACCCTATCCATGTACCTGTTCAAACTTTTCTCAAACATTGCGACAATACCTGCATCAATTACATCCTCTGGCAGCTCATTCCTTACATTCACCACCCTTTAGGTAAAAAAGTGGCCCCTCAGGTTTCTATTAAATCTTTCCCCGCTCACCTCTGGTTCTCGATTCCCCTTCTCTGGACTAGAGACTGTGCATCTATCCAATCTATTCCTCTCATGATTCTATATACCTCTCAATAAGATCACCCCTCATCCTCATGCGCTCTAAGGAATAAAGTCCCAACCTGCTCTCCAGAAAGCTCAGGCCCATCTCCTCATCTCCTTTCTGAAGGTATGTACTTTTATCCAGGCCAACAGGGCAGAGCTTCACCAAGAGCTGCATTAAATAACTTGACCCAAAATTCATTCCTTGGTGATCTTTTCCTTAAATTAAAAATTGATTGAAACATGGACAGTTCTTAAGCTACAGTCAACTACGGATGTAGCTGAGAGCAGTCAGCTCAGCCTTCGTGAAAACTATTGCCCTGAAACATATGAACAGAGAACAGTACAGCACAGGAACAAGCCCTTTGACCCACAGAGTCCAGGCCGAACATAATGCCAAGTTAAATTAATCTCTGCCTGCACGTGATCCATATCCCTGCATTCCCTGCATATCCACGTACCTATCCAAAAGCCTCAGAAACACCGCTATCATGTCAGTCTCCACCCCCATCCCTGGCAGCACATTCCAGGCCAGAGACCCGGGTTCGATCCTGACTACGGGTGCTCTCTGTGCGGAGTTTGTACGTTCTCCCCGTGACGTTTGTTTTCTCCGGGTGCTCCAGTTTCCTCCCACATTACAACGACATGCAGGTTTGTAGGTTAATTGTTCCGCCCTGCAAGTGGCAATAGTAATCTAAACTAATAATAAACTCTCCCCATCCAGGATGCAGCAATGGCTACAGCAGTTCTTCAATCAGAAATCCCCTTCCCTTTGAGTCATTGGGTTGTGGTTTGTAGACCCCTCAAGAGACTGCGACACGGAATCAAGGCTGAGCCACCCAGATAACCACTGAGGGAGTGGTTCACTGTCTGCTGTGTCATCATTTGGACCAGATCTGATGTTGATCTCATCTGTGAAAATAAATTCACTTGGTGAATTTAGTTGGTGAGAGTATGGTTCAGTTGCCTGATAACAGCTGGGAGGAAACAGTCTCTGAATCCACAGTCGTGCGTCTTCAAAATTCAGGACGGCACGGTGGCGCATCAGTAGAGTTGCTGCCTTACAGCGCCAGAGACCCGGGTTCGATCCCAACTACGGGTGCTGTCTGTACGGAGTTTGTACGTTCTCCCCGTTACTGCGTGGGTTTTCTCCGAGATCTTCGGTTTCCTCCCCCACTCCAAAGACGTACAGGTTTGTAGGTTAATTGGCGTGGTATAATGGTAAATTGTCCCTAGTGTGTGTAGGATAGTGCTAATGTGCGGGGATCGCAGGTCAGTGCAAACTCGGTGGGCCAAATGGCCTGTTTCCGTGCTGTATCTCTAAACTAAACTAAACTAATCACTGAAGGAGGCCATTCAACATTGTATTCAATTGCTTTGGATAACTCTCTACGGTTTACATTGCTTTAGATAGAGATACAGCGCAGAAACAGGCCCTAAGGCCCTCTGAGTCCACGACGACCAACGATCACCCCGTACACTAGCACTATGCTGCACACTAGGGGCAATTTACAATTACCTTGCCAACCATCGACTACCTGTTCACACTAGTTCTATGTTATCCCACTCGCATCCACTCCCTCCGGGCAATTTACAGAGGCCAATTAACCTACAGTGCTGCACGTCTTTTGATATGTGGGAGAAAACCGGAGCACCCGGAGGAAACCCACACGGTCACAGGGAGAACGCACAAACCGACAGCACCCGAGGTCTGGATCGAACCCGGGTCTCTGGCGCTGTGAGGCAGCAATATGACCAATTGTGCCACCAAATATCCAGCGGGTCAGGCAGCATCTGTGGAGAAGGGATCAGTGCTGGCAGTTCAGGTCGATGGCCTTTCATCAACACTGGGGAACGTTTGAAATGGAACTAGAGTTGTAGAAAAGGCAGGAGATGCAGGGAGAGGAAAGGGGGATGAGTAATAATGGGTGAAGCCACAAGTTGTAAAACTGACAGTTAACAAAGGGTGGTGAAAAACAAAGAGGAAGGTGTGAATATTAGGAGATAAATAAAATCGCACAATACCAGACGAGGACAGTGAGAAAAAAACTTCAATGCTGGAAGTTTGTGATAGGGGACTGGAGTGTTTATCTATCTAAAATTGTTGAATTTAGTGTTGATTCTGAAAGTGAAAGTATTCTGTTGAATTACCCTATTGCCTCTCACCATGCCACAGGTGGATATTCAGTCCATTAGATTTATGCTGGCAAGACAAGAATCTGCTGAAAAGGACACAAAGTGCTGGCGCAACTCAGCGGGTCAGGCAGCATCTCTGGAGAACCCTTCTTCAGATTGCCTCTCCCCTTTTCCAGCTTTGTTCCTCTGCACCCCCTACAATCAGTCTGAAGCAGGGTCTCAACCCAGAACGGCATCTATCCATGTTCTCCAACGATGCTGCCTAACCCGCTGAGTTACTCCAGCACTCTGTGTCCTTTGTGCATTAACCAGCATTTGCAATTCTATGTTTCTACACAGAAAGTCATAAGTGTTAGGAGCAGAATTAGGCCATTCGGCCCATAGGCCATTCGGCCCATCATTCAATTATGGGTGATCTATGTTTCTTGCCTTCTCCTGCCATGTTGGAATGGGTTACTCCAGCACTTTGCACTTTGCTCAAGATTCCAGCATCTGCAGTTCCTTGTAATCTCCAAAACCCTCAGATGGTCGGGTAAGATCACCTTGACAAACCTTCCATTTCACATCAAGTCCCACAAGTGTACAAGGAACTTGGCGTACCATTGAAACATGCCACAAAGCTCGCATTGCATCACCTCCCATTCCTCCCCTGCCCTCCAACCCGCCTGCCTCCACCACCACCCCTCCTAATGTTGTTACAGCTGAGGGCTCCCATCATAGTTCACACATCACGTCCCTCTTCCTGTCACGTGAGGGATAAACTCGGCATTCTCTAACAACCATGAAGACATCAAACAAGAAAATAATACAAGAAGTACTTTCCGTGAACTCAACCTCAACAATGACGAGACCCAGAGCCTTGGGAATATGACACCAAGTCGACTAAGTTATTACATTTCCCAGCGGTGGATATTGTATACACTGTACAGCATTAGAAAACATTGCAGCTGAATAGTTTTGCATTGTGATCCTGTAACATTACCTTAGCTTCTCTTGCCTATACGGACAGCTTACATGCAGGGCTAAATCAGGAGATGAGGCATATATTCACCCTGGACATATTTCTAAATAATAATTAAATTCTTAAATAAAAACCTTGCACTATTGGGGCAACTTTTCATAACCCAAAGAGCTTTACAGCCATTTGCAATGTGAAGGGCAAGCATCCCACCCCCCACAGAAGGCAACCTGAATGATCCGTTAGCTCTGTTTATCGAGCTGTTGTCCAAGGTCTGATTATCACATAACACAGAACAGTACAGCACAGAAACAGGCCCTTCAGCCCACAATGTCACAGAGTCATAGACTCATCGAGTAATAAAACTATCGGGCAGTGAAACAGGCCCTTTGGCCCATCTTCTCCATGCCAACCAAGATGCCCCATCTATGCTCGTTCCACTGCCCGTGTTTGGCCCATATTCTTCTAAACCTTTCCCAGTCCAAAGAAGGGTCTCGGCCCAAAGGGTCACCTTTTCCTTTTCTCCAGAGATGCTGCCTGACCCGCTGATTTACTCCAGTATTTTGTGTGTATCTTCGGTGTAAAGCAGCATCAGCAGTTCCTTTCCACACTTTCCTATCCATGTATCTGTCCAAGTATTTTATAAATGTTGTTATAGTACCTACCTCAACTACCTTCTGTGGCCGCTCGTACCATATACCCACTGCCATCCATGTGAAAAAGTTTCCCCTCAGGTTCCTATTAACTCTTTCCCCTCTCACCTAATAACTATATCCTCTTGTCTTTGATTTCCCCCACTCTGGGTAAAAGACTGTATATTTACCCTATCTATTCCCCGCATGAGCTTATACAACTCTATAAGATCACCCCTCAGCCTCATGTGCTCCAAGGAAAAAAGTCCTAGCCTTGCCAACTTCTCCTTACAGATCAGGCCATCAAGTCCTAGCCTTGCCAACTCCTTACAGATCAGGCCATCAAGTCCTAGCAATATCCTCGTAAATTCCGTAATAAATCTTGATTAATCCTTTCACCAAAAACCATGTTGTTACCACAAACCATGCAGAACATGCTCATGGTTGAAATCACCAGACCAGAGGGAGTGGAAATACCTTCTGAAATAATTCGAGTCCCCTTGAGTTAATTATAGACTTTTCCAAGTTTTCTCGAACTCAGGAAACACATGCCAATGTTATTTCCACCAGTGGGAGAGTCTAGGACCAGAGGGCACAGCCTCAGAATAAAAGGACATACCTTTAGAATGGAGATGAGGAGGAATTTCTTTAGTCAGAGGGTGGTGGTGAATCTGTGGAATGCATTGCTGCACACTGCAATGGAGGCCAAGTAAATGGGTATTTTTAAAGCGGAGATTGAGCAGTCCTGATTAGTTAGGGCTACCGGGAGAAGGTTACAGGAAGAAAGGATAAATGGGGTTGAGCAGGAAAGATAAATTACCTGTGTTCGAATGGAGGAGCAGAATTGATGGGCTGAATTGATTAATTCTGCTCCAATGTCTTATGATCTTATGTGTTTAGTTTTACTTTCGTTTTAGAGATACAGCGTGGAAACAGGCCCTTCAGCCCATTGAGTCCGCGCCGACCAGCGATTATGCGTACACTAGTTCTATCCTACACACTAGGGACAATTTACAAAAGCTATTTAACGTACAAACCTGCACATCTTTGGAATGTGGAACCAGGAGAAAACCCACGTGGTCACAGGGAGAACGTGCAAACTCTGTACAGACAGCACCCGTAGTTGGGAATGAACCAGGGTCTCTGGCGCTGTGAGGCAGCAACTCTCCCGCTGCACCACCGTGCTGCTATTGTCTTATGTAGAAACAAGAAACTGCAGATATTGGTTTACAAAACAAGACACAAAGTGCTGGAGTAACTCAGATGATCAGGCAGCATCTCTGGAGATGATGGATAGGTGGCGTTTCAAGTTGGAATCTTTCTGCAGACGCACGCTGATGTTTGTCTTCAGAGATGCTTCTGGACTGTCCGGATCGGAGAATGCGTTCTCACTTTACCTTAACTCCGACCTCTCGTCATCATACAGCACTGTGTTCATTTAGGATATCTGCTGTGCCCTGCATTGGATTCACACCAAAGCAAGGTTGTTGGCCAGTTTTAACAGCATGCAAGAATTATGCACCTGAAAACTGGCAGCCCCATAGTACGTTAGAGAGTTAAGCCCCTGTCCCACTTTCACGACCTAATTGGCGACCTCTGCCGAGTTTGCCCTTGACTCATACTCGCAGCGTGGTCGCCACGAGGTTGTAGGAGGTCTTCGTAACTTTTCCTCATGCTTGTGAGTGGTCTCCGCGTACTCGAGGCCTCAAGTAGGTCGCGCCGTTTTTTCCAGCCTGATAAAAAATGTCCATGAGTAAAAAAAAGTTGGCATGGACAAAATTGATACTTTTTACTCGTAGTTAGGTCGTAGGTAGGTCGTAGTAGGTCGTGATGGTAGTCGTAGGTAGTCATGGGTCGGTAACTGGCCCGAGAAAAAAAATGCAAACATGACATCATTTTATCATGTGATAATTTTCCACTCGTGGCTAATCGTAGTTGGTCTTAGGTGTGGAAGACTGAGGTCGAGGGGGGTCATAGGAGGTCATAGACATAGTCGTAGGAGGTCGTAGACATAGTCGTAGGAGGTCATAGGAGGTCTTTTACTTCGGCGAGTCAACACGACCGTAACATTTTTCACAACTCGTCTGGGGTCATCTAAACTCGTGGATTAGGTCGTCCAAGTGGGACAGGCCCTTTACAAAGCTGTCTTCATGCTCAGTGCACAATAGAAAGGGGGGGGGGTGGGCAGCGTGGGGGTGTCGCCAAGAACTAAGGGGGGCCCCGCATGGGGGAGCTGCCGAGAACTGAGGGGGCCGGGGGGAGGGGGGTGGGGGGTGGGGGGAAACGAAGAAGGGATTGAGTACCTTTTGTAACTTTGTCGACACCTTTGTATACAAAAACAAAGAATTTCACTGCACCTAGCTAGGTACAAGTGACAATAAAGTATCATCATCATCAAACCAGAACTACAGCGGGTAAGACTCGGCATATCCTGCAGCAATTGACTCTCCAGCTGAAGTTCTCCAGCACGGGTGAGGAGTGTGATGGAGTGCTCTCTGCTTGCATGGATGAGTTGCAAAAACACCCCAAGGTGTTGACTCACTCCGCATCCATCGTCTTTAACATCCATTGCCTCCACCGACACTAAAGCCCAGTCAGTCCATTTTTTTTTTAGTTTAGTAGTATGTGTGGGAAGGAACTGCAGATGCTGGTTTACACCGAAGATAGACACAAAATGCTGGAGTAACTTAGTGGGTCTGGCAGCATTTCATGGAGGGTAGGAATGAACTGCAGATGCTGGTTTACACCGAAGATAGATATGAAATGCTAGTTTACACCAGTCTGAAGAAAGGTTTCAACCCAAAATGGGAACTGGGAGAAGAGAGTCAGCGACACCAGCAGACGCTGGACAAAGGGCCGGTAGGAGGAGGTCCAGCGTGGTCTAACCCCAGGGAGGCACAGTGACGCAGCGGTAGGGCTGCTGTCTTATAGCGCCAGAGACCCAGGTTCCATCCTGACTACGGGTGCTGTCTGTACGGAGTTTGCACGTTCTCCCTGTGACCGTGTGCGTTTTCTCCGGGTGCTCCGGTTTCCTCCCACACTCCAAAGACGCACAGGTTTGTAGGTTAATTGGCTTCGGTAAAAATTGTAAATTGTCCCTGGTGTGTATTATAGTGAGGGCACGGTGGGCTGAAGGGCCTGTTTCCACACTGTATCTCAAAACTGAAAACCTCCTGCGCCTTCAAGGTGGGCTGAGGCAGGTGACCCTGGAGCATAAAGCTGAAGGACCAGAGAGGAGAGGGGAATCTCGTTGGTGAACCGTGTGATGGGGAGGCTGAGGACGGGCCATGGAGAGGCGGTCAGGCAGCCGAGAACAAAGTGGGAGCCAGCGGTGGGGGGAGGTGCGAGAACAAATAGGGAACATCGGGTTATGAGTACTTAGTAACTTTGTCAGCACCAGATATGCAACGAGTCTTTACATACTTTGTGAATTGTATGCCAAACTAAGAATTTCACTGTATCTACAGTGCATTCAGAAAGTATTCAGACCCCTTCACCTTTTCCACATTTTGTTACGTTACAGCCTTATTCTAAAATGGATTAAATTCAATTTTTTTAATCATCAATCTACACACAATAACCCATAATAAAAAAGCGAAAACAGGTGTTGAGAATTTTTTGCAAAGTACCGGTAATTAAAAAGAAATAACTGAAATATCACATTTACACAAGTATTCAGACCCTTTACTCAGTACTTTGTCGAGGCACCTTTGGCAGCGATTACAGCCTCAAGTCTTCTTGGGTATGACGCTACAAGCTTGGCACACCTGTATTTGGGTAATTTCTCCCATTCTTCTCTGCAGATCCTCTCAAGCTCTGTCAGGTTGGATGGAGAGCGTCGATGCACAGCTATTTTCAGGCCCCTCCAGAGATGTTCGATCGGATTCAAGTCCGAGCTCTGGCCGGGCCACTCAAGAGATTCACAGACTTGTCACGAAGCCACTCCTGCGTTGTCTTGGCTGTGTGCTTTGGGTCGTTGTCCTGTTGGAAGGTGAACCTCCGCTCCAGTCTGAGCTCCAGAACGCTCTGGAGCAGGTTTTCATCAAGGATCTCTCTGTACTTTGCTCCGTTCATCTTTCCCTCGATCCTGACTAGTCTCCCAGTTCCTGCCGCTGAAAAACATCCCCACAGCATGATGCTGCCACCACCATGCTTCACCGTAGGTATGGTATTGGCCAGGTGATGAGCGGTGCCTGGTTTCCTCCAGATGTGATGCTTGGTATTCAGGCCAAAGAGTTCAATCTTGGTTTCATCAGACCAGAGAATCTTGTTTAGGTGCCTTTTGGCAAACTCTAAGCGGGCTGTCATGTGCCTTTTACTGAGGAGTGGCTTCCTTCTGGCCACTCTACCATAAAGGCCTGATTGGTGGAGTGCTGCAGATATAGTTGTCCTTCTGGAAGGTTCTCCCATCTCCACAGAGGAACTCTGGAGCTCTGTCAGAGTGACCATCGGGTTCTTGGTCACCTCCCTGACCAAGGCCCTTCTCCCCCAAAAGCTCAGTTTGGCCGGCTCTATGAAGAGTTCTGGTGGTTCCAAAGTTCTTCCATTTAAGAATGACGGAGGCCACTGTGCTCTTCGGGACCTGCAATGCTGCAGAAATTGTTTTATACCCTTCTCCAGATCTGTGTCTCGCCACCATCCTGTCTCGGAGGTCTACGGACAATTTCTTCATCTTCATGGCTTGGTTTTTGCTCTGACATGCACTGTCAACTGTGGGACTTTATATAGACAGGTGTGTGCCTTTCCAAATCATGTCCAATCAATTTAATTTACCACTGGTGGACTCCAATCAAGTTGTAGAAACATCTCAAGGATAATCAATGGAAACAGGATGAACCTAAGCTCAATTTTGAGTGTCATAGCAAAGGGTCTGAATAGTTATGTAAATGTGATATTTCAGTTACTTCTTTTTAATTACTTTGCAAACATTTCTATACACCTGTTTCCGCTTCTTCATTCTCGGGTATTTTGTGTAGATTGATGATAAAAAAATGAATTTAATCCATTTTAAAACAAGGCTGTAACGTAACAAAATGTGGAAAAAGTGAAGGGGTCTGAATACTTTCTGAATGCACTGTAGGTACCTGTGACAATAAAGTATTGAATCAATGAATCATTATAGATTCCAGCATCCACTGTTCCTCATGCACACCATCCAGACTTGGACACAGGCAGGCTGCTCCCTTTTCAGCAGAGCCCTGAATGCACTTGGACCGCGAGTCTTGCAAGAGTCAAGTAGTCAGTGGCGCAGCGGTAGGGTTGCTGCCTTACAGCGCCAGAGACCCTCGGTAAATACTGTAACATGTCCCTGGTGTGTAGAACAGTGCAAGTGAACGGGGTGATCGCAGGTCGGCACGGACTCGGTGGGCCAGAGGGCCTGTTTCTGTGCTGCATCTCTAAAACTGAAACTAAAGAGTGAAGAAGGCCACCTTTTCAAGGACTATTAGCAATCGGGATTAAAAGCTGCTCTTGCAACGATGGCAGATGTTACTGATTAATGATTAAGGAATATCATGCCTGCAAGAAACGATGTGGTGAAATTCATCTTGGGAGGTACCACAAAGCAGACAACAACAGTCTGTTCAACAACACACCCTATTTTGGCTTCAGTCCCCATACTAATTGCAATGTGTTTTCCTTTATTCATTCATAGGATGTGGGTGTCAATGGCAAGGCTGGTATTTAATTCCCAGCGCTAATTGCCCTTGATCTGAATGAGGCCATTTCAGAGGTGGTGAAGTGTCACTGTCGACCCTTCCCATTAAAGGCAACAGGGTTTATATTTTTAATTTAGTTTAGTTTAGTTTATTGTCACGTGTGCCAGACAGCGGAAAGACAATACATGATTACAATCGAGCCATCCACAGGGTACAGACATGATAAAGGGAATAACGTTAAATACAAGGTGAAGTGCGATTAAAGATAGTCCCAGGGTATCCAATGAGGTAGATAGTAGCTCAGCACTGCTCTCTTGTTGGTGGTAGGACGGTTCAGTTGTCTTATCACAGCTGGGAAGAAACTGTGCCTGAATCTGGAGGTGTGCGTTTTCACACTTCTGTACCTCTTGCCTCATGGGAGAGGGGATCCACCTAAAGAACACAAACCTAGTTTGGTTTATAGAAACCTGGTGGTTTTATGATCACCATAGAGTGGCGTAGCAGTAGAGTTGCCACACAGTGCCAGAGACCCCATATTGATCCTGATCTAGGGTGCTGTCTGTACGGAGTTTGCACATTCTCCATGCAACTGCGTGGGTTTCCTCCAGGTGCTATGGTTTCCTCCCACACCCCAAAGATGCGCAGGTTTGTAGTTTAATTGGCTTCTGTAAATTGTCGCTAGTGTGTAAGATAGAACTAGTGAATGGGTGATTGTTGATCGGCACGGACTCGGTGGGCCAAAGGGCCTGTTTCTACACTGTATCTCTGAATTAAACTAACATTTTAATTCCGGAATTTGTTAAATGAATTAATTTAATATCTGTATCCTGATGAGATCATTTCAGGTCACTGAACAGCTGTACTGTCATGACTCAGACACAATGCAAGCTGCCAGTTCACTTCCACATATCTTCCTGCTCCTTTAACCAACTTTCAATGGTTCAATGGTACTTTATTGTAATCAGTGTGACCCATTCTTCATTGTACTGCAGACTGGATTTTGCACTATTATGGTTACCGAGGATTATGGTTATTGACAACACAGGGGCACCGCCTGGAAACAGGCCCTTCGGCCCACTGAGTCCACGCCGACCATCGATCACCCGTTCACACTAGTTCTATGTTATCCCACTTTGGCATCCACTCCCTACACACTAGGGGCAATTTACAGAGGCCAATTGACCTACAAACACGCATGTCTTTGGGCTGTGGGTGGAAACTGGAGCACCCGGAGAAATTCATTTATAGTAAAAGCTGTTCACCGTAACTCGGTACGTGTAAATAAACTAAAGTAGACTAAATTAAACTAAAGAAACGCATGCAGTCATGGGGAGAACGTACAAACTCCACACAGATAGCACCCGAGGTCTCAGGCGCTGTGAGGCAGCAGCTCTACCAGTTGCGCCACTGTGCTACCCCAATTTTTTATTATTATATATTATCCACATGTTATTTTGTTTACGGGCCTGTTAAGCTGCAGCAAGCAAGTAAGAAGCAAGATCATTGGAGATATCCTAATTCTTTAGGAAACGGGGGTTCCCCTCTTCCATTATAGATGAGGGTCTCACTAGGGTCTCCTCAATATCCCGCAGCTCCGTTCTTGCACCCCCTCCCCCCATTCGCAACAAGGACAGAGTCCCCCTTGTCCTTACCTTCCACCCCATCAGCTGTCGCACACAGCATATAATCCTCCAACACTTTCACCACCTCCAACAGGATCCCACTATTGGCCACATCTTCCCATCTCCACCCCTTTCTGCTTTCCGCAGAGACCGTTCCCTCCGCAACTCCCTGGTCAACTCGTCTATTCCCACTGAAACCACCACCTCCCAGGTACTTTCCCCTGCAACTGCAGGAGATGCAACACCTGTCCCTTTACCTCCCCCCTCGACTCCATCCAAGGACCCCGACAGTCTTTTCAGCTAAGGCAGAGGTTCACTTGCACCTCCTCCAACCTCATCTACTGTATCCGCTGTTCCACGTGTCAACTCCTGTAGATCGGCAAGACCTAGCGCAGGCTCGGCGATCGTTTCGCTGAACACCTCGCTCAGTCCGCATTAACCCACTTGATCTCCTGGTTGCTCAGCACTTTAACTCCCCCTCCCATTCCCACACTGACTTTTCTGTCCTGAGCCTCCTCCATTGTCAGAGTGAGGCCCAGTGCAAATTGGAGGAACAGCACCTGATATTTCGCTTGGGTAGCTTACACAACAGCGGTATGAAAATTGACTTCTCTAACTTCAAATAGCCCTTGCTTTCTCTCTCTCTCCATCCCCTCCCCCTTCCCAGTTCTCCCACCAGTCTAAAGGGCCTGTCCCACGGGCATGCGACTCCATGCGGCAAGCGCGACCTAACCGCAAGCGGGGGCCGTGCGGGGGCCGCGCGGAGGTCGCGGGGCCCGTCCCACTTCGATCGCCGGAGCCGTATGGAGTTGTGCGGAGCTGGTCCCGACATCGCGCGCGGCTCCGAAAGACTGACACTGTTCAAAAATTCCGTGCGGCAACGGCCTGCCGCCCCGCAGCCGCATTGACGGCCGTGCGCACAGCCTCGCCGCCGTGCGCACCGTCTTGACGTCCTTCGACCTCCGCATGGCCCCCGCTTCCGATTTGGTAGCGCTTGCCGCATGCACCCGCATGCTGGTGGGACCGGCCCTGTACGGGGATCACTCGACCTCCGCGCGGCCCCCGCTTGCGGTTAGGTTGCGCTTGCCGCATGGAGTCGCATGCCCGTGGGACAGGCCCTTTACTGTCTCCAACTACATTCTATCTCTGTCCCACCCACTCCCCTGACATCAGTCTGAAGAAGGGTCTCGACCCGAAACGTCACCCATTTCTTCTCTCCAGAGATGCTGCCTGTCCCGCTGAGTTACTCCAGCATTTTGTGTCTACCAAGAATTTCTTTGTTCACACACACTAGGGACAATTTACAATTTTACCAAGCCAATTAAACTACTAACCTGTACGTCTTTGGAGTGTGGGAGGAACCCGGAAAAAACCCATGCAGTCACAGGGAGAACGTACAAACTCCGTACAGACAGCTCCCGTAATCAGGATGGAACCCAGGTCTCTAGCGTTGTAAGGCTGCAACCCTACCACTACGCCCCGATACAGGAGGAGAAATAACCCAAAATAAAACCCAGCCAAGCTCCCGAGACACAAATTCTGTTTTGAGTAAAACAAAAGTATCGTTTGAACTTCTCCCAAGGTGATTGTGTTACACCTACAGTAACGAGGATCTTTATTTCGCAAACATAGCCCGTCCGATATGGAAGCAAAACCACACTTTGTCACAGACTTCCCATTTAACACTGAGACACTGAGAGGTTTAGTTTAGTTTAGTTTAGAGATATAGCACAGAAACATGCCCTTCGGCCCACCGAGTCCATGCCGACCAGCGATCCCCATACACTAGCACTATGCTGCAGAAAAGAGACAATTTACAATTTTAATGAAGCCAATAACCTACAAAACTTTACGTCTTTGGAGTGTGGGAGGAAACGAGAGGCCTCTGAGAATGTGGCTCTAACAGCTGCCACTGTGCTGCCCGTTATATTCTAACATTGAATAATTTTAGCGGGTAGCACAGGAAGAAAAGCCGTTCCCTCATAGTGCCAGAGCATAGACCTTGGGTGCTGTCTATGTGGAGTTTGCATGATCTCCCTGTGCACGTAGGTTTCAGCTAGATGCTTTTGTCTGCAGTATTAGTGCTTGAGGGGAGACCTGATAGAAGTTTATACAATTATGAAAAGCATAAATAGGGTTGATCCTGACTACGGGTGTTGTCTGTACGGAGTTTGTACGTTCTCCCCGTGGGTATGCAAGGAATTGATCACATGCAGGCAGAGGAGATTAGTTTAGCTTGTCTTCATGTTCGGCACAGACGTTGTGGGCAGCAGGGCCTGTTCCTGTGCTGTACAGTTCTATGGTCTAATGCAAACAAATGGGACTAGTGTGTAGGAAAGAACTACAGATGCTGGTTAATACCGAAGATAGACACAAAATGCTAGCGTAACTCAGTGGGACAGGCAGCATCTCTGGAGAAAAGGAATAGGTGACGTTTCGGGTCTGAACCCTTCTTTAGACTGACTGGGGACTGGTGTAGATGGACGAATAATTGGGTTGAGTTGTAGTGGGCTGAAGGGTCTGTATCTGTACTGTACGTCTCCATGACTTATCTGAAAGGCATTGCAATACTCCTACAGTCCTTCTCCGGAATGTAACCTTTGATTTTGCGGCTAATTTTCTGGAAAAGAACTTGAACCCACGATTTACTGACTCAGAGGCCACAGCAGGACTGACTGACGTATTTGTTTCACTTTTTTAGCTGATAAGAAAACACAATCCTCTTGTGCACCAACAAGTAATTGAAATATTATTCATTTGGGTGGGTTCTCTCAAATGTCTTTGCTTTGAAGAGATAAAGAAAGCATTCTTTTCAACAGCGGTACATTGGCGCGGCAGCAGCACCGGAGACCCGGGTTCAATCCTGACCACGTGCGCTGTCTGCGTGGAGTTTGCACGTTCTTCCTGTGACCGCATGGGTTTTGTCCGGGTGCTCCGGTTTCCGCCCACACTCCAAAGACCTACAGGTTCGTAGGCTTATTGGCTTTGGTAAAATTGTAAATTGTCGCTCTATTGTAGGTTACTCAGCCTCTGTAAATGCACCCAGTGTGTAGGGAGTGGATGCCAGTGTAGGGGAGTGTAGGAACCAGTGGGAATGGCGTGGACTCAGTGGGTTGAAGAGCCTCTTTCCATGCTGTATTTCTAAACTAAACCAAACGTCAGGTCTTTCCAAGAAGGGACTATGGTCTCTCGTCACCACTGGAAGGTAAGACATGGATTCGTACAGCACAGAAACGGGCCTTCGACCCACTACAACTATGCTAACGTATTTGACCATCTACACTAGTCCCATTTGTTTGAATTAGAACATAGAACGGCACAGTACAAATAACTCTACTAAATTAAGGATAATCCCAAGAGATATTGAGGAAAATCCCAAGAGTATTAAGGATAATCCTGAGATTTTATAAGCACATAAAGGGAAAAAGGGTAACCAGAGAGAGAGCGGGACCCCTCAGGAATCAAAGCGTTCAATTCTGTGTGGAGCCGCAAGAGATGGGCAATGTCCTCAACAAGTATTTCTCCTCTGTTTTTATGGTGGAGAAAGACAAGAGGACAGGGGATCTTGAGGTAGTCACTGGAAGTGCCTTGAGAGCAGTCAGTATTATGGTCGCAGAGGTGCTGAAGGTCCTGACATGTATGAAGATAGACAAAACTCCCGGGCCTGATCAAATATATCCAAGGACACTGTGGGAAGCTAGAGAGGAAATTGCAGGAGCCCTCGTGGAGATTTATGAGTTGTTGTTAAATATAGGCGAGGTACCGGAATACTGGAGGGATGCAAATATTGCACCACTATTCAGGAAGAGTTTGTAGGGAAAAAGCTGGGAAATACAGGCCAGTGAATTTAACGTGTGTGGTTGGAAAGTTACTAGAGAGTATTCTGAGGGAAAGAATATACAGGCATTTGGTTGGACAATGGCTGATTAGGGATAGTCAATATGGTTTTGTATGTGGGAGTTTGTGTCTCATGAATCTGATTGAGTTTTTTGAGGAAGTGACCAAATAGGTCGATGAAGGCAGACCAGTAGATGTTGTATACATGGATTTTAGTAAGGCATTTGACAAGGCTCTGTATGATAGGCTGCTCTGGAAGGTTAGATCCCATGGGAGAAATACTGAATGGTTAGAAAATTGGCTTCATGGAAGGAAGCAGAGGATGATGGTGGAAGGTCGCTTTTCAGACTGGAGGCCTGTGACTAGTGGTATGCCTCAAGGTTCGGTGCTGGGCCCGTTACTGTTTGTCATCTATATCAAAGATTTGGATGAGAACATACAAGGCATGGTTAGCAAGTTTGCAGATAACACAAAAGTGGGTGGTATTTTAGATAGTGAAGATAGTTGTCAAGAATTGCAGCAGGATCTTGGCCAGGTGGGCTGAGGAATTATTGATGGAATTGAATACTGAGAAATGTGAGGTGTTCCATTTTGGGAGCAGTTGTCGAGCAGAGGGATTTAGGAGTACAGCATAGTTTGTTGAAAGTAGCATCACAGGTAGATAGGGTGGTCAAAAAGGCTTTTGGTACAGTGGCCTTCATCGATCAGATCATTGAATATTGACGTTGGGAGGTCATGTTACAGTTTTATAAGACGTTGGAGAGGCCGCGTTTAGAGTATTGTGCACTAAACATTATTCCCTTTATCATGTATCTGTACACTGTGGACGGATCGATTGCAATCATGCATTGTCTTTCCCCTGACTGGGTAGCTCACATCAAAAAAGCTTTTCACTGTATCTCGGTACACGTGACAATAAACTAAACTAAACTAAACTAACCAACACAAAACATCATCCATCCTTTTTCTCTAGAGATGTTACCTGACCCGTTGAGTTACTGCAGCACTTTGTGTCTATCTAAACCAAACTAAACTTGTTTATCTGGTAGCAAATTTATAACACTATTACACTGCTAGACATGAATTCTGGCAGGCAACCTGCCAGGCAACTTATCATTTTCAAGACACTAAACTTTACCATACAACATTCGTCGTGGCTATCCCTCGAGGTCGAGGATGATGGTCTACGTTCTGTTGTTTTTATGGACTCTCAGGTGGCTTATGAGTCCAATCCTGGCTTTGAAAGTTCTTCGACATTCAGGGCAGGTAATTCCAGATGGCAGATCGGGCTTTGGTTGTTGCTGCCTCTCTTTCCGTTTTCTTCTCTTTTCTTCTAATTCTGCGCATCTCTTGGCTTTGAAGGTCGCTGTTCCTTCTTGGATGATGGTTCGCCAGAGTTTCCTGTCCTTGGCATTGGTTTCCCAATTGTCAATGTCGATTGCACATTTCTTCATGCTGGCTTTTAAGGCGTCTTTGAATCTCTTCCTTTGTCCGCCTCTTTTCCGTTTGCCTTCTTTAAGCTGGGAGTAGAAGGTTTGCTTTGGTAGACGCTCGTCTTCCATCCGAATAACATGACCGACCCATCTTAGTTAGTTCTTGATGACGAAGGCTTCGATGCTAGATTTTTTTGCTTCATTCAGCACGCTGACATTGGTTCTTCTGTCTTCCCAACTGATATTTAAGCTGCTTCGAAGACATCGTTGATGGAACTTTTCAAGTGTTTTCAGATGGCGTCGGTATGGTGTCCAGGTTTCTGATGCATACAGGAGCATTGGAATCACCACTGCCTTGTACACTAACATTTTGGTATCTGTTCGGATGTCACGATTTTGAAAGACTCTCGTTCGAAGACGTCCAAAAGCTGTTCCAGCACACTTAAGACGATGTTGGATCTCGGCATCAAAGTCAACATTGGAGGAGAGGTGACTTGCAAGGTACGGAAAGTGATCCACATTTTCCAGGGTTGTTTCACCAAGTTGAATTGATGGTTCTTTCCGATTTGTCTCAGTTGGTGACAATTGGTAGATAACCTGAGTCTTCTTGGAGTTGATGGTAAGTCCAAGTTTTGTGTATGCACTGTTGAAGGCAGTCAGGATCTGTTGCAGACGATTTTCTGAGAGAGCTGCAACACACTTGTTGTCTGCGTATTGGAACTCGATGAGGGAGCTCATAGATGTCTTAGTTTTGGACTTGAGATGGGCAAGATTGAAAAGTCTACCATCCGTTGTGTAGACGATTTTGATTCCTGGGGGTAGGTCGTCCTGGATGATGTGGATGGTTGTCGCAATGAAGATGGTGAACAGTGTTGAGGCAATCACGCGTCCCTGCTTCACTCCTGATCTGACTTGAAACGGCTCACAGTTGTTGTTGCTGGCCATGACTGTGGCAAGCATGTCATCGTGGAGGCGTCTCAGGATTCAAATGCACTTTTCAGGACATCCAAAGATGGATAGGATGTCCCATACGAGTTCCCTTGATACCGAGTCGAAGGCCTTAGTGAGGTCGATGAATGCCATGTACAAAGGTTGAAGTTGTTCACAACATTTTTCTTGTAGTTGACGCATTGTGAAGATCATGTTGGCTGTTCCACGTGATGGTTTAAATGTCTTGTGTCTCCGGAAGGATCTTCTAGGCAAAAGGCTTGAGTCGGTTGTTCATGATGCGGGCAAGGACTTTGCCTGCTGTTGCTAATAGGGAAATTCCACGATAGTTTCGGTCGTGAGATCGATCGCCTTTCCTTTTGTAGATGGTAATGATTGCTGAGTCTCTAAAGTCTCTTGGTACGTCTTCATTTATCCAGATGTTGATGAGAAGTTGATGCAGTTGGTAATGGAGCAGGTTACCTCCAATTTTATAGACCTCGGCTGGTATTCCATCGAGTCCAGCTGCCTTGTTGTATTTCAAGGTTTTGATGGTTTCCTTGACTTCTTCAAGTAACGGTAATCTGCTTAGGGAGTCGTCAACAGGCTGCTTTGGAATGTTGTTGATCACATTCCTGTCAAATGAGGCAGTTTGATTGAGATGATCTTCAAAGTGCTCCCTCCATCTAGAATTGATGTCAGCATTGCTCTTCAGGATGGTTGACCCATCTTTGATTTTGAGAGGGGCTTGACCGTGGCATTGAAAAAGCCTCGAGTGTCGTTGGCGTCTACTAGTTGTTGGATTTCCTGAGCTTCCTCCCTCCACCATTGGCTTTTCAGGTTTCAGGTGGTCTTCTGGACTGCAGCCTTGCATTCCTGATAGGTAGCTGACTGTTGGTCATTTTGGTAGCTGACTGTTGGTCATTTTGTAGGGTGATGAAAGCTTTTCTCTTTTCATCGTGAGATGTTGGAGTTGTTTGTCATTATTGTCAAACCAATCCTGATGTTTTTTTCACTTGAACCCAGTTGTTTCCTTGCAGGAGGCGATGATAACGTTCTTCAAAGATTCCAGTGTTCTTCGACAGATGGTGGGATTTGTTGAGGCAGTTGTTCTTGAAGTTTTTGTTGAAACTTCTGTACATGGTTGATGTCATCTGGGACGTCAACATTGAATTTCTTGATTGTGTTCTGGTTTTGGTGTTTCCTTTTGGGCCGAATCTTAATTCTCATGGTGGACGAGATGAGACGATGGTCTGTCCAGCAGTCGTTGGCACCAGTAACAGCTCTTGTTTATCTAGTAGCAAATTTATAACACTATTACCATGCTAGCACTGACTTCTGTCAGGCAACCTGCCAGGCAACTTATCATTTACACTAAACTTTACCCTACAGCATTATGACAATAGACAATAGTCAATAGGTGCAGGAGTAGGCCATTCGGCCTTTCGAGCCAGCTCCGCCATTCACTGTGATCATGGCTGATCATCCACACTCATTACCCCGTTTCTGCCTTCTCCTCATATCCCGTGACTCCGCTATCTTTAAGAGCTCTATCTAACCCTCTAATAAAAACATCCAGAGAATTGGCCTCCCCTGCCTCCTGAGGCAGAGAATTCCACAGATTCACAACTCTCTGGGTGAAATTTTCATCTCCGTTCTAAATGGCCTACCCCTTATTCTTAGACTGTGGACCCTGGTTCTGGACTCCCCCAACATCGGGAACATGTTTCTTGCCTCTAGCGTGTCCAATCCCTTAATAATCTTATTGATTAATAATCAATGATCCCCTCACATTCTTTTAAATTCCAGTGTATACAAGCCCAGTCGCTCCATTCTTTCAACATATGACATTAAAAAAAGGCAATGCGGGGAGAAAAGATGAGGTAAGAAGGTAAGCTAGCCAAGAATATAAAGGGGAGAGTAAAAGCTTATTTAGGTATGTGAAGAGGAAAAAATTAGTTAAGACCAAAGTTGGACCCGTGAAGACTGAAAAGGGTGAATTTATTATGGGGAACAAGGAAATGGCAGATGAGTTGTACAGGTACTTTGGATCCGTCTTCACTAAGAAGGACACAAATAATCTTCCTGATGTACTAGTGGCCAGAGGATCTGGGGTGACGGAGGAACTGAAGGAAATCCACATTAGGCAGGAAATGGTGTTGGGTAGACTGATGGGACTGAAGCCTGATAATTTGAGGAAGGACATTCTTGCTATTGAGGGAGTGCAGCGTAGGTTTTCAAGGTTAATTCCCGGGATGGCAGGACTGTCATATGCTCAGAGAAGGGAGCGGCTGGGCTTGTATACTCTGGAATTTAGAAGGATGAGAGGGTATCTTAATGAAACATATAAGATTATTAAGGTTTTGGACACGCTAGAGGCAGGAAACATGTTCCCGATGTTGGGGGAGTCCAGAACCAGGGACCACAGTTTAAGAACAAGGGGTAACCCATTTAGAACGGAGATGAGGAGACACTTTTTCACACCGAGAGTTGTGATTCTGTGGAATTTTCTGCCTCAGAGGGCGGTGGAGGCCGGATCTCTGGATACTTTCAAGAGAGAGCTAGATAGGGGATGTGGGGAGAAGGCAGGAACGGGGTACTGATTGGGGATGATCAGCCATAATCACATTGAATGACGGTGCTGGCTCGACGGGCCGAATGGCCTACTCCTGCACCTATTGTCTATCGTCTATTGTCCCGCCACCCCGGGAATTAACCTCGTGATCCTACGTTGCACTCCCTCAATAGCAAGAATGTCTTTCCTCAAATTTGGAGACCAAAACTGCACACAATACTCCAGGTGTGGTCTCACTAGGGCCCTGAACAACTGCAGAAGGACCTCTTTGCTCCTATATTCAACTCCTCTTGTTATGAAGGCCAACATGCCATTAGCTTTCTTCACTGCCTGCTGTACCTGCATGCTTACTTTCATAGACTGATGAACAAGGACCCCCAGATCCCGTTGTACTTCCCCTTTTCCCAACTTGACACCATTTAGATAGTAATCTGCCTTCCTGTTTTTGCTACCAAAGTGGATAACCTCATATTTATCCACATTAAACTGCATCTGCCATGCATCTGCCCACTCACCCAACCTGTCCAAGTCACCCTGCATCTTCATAGCATCCTCCTCACAGTTCACACTGCCACCCAGCTTTGTGTCATCTGCTAATTTGCTAATGTTACTTTTAATCCGCTGTTTTCTCTCTCCCTCCTTTCTTAAAAAGTGGGACATTAGCTACCCTCCAATCCACAGGAACTGACCCTGAATCTATAGAACATTGGAAAATGATCACCAATGCGTCCACGATTTCTAGAGCCACTTCCTTAAGTACCTTGGGATGCAGACCATCAGGCCCTGGGGATTTATCAGCCTTCAGTCCCATCAGTCCACCCAACACCATTTCCTGCCTAATGTGAATTTCCTTCAGTTCCTCTGTCATCCTAGGTCCTCTGGCCACTAGTACATCTGAGAGATTGTTTGTGTCTTCCTTAGTGAAGACAGATCCAAAGTACCTGTTCAACTCGTCTGCCATTTACTTGTTCCCCATAATAAATTCACCTGTTTCGGTCTTCAAGGGACCCACATTTGTCTTAACTAATGTTTTTCCTCTTCACATACCTAAAGAAGCTTTTTACTATCCTCCTTTATATTCTTGGCTAACTTACCTTCATCTTTTCTCCCCGTATTGCCTTTTTAGTTATCTTCTGTTGCTCTTTAAAAGTTTCCCAATCCTCTGGCTTCCCGCTCATCTTTGCTATGTTATACTTCTTCTCTTTTATTTTTATACTGTCCTTGACTTCCCTTGTCAGCCACGGTTGCCTCTTACTCCCCTTAGAATCTTTCTTCCTCTTTGGAATGAACTGGTCCTGCACCTTCTGTATTATTCCCAGAAATACCTGCCATTGTTGTTCCACTGTCATCCCTGCTAGGGTCACTTTCCACTCAACTTTGGCCATCTCCTCCCTCATGGCTCCATAGTCCCCTTTGCTCAACTGTAATACAGACACTTCCGATTTTCCCTTCTCGCTCTCAAATTGTAGATTACAACTTATCATATTATGGTCACTACCTCCTAATGGCTCCTTTACCTTGAGTTCCCTTATCAAATCCAGTTCATTAGACAACAATAAATCCAGAATTGCCTTCTGCCTGGTAGGCTCCAGTACAAGCTGCTCTAAGAATCCATCTCGGAGGCACTCCACAAACTCCCTTTCTTGGGGTCCAGTACCAACCTGATTTTCCCAGTCTACCTGCATGTTGAAATCTCCCATAACCACCGTAGCATTACCTTTGCAACATGCCAATTTTAACCCTTGATTCAACTTGCACCCTATATCCAGGCTATAGTTTGGGGGCCTGTGGATAACTCCCATTAGGGTCTTTTTACCGTTACAATTCCTCAGTTCTGTCACTGACTCTACATCTCCTGATTCTATGTCACCCTTCGCAAGAGACTGAATTTCAATCCTCACCAACAGAGCTACCCCACCCCCTCTGCCCACCTGTCTGTCTTTTCGATAGGACGTATACCCCTGAATATTCAGTTCGTAGCCCTGGTCCCCTTGCAGCCATGTTTGTAATTCCCACAACATCATACTTGCCAATTTCTAACTGAGCCTCAAGCTCATCCACATTATTTCTTATACTTTGCGCATTCATATACAACACTTTAACTTCGGTATTCACCTCGCCTCTCTCACCCGTCACTATTGGCCATGACCTTACTCTCTTATCCTTTCTCGAACTTTCCTTCCCATTAATTCGGAAGTCTTTTGTAACTTTTCCTGTACTCACTTCCCCTTTAACTCCATCTTTATACTCCCAATTTTTCAACCCCTCCCCCCCCCCCCACTATTTAGTTTAAACCCACCCGTGCATTCTTATGTACTATCTGAAAACAAAGGCCCAACATAAGACGTAAACTGTGCAGAAAGCACACTTTGAATTACTCAGAAGTGGGTGTGGCAAATTCATTCATGCCACAGCATCAAGAAAACAACTTTTATAAGAACGTAAGAAAAAACAAGAACAGTTCCTTAAGGCTAATCTGATCTTGACCTGAACTCTCCGTTCTTTCTTGGGACTCTTGAACCCCCCCACAGTCCAACACTTGCTTGGTCCAGGATATATTCAGTGACTCAGTACCCAAAGCTCTTTGGAGCAGAGAATTTCAAAGATACACAATGAGAAGAAATTCCTTCGTCTTAAATGGGCAACTCATTATTCCGGGACAATGTCTCTTTGTACTGAACTCCTCCATCAGGGAAAGATTCTCTCAACACTAAGCCTGTCTAGCTCCCTTAGAATCTTACATTGTGTCACACCACGCTGCGTAATGTAGTGGCTGCAATCGATTGCAATCTTCAAAAAAAACCGTAGGCTTTGGAGAATTGCAAAACTACCAATGTGACACCTTAGTTTTAATTTTAGTTTAGTTTAGAGATACAGCGTGGAACAGGCCCTTCGACCCATTGAGTCCATGCTGACAATTGATCACCCATTCATACTAGTTGTGTGTCCTACACACTAGGGGCAATTTACAGAAGCAAATTTACCTCCCCATCTGAAGACAGACGCAAAATGCTGGCGTAACTCAGCGGGTCAGGCATCACTCCTGGCCAACATGGATGGGTGACGTTTCAAGTCAGCATCCTTCGGGACTAATTTGAAGAAGGGTCCCGACCTGTAAATGTCCTCTATCCATGTTCTCCAGGTATGCTGCCTGACCTACTGAGTTACTCCAGCATTTTGTGTCTTGCCAAGGTAAACTAATCTCCTCTGCCTGGCCATGGTCCATATCCCTTTATTTCCTGCATATCCACGTGCCTATCTAAAAGCCGCTTCAACGCCCTTATTGTATCTGCTTGCACCACCACCCATGACAGGCTGCGGGAATTGTTGGAATTAATTGGTATTATTATTGGTTTATTATTGTCACCTGTACTGGGATGCAGTGAAAAACTTCGTTTCATGGGCAATCCAGGCAGATTATACCAGATATGAGTACATCAGGTAGTGCAAAAGAGATAATAAAAACAGTGGAATATTGTGTAACAGCTACAGAGAAAGTGCAGATTTTAAAAAGTGTGAGTACCACAATGAGGTAGGTTGGAAGATGGAGAATAGCGTATTTGGAAAATGGTAATCTAATCAAGCATGGTGTCACGATGGGGGAATTATGTCAAACTTTGAAGTGTCGACATTGGCCAGGACAACTCTACAAATCAAACAAGGTCTTGGACCTCAAAAGGCAGCAGCGAGGACAATGGCACTGCCCGAGAGAAAGACACAAAGTGCTGGAGTAACTCAGCGGGTCAGGCAGCGTCTTCGGAGGACGTGGATAGGCGACGTTTCAGGTCGGCACTCCAGAGATGCTGCCTGACTCGCTGAGTTACTCCAGCACTTTGTGTCCTTTTCTTGTATCTTAGCACCTGCAATTCTTTGCTTCTACACACTGGAGTTTCAACTGCAGTCCTCAAGCCCCCCCCCTCCCCCACACACACACTACCACACCACCTCTACTTTCAGACTGAAGCAAGGTCCTGACCTGAAACGTCACCTATTCTCTGTCTCCAGAGATGCTGCCTGACACGCTGAGTTACTGCAGCATTTTGTGTCTATCTTCGGGGTAAACCAACATCTGCAGTTCATTCCTACACAAGGCTTGGCGTTGGGCACTCTACCTCTTGGTGTGTTTCCGTTGGTGATAATGGGTTGCTTGAGATTCTCTTCACAAAGACCTTAAAGCTTCGTTTTTCATGGCTCCTTCTCTCCGCCCTTACGTAATGAAACCAAACTCTGTGCGATCCTTCAGACAAAATGTTGCCATCCATCTGTACACTGTCAATATAATTTGTTCTGACTTGTAATCCAATGCCCTCCAGAGGTATCTGAGCTCTGATTTACAGCTGATAAGTGCTTCACACTCACCAGATGCTTTCGGGGTATGATCAGTAATCACTGCCAAATCCTTTTTGGTTCCTTCTATCCGGAAATCCTTTCATGTCTTTCTCGTTTGCTGTTACCATATCCTGCTTCTTTATCCGTCTGCTGTATCTCAGCTTGGCTGCAGAGCTTTGATGAGGATCCCAGTGCCCTTTTGTCTACGGAAAGAAGTTAACAGATGTCGCACCTGCCCCTCCGCTTCCTCCCATCGCCCTTCAAGTTGAGACAGCGGTTCACGTGCACCTCGTCCAACCTCATCTACTGCATCCGCATCCGGTGCTCCCGATGTGGCCGCCTTTACGTTGATGAAACCAAGCCGAGACAAGGCAACCGTTTCACCGAATCCTGGATCAACTCGGTTGTTAAAATTGGACAATTCAATGTTTACATCAAAAAATGACACAAAGTGCTGGAGTAACAAGGCAGGTCAGGCAGCATCCCCTGGAGAACAGGGATAGGTGACATTTCGGGTCGGGACGCAATGTTGCTATCTTTGGGTTATAAGCTACCCAACCTTTTTACAGCTACATTTGGGCAGAGTATTGGTTAAGACCAATGGCACAGTAGTACAATGGTCGAATTGCTGCCTTACAGCACCAGAGACCCGGGTTCGATCCAGACATCAGGAGTTAGCACGTTCTCCTCGTGACCACGTGGGTTTTCTCCGGATACTCCAGTTTCCATCCACATCGGAAAGACGTGCAGGTTTGTTCATGTACTGGCGATCGCTGGGCCAGAAGGGTCTGTATCCATTCTGTATCTCTAAACCAAACTAAAAGAGTCGAGAGAATCAATCGCGTTTAATTGTCAGGAAGTAACTGCAGATGTTGGTTTACACTGAAGATAGACACAAAATGCTGGAGTAGTTCAGCGGGTCAGGCAGCATCTCTGGAGAAAAGGAATAGGTCATGTTTCGGGTTGAGACCATTCTTTAGACTGAAAGTCAGGGGAGAGGGACACGAGAGATATAGAAGGTACAGGGAAAAAACAATGATGATCACCTTCCCCACAGCCAACAATGGACCATTATGGGCTCCACCTTTCCTTGATCATCGTTGCATTTTGCTTATCTTTCACTGATTTATTTTATGTACCTATATCTCTTATTTCTCTCTCCTCTGAATGAAGAAGGGTCTCGACCGAAAACATCACCTATTCCTTTTCTCCAGAGATGCTGCCTGCCCCTCCGAGTTACTCCAGCATTTTGTGTCTATCTTCGGTGTTTAACTGTCATGTGCACCAACAAGGGAACAATGAAATTCTTTCATTTAGACAGGTACATGGATAGGATAGTTTTAGAGGGACGTGGGCCAAACACAGGCCGGTGGGACTAGTGTAGATGGGACATTTACGACTGAGGTCCGAAAAAACTTTTTCACCCAGAGAGTTGTGAATTTATGGAATTCCCTGCCACAGAGGGCAGTGGTGGCCAAATCGCTGGATGGATTTAAGAGAGAGTTAGATAGAGCTCTAGGGGCTAGTGGAGTCAAGGGATATGGGGAGAAGGCAGGCACGGGTTATTGATGGGGGACGATCAGCCATGATCACAATGAATGGCGGTGCTGGCTCGAAGAGCCGAATGGCCTCCTCCTGCACCTATTTTCTATGTTTCTATGTTGGTCAGTGTGGGCAAGTTGGGCCGAAGGGCCTGTTTCCATGCTGTATGACTATGACTATGACCCTAAAAGGTACGTTTAGTAAAGGGCCTCATACTGTTGAGTTGCCTCTTCTGGCAGCAATGTTGCCATACTGTAGTACTGAATGTACATTCATCTCATCTGCAAAATACACTATTGTCATTATTCAGCACTTCACCACCTAATTATGCAGCCCTTTCCACTGAAAACTTGCAGGTTGCAATGAAACAGCCTGGAACAAAATCCGTTTGAGTGTATTTGAATTACAACAGAAATCCCCGCTGAACATTTACACACAAAAGAATGGAATTAGGATCTGATTACTTCATCGGTCTCTGGAGAATAGTTTCAGTGTGGAAGTGGCCACTTTATCTGGCCATGTTCTTCTCCAAAGCCCAGCAGAGTAAAAACAACTTTGAGGAAAGATTTAGAAGCATCTTTGCTGGAAAGATGCAACTCGAGAGGCCAATCAATCACAATCGTCACAGTATTCTGACTCGTTCAATCAATTGCTGCTCTTTTTCCAGTTATCTTCTTGTTTTACACAAGAGGAATGGGAATAGGAATACTTTATTGTCACACGTGACTAGACACAGTGAAATTCTTTGCTTGCACACACAATGTATACAAATAGAGGCAGCAGTTCATAATAAGTTCATAATTTATAGGAGCAGAATTAAGATATTCGGCCCATCAAGTCTACTCTGCAGTTCAATAATAGCTAATCTATCTTTCCCTCTTAACACCATTCTCCTGCCTTCTCCCCATAATCCCTGACATCCTTACCAATCAAGAATCTGTCAATAGACACAAGGTGCTTGAGTAACTCAGCAGGACAGGTAGCATCTCTGGAGAAAGGAATAGGTGACATTTCAGGACGAGACCTTTCTTCGCTGCCTGACCTGCTGAGTTACTCCAGCATTTTGCGTCTTCGATATAAACCAGCATCTGCAGTTCCTTCCGATGCAAGAATCTGTCAATCTCTGCCTTAAAAATATCTATTGACCTGGCCTTCACAGCGTCTGTGGCAATGAATTCCACAGATTCACCACCCTCTGGATAAAGAGATCCCTCCTCATCTCCTTTCTAAAGTTATGTCCTTTTATTCTGAGCCCTCTGATCCTAGACTCTCCCACTAGTGGAAATGTCCTCTCCACATGCACTCTATCCGGGCCTCCAGGAGGGAACTTTGTGTACGTTTAGGACACATCAAATGAATCGGCCACATAAAACTCTTCAGTAAAAACAAAGGCTTTATTAAGACTAATTATGCACACCCCCAACTCTCAGCATGGATCTGCCACATGGGATGGCAATGTGGATTACACCAAGCATTGTTTCACTTGATCTCTGGGAAAAATGAATAGAAGTCATGGCCAGGGACTAAGAAATGTCACAGCGATCAGGACACATAACAATAGGAGAGAGCTAAAAGAGGTCTTACCTCCCTGTCTGCATGGCTTGGAGCAAGCAGTAGGGCTCTGCTGCTCTACATTACACAAGGGCATAGAATATGCATGGAACAGTACAGCATAGGAACAGGCCATTTGGCCCACAATGTCCGTGCCAAACATAACGCCATGTTAAACTGGAACAAGCTGCCTCGGTAAGGCCACCAGCATAATCAAGGACTCCCTCTTCTCCCCTCTCCCATCAGGCAAGAGACACAAAGGTTTCAAAACACATACCTCCAGATTCAGGGACAGTTTCTTCCCAGCTCTTATCAGGCAACTGAACCGTCCTATCAACAACTAGAGAGCAGTCCTGACCTCCCATCTACCTCATTGGAGACCTTCAGACCATCTTTAATCGGCCTTTAACTTGCACTAAAAGTTCTTTCCTTTGTCCTGTATCTGTACACCGTGGACAGCTCGATTGTAATAATGCATGTTTCCAAATACACAGGACAAGATATTAAAAATCCAAAGTGCCAACTGTCAACTTGCTCCCGGTGGTGAAGGGAGCCTTCTGCACTCAACTATGCTCCTCCGATGTTGAGAAAGGCTAGGCAAACACGTCATTGGGGTTATCAAGTGGACATTTACTTTCATCGACGTTTCGCTGATTGAACCCACGACGTCTCCAGTAGGCTCGGCGGTGCATTCTGGAGTCCCAGAACCACCCCCCTCTGCATCTGTCTAGTCGGTTATTTGGGAGACCAAATGGGGTCTTTCCTCTTCAGCCAGAGCCACTGGCCACCCGTGATGTTTCTGCCACAGTCTTTCCACTGACGGGTTTGTAGCACGCAACAAAAAGCTTCTCATGCTACCTCGGTACACGTGACAATAAACTAAATGAATCCCCTCTGCTTTCATGTCATACATATCCCTGCATTCCTATCTAACGAAGAAGCTTCTTAAACTCCACAATAGTATCTGCTTCCACCACCACCCCTGTAAAAAAACATGCTTTGCTCATCTTCTTTAAATGTTTCCTCTCTCACCTTAAAGCTATGCCCTTTTGTCTTTGACATTTCCACCCTGGGGAAGAGCTTATCACTGTCCATCCTATCTATGCCTCTCAGAATTTTAAATACTTCTACCAGGTCTCCAGCAAACATTGTGTGTTCCACAGAAAATAATGCAAGTCTGTCCAGTTTCACCATGTAGCTAAACCAGGCAGCATTCTGGTAAACCACTTCTGCATTATCTCCTAAGCTACCACATCCTTCACTAAGGAGGACACAAACAATCTTCCTGATGGACCAGTGGCCAGAGGATCTGGGGTGACAGAGGAACTGAAGGAAATCCACATTAGGCAGGAAATTGTGTCGGGTAGACTGATGGGACTGAAGGCTGATAAATCCCCAAGGCCTGATGGTCTGCATCCCAGGGCACTTAAGGAAAAAAAAACTAGAAACATAGAAAATAGGTGCAAGTAGGCCATTCGGCCCTTCGAGCCTGCACCGCCATTCAATATGATCATGGCTGATCATCCAACTCAGTATCCTGTACCTGCCTTCTCTCCATACCCCCTGATCCCTTTAGCCACAAGGGCCATATCTAACTCCCTCTTAAATATAGCCAATGAACTGGCCTCAACTACCTTCTGTGGCAGAGAATTCCACAGATTCACCACTCTCTGTGTAAAAATTGATTTTCTCATCTCGGTCCTAAAAGACTTCCCCCTTATCCTTATAGATCATTGGATCTATAGCTTCCTTTGGAACAGACAACAGAGGGTGAAGATACATAACACCATATCTCACCCTCTGCACCTCAGTACAGGAGCCCCTCAGGGCTGCGTCTTGTCACCCTGGTTATTCTCACTCTACACAAATCAACTCACATCCCAGTATAGTTCAGTCAAAATATATAAATACGCAGATGACACAACCATCATAGGTCTCATCTCTAACAACAACGAAACAGAATACCGCACTCAAACATACAAAGCAGTCACTTGGTGCACAGATAATAACCTGCTACTCAACACATCAAAAACACATGAACTTATCATTGATCTCAGACGTAAGGCACAACCCAAGACCCCCCTACTCATCTCTGGCGAACCCATATCCACCACTGACTCATTCAAATTTCTTGTCACTCACATAAGCAATAACCTCAAATGGAAAATCAATTCAGATCACATTTATAAAAAAGCCAACCAAAGACTTTTCTTTCTCCGTCAGCTCAAGAAGTTCAGAGTGAGGAAACATCTCCTAATCCGATTTTACACAGCCATCATCCAAAGCATGCTCACTTCATCAATAACAGTTTGGTACAGCAGTTTAGACACTCACTCCCGTAATAAACTACAGCGCATTGTCAACAAAGCATCCAAAATCATCAGCACTCCCCTCCCATCAATAGAATCACTCAATCTCAAACGGTCCGTGTCAAGGGTGAAGAAAATCATTTCTGATCCCTCCCACCCAGCTCACCACATCTTCCACCTGCTGCCGTCAGGAAGGCGCTACAGCTCACTGCCCGCCAAAACATCACGATTTAAAAACAGTTTCTACCCATATGCAATTCAAACTCTGAACACTCTATGACAACATCACATAGCCACCTCGTGCATGTACTGTATACTGTATGTTGCTGTGTTTTATGTTATGTTTGACGGGAATCAGCCTATTGTGTAACATCCTGTACTGAACATGAATTCCACCAGCTTGACTGTGTGGTCATTAAATAATCTGAGATCTGAGAAACTGTGGCCCCTTGTTCTGGACTTCCCCTACATCGGGAATAATCTTCCTGCATCTAGCCTGTCCAACCCCATAAGAATTTTGTAAGTTTCTATAAGATCCCCCCTCAATCTTCTAAATTCTAGCGAGTACAAGCCGAGTCTATCCAGTCTTTCTTCATATGAAAGTCCTGCCATCCCAGGAATCAGTCTGGTGAACCTTCTCTGTAGTCCCTCTATGGCAAGAATGTCTTTCTTCAGATTAGGAGACCAAAACTGCACGCAATACTCCAGGTGTGGTCTCACCAAGACCCTGTACAACTGCAGTAGAACCTCCCTGCTCTTATACTCAAATCCTTTTGCTATGAATGCTAACATACCATTCGCTTTCTTCACTGCCTGCTGCACCTGCATGCCTACTTTCAATGGTACACAAAAATGCTGGAGAAACTCAGCGGGTGCAGCAGCATCTATGGAGCGAAGGAAATAGGTAACGTTTCGGGCCGAAACCCTTCTTCAGACTGATAGGGGGTGGGGAGAAGAAAGGAAAAAAGGAAAAAGGCGGAGGAGGAGCCCGAGGGCTGGGGGAGGGGAGGAGACAACCAGATGGCCGATGAAGGGGAGGGGACAGCAAGGGCTAGCAGAATTGGGAGAATTCAATGTTCAAGCCCCCAGGATGTAGACTGCCCAAGCAGAATATGAGGTGCATTTCCTCCAATTTACGGTGTTGCTCGCTGTGGCCATGGAGGAGACCCAGGACAGAGAGGTCAGATCCGGAATGGGAGGGGGAGTTGAAGTGCTGAGCCACCGGGAGTTCAGGTTGGTTATTGCGGACCGACCGGAGGTGTTCGGCGAAACGATCGCCAAGCCTCCGCTTGGTCTCACCAATGTAGATCAGCTGGCATCTAGAGCAGCGAATGCAATAGATGAGGTTGGAGGAGATGCAGATGAACCTCTGTCGCACCTGGAACGACTGCTTGGGTCCTTGAATGGAGTGGAGGGGGGAGGTGAAGGGACAAGTGTTGCATCTCTTGCGGTTGCAAGGGAAAGTACCAGGGGAGGGGGTGGTATGGGAGGGAAGGGAAGAATTGACAAGGGAGTTACGGAGGGAGCGGTCTTTGCGGAAGGCAGACATAGGGGGAGATGGGAAGATGTGGCGAGTGGTGGGGTCACGTTGGAGGTGGCGAAACTGACGGAGGATCACTTGTTGTATGTGACGGCTGGTGGGGTGAAAGGTGAGGACTAGGGGGACTCTGCCTTTGTTGTGAGTGGGGGGATGGGGAGAGAGAGCAGTGTTGCGGGGTATGGCAGAGACCCTGGTGCGAGCCTCATCTATGGTGGAGGAGGGGAACCCCGTTCCCTGAAGAATGAGGACATTTCAGATGCCCTGGTGTGGAATGCCTCATCCTGGGAGCAGATGCGGCGTAGACGGAGGAATTGGGAGTGGGGGATGGAGTCCTTACAGGAAGCAGGGTGGGAAGAAGTGCAGTCCAGATAGCCATGGGAGTCGGTAGGTTTGTAGTGGATGTCGGTAAGGAGTCTATCACCTGCGATGGAGATAGTGAGGTCAAGGAATGGTACTTCCTACTTTCAATGACTGGTGTACCATGACACCCAGGTCTCGTTGCATCTCCCCTTTTCCTAATCGGCCACCATTCAGATAATAGTCTACTTTCCTGTTTTTGCCACCAAAATGGATAACCTCACATTTATCCACATTATACTGCATCTGCCATGCATTTCCCCACTCACCCAACCTATCCAAGTCACCTTGCTGGCTCCTAGCATCCTCCTCACAGCTAACACTGCCCCCCAGCTTCGTGTCATCCGCAAACTTGGAGATGTTGCATTCAATTCCCTCATCCAGATCATTAATATATATTGTAAATAGCTGGGGTCCCAGCACTGAGCCTTGCCCCCACTAGTCACTGCCTGCCATTCTGAAAAGGACCCGTTTACTCCTACTCTTTGCTTCCTGTCTGCCAGCCAGTTCTCTATCCACTTCAATACTGAACCCAATACTGAAGTGGCTCGAGATAATTGTGGACACATTGGTGATCATTTTCCAATGTTCTATAGATTCAGGATCGGTTCCTGTGGATTGGAGGATAGCTAATGTTATCCCACTTTTTAAGAAAGGCGGGAGAGAGAAAACAGGTAATTATAGACCAGGAATTATAGACCTGACATGAAGAAGATGTTGGAGTCAATCATAAAAGATGAAATAGCGGCACATTTGGATAGCAGTAACAGGATCGGTCTGAGTCAGCATGGATTTACGAAGGGGAAATCATGCTTGACTAATCTGGAATTTTTTTAGGGTGTATCTAGGAAAATGGTCAAGGGAGAGTCAGTGGATGTAGTGTACCTGGACTTTCAGAAAGCATTTGATAAGGTCCCACATCGGAGATTAGTGGGAAAAATTAGGGCACACGGTATTGGGGGTAGAGTACTGACATGGATAGAAAATTGGTTGGCAGACAGGAAACAAAGAGTAGGGATTAACAGGTCCCTTTCTGAATGGCAGGCAGTGACTAGTGGGGTACCGCAAGGCTCAGTGCTGGGACTGCAGCTATTTACAATATATATCAATGATTTAGATGAAGGGATTCAAAGCAACATTAGCAAATTTGCAGATGACACAAAGCTGGGAGGCAGTGTAAACTGTGAGGAGGATGCTGTGAGAATGCAGGGTGAGTGGGCAGATGCATGGCAGGTGCAGTTTAATGTGGATAAATGTGAGGTTATCCACTTTTATCCACTAAGGGTTTGGACACGCTAAAGGCAAGCAACATGTGCCCGATGTTGTGGGAGTCCAGAACCAGGGGCCACAGTTTAAGAATAAGGGGTAAACCATTTAGAACAGAGACGAGGAAACACTTTTTCTCACAGAGTTGTGATTCTGTGGAATTCTCTGCCTCAGAGGGAGGTGGAGGCCGGTTCTCTGGATACTTTCAAGAGAGAGCTAGATAGGGCTCTTAAAGATAGCGGAGTCAGGGGATATGGGGAGCAGGCAGGAACGGGGTACTGAATAGGGATGATCAGCCATGATCACATTGAATGGCGGTGCTGGCTCGATGGGCCGAATGGCCTACTCCTGCACGTATTGTCTATAATGGGACGAACAGAACTGCATGCAATACTCTAAATGTGACCTAACCAAAGCCCTATAAAGCTGCAACATGACTTCTCGATTCTTATACTCAATGCCCTGCCGTACGAAGGCTAGTAAGCCATGCACCTCCTTTACCACTCTGTGTTGCCACTTTCAGGGAACTATGGACTTGGGCCCAAGATCCCTCCATAAAGCAATGCTGTTAAGAGTCTTGCCGTTAACTGTATACTTTATTTTGCTATCTCCAAAAGTGCAGCACCTCACACTTGCTTGGATCAAACGCCATCTACCATTTCTCTGCCCGTTTCTGTAGCTGATCTATATGGCGAGTGCTAAATAATTGTTTTGCAAGTTGTGATTATTGGTAAAATTGTGCGCGCAGGCGAGGAGAGAGGAATTTCACGAGAGGCAGTGTAATCAAAGGTGGGAGGGATAGGGCTATGCAGGGTGTGGAGAGGTCCCATTGTCACTCACTGTCCAACTTGTCGGTCAGACACACCATCCTAAATCTCATCGTCTTGAGACTTCCTGCAAAAAACTACAACAAACACCACTGGTGGGTCGTTGGAGTCTTCTCATGGGATTCTGGGGCAAAGCTTGTGGTGAGAAGACAATGGGAGGCAGCACAGTGGGGCAGTGGTAGAGTTGTTGCCTTACAACACCAGAAACCCGGGTTCAATCCTGTCTACTGGTGCTGTCGGTACAGAGTTTTACGTTCACCCTGTGACCGCATGGGTTTTGTCGAGTGCTCTGGTTCCATCCTACATTCCATAGACGTGAAATTTGGTTAATTGGCTTTGGTGAAATTGTAAATTGCCCCTAGTGTGTCGGATGGTGCAAGTGTACAGAGTGATCGCTAAACACCCTGTTCCAACGTTGTATCTCTAAAGTGAGGAAGGAGAGTCAACACTGGCATCAGGCGCTACAGCTGTTAAGGGTGGGGGTGGGGGGAAGTGACTGGGGAGATGATAAGACAGTTCTGACGAGAGGACAAAGGGTGAAATCCATGGCTGAACAGAGGTTGGGAGCATATCAGTTGGAGCTGAGAAAGGGAATGGTTGAGGAAGATGTGGACAAGAGTGTGATTCTGTGAGGAGTGCAAGTGATCAGTCTGGGTAAGCACATGTGCATTGATGTAATTTAAGCTTATGAAATAGAGCTTGATAGTCAGCGTGGAAATAGGCCCTTTGGCCCACTGAGTCCACACCAAGCAACAATTACCCGTACACCATTCCATGTTTACCCCGTTTTGCATCCTTCACAATAGGGGCAATTTAAAGAAGCCAATTAACCTACACATCTGTATGTGTTTGGGATGTGGGAGGAAACCGGAGCATCCGGAGAAAACCCACGGTCACAGGGAGAACGTACAAACTCTGTACAGACAGCATCCATAGTCAGGAACAAACCCGGGTCTCTGGCGCTGTAAGGCAGCAACTCTACCACTGTGCAGCCTCATTGAAATTCTTTGCTTGCATACCAAGGTATGCAAAGAGCGGCCACCTACGCCGCTGACAAAGTTACAAAGTATGCTGGCTCCTCCTTTGTTCTCTCCAACCCCCTCCCCAACGCTATGTTCTCCCAATTTGTCACGGTGGTTCCCCCATGCTGGGTCCTCCATTGTACTTCCTCCCCTCTCACGGCAGTTCCCCCATGCTCTCATCGACCACCTGTCGACCCGCAAGGCTTCACCACTGCCGAGGCCCCACCACCAGAGGTTCACCACTGCCGTCTGTTCCACTGCCATGGAAACAGGCCCTTTGGCCCACCATGTCCACGTTGAACATTGATCACCTGGTCACACTAGTTCTACGTTATCCTACTTCACATCTACTCCTTGCACACTAGGGGGAAATTTAGAGGCCAATTACCCTACAAACCTGCATGTCTTTAGGATGTGGGATGGCCGCCTCGCCAACAGTCTGTCTCGTCCCTTCTGTTTTTATTGTTTTATTAAGTATGTCTTGAATGTATGTTTCAATGTTTCTTGGTATGTTTTATGTGGAGGGTGAGGGATCAGGGGAAACTTTTTTCAGCCACTTACCTTGACAGAGATGCGATTTTTTACCGTGTTTTTCCGTCCCCCCTGCCGGAATTTCGATCATCCCGACGTGAGGGCTTGAACTTCGGACCGTCAGCAGCAGCGACTGCGGAAGGTTCAAATGCCCCGACCATGGTTGAACCAAGGAGGAAGGTGACTGAACTTAATTGCCTTCCATCACAATGAGGAATGTTGATTCCACTGTGGTGGATGTTTATGCTAAATGTTATTTTATGTGGCTGTGTGTATTGTTGCTTTTCACTTAGTATGGCTGTATGGTAACTCAAATTTCACTGTACCTTAATTGGCTAAGTGACAATAAATGCAAACTTGAACTTGAATCCCCACCTGGAGGAACCCCTCACACCGGGAGGAAACCCTCGCGGTCATATGGAGAACGTACAAACTCCACAGAAAGAGTGCTCAATATCAGATTAAACACAGGTCTCCGACGCTGTGAGGCAGCAACTCTACCAGCTGCACCACTGTGCATGAAAGAAAGTTATCCTTGAACTCGAGGGACCTTAAATTATCCACAACACTCCTCACTGACAAATAAAATATTGTACCTTAAGCTTTTGCTCAATATTTATTTTGGCTTAATTTTCAGGTTTTGATATTTAAAATATAATTTTAAAAATCTGCAGCTTTAGACCTCCGGTGGTAGAGAATCTTTAAATCAAGGGAACGGTGCCAGAGAATTTTAAGTCTTTTATTCCCAGGAACAGGATTTTTGAACTATCATCCGAGACCACCAACATAAAACAACATACTTTCCAAATACAAAGGAATACTTGCACAAGCATATCACCTTTCACAACTGCAGAGTGACCTAAAGCACTTTACTGCAATTGAAGCACTCCTCTTCAACATTTCCCATCACAAGCAATTATTGTCCCATGTTCATCCTCCCTTGCTCTACGAGCTACAAACATGTAGCTGCCTTCCCCAATCACTTCCATTACTCCATGTTCTGAAGCTTTGCAGTGCAGTGGAACAAGTTTAACAGATACTAAATGGGATCAGGTATCATTTAATCATAGCTAACCATGTCATCTAGTCATCGCTCTTTAGTTTCAGTTTAGTTTAAGGAGAGCATGGAAACAGGCCCTTGGCCCTACCAAGTCTATGCTGACCATTGATCACTTCCTCACACTAGTTCTGTGTTATACCACTTTCTCATCTACTCCCGAAACACATTGTAAATAACCTCTTGTCATGTGCATTTGAAATTTTATACTTACAAAACTGCTTCCTACAAAGTTAAACGATGTACTGGTATTCAATGAAATAAGCAGGTTTCAAAATGTTTTCTCCCAATACACTTTATGGTAAATATAGATTGCTATCCTCTACCACTCTCCCTCTCTCTCTCTCTCTCTCCTCCTCCCCCCCCCCCCAAAGCTGTTCACATCTATGTAATGCCATATGACATATTCAGTTCATGTTATAGCTGTCAGACATGCCAACGACTATGCAGTCACATGGATGCACATAACTGTGTCAAACATGGTTTCAGGGGAGCTTTAAAAGACTTAATCAGTTAATTGTAACAGTGCTTATTTTTAAACAAAGAAAAATAGAAACACAACAACACATGTTTGTGATGCTTTATTTGATGAGAAAGCAAAGGCATTACATAAAATTATAGAAAATATACCATTATTATTGAGAGAATAGTAACTTTTTAAACTGAATTACATGCCATACTGAATATGCAGCTGAGGATCAAAAGCAATATTCTGGAATCTGCTTACTACGTGTGAAATAGACCACAATTAAATAAGTTCTTAAGATCAGACCAATGTTTCATAAAATAAAAATAGCTAATTAAAAAATATATATAAATAAGTGTAAAAGAAGAGTACACAAAATATCATAAACCTTCATTGTGAAGTTTGTTTTAGACATTTTTTTAAAACACAAAAACTTTAAGATGCTGGAACCTGTTTCTCAAGGCCTCAGAAACAGCTGCAAGATCACCGAGACTGCACTGGAAAGCAGAGCTGATTGAGGACCCCCCACTTCAGACATTAATGATTATACTTCAGTGCACACAAATAAAAATGCCTGCCACACCTTGCAAGTCGTCAATGACAAGATCGCGGATTCTGGCAGAAGCAGCTTGAAAGAGGATGCATGTTTAAATAATAAACAAGATTTGACCCCCAAGCTAAAATATGCACATGAAATAAGGAAAACTCACAAATTTGAAGAATGTTCCATTAATGTAACTCTTGAAGCGTGCAACCGTGTCACAGTTTCTCAACGTTTTTCCGAATAAATGTAATAATTAAAATTGGCCACGAAACATAACATTCTTTACATTTATGATCAAAGTCAGCTGTATGGTCAAGAATAAAACATTATCACCCATTTAGCTCTTAGATTCAGAACTTCAAGTCATTTGATGTATGCAATTGACATGCAACATATTTTGAAACAGCTATAAACAGAGAAACAAGTTGCATGAACTAGCAATGTACTTGGCCACCTACAAGTTTATTCAGATGTTGTTCTGTCCTATTGCAGAAAATTAAGCAATAAAATTGAACCCATTATTAAATATCACTTACAAGTGCAACAAATTTGAGCTTTCATTCACAGAGATCCCTACTTCATGGTCACCCTGCTTCTAATGGCCTTTCAAAAGTAGTTAAGTTTGTTTCGAATGTTACTGACATAAAACATGTAATATGCAACTTATTTGCATAAAGCTATGCTACACCACTCAAGTTCAAGTGCACGAGATAACACAAGGGCAGCAACTGCGTACAAGAGTCTCAAACAGTTAGAGAAATGAAACTATTATATCGTTGAATATTTCGCTTAAGGATTTCAGAGCATGGACCCAGAACCCGTTCAAAGCGTGGACGATCCAACTTGACGCACTTCAGCGGTCCACGTGCAACTACAGTTGCTGCTCGCGGCCGATTCAACAAGAGGGCAATTTCACCTAAGTACCAACGAGGTGGTTAGAATAAACATGACATCATATTAATGTTCACACATTACACAACGCATTAAGTTATACAAGCTCTTTCAGTTTAGAATAGACTACTTGATTGGTTCAGGACCTTGAAAATAAAAAAATAAAAAACGAGAAATGCGGAACAGCTGCTGCCTCACAGCGCCAGAGACCCAGGTTCGATCCTGAGCTCGGGTGCAGTCTACGTGGAGTTTGCATGTTTTCCCTGTGACTGTGTGGGTTTCCTCTGGGTGCTCCGGTTTTCTCCCACATCCCAAAGCCTGTGGGTTTGTAGGTTAATTGGGCTCTGTAAATTGTCCCTAGTGTGTAGAACGTGGATGAAAAAGTGGGATAACATAGAACTAGTGTGAGTGGGTGATGAATGGTCGGCGTGGACTCGGTGGGCCGGAGAGCCCGCTTCCATGTCCAAATTGTTAGATTGTATTCTTGTGACAAGTATCACCAAACATACCCTGCAAGTGTTCCAGAGAGTTATTGAATTTCGTACTACGATACTAAGTACAAATAATGGAGACCTATAATTTCTCGATTCAGCCTGATTGAATTGACTCTTAGGATTGAATTGACAGCCTAGGATTGAATTGACTCTTAGAAACATAGACAACTAGGGAAGGCCATTTAAAGGCTGAGCACGTTAAAATTGAGTTAGAGTGCCTGTCACCTTTACATATTCCTTTACTTCATATCTCCAGCTTAAAAGCTGACAAAAAATTCACCCAAGGAATTTGAACTGGGAAGCAGAGGAGAGAAAATTTACCTGGCAATGCTGTAAGGGATTTAAAAAGCAATTCATGTTGACCATATAAATAAAAAGGCCAGGCTTACTTCCTCTAATCTGTGCCAAGTCAGTTAGTCTTAATGCAGCTTTAAAAATAGGGAATGTTAGAATACCCTCTGTAAGGAGAGAGGCTAGTGCCATTAGCCAGGGTTAATGCTCCTGATTGTTATTTAGTGCCTCCTGGTGGAATCTGTGGTGATTTAGACATCCAAGATGATCCAAACCTATTTGGGCAGACATCAGATATCAGTTTCTATCTGAACAAATCTGTTTTGCTATGAACATCCTTTAAGAATAACTTTGCATAGATTCAAGTGGAAGCTGAATCTCTTTAGCCCAAAAGCATTGGCTGGATAGTCAGCACATTCTAATGTGTCCTGCGTTTGAACTTAATGGAAACCATTAATTAGACCGAGGACTTTCTGTGAGCATTGCAGATTTTTAGATATTTATTCACAGGGTACATGAAAGGTCGTGGAATGCAAAGGATGCATTTACGCATTAAAGCTCCTGGAGCCCATTGGAGTGAAATCAACTGTACTTGCGGACTTAAACCGAGGGATTCAGGGTCTGTAGAGTTTGCACATTCTCCCTGTGATCATGTGAGCTTTGTCTAGATGCTCCGATGTCCTCCCATATCCCAAAAATGTAGGTTAATTAGCTACTAAATATGGGTGGCATAGCGTCATAGCCGTAGGGTTGCTGCCTTAAAGCACCAGAGGCCCGGGTTTGATCCCGACTACGGGTGCTGCCTCTATTCCCCAAGTCTGTATCAGTTCCTGAAACTGGCCAACTTTGTGTTCATAAATGAGATGTAACAAAATCCAATTTCTACCCCAAGCTTCTAATATTTGGAGACACAAGAGTCTGTAGATGCTGGACGCTGGGGGGAAAGAAAAAAAACACAAACTGGTGGAGGAACTCAGTGGGTTTAGCAGCATCTGTGAGGGGGGAAGGAATTTTTGACATTTCGATGTGCCAAAATGCCAACAATTCCTTCCCCCCTATAGACGCTGAGTTCCTTCAGCAGTTTGCTTTTTTGCTCCAAATCATTAGCATCTAACAATGCAGAAACATTTAATTACAAAGGTACTAATGCACATACTGAGAATTAACCAATGGCAGAGACAAAATGTGATTACTTTATCATTTTGCATATTTTACAAGAATGTCAAAAATGGTTTTGTTGTGTTTGTTGTTTAACAGTTTTTGCTTTTGCCTTCATATAAATGTCTAAGAGCTTAAGATGTCAGTTAAAGGAATTCCACACATAGCATTGTGACAATTTACAAAATGTAATTATGTTTTTGTAAATGTTGTTATACACTTGATTGGAGTAGAACCTTTCTGAGCCACAGTCCGTTCGCATATTTACAAATTTTCAAAGCCCACAATAACCTCCACTGGAAATTATACAGGTTATTTCAAGAGGAACAAGCAAACAAATCTGCATTAAATGCCAATGAAAGTATTCAATGTTTTCGATTCTCACTTTTTTTAATACGCTAGAAATTTTTAGTTTTTTTAAAAAAGAGATCTTTTTTAAAGAGATTGTTTTATTTTGTTTCACAGCTATGTAAAATGCTTTTAAGTGACAAATCTACAGCTAGTAACATCAATTCATCTTGTGCCCATATCGTTAACCAGTTAATGACCGATTCTGTATTTCTTATAAATAGAGAAATAATATCAAGTCATGAGGGAAGCATAAATATTCATCACGTCAAAATCCTAGTTAATTTATTTATGTGATTTAGTTAAATAATTTGACATTTTATGTAAACAACTGACCCCTTAATTTTCATTTGGAAACAAACCTTAAGTAGACACTTACCAAAATAGTCTGATGGCCCTAGTCTCCCAACTTCCACATATTCCTCATTATCAGATCTGCGCTGTAGCACTGAAGCTGTGCCCTAGTGAATAAAATTGATGAATTGTACATGAAAATTCAAAACACATTTTAAAAAAACAATCAAGGGATAGGAGCAAACAACCAGAATAGGATTCCGTGCTGGGTCTTTAAATTCATAGTAAATACCATCCATTGACATGATTATCTATTCCAACTTATGGGTACGTTTGCAATAGAAAAATATTAGTAAAATGTTAATATTATCCTGTACCATCCATGGTAAAGCATATTATTTTGGTCTATATCTCAATTTTCACACAAATATCATAAAATATTAATACACAAATCAAAATAAATGTCCTTCACATAATGTTTTATCCATACTATTACTAAAATTCTCATCTTGTCCTCTTCCGGTCTGCGTTTTTTTTTTAAATTTGTGCAAAAACGGTACCCTATATCGCTAGGATTTTTTCATCACCTTACTCACATTTCTCTACTCCAAGCGCACCAATCAGTTGTTCAGATCGGTGAAATATTTGAAGGTTTTATGAAGGTTTAAAAATTGTGAGATCATCAGATTGGTCTTCTCGCCTGTCAGTCACCATGAAGGTAACGCCCCTTCCAGCACCCGTGGAAAATAAATCCCCGGAGGCGGGGCTGAGTCCGTGAGCAGCGTGCAGAGAGTGAGCAACATGCGGACAGTGAGCAGCGTGTGGGCTGCTTCTGCGCCGACCAGCACGACGAGCCAGGACCTGTTAAGTTGAACCGGAAGCCTCTGAGTGAAGTCGGAGTGGGACCCGGAGCTGCTGCGAGGCCGAAAGCTGAAGGTGCGGGGTGAGCAGAGTGAGGGGTAAGCAGAGTGCGAGCTGCGTCTGCTGCGACCACCTCCCCTTCCCACACCCCCCTTCCCCCTCCCCCCCCCCTTTAGTTTAGAATCAGTCAGTTGGACATATCAAAGAGAATATGAAGGGCTTTACTCGAAGGAATAATAAACATCTACTAACTTTTGTCGTTATAGTTTTGTTAGATATTTCATACATTAACTATGACTGTGGCATGGATCACAATGTCATTTCTGCTGCTTATTGCATTTTTCTCCCCCTGTTCATCCGCTGTGTTCTGCCTTTTTGTCTATATTTGAGCTCACTGGGGTTGTAACTTGTAAAGAAATGCTGTAAGCTCAGTGAGCACCATCATGTTGGGGATTCCCATGCAAACGTGAAGATCCATAACCTGCTGGCTGCTCTTCCTCGGCGATTTCCTGACAGTGCTCCAAGTTGGACCCAGAGTCCAGCAGCTGAATGTGAGCTTGCAGTAATCTCCCCACTGAACCTGTGCCAGGCCAGAACTGGTCATTCAAACAAGTGGAACTGTTGATGGTTCGATTCAGGCAATTCTATTTAAAAAACCCATATAATGTGCTTTCAACTTCAAAAATGTATACACTTTTTCAATGTTTTTTTAAAAAATGTTCTAAATTGTAAAGATATTTAGTTTTTGACAGAACAGTTTACTAAACTGGCAAGCATGCTTGAGCCAGCTAATGAATTTATTTCTGTTTCCTGGGCAGGGCTCATTCCAACACTGGTGCTTCCTTGGCACCAAGTCATGCATGGACCATAGACTGCTTTGCCACTTTGCATCAGGTGGATGCAGGGACCATTTTCACAATGAGCAGTTTGTACACAGGCCCTGCTGTCAAATAGTTCTGGAACACTTTCCAGTTTCCAAATATCCCCCACACAAAAACATGTGTTCTTTCCTCATAGTGATTAAACTGTGCATTTCCAGTATTTTCTCGAGTTATTTTTCATTAGTATTTTTTAAATATATTTTTCCTGCGTACTATTTCAGTTATCACATCTTTCCAAGAATGCTTATTCCCAACCCCTGCTTCATTCAACCTTATTATAAAGCTGGCTCATATTGCACTTCACAGATGCCACAAAGGGTTCTTACATACTTTTTTTCTTAAAGACAATGACATGTTTGTGTCCTTTCAGATTTGATTTCAGATTAACAGCATTTGCAGTCGTTTCTTTTTAACTAAATTATTTCTCTAGCCATCACCAGAATATAGAGCACACCATCCCATTCTCTTCAATCTTTCATCTAAGCTTCAAAGTTGCTTTACAACTGTGTTATGAAAATTATTCTGAGTAATAACTGTTGAGTGGAGGAGGCGGTGGCATGAACAATTAATGCCTGCATCATTTGAATATACATGTATAAAACTCTCTTTTATACTTGGAATAGTGTAGCAGGTTATATGCTGATCTGGACAGTTTGTGTCCTTGCATATCATGTGAAGTAGCCTTAAATCCCAACTGCTGACAATAATAAACTAATCTAATTTAATTATAAAAATGTCCAAATGGCATTGGTTTTTCCCCCCAGAAGTTTCTTCCCACAGAAAGCCACTCTGAAAGGTCAGTTTGATTGTCTACAGAATACCATTTAACAGTGAGTCACATCTAACAGAACAGAATGCCCTTATTTGGCTTCATCTATACCAGCAGAACAGTTCAGCAATTTATGCAAAAGCGTCCGATTGCTTAATACATTACTTACTGTCAAACAAGATAACATGACAATGATAAATGAAGAACATGAATGAGTGTTTGTGCATAGAAAGTCACGGAAAAATCTGAAAATATTCACCTACACTGCTTCAGGAAGGATGCTATTTAAATTGAACAATAAGTTCAATTTTGGGGGGGTGGCACGGTGCTGCAGCAGGAGACTTGCTGCCTTACAGTGCCAGAGGTTTGATGCTGACTGCTGTCTGTACGGAGCTTGTACGTTTTCCCTGTGACTGTGTATTTTCTTTGGCTGCTCCGGTTTCCTCCCACACTCCGAAGACATACAGGTTTGTAAGTTAGTCGCTTTGGTAAAAAATTGTAAATTGTCCCTAGCGTGTAGGATAGTGTTAGTGTATAGGGTAATCGTTGGTCGGCATGGGCTCCGTGGGCTGAATGACCTGTTTCCGCACTCTCAGTAAAGTCTAAAGTTTTCATGTCTAATGAATTGGAGGTTGATCTATAGAAGAAGATCCTTCCGATTATAAAAGGTAAAGATAATAAGAAGGATCCTTCCGATTATAAAAGGTAAAGATAATAAGAAGGGTGAACTGTATAAGGATCCCTTCTCTCTGCGTCAATGATTTTTAGTCATAATTTTACAACGATTCAACAGATTTTCAGTCTTCTATAGCAGGCAATTCCAGGTGTAGTGAAAGCAAAACCAGACATTGATAGATTTCTACAAGTATTTTAAATTACAAAATAATACCATTGCATAATGTATACCAACTGCAACAAATCAAAATAAGAACGCTTTCCCGATTTAGAGTTTCCAAGCTTGTCCAGCTCTACTCAAATTAAAATTGAGATATGCATACATTGGGGTTTGAGTTTGAGAATGGATATCGAGGCTAAAACATACTGATATGTAACTTATTTGAAGGTACATGCTGGGGAAACTCAGCGGGTGAGGCAGCATAAATCAAGTGACTTATTTGAAGTGAACAAAGTATTTTGGAATAGAGAGCTGAAACCGATTTCAATTACTGAAAACATTTAATATAATGTATAGGAAAGAACTGCAGATGCTGGTTTAAATCGAAGATAGACACAAAATGCTGGAGTAACTGGAGAGAAGGAATGGATGACGTTTCTCCAGCATTTGTGTCTATCCTAATATAACGTGCGCAGGTTAAAAATCCCATTATTATTCTTGTACCATTGAGCTAATGTTATGCACTCTAGACAAGTCATTTATCTGATAGTTTTCTATCGAAAATGCAGCCATAAGCTAAACCACAACCATTGTAACTTCTGACAGTCTTGAAGCGAAAATGCTAACTCTATTTCTCTTTTCACGGATGCAGCCTGATCTGCTGAGTGTCTCCAGTTTTTTTCTCTTGTTTTAGAGAATTTCAGCTGTTTTATTTTAAAAATTTTGCTAAATGATATGAGGCGGACCAGGATGGGCAATTTCCAGATCTGTTTTCCTGATCCACACCAACCCTTCTGCCGGGAACATTTTTTGGGGAGGATTACTGTCTCACTAAATTGTTGGGACTTGCTGGTAGTGCTGGGACAGACCTAGTTGCTTTTAATTCTCAGCTCAGCCTACCTGAGGAGATGCTGCATTACTCATTCCAATTCTTGGTGACCTGAGTTGCTCCCACCTTTGAAATTTGAACAAGCAACAGGCAAGCCTGAAAGTGGCAAGTTTGAAGTACTGTCAACTTGTTTTTCAATTGCAAGCTAAAATCAAAACATTCCCTATGTATCTAGAAGGATCAGTCTTTCAGAATCAGAAAACTACCTTATTTGGGCCGATATTGTAGGTTTCTATTCACTGCTATTAAAACAAAGAATCATCTTGCTGACTATATTTTGTGAGAAGACAAAGAGTTACTAAAAACTAACAGCAGCAGTCATCCAGGATAACAAAATAAAATCTACTGTGGGCCCAATCCAGAAATGAAAATGTTTAAATATCACTTCGTCAGTGAGAAGACCCAACTACTTAATATCTTATTACATAGTCAAAGTAAAAATATGGAATATTTTGCAATCAATACTTATTTAGTTTCCAGGAAGATATTTCCCAGTCTGATCGCTAATTACTTTATCATCCGCCTTCCATTAAAAAAAAAATTGTGATTCAAAAAAAGTTCTATGAAAGTGCAAATGCTTCCACACCAATTGCTCTATTGAATACGTCATACCTTCCAATGAGGTCTTAAACAAGCACAGACTTGTGTGCTTGCATATATATCTTGCCTTGGGCAGACACTTCTTCACGTTTATTTTTTGACAACTAGCTTCAAAATCAGTGACTGGTTTAAAAGATTAGAGGGTCAAAATAATGAATACCATTAAGAATAAAGGTAGAATTCACTCAGCTTGGTTTACAATAACATTTGATTCAGGTGCCAGATTATATTAATTGTTTTCAGAACTTTGGTCTTGGTTTAGCAGTTAACCAAATAAAGTACAAAGTACAATCAGAAGCCACAAACTAAAATCCCCAATTGGGCATGTACCCAACTCTGCAGAATATAATGCCTGTTTTACTGTTTCTTTTTACTTTTAACAAATATATCTTACAATGAAAACCACAAATGTTGCATTTAATAACTTAAATACATCCTTCTCAACTGCAGACAAGTTTAATTGCCTGGATTTCAAAGACGACTAGTGAGAATATTTATTTGGCAGATCTTGGTAGGTCCTACATACCACACTTGGCCAACCAGTCACATTTTGGCATTTCAGTTAACTACAGACCAAATCGTGGAGTGGCTTGCTGCAAAGGAAAAAAAAAATCTTTGAAAGTTTGAGGAGTATTGTAGAGCAATAAAAAAAAGGTAAGATATTTTACAGATAATATTTAACTAATGTTGAAAAATAGAGATGGTAGACAAATTAGGAATGTCAGGAATGATAGAAACATTTAAAAAAGAGAAAAATCCAGTGGTGTTTCATTTTCTTAATTTAAAACTGTATTTTAAGTGCATTTTTAATACTGTTGCATTAGAACTCCTGACATTTGAGCAAAGGCACAATCAACAAAAGTTTCTATTAACATATTAATTCACTTTAGTCAGATCTTAGATTACGCATCTATAGCTTAATCCAAGAGCTGACTAATGATACATTATGCAATAAAAATGAACTGCAGATGCTGGTCTATACCAAACATTGACACAAGGTGCTGGAGTAACTCAGCGAGTCAGGCAGCACCTGAAATGTCACCTAACCATTTTCTCCAGAGATGCTGCCTGACCCGCTGAGTTACTCCAACAGTTTGTGTCTATCTTTATTAATGATGCATAATGATTATAAACTTGCTATAATAGTCAACTATACCAACCTCCTCCTGCTCTTAGCATTTGTGCTGGCAGTTCTCACCTACCCATTTTGACCCGCTCTGCTGCTGTAACCATTGGCATTAGTCCAACTACACCCCTCCTCCCAACCGTGTGACGCAGGTAGCTGGCTACAGATTAGCTGCCGCTGATACTTAGAAATTCTCTCTTTCAGTTTGTTCTTCATAGAACTACACTTACCCCACATTATAATCCATCTCATAAACCCAGTGGCTTTGAATGAGCATGTAGAGGTGGCAAACACGTGGACAGTATATGCAGTGTCCTTATTATTAGTAGCTGTGTCTGGGTATTTTAGTAGCCTTTTTGATGTAGTGTTTATCTTTCTGAAAATATCACTAATAGTCGAAGGCTTTAGAAAACAACTCATATTATACCAATTACAGATGCCTAAGATTGTAAAGTGCTCAAAGGTCTGTTGTAAAAGATTATAAATGAAAATATCTTTGTTCAAGAATGATTCCAATTTTTGGGGAAAGCTTACGCAGCCAACTACCCAGAAAATGCCAAACCTATATTTAAAAAATAAATCAGTGAAATTGCGTCAGACGCGAAGAGGTCAAAACTAAAATTTCAACGTTGTGAGCCATCTGTAGCAAACAATAAGCTAGTGATTGAATTCATCTAATCCACTAAAGGCCAAACATTGTTACTTGAAAAGTCGTATTGGCTTCCAAAAAAAATCACCCATTTGGAAAATGGTTAGTATAATTTAACTAAAAGTCAAAATTAAACAAAGAGGAAAATATTGGTATTTCAATTGCTTATTGTATGAAACAGGCCATAAAGGTCAAATCTTGCAGGTTATGTCTCAAAAACTGGCATTTGAAACACAGAGGTGATTTGATGAAACTTCAAGGAATTTGTCCAACTAACTCAGTCTGAGACTGCAATAAGCGCCTTGTATCTGCAAGGAGTGATCCGATAGCCGTTTATTAACCCTTTCCCAAAACCAATCAGATACCAAAGAGAGCATATGCAAGGTATATTACATCTTGACTTTCTAATTCCTTCACCTGAATTATTAAAAAGCCAAGTTAGAACCTCTGATGCACTTCATGCTTCCATTCTCCTCATGCTTGCTGCAAGATCTTCACTGCACCATTCATTTCAGGAACAAAAAAGGTCTGGGACATATTTTCCTCCAAATATATTCTTTGGGCACAATGGACATGATCTTCATTGTGTGACAACTCTGAGAGAAAGGCAGGAAGCAACATCTACCACTCAAAAAAGGCATATGCTCCATTGGAGATGGAGTATACAGATACCACTCCAACATCATCACCCATCTCAGAAAACTTCTCCTGTCAACTGAAAATAAATATATCCTACTTTGTCTGCTTTCAGAAATGTATCCTCATCCTGTCTGCTCCTTGATGGCATGGAGTTTGTGATTTTAACCAAGTTGTCTGCAGATCCAATCTCAATGCAGACTGGTGTTCAACAAGACGGTGGCAAAGCCCCAACACTTGGCTTCCTTGCCACAATGCAACACTTCAGCTTAACAAATGGGAACATTTTCAATTTATATCACCTCCATTAAATAACCAAGGCCACACAATCTCAGTCAACGAGCTGCGGTGTACAGACATCACTTGCTTATGTACACAATCAAACGCTGAGCTACAAGCCACTGTCGACTCATTCATGAGTTATTTGTTAAGCATAAAGGAATGAACCTTTCTCAAAGATTCTTTGAAGATATGTAACTTCTCCACTGAATGGTGGGGAGTACTGGGCCATAATGGTTATCATGATTATCAATTCATTGAATTGAACTCCAAATGGAATGGCATTTAGTGTGTCTTTACACTTGGAGATGCAGCGTGGAAACAGACTTATCGGCCCACCGAGTCCGCACCGACCGCGATCACCCCGTACACCTGCACTATTCTACACACTAGGGACAATTTACAGAAGCCAATTAACCTACAAATGCACACGTCTTTGGAATGTGGGAGGAAACCAGAGCACCTGGAGAAAACCCACAGTCACAGGGAGAATGTACAAAGTCCGTACAACCAGTACCCATAGTTAGGATCGAACCAGGGTCTCTGGCGCTGGAAGCAACTCTACCGGTGTTCCACTCTGCCTGGTACTGAGAACCTGAAAAGCTTTGTTTAGGAGGTAAATCCAACGTAAATGGTGGAAGGAGTACGCCATCTGCTATACCATCCATCCACACAACCCCATCAAGCATCTTCTGCTCCATCTGATCTTGTTTTTGGATCATCTCTCCTCAGAAAACAAATAACTTGAGTGGTAGCAAGTCATTCTCAACTCCAAGGCAATACCCAAGAAGTCAACAATAAAATTATCATGTAGTGGGACAATGACTACAAGAAATTCTGAACCAATTGGCTCTGCTAATTACAAAAATGGCAGACATCATGGATAAGATAAAACAAGAAAGCTTTTTCATTAAATCCTGATATAGAATCAAGTTAAGCCAACTGTGAGGATGGTAGAAAAATGCATGAAACTGGATATCTAGTTTCGGGATATCTAGGGAGATATTTTTAAATTACAGTTTGCCTATGATATTTCCATTGATACAAACTAGGTATCAAAGGAATACAGGCAGTTAATTTTGTCTATTTAAGAAGCTTTCATCTTTATCAACGATAAAGATAAAACTTACTGAAAGATTTTAAAAAAAGTATTTTACAGGTTACAAAGTGCAAGGCTTGTTGATACTGAAGCAATATAATAGCAATGGTGCTTATGGTTACAAATATAAAATAATGGTGTTTAAGACAGCATTTTTATTAGTTTATAATCTAGAGCTAGAACAAAGCCTATTGTAACAATAGTTTTTGCAGATAAGGTGAAATAATCTTGATGCACGTCAGCTAAATAGAATCATATAAATGTATTACCTTGGTGAATACATCTTTTTTCCTAGCAACATTATCAACTAAATTAAAAATCAATCATGCATTCCTGAAGGGATTTGCCTCAATAGGAATGTATGCTTAAGGTAATGGCACCTTTAATCTATCTGGTCAAATTTTGGTCGCTATTCATTCCAGACCGGTATAGGTGGAATGTGCCAAGAGGGCCTCACTTGAAGCATATGCATTGTTACATTCTGACAATTTAAAGCGGAGTGCTGGTATCTTTCGTTGCACAGAATTAAAGTAGTAAATCAATCATGCAGCCTATAGGAGGGCACTTTCAATGGCTCAGTTGTTGCATGTGGCACTCGATGTGGTTCTTAGTTCTGATCAAGAGCATGTGTACATACCAGAAACCAACAATCTTACACCCAAAGATCCCGCTATAGGAACTTTGCTTACACCCAGGTAAACCACCAAAACAAAGAGTTAATTGTTAATGAATTACAGGTGGAGTGGGATGTATAATTCAAAAACTATCGATAGGCACTCCCCGACTTACACAAGGATTACGTTCCATGAATCCTTAGAGAAAGTCAAATCTTACGCAAGTCGGAATCATCATCCCATCTCAAGCCTGAAATAACTCACTGAGAGTAATAACTACAGTGCCCTCCATAATGTTTGGGACAAAGACCCATCATTTATTTATTTGCCTCTGTACTCCACAATTTGAGATTTGTAATAGAAAAAAAACATGTGGTTAAAGTGCACATTGTCAGATTTTATTAAAGGGTATTTTTATACATTTTGGTTTCACCATGTAGAAATTACAGCTGTGTTTAAACATAGTCCACCCATTTCAGGGCACCATAATGTTTGGGACACTTGGCTTCACGGGTGTTTGTAATTACTCAGGTGTGTTTAAATGCCTCCCTAACACAGATGTAAGAGTATTTTATCTGTCTTTTCAGGACAGAGTCATTCCTCCAGTCTCTCCATCACCTTTGGAAACTTTTATTGTTGTTTATCAACATGAGGACCAAAGTTGTGCGAATGAAAGTCAAAGAACCATTATGAGACTGAGAAACAAGAATAAAACTGTTAGAGACATCAGCCAAATCTTAGGCTTACTAAAATCAACTGTTTGGAACATCATTAAGAAGAAAGAGAGCACTGGTGAGCTTACGAATCGCAAAGGGACTGGCAGGCCAAGGAAGAGCTCCACAGCTGATGACAGAAGAATTCTCTCTATAATAAAGAAATATCCCCAAACACCTGTCCGACAGATCAGAAACACTCTTCAGGAGTCAGATGTGGATTTGTCAATGACCACTGTCCACAGAAGACTTCATAAACAGAAATACAGAGGCTACACTGCAAGATGCAAACCACTGGTTAGCCGCAAAAATAGGATGGCCAAGTTACAGTTTGCCAAGAAGTACTTAAAAGAGCAACCACAGTTCTGGAAAAAGGTCTTGTGGACAGATGAGACGAAGATGAACTTATGTCAGATGGATGGCAAGAGCAAAATATGGAGGAGAGAAGGAACTGCCCAAGATTCAAATCATACCACCTCATCTGTGAAACACGGTGGTGGGGGTGTTATGGCCTGGGCATGTATGGCTGCTGAAGGTACTGGCTCACTTATCTTCATTGATGACACAATTGCTGATGGTAGTAGCATAATGAATTCTGAAATGTATAGACACATCCTAACTGCTCATGTTCAAACAAATGCCTCAAAACTCATTGGCCGGTGGTTCATTCTACAGCAAGACAATGATCCCAAACATACTATAAAGCAACAAAGGAGTTATTCAAAGCTAAAAAATGTTCAATTCTTGAGTGGCCAAGTCAATCACCTGATCTGAACCTAATTGAGCATGTTTTTTATATGCTGAAGAGAAAACTGAAGGGGACTAGCCCCCAAAACAAGCATAAGTTAAAGATGGCTCCAAGAGAAGCCTGGCAGAGCATCACCAGAGAAGACACCCAGCAATTGGTGATGTCCATGAATCGCGGACTTCAAGCAGTCATTGCATGCAAAGGATATGCAACAAAATACCAAACATGACTACTTTCATTTACATGACATTGCTGTGTCCCAAACATTAAACATTATGGTGCCCTGAAATGGGAGGGGGGGGGGGGGGGGGAGACTATGTATAAACACTGCTGTAATTTCTACATGGTGAAACCATAATGTATAAAAATGGCCTTTATTAAAATCTGACAATGTGTGTTTTACAAATCTCAAATTGTGGAGTACAGAGGCAAATAAATAAATGATGTGCCTTTGTCCCAATCATTATGGAGGGCACTGTATCTCATCTGGGGCATGTTCTTCGGATGCAAACTTGAATGATCATACAGTGCTGTAGAAATTACCAACTGCCTTGATTGCACTGGGGACTGAGAACAGAATTGTTTAAGTCAGTGCGAGTTTGCGGTTGTCACCTATTTAGTCGGGGAGCATCTGTATTGTAAGCGAAGTCAAACTCAATTTATTCAGAAAACACAATCTATTTAAACAGTACATTGCAGATTTTCCGAATAAAACCAGGGCAATTTCTCCCAAAAAAATACAGCGAATGAAGTACAGTTACATATAAATTATGTAAACAAGATCAAATACAGTCAGTTAACCTGACTGACAGGGGTGTTTCCAATTACCTTCACTATGATAGTGGTGCCTCCAATTCAGCCTTCAAGATCAAATATGCAGTTTAAACTTCCTGGCCTCATGGTCAGGTAAGGTACACAATGCACTACAGCTGCTATGATAATTATCGCGTTCAGGTAAAGGAAAAGTGGTGTCGGAGTTATGTTGAATGATACAACACTAAAAACAAAATTAAACAATTTTGCAAAATCCAAAATGATTCAGATTGGCAAATTCCCCAATAAAACAAAATGCTGGAACCAGCTTGGGGCCTTTACTAGTTTTGAAGCAAAGTCACCAACACAAGATACTAACTTTGTTACCCTGCAACAGGTGCGATCTGAACTGCTGAATATTTCCAGTATTTTATTTTACTGTATTAATAGAATGAAACAATGGCAATTTGCAAGATGGATCAAGATTAATTAGGAATTCTTTATAGCCAATAATGAAACAGATTAATTGATACATTTGTACACTGCCTTTACTTTAACATCTCAGAGAATCCAGGCACAAATCTGTATACATTTCAAATATTTAAGAAGTTATTTTCATGTATTACGCATTCTTGAATGGAAGCAGTGCACAATGGTTTATATTACTGGATGTATATCAACAGGTTTACATCACAAACCAGAGACTTGGGTTCAAACCCAATTATAGCAACTGAGTATGTTGACTTCTAGGTTACTTAAGGGTTCCGTTCCTGAGAGGTGTCCACAATGCTATTACTCAGTCTGCGAGAAACATTCATTTTTTATCATAACCCATATTGTATCGCACAATAAACACTTGCTGCAATTCTTTTGTTTCATTGACTCATCACCCAAACATTACCCATAACTAAACCAATAGTATACTGCATCCAATCATTAACTTGAAAAATGCGTTAAAAATATGGGAGAATTTGCGTAAAGTTTTTTTTTTTTCAAATCTAGTCATCCATAACCCAGGAAGCCCCTGTACTTAAATTATCTGAAATCTGGAAATAAGATAACTAAGAAATTATCAGACCATATAAAAAACGTATTTGTACATTAATGCATATGTGCCTCTCTTCAAGGCTCTGGTCAGGACAAAGGAGGCATAAATCAGATTTGGGCACAGGATCAAACAAATCTCTCGGCAAGAAGTGTAGGAGTATAGATTTAAGGTGACAATTAGGAAGCCAAGTTGAGAACATGAAAAGAATGTGGGAGACGAGGCAAAGAAAAAATCTTCTGAGATTCTACAGGTATATTAAGAGTAAAGGGCAGCTGGGGCTAAAATATGTCCAATTAAAGATCAGCATGGTCTTCTCTGAGCAGAGCCACAAGAGAGGGGGAAGATGTTAAATATATTAATATTTTTCATCTGTTTTTACTAAGACAATGGAAACCATGAAATTGAGGCATAATTGTGATGTATTAGACCATATACGAATTGCGATCATATATGAAGAAGTGGTACTGACTATTTCAGTGATGATCTTACTGAATGATTAGGAACAAGTGACTGTGTCTGCTGCTATATCTTGTGTTCTTAGCAGTAGAAAAGCTCCAAGTGTAATCTGTAAGGGGTGGCAATGCCCCTCTCGGGAGTGGCTCACTAGCACCATGATTGACACAATGTACAGTTAGCTTTAATATAGGAAGTTATCAAATATAGGCATGTTTTTGCTTCAACAGTCGGTTGTACCATCATTTTCAACATGTGCACAACCCCAGGTTGCAATGTCACCTCCTTAATTGCGATTTACACTTTAAAAACAAAATTGGGAAGCTTTCTAAGCACGTTTCAAGGACAATGAGAAGTTCTTTCGTATAAATATGATTTGTAAATTAGATCAGTTTTCACGATCAGAGTGTGCTTAATAACCCAAAAGTGCACAATGTATGTATTAAAAGGCACTAATCCTTCTTGACAAACAAGTATAAAATTCACATCTGTCTTCATGACTTAAAATATTTCTTAATTACCCACCCCAAATATTTTTAATCCAAGTCCAGTTTTTCTTCTGCTTTTTATACAGGAGTTTGCTACCTGATGTTCCTAATACACTAATTTTAGCAGGTGGCCCCAATCTGAAAGTTGGCCATTGGATCTTGATATAAATAAAAGCCCTACCCTCATTGCATTTTGGCATATTTGTTTCTGGTTTGCGACAAGCTGTGTCAGATGCAGACTATGTGAGAATGGTCTCACACAGAAGAAAGGCTTTAGAAAATTATTCCATGCATCATCATAAATATAAATTGGAAAATAGTGATGGAAAACATGATAAATAATTTCCACAAAGAACTTAACCAAGGCAGACACATGTTTTATTTAGTCTCACACAACCTTTGACGCCAGATGCCTCTTGTGGTAATTTAGTTTGCTCTCTAAATCACTGAAAAACAAGTGCAGTGTATGGTAGGTTTTTTCAAGCTGTAGCCATTATCATGGTATGAGCACCTTTTACGCTTACTTCCAGGCACACCAGGGTATCGACTATATGTAATGCACATTTATTTGGAGTCATAAATTCCTGAATCCATTTTACAAAACTTAATTTTAACGTTTATTACCTTCATATGAAGAATGTCTGCGTGCCCATATTCTGTCAAAAGAGAGTCCCTGACAGGAAAAATGTAGATCTTCAAAGGAATAAGGGTCTTGACCCAAAATGTTGTGATTCCATAATTCATTGAACAATTTTCCAATTTGCACTTGTTGATGTTGTTGATCTGGATTTTATCTTGAAAGAATTTCAGACCATTTATATTCATTTATGATGGTGCATTTTAATTACACCATAGTTCAGAATATGTTACATTTAAAGAAAAACTAGCTAAAATTGGAAAACCATTTTGTGCTTGGTAACTCTGAAGCAAATGAGACCATCATGAAGTGTGCCACCCTTTCTTGTCAGAAGTTACTGATCACGGATAGAATTGTACAGAAACAGGCCAATCAGCCCAACTCATCCACATCAACCAGTGTATTAATCCCATCACCTGGCACTTAGTCAATATGCCTAAGTGATACAACTGCTCATCTGGACAATTCTTAAATTTTGTCAATGACCCAGTTACAACAGGGTGTCGGGCATCCTCTCTCAGGCAGTGTATTCCAGTACTTACTACTCTCTTGGGTATCAAAAGCCCCCCCTTATAACCCTTCTAAATTTATTCTCCCTTACCCTAAAGCATGGCCTATAGTTTTATCTATTTCCGATATGGGGAAAGGGTTCCTGCAGTCTACCATATCTATACCCCTCATAATATTGCATACCTCAATCATTTCCCCGCTTAACCTCTCCCATTCCAGGGAGAACGGACTTGACTTTTCTAGTCCCTCTTCTGAATCAAACTGCTCCATCCAGATGAAGTTTCTTCGACTCTCCCAGCACCAACATATTCTTCCTATACCTCTGTGACAAGAACTGCATATGCAGCACTTCAACTGAGGTCTGATCAAGGTTGACAAACATGGATCTTAAACCCCTCCCTCATTTGTATTCAATGCCCTGACTGAATAAAGCCAGAAATCCATATACCTTCCAAAGCAGGTTAACCACCTACCCTGCCATCTTCAAGGATCTGTGGAATTGAACTAGGTCCTTCTATAATCCTTAAGCCCCTACCAACCATGCCTGATCCTCATCAGTGGTCCCAAAATGCATCACCTCACATTTATCTGGATTAAATTCTACTGGTTATTTTTCAGTCCACTTCACAAAAACAGATGGATATCTTTCTACAGTTTAAGACTATCTTTGACACTATCAACAACTCCGCCTATCTTTGTGTCATCTGTGAACATATTGTTTACTCTGAGCTTTATGCGAACACGGAATATCATTGTACCCTGGTGCATATGACAAAGCAAAAACTAGTCTGAGGCACTAAACATTTTGTGGGAAATATTTGCATTACCTGCAAGTGCAAATCTACATATATTGAGGAATAAAGGGATCTTGGATTACCAGTATGCCAATCATTAAAATCATACCACAGGGATGCCCTGGTCACAGGAAATCAGCTACAATGGGCAGTCGATTTAATTCACAATCCGGACATCAGATTCCCGTAAAACACATTTTATTTCATGCTTTGACACATTAAACAATTACCTAGTTGAACTGAACAAAAGTTCTGCACACAGTTTTGACTGCCATTTTTTAGGAAGTAAATAAAGGCACTGGAGATAGCAGCAGATGTACAGAAAATGATACAACAATTGGGAAGATCCTACATATCAGGAAAGGATAAACAGATTGGGCTTATTTCCATCTGAGAAAAGGCAGCCAACAGGTTACCTATTAGAGGTTTATAAATTTATCAAGTCTTTTGACAAGAGACATACAGTATGTTTATAATTATGGGGAAGAGCATAACCAGAAGTCATACTTAAAAGATAGTCACAATGAAATCTAAATACCAAATGATATATTTAGAGAATGATGATAATAAGAATGCACTACCATAGAGAGTAATTAAGGTGTTTAAGGGGAGGCTGCCCAAGACTGTGTAGAAAAATTATAAAATAATTAGCTACGGAAAGAAGGTAGGAGGCTCAAGTGGGGCAGAGCCAAAGTGGTCCACTTCTAGACTGCCTACCTTGTAAAAAAAAAAGAATATCGAAGGACGCAGAATGCTTCCAGGGGTATTATATATTTATCTAGATACACTGAGCTGACTTATACTGTGACATTCCTGACAGTTGTTTCCCATCAAGAGCATTTTAAATATAGAACTTCAGTTTTAAATTCATAAATTCTTCCTCTGCAATAGAGCAAATCTACTGCCAAAATACTGGTTGTGTCTCCTTGCTGAATTACTGGTCAATCGTGCAAAACGAGAGAGTTACAACACAGATGGAAAGAAAATCAAATAGAATTGAAGTGGCATTCCAAACTAAAAAAACTCAATGTACGACTGGCTGGATTCCTCAAACTGCACATCCACAATCAATAATACACACACTACAGTCCTTGTCAGTGTGCTACACCTTGCTTTAAAAGACCATTTAGTCACCGCATTAAAGCAGCCTTAAAAATGGCCAGATTGGCATTAAAATTCAGATAAATATGCAACAAAATCTGAAGTATTTGAGACACTTCCTATTGTTTTTTTGTCTAAAAATGATTAAAATTGGACTGAAAAAGAACTTAAGATCTTTATCTTTAAGCAGTAGCATCAATGAATCACATCTGCAAACCAGAGACTTGCCAATCTCTAAAATCCCTACAAAATATCAAACCCAATAAGCATTAAAAATGTGCATATGTTGAGTATTGGATATGCTATATAATGGTCTAATCCACAATTCAGCTGCACAAAGCATTACATCTGTCATGCGAACTTATTTGCCATAACATCTTTGTATATGGTAATGATCATCAAATCGTGACGACAGCTCTTCAGTCAGATTTCAAAAATTTCATACGTGATAACTCCAGAGTTTTGGAACAGGATAGATGCATTCCACATCTGCTTGGCTTGGGAAGGTTTGAATTTATGTTGATACACTGTGAATGAATTCAAAACAGTGGGAAACAAGCATTTCAAAACCTCCAAGATTTTAATAGTTGACTCCATTAGCGTCAGTAATTTAACTCTTGGCAGACGCATTTTATTGCTCCAATGATGTAACTGTTACTTTAACTAAGGAAAGAAAAACTTTGAGGTAAAAGTATCTTCATTCATTAGCCTGCATGATATTCTTAAATGATGAAAATGAAAGTCTGCGTTCCTTGACTTACATAATGTAGCAACAGTCTTCAAGCTGCAGTATTCAAAAAACTAACAAAGATCCCTTTTATCAATAAAATGGCAAGAAAAGATCAAATAAGAAGGGCAGACTAGCAAAAGTTTCCCTTGCAAGCAAAGGGCGTTTTAAAATGATAAAACATAGCTCAGTATGATTTTTTAACTTCAGTAATAAATCTTATATATTAAACTTGTAGACTTTTTAAACTTTAGCTTAACAAATTAAACATTTTGGTACTGCTGCAACAGCAAGTAAAATAAACCCACAAGTCATGTCTTGGCTTCATGTAATTCACAACACCAAGTTTGGATCAATCATATTGTGCAGCAGCCACACCTATAACTCAGTGACAACGTGTCACCTCCATATCAGAGGGATTTTGTATCAAGACTTGCTCAAGAGACTTAAGAATGCAGTTGGCACTTCAGTGCAGTATCATGGGAGCACTGCAGTTTTGGATATTCAATTTTAATGATGAGACATTAAACTCTAGTCCTATCCGCCTTCTTAGGTGGATTTAAAAGTTCTGAGGTACTTTTCAAAGAGAATCAAGAGATTTCCCAGACAATATTTAGTTGACAAATCAACATTAGAGTTAACTTGGAGACACGAGAATAATTTGGTCGTTTGCATCGCTACTACTTCTTAACCCCAAATTCTCGGTGTCAAAGCTAGCTACATGCAGCTGGCGATGTTGGGAAGGCTATATATAACTCCTAAAACAGATATCCATTCTGAACCCGGAGATGAGAAAAGATTGCCAGGCAGACAGAGGATGCATGGCTGTGCTTAAAAGCCTCCCTGAAGAAATGCAACACCTACTGAACTCCTTTGAATTTCTAGCTCTCATCTGCTCAAAGTAAAGGAGGAGTATTACAAGGGTTACTTTTGGAATCTCTGGCCCATGATCACTCAAAGTGAAGCTGAGGTTTTATGATAGTGTTGAGAAACTTAAAGCCACGAGTCAGAAGCTTGCATAAGCAGCAATGGGAACAAGCCATCTCACAAACTGCCCACCCAAAGTTGGGAGCCATTGAGGGTTTTCAGTTTCAGAAACAATGATAAAAGATTCACCAGAAATCTCAGGGCATTGTGTCCATAGGTTGTGCGATATATTGGAGAGGGAGTCAGGTCCTAGGCATTTCCTGAACATTTGCAAGACAAGCATAGGAAGCTGTTGAAACATTTATCCAGAGTATATTTATCAAGCCTTACTTTTACCACAAATTAAAGAACAACTTGGACAACTGATTCTGGAATTGGTGATGAGCACAGCACTTGTTCCTGAACAGTGGCATGCACTAACTACCAGCATGCCTCTCCAATCAAAATCACAACGCACTGGCAACCTAAACATTTTGCATGCGCCTGGAACTGACTGAGGTTGCCGACATCCATCAGGATCTCTTCAGAAACATTGCCCCAGAGCACATTTAAAAAGTTTGGCAAAGCAGTTCCTTTATTTACATACTTCAAAGAGAAGCAATGAACATTGTGGTTATACCATATTAATCTTGGACCACTGCGATTATTCTACTTTTTGGCATCCCTTCTAAGTGTTTTTTTAGGTTTCCTGTACCTGTAACACTGGTCAGAAAAGACATTTAGATGTCATGCTGGTAAATCAAGATAATATTCCATTATATGTGGTTAGGCAACTACATTCCACACAGATTTCATTTAATTTTATTACAGGCACCATTGTGGAGCCATGCAAAGAATAACCGAATGTTACAGCATAAGAAAAGGTTATTTGACACAACAAATCTACAACAGTATTTTCTCTGCAAACAAGAATTAGTTAGATCACAGAACTCAAAGCTGACACCTCTGTATAAGCAAAATACTGCAGTGGCTGGAAATCTAAAATGGAGAAAATGCTGTGAATACTCAGCCAGTCAGAGAGTATCTATGGGGATGGTGCTAGGTATTTCAAGCACTTTGATTTCATTTCTATATTCCTGTTCTTCCAATTACCATACCTGCAGAAGTTACTAATGATTAAAAACATTTGTAACAATGCAGAAAACAAACAATGAAAACCATCAAAACTTTATCAGTAATATTTTTTTTACTGGATTTGATTAAATTTCTAGAGTTCATTGGCTGGATGGTTATGTAAGCTAGATCATTGGATGTTTAAAAGGAGGTATATTAATTTTGTGAAGTTCAGGGAAATGAGAGTTGAGAGGAACTGGCGCCGCCGGAGAGGAGGCTGGGGTGGATCAGCCACAATCACTTAGAATGGCAGGGCAGGCTTGAGCAATCAGGTGGCCTATTCCTGCTCCTAATTTCTTGTTTTTAAGTTATTTCCATTTTCTTCTCACTTCCACCAAATTTTAATTAGCTTTCCATTTTAAGTAGTTATCCAATTCTCAATCCTCAATCTGAAGCATTGTATAGTTTCAGTACCTTTGCAGTTGCAAATACTCTCCTTTCATCTCCATGGAATGTTTTTGTATGGCGTTTACTTCAGAGATTATTTTAAATTTGTGCCATTTTATCTATCGCCGTGAATTTAAAATAATTATTTGCCTCATAACTTCATAATCTGTAAAATTTCCATATCATCACTCTACGCCTTCTAAATTCTAATTAACTAACCATTGTGCGGAAATATTTCGAAATTAGCCTCCAAATGATAATAGTTATAGAAGAATAGCAAGAATACACATGGAAATAAATCGGAATCGGAAGTATCGGAAATAGATTTTCAAGTATCAGAAATAAAATGTGCTCCCCATTATATCATTTCAGTAAGCAAATAGCACAAATACAAAAAGGTTTTATGAAAATAGCCTACCGCATTTACTTGACAACAGAGTTTATTCCAATGTTAACAGAGTTCTAGTTGAGAAATTAAAAAAAGTTTTAAACTTAAGTTTCCAGAAAAGCATCAAGTGTAGCTCTACTTATAATATTACCTCTGTGATAATGAAGAAGTCATCGCCTGGTTCACCCTGGACCACAATTTTCTCCCCATCTTCAAACTGGACAGGCTCTAGAGCATCAGCTACTGTCAAACGCTCCCATTTATCCAATGATTCTATAAAATGTAGAATAAAACACTGCATATCATATGGGTTATCAGTTAAAGTGTCTTGAGTAACTGGCTTGAATTTTGTAATGACAGCAAAACTACCAAAAATGTCCAGCAAATTAGGCAACATATGTGGAGAAAGGATTAATATTGCACTCTCCTGCTGCTAAATTATCACTTTGAAACAAGATCACGACTGATCTATCTCAAAACCATTTTCTTCCTCTATTCCCCATAATCTAAGATTCCTTTAATTTCCAAAACTCTATCACTCTGCTTTGAATGCAATTGATTGAAATCCCGCAACCTTCACAGGGTATAAAATTCCAAAGATTCACCAACATTAGAGTGAAAATATTTCTCCTCATTTGAGTCGCAAATAGCCTACCTCTTATGTTAAGACCGTGACCTCTGGCTCTCGATGACTCAATCAGGGGAAACAGCCTCCCAATGTCTACCCCATCTAGCCCTCGGCAAATTTTGTATTTCAACTAAGCCAATTCTTATTGTTCTACTCTACAGAGAATAGAGGTTTGTTTATTCAATTTCTCAAACATCAAACCCACCATCCCAAGAATCATGCAGGCAATCCGTTACTCCACTTTTTCCCCAGCAGCTACATATATTTTTTTTACAAAATGAAACCAAAATTGTACAAGATACACCTGGTGTAGTTTTACCAAGGTCTTGCATAATTGTACCTGAACATCTTTACTGAAACCCTCTTTCAGTACAGACCAACTTGTCACTTTACCAAATTTCTAGAAATACTGAGGTCAGATACCATCTGCCTTCCTAACTGTCAGCTTCAGTAACATTTAACTTTCAACAACATATGTACAATGCTATCCAAATGAGTAGGAAGAAACTGCAGATGCTGATTTACACTGAAGATAGCAAAATGCTGGAGAAACTCAACAGGTCAGGCAGCATCTCTGGAGATAGGTGACGTTTCGGGTCAAGACCCTTCCTCAGACAGTCTGAAGAAGAGTCTCGACCCAAAACGTCACCTATTCCTTTTCTCCAGAGATCTTGACTGACCCGCTGAGTTACTCCAGCATATATAAGGCTGTCCATGTCCTTATGTATCAACATTTCCTAACTTCTCACCATTTATAGAAATAGCACTTCGAATTTTTTTCTGCCAGTATATAGTCACACTTTTTTATACTGTACTCATTCAGCTACATTTTTACTCAAAACACTAAGTTTATCTATATCTCCATGGAAGTTCCTTACATTCTTATCACTATTCATATTCCCACGAGGTTTAGTAATCAACAAATTTGAAAGTGTTACATAGATTTCCAGTAATTTCTGTTTTTATTTCAAATTTCCAGCAATTGCATTTTTTCAACATTTCAATAACAGCAATACTGACACTGTTGTCATTATTCTCTGTAAATGATTACAACTTCAGGATTTGTAGTTGCAATTTAACAATGAAATGCCAAACTTACTATCGGCAATTTAGCATGCCTTTACACATAACTGTTTGCACCCTTCTCCACTGAAATCAAGGGAAGCCATTTGAATTGATATGAATTTTAGTCACATACTATTTAATATATTTATATTGAGAGGTACAAATTCCCAAGTAAAAACTTGAGGGGATGTGCAGACTTTGAACTAATCAGCAAAATGTTAAATATCTCCAATAACAATTACTGTTGAATATAAATACAATATAAATACTAGCTAAATATAAGGCAGATGGTTAAGAATTGAATTGCACTACATTTTTCTTGCTGCTGTGGACTGAAAATGTAACCTCCCTCTCTTTCATCCCCCACCACCCCAGGAATGAGTTTACTCCCTACTTCTGTTTCTTCATTAGGGCCACACAAGATGAACAAGCACCTTTGGAGTTTTACGGGGAAACTTGAAACGTATTGTCCTGGGAAAGATCACCGTAGGTCACAGGCAGGGCAACCAGGTTTTCCTAATGCAGTGCCTGTCAGCCTACAGTCACCCTCATTCACACAGTGCCCAACACAATCCCCCCCAAAATCACCCTACTCCCTGATCTGTTGAACTGAGAGACACTTCTCACCCTTCCAATTACCAACTATCCAAAATACGAGTCTTCTGACCCATCAACCCTCCCATCCCCACCAATCTCTCAAACAACCAGTCACCCAATCCCCCATGTCGTCATCCAAACTATCATTATCTGTCCTGCCACCAGCAATCAAAGCATTTTCCAAATCTAAGTCGGCTTTCCTTGAGTCTGGGACACAACCTGAGTTTGCAGCACAGGCGTACCAAAGGCTACACATCCAAATTATGTGAGCTAACATTTCTAAGCAGTAACAGTAATTCTACGTTAAAGTGCCTAAAGGGCAGGATCCTCCAAAACAAAGGCATCTTTTCTTAATTAATGAACCAAGAAGGGTCCCAACCTGGAATGTCGCCTGTCCATTCCCTCCCTTGATGCTGCCTCACCCAGAGTTCCTCCAGCACTTTGTGTTTTGCTCACAATTCCAGCATCTGCAGTTCCTTGTGTAACCAATTTATTTTGTCTCACGAAGAATTATTTCAAACAACCTCATTCAATTTCAAATATTACATAGGACTGTCATGGGAAAAGAGAAGATTTATTTAGAAAGTTCAACTTTTAAGAAATTGATTCCTCAAAAACTTGGGGTTATCAGTCATATTCAATATTTAAAACATATCGATATTGTATAATTTATTAAATTGAAACCATTTTTGCCTTTATAAACTTCCTAATAGTAAAACAATTACTCCAGACATCCGAGATCACCATGACAGATATAAATGAAAACATTTGAACAATGTTATTTTTTTTAATTCAGAACTTTGGTAAGAAAGTTAATCTAATAAATTACAAAATTGATTAATTAGGAAAAAATCATTTCAATTAACTTGAATAAGTATATTTATTAACTGGCTATTTCTGGGATTCTCTTGATCTGTGATCTTGGTATTAAAAGCATCCATGTTACATGGCATACGGTGTCTCTTTCCCCTTTGATTTTTTGTTCTGCTCACCATGAAATTAAAACTTTCCCTTGTAATTACTGAAGGATAGCATGACTAAATATCATGCTTATACTTTTAAAGAAAAATAAAACCCAATGCCAAAAATCAGATGATTTTTTAAGTAATCCCGACAAGACTACAAACACATTAACAAGAAGCAACTCAATCCATTCAACTCCATTGTGTTAGTATGCTTAGCCCATGTAGAACTACATAAATTTACACCATCATCCAGAGGTATAAATTCGCACATAATTAGACTATGACTAAACATTTCAGATGATGTCATGGATTAATATATACATTACCCTATTTTCAAGCCAGCCACATGTGAAACTACTATAAGTATATTATTTGCATTAAAAAACTTGAGTCAGATTAGATGCATTAGCAGAGGCACAAAATTCCACTCATGGTGCTCAGTGTGGTAAAAGTACCAAAATGTCAACAATTCCACATTCTTTGTGTGTTGTGCTGCAGGGCTACTCAAGGTCAGCCACAGGATAATGTTTTTTGGACTGAGCAAAATGCTTAGGTATGAAGCCTGCTCTTCAGACAAGCTACATGTGTGGCGGCGACTAACATTAAACAGTTGTCAACTGACCCAAAATGGAGACCTTGCTCAGGAATTCTTCATACATCTTGCGCTTCCTCAGTGTACTACCCTGTTTAAAATGAAAAGTACAAAGTTAATAGAGGCATTTATTTCAGAAGTTACTATTTCTCATTTTCTGTTGAGTGGCTAAAACCAACCTGTCTACTATGTATATGTAATACATAAGCTTTGGACAAGAACTTTGCAAAAAAGGAATTCATATCAACACCCTTTCCCAAAGATGACAAAAATGCAAAATATATCTGCATAAATCTGCCTCCAATATATCTACAATTTTCATATAAAAAGTCCATACCAGAAAATAAACACAATAGCTGCAGCAAGATATTTGAAGTTCATTCTCATGTATGTACATAAACCTGTTTTGCTGGGCAAAGTATCTGTATACTTTGTGCATACTTAATAATGTTAAAAGAAAATAATTAAATTCATGAGGAGTCTTCAAGGGCACTAGGTCATGTTTCACGTGGAAAAAGGATCAAAATTAGAGAATGAAAACTCCCCACCTACATCACTCGCAAAAGTCCTACACAATAAAATTGAACTTTAAGTTATTCAGTCATTCTAAACATCCCCTAATTATAGGGATGCTATATAAATTATCAGCATGACTACCATTTTCCTACTTTCAAAGGAAAAAAGGAATCACTAATTGTAATCTGCAAAACACCTGGTATCCTGTGAGATAAAAACAAAATTTGACTTAATACTCACCAAAAGCCAGAAGCCTTGCTAACCTTTAATTGTATATTCGAACAATAACATTCATTCAAAAAGGTCAGCAAATTATACAAAAAAATGAATGATTGTACAAGCTGCACATTCTAAGCCACATTAATATACTTATTTTAAAATGGTATGCCATCCATTGCTATTTTAAGCCTAAAAGGGATAAAGCACCATCACAAATAGTCACAACACTAACATTTTAAGTGTTATGAGACTTGACAGCTTCCACTCATCTTTTGAACCTGAATACCCTCGAGTTATTCTGCACAGCTTTGTGCAGATACATGGTTATTATTGAGGTTTCAGAACTGTTTTCTGCCCAAGGAACAGACAAAAGGACAGACAGTACAAAAACATCTCAAGAGACAATTCTGATCCAAAATCATAACAAACCGGTGGACTAAAACATGCTAATGATTTTTTTAAACCTAAATGTGATATTTTTGATAAATTATTTATGGGGAAAAAACTACAGAATAACAAAACACTGCCCTGGTTAATGGAAAAGCACACTTGAAGTTAATTGCATTATCTTAGTTATATTTTTTGATACCTTTAGTTTTAAAAGAAGATAAAAAAAGATTACTTCTTACAATGGCTACATTTGCAACTTCATTTACAGCATTTATTTTAGTGCAACCAGAATACATAATGTTTTATTATATACTTTATCTGGAGCACATATTAAATAGGCTAAATAGTGAGTAGCAACCCCCTACCCACGGTCCATGCCTCAAAAAGGTAGCAAAAAAAGGCCCAGGGATATTGTTTACACCCATTTTTTTTCTCTGAAGACAAATAACAACTGACATTGGAGATCACACATGCAATGAATTCCATGTCAACGTTACCACCATTTTCTTCCTCAATGCCACAACTGCGCATATTTCATGACTGTGACACAAACGTTATAACTTGACACAAACTTCTTCTTGCTGGGTTGTAATAAATGAAGCCATCCTCTCAACTGTAACTACAACCTCTATCCTTTTTCCATTGGTTGCTTCTTTGAATCCAGCTACCATGTCAGGTTGAACCAGACCACTCACAATATTGGTAAAAAAAATAAAACTGCATTTGGAATCCGAAACGAAAACAGAAATGCTGGAGGAACTCAGTCAGTTATGCAGCATCTGCTGAAAGACAAACCAGTTAGCGTTTCATATCGAATACCCTTCATTACAATTGAGAAAGGGAGAAGGCAAGTTAGTTTGTCCAGTTAATGCAGGATTACCACATTTGTAGCCACAGCATTTATGGCAGTTGAGTTGGGGGGTTTTAGTTATCGGTGACCTCCAGGAGGTTGATGGTGAGAACCCAGTCATGGGAAAGCCATTGCATTTCAAAATGGTTGATTAAACCCTCTCTTTTTGGAGATGTCACTCCAAGGCAAATTGTAATGAAGTATAACTCTGCAGCTGCTAATTTTTCAGTACTTCATGCATTCCCTGTTATAAGCTGCCAGATCAGTTCTCAGTTCCACCATCCCCCAAAGCTCTAAATTTGATACCCTTGTCTTTAATTCCAGGCATAGCTTTATCCAATATGTGAATTGCTATAACCCTGTCCATTCTTCCCCCGATAGACCCCACCACCAACATTATCTCTTGATTCTGGCATTATGTGCATACCTTCGTTCCTTTACTCAAACACTGATAGTAGAGCCTTAGGCGACTTGGGCCTAATATCAGCAATTCCTTTATTAAAGTAGGCCAGAGAGATGGAGCAATTTCAAAAGCACATCAAAAACTTTATTTCTCAAGCCTGTTTTAATTATATTCTTTCCCTTACTTTCTTCTTTCCCGACATCTTGTCAGCATTCCATTGAGTGAATACCTAGGCGACATTTCACAGAATACACCCAAACTCTGAAACACATTCCTGGGGTTGCGAGAAACCCCACACCACCACCACCACCCCTCTGCCCAATCAGGAGAGTAAAGTAAAGAAATTATCCCTGGAATGCTGCTGTTTACATTTCCATGAAAACTATCAAATACAGTAGTCTTATTTGTAACCATTTTGCTCCATTCATTTTTTTTACCCCAAAATGGAAAGAGTGAGCAAACTATTCCAGTGCTTCTTTCAATGATGTCAATTCAATCGGTTGCTTTAAATATTAATACATAAATCATCGGGTGGCACAGTGGCGCAGCGGTATAGTGCATGGGGTGATCGCTAGTCGGGGTTGATGGCCGAAGGGCCTGTTTCTGCGTTGGTTGATGGCTGAAGGGCCTGTTTCTGCGCTGTCTAAAGCCTAAACAAATGGTAAATTATAAAACTCCAGAGCAAAATATTCAATTTCAAATGATAGATTAATGCATTTTAGACAATGTGTCAAAAAATGGTAGTATTTGCACCAGGATGTTATCCTCTTTAAATTTGTAATCAGGTTTATAAGTTTGAACTTTAACTCAAAGAATAAGAAAATGTTACCAATAAGTTTCACTTGTCTTTTGTCCTTAAAACATCTTGGGGCTAAAAAAGTTTGAACCTGATCTATATAAAGGTTATTTGCTCTCTGTGTACATAAGCATACCCAGGATATAAGCTCAGAGCTACAAATGGCAAATCCAATGTCTCTGTTTACTGTTTATTGGAAAGCTAAATCACATTGCTCTTAAATTGTTTCCAAACTTTTCTGTGTTTCATATTCCATCTTTGTCAAATGCTTCCATTTAAATTCTCCCTTGCATGAGCCATCAGAGACTCATTTGTGTTGCAAGGCACAATGTTACACTAACAAACACTGTGACCAAAATAGCAGAGAGTACAATAAATTGGTGTCAATCAGTAACATTTTACCACTATTATTAGGAAATGTAAATGATGGGCAATTACCTGAAACTTAACTAGTGCCAAGAAACAACAGTTAAAGAAACAGAACAGTCAACAAATGACTTTGGTTGCAACTTTGACATATTCTTTTCATTATTCAACCTTGTTGGAAGGAAGTTGTTTAACAGTGAAAAATCTGCAGGTAATGACAAGTATCCAGACCAAAGCTGCAATGATAAATTCCACAACACAGTTGGAACATGGTTCTAGGTTAATTTATAAAAAGGATTTTGGGGGGAATCACCTCAAAAGGTGTTGGGGTACTGGAACTGTGAGAAAGGGTGATTGAATCAGTAGAAACATTCATATTTATCTCAATGGATTTATACATTATTTTAAAATATTTTTTTCAAATTCTAAATTTCACGATAAATATTTCATCAGAAGTTACTTTTATGCAAAACTAGGCGCATTATTTTCCATTGTTTGATGTACTATTTACTTTGTGTATTTTCTTATGTTGATAATCCAAAGGAACCAGAAAATGACATTTTTGAATTAGACATGCAGATATAATTTACTCTTGTACATTGTATGTGAAAATAGCATCATTATTTGAATAGCCTCAACATTAAGCATTACAATGGGCACACTAAATGAACAAAAATAAATAAGTATATTGAAACAAAGGAGACTGAGGGGAGACTTAAATCAAGTGTGCAAATCTATGAAGGATTTAGACAGGCATAAAAGGGAAATCTTTCTTTCACCTGATAATGAACTTAAAGGTAAGAATGCAAATTTCAGTTAATAGATGAAAGAATTAAAGGGAATTTCGAAAATTAAAAAATCACCTAAGGATATTGGGTCCTGATGGTGTCTGATTGCAGAACCTCATTATATTTCAAAGGTACCTGGAAGAATGCTTGAAGAACCATAATGGTTATGGACCAAGAGTCAAGAGGAAATGAAGAGGTCCATTTTTGGCTGGCAATAAATACAATGGATAAAGTGGCTTCTTTCTGTGCCATAATTTTCTGATTCCAACCTCTGCAAGCATACAATGTTAGATAATGTTTTGCAGATTTCAAAGGTTCAAGTATGATGTAGTGTGGTCCCTGATCACGAACTGCACAGTTTTCGGTTAATGACTAAAATAAATTATCAATCAACTCTAAAGCTGTCACAAATGGAGACTTATAACATAATACTGACCATTAGAATGCGTCTGTAGCTGTCCCTGTCGATTCCCCACAGTTTCAGGTCTGTCTTGGCCTTGACAGTTGCTGCTCGTGGAGTGCCATAAATCAGAGCAAGCTCTCCAAAACTACCTCCTTCTCCAATGTTTGTCACCCATTCTCCATTTACATAAACCTATGCAAAAAAATAAAACCACAAATCAACTCTGATGAGCACATTCTTTTTTTTCCTCTCCCTTAATCTTTGCCCAGGGGCAGTGATAAACAGAATGAAGGTATAATGGTTTAGAGATTTTCTTAATAAACCTAAACCTTGTTTGTCTATATATGAAATATTCAAGTTTGTGCACAGCATTTCATGTCTTTTTTCTGCAATACAATTTATTTTGTTTTTACATTTTAACCTATTATTGTTTATTGAATCCCAGATATTTTGTGCATTCCATAATAATGGTCAAAACAAGCAGCATTATTTTAAAAAAAATCAGAATCACCAAAGTCCATGTAACTGATGTTATTTGTAAAACAATCTCCCAAGGCAAATATCTTAAGAAAAGAGTAAGTTTAAGATGACAGATATGAGCATGTGCAAGTAAATGCAGATGACTTGGCGACAGAAAAAAATGTCCAGCCATCAATTTAAAAATTATGTTAGAAATGAAAGAGTTTGTGATGTTAGCAAAAGAAGCAGGAAGCCCAAGGAGAAAATTATGAATTCAGAGCACCAAAGAACTGATAAGAAAAAGGAAAGTAGAATACAGGCATAATTTAAAAAAAAACATAGCAGACTGTAAAGACTTCCAGAGATATACAAAGTGGAAAAGATAAGCTAATGTTACAGTGGGAGAAATTATATCTGGGAATAAGGAAATGGCAGAGAAATTGAACAAATACTGTGTGTCTATCTTAAGAACACACAAAATACTTTATGGAAATGGTGCAGAGCTACATACAGGCCTACAGTAAATGAAGAATTCAAAGTGATTAGCATTAGTGAAAGAAAAAACGTACTGAAGAAATTAGTGGGACTGAAAGGTGATAAATTTTCATGACCTGATGACAGTTTGATGGTGACAGAGATAATGGATGCACTGGTTGACATCTTCCATGGATTCTCGAACAGTTCTCAGAGTGGGAGATAACACATGTAGCCCCACTATTTAAGAGTGAGAGAGAAAATGGGAACCAGTTAACCTGACATTAATGCCATTCATAAAGCTGGGAACAATTGCAATTTGTGTGGAAACAATGGAAAATAACAACATGATTGGAAGGCGTCAACATGGATCAAAGAAATGGAAATCATGTTTGTCCAATATACTGAGGATTTTTTTTTTGGCTTTAACAAGTAATTAAGGACAAACCAGCTGATACTGTTAAACGGTCCGCATCTTCAATAAAAGTACCACACAAGAGGACTTTAAACAAGAATTATTCGCAAGATAGTGGGTGTAATATACTGATATGGATTAGAAATGTCTGACAGGCTGAAAACAGAAATAGGGATAAACTGGTCATTTTTGGATTGCATGGATCAGTGCTGGAGACTCAGCTACTCAATCTGTAACAATGACTTGGAAAAGGGGATCAAATGTAATGTATCCAAGTTTGTAAAAAGCTGGATGAGAGTGTGGATTGTGAGGAGGATGTAGAGGCATTTGAGCAGACTACAGGCAGGTTAATGAACAAAAGGATGTGACAGATGGAATATAATTTGGAAAAATATGAAATTATCCACTTTGGTCAAATATTGAAACGTTTCAACAGTGAGAGACTGAAAGATGCTGTTTAGAGGGATTTGGGAATCTTTGTAGATGACTGAAAATATTTCAAAAATAATTCAAATGATACATTTCATCTACTTGCAAAGGATTGAAGTACAAAGTTTAGATGTTTTCCTCCAATTTTACAGAGCTGTGCTGAAACCATTTATGGTTGTAATAACCATTTATAAAATGAGAGGCTTGGTCCATCAAAGAGAGAATACACTTGCATTGAGCACAGCAACGGAACACCAGATCCATTTCTGGGATGGCAGCTTCATTTCTGGGGAAATCAAGTAGACTGGCTTTATACTTTCTTGAACTTAGAAGAATGAGAGGTGATATCAAAAATTACTTACAAAATTCTCAGGTGGCTTGGAAGAGTATGTGGAAAAACTATGCTTCCTTGTTTGATGTCAACAATCAGGTCAAGAAACATTCTCAAATTAAGCAGAGGGCCACCTCAGGACTGTGATAAATTGGGGTTTCTTCATTGAGAAGTGGTCTGCAGAGGTTCAGTTGATTATATTTAAGGCCGAGATAGGGATATAAAAGAAATGAAGGCCAGTGCAAGAAAGTGGCATTGAGATAAAAGATCAGCCATGAATGACAGAGCATGTGTAAAGAGCTGAAATGGCTAGACCCGTTACTGCTTCTTTTGTTCTTCTGGCAAATTATTTCACCTAATCCACAACATGATCTGAGGACACAGGCTTCACATGAAAGAGTTATCTTCAACTGCATTATTTCAATAGACTTGTGGTTTATAAAAGTTTCTCTCTTTAGTATGGGGAAGCAGTTAGCATTAACTCATTCAAATGCTAACTAGATATACTAGTTTGTGATATAATATGAACCGTATGAAACCTAGTTGCGGGAAGCCTGAGAGGAACTGGTGGCTTGAAATTTTGGTTCTGAACGTTCTACATCACCAATAAGTTCTTTGCTTCATATGGACATTGAAAAATTATTCAAAACTCCATTATCAATGTGTCATTCTGTTATCAGGATAACAGCAGATGGACCTTAAATTATTTTGTATAACAATTTCTGTTTTATATTAACTGCTAACTTGTCTTTGCAATAAATGTGCAAATTACCTGAATATTTCCAATGTTAAATGTTTAAGTATGATTACAATTAACAGCTTTGTTTACCTTATTAGACTAATATATAATTCTATGGCATCATAATAAGCTTATGTACAAACAGGCCAGTCCCATTTCATTTGAGCTGACCTCATTTCAAACAGTTAAATCAAGAAATAAAGCACCTGGAACAAATGGCCTCAGGGTGCATGTCCTGGTTTCAACAGACACTGATGGAAGCTACAGCAAGCGGTTAGATGTTAAATTGTTTCTTTGGAATGAATTACTGGTCCATCAATGGATTACCCCGACCCAACAGGTGCAGCTTGTTTAGTGAAACTCTGTGGAGGTCCATGCTGCTTACAGACACTCACCAATGCCATTAAATGCCAGTGTATATGCATCAAATATCTTAATTAGTACCACCTTTCTTACCCTAACTGAAAATAGAAAAACAGTTGCATTTAAACCACAGTATTTCATACACTTACATCAACTTCACCCTGATCGATTACATAGAAGTTGTCACCCTCATCACCTAGAAACAGAAACAGCAAATACAATATATTTTAAAGTTTAGATAACAAAGTTTAAGTCAACAATTCTTTCACAAAAGACTGCACTTTAGGGTGTTTTGTCAAAAGACTACATCCATTAACAAGCTAAAGAATTTCCTAACAAGCGTTAAGAATATTTTAAGGCTTCCTCTTTATCTGATTGAAAAATCCCTTTTCTCAAGTTTCATAGAAAACTTTTTGGACACGAAATCCACGAATCCCTCAAGTTCAAAGTCTCTAAACCTTCAAAATAAGAGCTTTATGGCTATTAGGTTAAGACTTCAAATGTCCAGTTTAATCCACTTCACAGTCCCACCTTTCAAGTACCAGTACTTTGCTTAGTGGCTGAATCACAGGGCCACTTTTCATTTTCAGTTACCATCAGGCCACAAGCTTGTGACATCCTTTCAACCTCAGATATCCTAATTTCTAATTAAACAGTACTTTAATATATTACATGCAACATTTGGGCTATAAAGTCAGCCCTCTGTCTATTACGAACCTCTTTATAATGGATTTCAGTTATAGCGGACGGGCATACCCACAGTAATCGGGCACCAGTCTTGTGAAGCAATTGCTTTGATCGACACGTGCAATGATACTCTATTAAACAATGTATCAAACAGCCTTTAATATTTTTAGCTTGCAGTAATAAAATTACATTTTTAGCTGCCAAAAAAGTGGTATTTGAAAACAACCTGTTGTTTCATGGAGTGACCGCTAGGCGGTTGGAGTGAATTCCTTACTTGGTTATAGTGGACAATTGGCAATAACAGATTCCATCCCCCCCCCCCCCCCCCCCCGGTCCCACTGGTCTGTTATAATGAGGATTATCTGTACTTGTCTATCAGCAGGAAAATAGTAGTGAGGAAACATAGAATAATGTGTGTATTCATTTATTTTAGCTTGTAGCTATTCTAAGAAATTGCATCTATGCAAATGGTTGTTAAGATATATGTTTGAATCATATCATAATAGATGAACCAAAATAAAACAAAAATAAATTCTCCATTCAGGCTGCACCAGTTCCTTGAAGGCCGATTAGTCTTACACATCTGAGCTTTTTATATATGCCGGAAAGTATTTATCCACCAAATTCTCAGGAAACATGGACGGATCACAAAAAAATGATGAGTAATGTTCTTCCCTCTCATTACTTCTGGGGATTTGTTTATATTTGCAAAGACATCCTCTGGTTACCCAATACTATGTCAACGGAAATGTATTTACTCTATCATACACTTTCATTATATTGAACACTTTAAACTAAATCTTGTTAACTTTTTAATTTCCTTCTATGTAACTGAAATCTATTAACTTATAAATCTTCCATACACCCTTAAGGCCTTAAAAGTAATTCAAAGACTATGTTTAAAATTAGATGCAATATTTCAGTAATAAATTAGTAGTCTTTTTAAAAATAATGGTTCATCACATTGTTTAATACAAATACATTTCCATTAATTAAGCCAGGAATCTTGTGTGTCACCAAAAGCCTTTTCACATGGCTCCCAATTAGGATAACTACTTTCCATAGTTATTCTGCTTATGCACCCATATAAAAACATATTTATTTATTTTCCTTTACATTCTTCCTACCAAAATGGACGGTGAACTGCTTTTGTACCCACATTACGATGCTTGCCCAAGGGAGCACCTTCTTTTATTATCACTGCTTGCCTATCATTTCTTCTTACATTCAGTATAGTTAATCACCAGTTTAGGAACCTAACACCTACAAAAAAACCTCCCTTTGCTGTTTCATTTCAACATAGCCTTTACAAAATATATTTATATTGCAACTTTAATATAGGAAAACATCAAGTTGCATCACGGGAATGCTGTCATTTAATAATTAGATTCTGCCACACAAGGGAATATTAGGGTAGGCTACCCAAAGATTGATAGAAGAGGTTAGATTTTAATTAACACATTTTAAGGGGTCTAACAAATGAAGTAAAGGCAAGCTTTTAAATGTCCATTAGATGTGCGTTTTAATTAGGTGTTTTTCAAATTGTTTGTTCCATACAATATTGAACCTCTCAGGATCTGCATAAAAATAAATATATTAGAAGGGATAAATTAACAAATTTGCAGTTTTGTATTACAGGTCTGTAGTTACACACTTATTAAAGTCACATCTATTAAAAATTACTTAATTCTTGAATTTATGTCAGTGCATTCTCATACGAGTGCAGCGCCCTCTTGCACTAAATGTGTAATATAAAGGATGCAACCACAAGAAGGTTGTAATATTAGCAAAGATCCCTGGAAAAGGTTGTCTTGTATTGTTGAGAAAGAGCACAATTACAGTATAGAAAACCAAATGCCAAGTACCTCCATAGGGGAAAAAAAGTCTTCAAAATTAATTTTTTTTAAAACGTATCATTTTAATGAGGTGACCATCTTCAAAAAAAATTTATAGGCACACCGAGAACACATGACCTGTCATTCACTGCCTAATGAAGCTTATCAACAGTGAGAGCAAGTTCTGTTATGTCAATATGAAACCAATATTTCATCTCTTTTAGCCACAGAAACAAATTAACAATGAATAAGATTTATTTATGTAAGCCTTACAATTCAAAATTGAAAAATGTTGGAAGTCTTAATTAAAAAGACAACAAATTAAGTCACCAACTGATTTTTGCAGTTTCTATGTTTGCAGGCTGCACTTTGGAGCTGACAAAGTTGCAGTCACGAGTTCATGAAGGATGCAAGTGGCAAGAACTGTAATGTGCACTTGTAACTATAGTACCATATTGGACATAAGCGACTTTGAGTCCTGAAAAGCGCTATATAAATAAAATCTATTATTATTATTATAAGCGCTGCCGAACCGCCACTGGACCGTCCCCGGTCCCCATCCCCCTGAGTGTCTCATCCCTGCCCAGCTCACCTCTGCCTCTCCCGCCCGGCCAACCGACAGCCCGGATCAACAACACCTGCGGCCCCAGGCCCACAGAACTCACAGCCAGCGCCAACTCCAGCCCAATCCTGCTCCAACTGCAGAGGAACACGCTCCCTGATGGGCCACGACGGCGACAAGTGCCAGTTCGCCCACAGCCTGGCCGAGCTGCGCTCCCTCAGCTGCCACCCCAAGTACAAGCTGTATCTTGCACACCACCGGCTTCTGCCCCTACGGTACCCGCTGCCACTTCATGCACAACCCTGAGTAGGAGCGAGGGCCCCGGCCTTGCCTGGGACTGAGCGCCAGCCTGGGCGCAGCCTCCCCTGGCCCGGCGCTAGACTGGGTCGCGCTGCGGGCGGCCTTCAGCCCTGACCTGGAGTTGGAGCTGGCCCGGACTCAGGGCTTGGGGCTGGGCAAGGGAGGGGGAGGAGGTTGCTGCTGCCGCCAGCACCACCGTCACCAACAGCACCAGCAGCTCCAGCAGGCGCCCGTCCTGCCCATAGCCAGCAGGAGCCCGTCCGCAGACTCTCTCTCCGACCAGGACGACTCCAGCAGCAGTGGCTCCGAGTTGCCCGCCAAGCTGGCGGCTGCCCATCTTCAGTAGGATCACAGTGTCTGACTGAAGGGAGCAGGGTGGAGGTGGAGAGCTGCCGGCCAACCCAGCGGGACAGGCAGAGCTGAGCTGGAGCCAGCGGCTGCAAGTCAGGGGCCGCCCCGCCAGCCCAATCCCGGACACCAACGGGACACCGGGGAGGGGACGGGGACGGCCCAACAGCAACTCAACAGCATCCGCAGCAACGGTGAGCCGACCCCGACCAAGACTACGGACGAGACGCAAGCCTGCACACAATGCAGCACCACCGTTGCCGAGACTGTTTTATATCTAGTGACCTATGACCTGGGCATGCGCAGTCGGAATACCGAACTCGCTTATTAATGCGAGTGATATTTAGAATTATTGAATATAAAATTATTTTTAAATATAGATACATAAATAGATGTTTCATTCTTTTTAAAAATATTTTTGTACAGATTCAAAAGCTGTAAATTTTTTACAATAATAATTAATATTGTGTAACTCACAGATTAGGAAATCTAATCTAAGAAATCTAACTCACAGATTAGGAATGTATGAAATATATACTGTTAGAGAAGCGGGATCAGAGAATACAAGGATCTAGTTCCTGGAAAGTGGTGTCACATGTAGATAGGGTGATGAAGAATGTTTTTGGCACATTGGCCTTCATCAGTCAGGAAATTGAATACACAGTGCATTCAGAAAGTATTCAGACCCCTTCACTTTTTCCACATTTGTTACGTTACAGCCTTATTTTAAAATGGATTAAATTCTTTTTTTTTATCATCAATCTGCACACAATACCCCAGAATGAAGAAGCGAAAAAAGGTGTTTAACATTTTTTGCAAAGCAATTAAAAATAAATAACTGAAATATCACATTTACATAAGTATTCAGACCCTTTGCTATGACACTCAAAATTGAGCTTAGGTTCATCCTGTTTCCATTGATTATCCTTGAGATGTTTCTACAACTTGATTGGAGTCCACCAGTGGTAAATTAAATTGATTGGATATGATTTGGAAAGGCACACACCTGTCTATATAACGTCCCACAGTTGTCAGTGTCAGAGCATGTCAGAGCAAAAACCAAGCCATGAAGATGAAGGAATTGTCCGTAGACCTCCGAGACAGGATTGTGTCGAGACACAGATCTGGGGAAGGGTATAAAACAATTTCTGCAGCATTGCAGGTCCCGAAGAGCACAGTGGCCTCCGTCATTCTTAAATGGAAGAACTTTGGAACCACCAGGACTGTTCATAGAGCTGGCCACCCGCCCAAACTGAACAAGCCCACTTGGAGTTTGCCAAAAGGCACCTAAAAGACTCTCAGATCGTGAGAAACAAGATTCTCAGGTCTGATTAAACCAAGATTGAACTCTTTGGCCTAAATGCCAAGCATCATGTCTGGAGGAAACCAGGCACCGTTCATCACCTGGCCAATACCATACCCACGGTGAAGCATGGTGGTGGCAGCATCATGCTGTGGGGATGTTTTTCAGCGGCAGGAACTGGGAGACTCGTCAGGATCAATGGAAAGATGAACAGAGCAAAGTACAGAGAGATCCTTGATGAAAACCTGCTCCAGAGTGTTCTGGACCTAAGACTGGGGCGGAGGTTCGCCTTCCAACAGGACAACGACACTAAGCACACAGCCAAGACAACACAGGAGTGGCTTCGTGACAAGTCTGTGAATGTCCTTGAGTGGCCCAACCAGAGCTCGGACTTGAACCCGATCGAACATCTGTGGAGGGACCTGAAAATAGCTGTGCATCGACGCTCCCCATCCAACCTGACAGAGTTTGAGAGGATCTGCAGAGAAGAATGGGAGAAATTACCCAAATACAGGTGTGCCAAGCTTGTCGCGTCATACCCAAGAAGACTTGAGGCTGTAATCGCTGCCAAAGGTGCCTCAATAAAGGACTGAGTCAAGGGTCTGAATGCTTATGTAAATGTGATATTTCAGTTATTTATTTTTAATTACTTTGCAAAAATTTCTAAATACCTGTTTTCGCTTTTTTATTATGGGGTATTGTGTGTAGATTGATGATTTTAAAAAATGAATTTAATCCATTTTATAATAAGGCTGTAATGTAACAAAATGTGGAAAAGGTGAAGGGGTCTGAATACTTTCTGAATGCACTGTAGATAGTATAGAAGGGTCTCGACCCGAAACATCACCCAGAGATACTGCCTGTCCTGCTGAGTTACTCCAGCTTTTTGAGTGTTTCTTCAGTTTAAACCAGCATCTGCAGTTACTTCTTACACATAGATATTCGGATGTTATGTTACAGTTATACAAGATGTTGGTGAGGCTGCACTTGGACTATTGTGTTCAGTTTTGGCCACCATGCTAGAGAAAACATGCCATCAAGATAGAAAGGGTGCAGGGAAAATGTACTTGGATACTACCAGGACTGGAGGAGCCTGAGCTATAGGGAGAATCGGCAAGTTAGGAGTTTATTCCTTGGAGCACAGGAGGCTAAGAGGCATATAAAATTATGAGAACAGATAGTGAATGCACAGAGTTTTTCCTAGGTTAGCGGAATTAAGAGCTAGTGGGCTTCAAGAACAAGAGGGCATAGGTTTAAGGTGAGACGAGAAAGATTTTTTATTTATTTTTTTATTTAAAATTTTTATTTATTAGAAGTACATTACATTACAACCGCATACATTAGTACTCGTCATTTATATCTTCTTACAATTAATGTACTCCATTTATTTTTTACACTAGAAAAGGAAAAGATTGAAAGAAAGAAGAAAGTGAAGGAAAAAGTGAAAGTGTAGAAAATGTGACAACAAAAAAGGACAAAGACCCTATAAGAGCAAAATTAAAAACAAAAGAAAAAGAGTTAAGAAATAGGCCCTAGAAAAGAAAGAGAAAGAGAAAGAGGAAAAAGAGAGAAACAAATATTTTTTTGAGCATTACGTAAATAGGACATACCAACTCTTCAACTATCATCCCGCCTTACCTGACCTCAATTTTTTTTTTTTTTTTTTAAAGTACTTTTGCACCCTATTTTTGTAATAATTCTATAAATGCAGACCACGTCAGGTGGAAATGATCTGGTTTACCTGCTAGGAGGAGTCTTATCTCTTCAAAGTGTAATGTTTCAAACATATTTGAAATCCACATATTTATAGTTGGTATTGGAGCCTTCTTCCAAAATTTTAGAATTAGCTTTTTTCCAGTTATTAACCCATAGTCCATTAGTTTCTTTTGAAACACATTTAGTTCTGGACCATCTTCCGTTATTCCGAAGATAATCCATTCTGCTTTGGGTATCAGTCTTGTTTTAAATAACTTTGTAAAGATTTCAAAAATTTCATTCCAAAATTTTTGAATTTTTGTACAGAAAACGAATGAGTGCGCTATAGTAGCTTCTTGGGATTGACATTTATCACAAATAGATGATACATTTGGGAAAATTTTATGAATTTTAGTTTTCGAATAATATAAAATCTATGTAAAATTTTAAATTGTATTAAAGTGTGTCTTACATTAATCGAGCATTTATGCACGTTTAATAAGTATTCATTCCAACTTTCCTTTGAAATTTTAATAGCTAACTCTTGTTCCCAGTCTCTTCTGATACCCTCCGTAGATGGTATTTGTACATTTAAGATAATATTATACAAATATGATATTAAGTTTGCTGATTCCGCTTTTATCTGCATTGCCTCGTCCAATACATCTACTGGGTTATTATAATGATCTTTTGTATATTTTTTCAAATAATCGCATATTTGAAAATATTTAAAATATTGATTATTTCCGAGTTTATATTTTATTTGTAATTGTTGAAATGAAAGTAATTTTCCAGTTTCATACAAGTCACCAAGCGTTTTAATTCCTAGTCTATCCCAATGTGTAAAAGCTTTATCTATAATAGAAGGATTAAACAAAGGGTTATTAACTATAGGTAATAAAAGTGATACATTTTTTAATTTTAAATTTTGTTTTATTTGTTTCCAAATTCGGATTGTACTATGAATAATTGGGTTCTTATTATAATTTATGTTATTCAATTTCATTGGAGAAAGGAGGATCGCTCCAATGTTTCTAGAGGAGCAATCCTCTTTCTCCATCACAATCCAGTCCACTTGCTGGGCGGAGTTATCCATCAGTTGAATCATATTTTTAATATTTACTGACCAATAATAATACATAAAATTAGGTAGTGCTAAACCCCCTAATACTTTAGGTTTATTCAGATGAGTTTTTTGTATTCTTTGTGATTTATAGTCCCATATAAAATTAGTGATATCTGAGTCGAGTTTTTTAAAAAACTTCTTTGGTAAGTATATAGGAAATGATTGAAATAGGTATAAAATTTGTGGTAGAAAGATCATTTTTATTGCGTTTATTCGACCTATTAAAGACATCGGGAGCGTTTTCCAGAATTTAATTAGTGTGTTTAATTTATTAAGTAGGGGGTCAAAATTTGCCCTAAACATACCTTGATATGTTCTGGTAATTTCGATTCCCAAGTATTTAAATTTTTCTGTAGCTATTTTAAAAGGGAATTTTAAAAGATGTGTTGAATCTTTCGGTTTTATTGACATAATTTCACTTTTATTCCAATTTATTCTATATCCAGAAAAAGATCCAAAGTCTTCAATTAAATTTAATATATTTGGTATAGTGATTTGAGGTTTTGTAATGTACAGTAATATATCATGAGACGAGAAAGATTTAATAGGAATCTGATGGATTGAGCTGCCAGAGGAAGTGATTGAGGCAGGTACAATAACAAATTTAAAAGACATTTGGACAGGAACATGGATAGGAAAGGTTTGGAGGGATTTGGGCCAAACAAGGAGAAAGGGAACCAGCTTAGAGCATTTTGGCTAGCATGGATGAGTTGGCTCTATTTCTGTCAGCAAGTATAAAATTACACCTTGTTGTGTTGTACAAACGGTGAATGAAATAAATTGCCAGATAATTAAGTTTGACTGAGATACAAACATTAGCCTCAACTTTCTCCTTATTCAAATAGTGCCATGTGTTCTTTCAAATTGCTTTTGAATGGTGGTATTTCAGGAGGGACACATGTAGGCAAAATTGCCAGCGGTGATCAATGGCTATACTCCAGAAGTCAAAATGAACAAAAATTGGATATAGCTGAAAGACTGGAGGTGTTGTCGGCACCAAATTAAAAATCAGACTTTCAGAAGAAAACAAAATAAAATAAAAGTGATTCGGAAAAATTAGTTTCCTGTTAAGATATCATTAACATTACCTTGCTGAATGACAGTTTCACCTGCAATGTGGGTTACAGGAAACATGGCATCAAAGATATCACTGAAAGAAAACAAGAGAAACGAAAAGTGAGTATTGACGAATACTTAACAAGGAGTTCGTGTTCCTTAAAATAAAGTTAATTATTGAAATGTTCCTATATGTACATTTCTGAAAATATAAAATGTTAAGAGCATAAACCGCAGCAATCGACCAAGTAGCCTCTTCAAGTCTGTTCTACCATTGAATCCGATTATGCTAGATCCAATCTCTGATTCCTGAGAAGCCTAAAAATTCGACTTAAATTTGAGCATACCTCCAAAGCTCCCTGGGATAGAAAATTCCAAAACGACTCATGAGAGAAAATTCTCTCATTATCTCCCTCTTTGATGCACATCTTCTTATTGTAGCTATGTCCCCCAGTTTTAGATTTCCCCACAAGAGGAAACATCTTTGATTCTACTCTGTCAAGCCCCCTCATTTTATGTTTCAGTAACTTTACTTCTCATTTTTTAAAACTCCAGAGAGCATAGGCCTCATTTGTTTAACCTTTACTCGCAAGATAACCCCTTCATAACTAGGTTTAATCTTGAGAATCTTCTCTGGAAGCCTCCAAGGCAAGTATATCCTTCTTGAAATTAGGAGACCAAAACTGCAAGCAGCACTCGGGGTGCGGCCTCACCCAAGTACTGTAATGGTAAAATGAAAAAACTTCCCTTGCAACATTCCATTCGCCCATTTACTGGATGATATCCTCTTGCTAAATATTCAGCTAGCAAAAGATTTTTTGATAAAAAAGAATGCACTAAAAAAAACAATGAAGTACATTATTATTCTATTTCAGTCAGGGTGATTGCTCTTAGAATTTATTCTTCACAATTTCTAATCTATAAAGGTTGCCAGACCAAAAGCAGAATAAAATGGAAAAGACTGGACTTGAAAATATGATCATCTGTCCAGTTATAGCAGATTATCATTCTGATACAAAGTTTGACTTGCGTGATAAAATATCAAGATACAATGGTACACCTAATGCATGTGGGGACTATTCAGTCATCAGTTTTTACCCCATTGCAATGTATGTAGGAGATGCAGAATAACTGTTAAATTTCAAATCATTTTAGAAAATAAATTACATTTGCTTTGTAATTGCTTTGTAATACCTTATTACCTTATTGTTTTTTTAAAAATATTTTTATTTTATTAGAAGTGAGTACAGTAATATGGCACCAAGGTGCCTAATATATATTGACATGTTACATTTTATGTACAGCTTCATATTTTTTTTTAAAATAATGAAAGAGAGAAAGAGAGAATAGATAATAAAAGATAGAAAAACGTGTGATATATGGTGTGTGAAAAGGAAAAAGGGGGGAAAGAGGGAAAGTGAAGAAAAGAAAAGGAAAGAGAAAGAGTAGAGAGTAGGAAATTAAGGAGATCGTTATTTATATTCTTGACCATCCTTCACCCAGTCCTGAAACAGTTGGTTTCTACGATTTTGTTGCACCATATGATTCCAAAAAGTCGATAAATGGAGACCAACTCGTTAAGAATTGGTCTGATTTATCTATTAGGAGGAATCGCATTTCTTCAAGATGTGCGGTGTCCAACATGTTTGAAATCCACATTTAAAGCGTTGGTAAGGGTGTATTTTTCCAAAATTTAAGTATACGTTTTTTTGCCGTTATTAACCCATAATTAAAAAATGAATTTTGAAATGTGTTCAATTTGTTCCCGTCTTCCGTTACTCCAAATATAATCATTTCAGTATTAGGTTCCATTTTTATCTTGAATAATTTTGTAAATATTTCAAAGATATCGCTCTTATTACCTTATTGTAATACAGCTTTGTAGAATCTCTATATTAACAACTCCAGCTTGTTTACAATTAAAAATACTCAAAACCTACAATTGTCTCAGTTTGAGAAGTCCCAAGTAGGAGAAAGTAGGAAGAAAAAGGTACAATCTGCATCGAGATCATCTATGTAGCCCAGATGTTTCAATAAGTGAGTTTGGTATTCTGAAAAACGCAAGGAATCATGGGATTTGTCAAAGGTCGAGCGCTATAAATAAAAATTAAACAAAGCGCTGTAGATTCAGTGAGTATCATTTGGGTCCGATTTTTTGTCTTTTTTCAGTGGGAGACCGGGACGGACGGACCGGGTGTGCGGTGGGGGGGGGAACACACCAGGCGGGCGGGGGGGGGGGGGGGAGAGAGACCCGCAAGTGCTGCCGAACTGCCACTGGACCGTCCCTGGTCACCCCCAAACTCGGCGGCCGGAGAAGTCAGGACCGATGGGACACCGGTCCCCAGGTCCAGCACGGAGAAGCACCAACCCCAGCTCACCACCCACTCTCCCGCCGGGTCAACCGACAGCCCGGACCGACAACACCAGCGGCCCCAGGCCCACAGAACCCACAGCCAGCGCCAACTCAAGCCCAACCCCGCTCCAACTCCAGAGGAACCCGCTCCCCGATGACCCGCTACGGCGACAAGTGCCAGTTCACCCCTGCGCTCCCACAGCCGCCACCCCAAGAACAAGCCGTACCTTGTACACCACCGGCTTCTGCCCCTACGGTACCCGCGGCCACTTCATGCACAACCCCGAGGAGGAGTGAGGACCCAGGCCTCACCTGCGCAAGACGTCAGCCTGGGCTTGGCCTCCTCCGGCCCAGCGCTAGACTGTGCCGTGCTGCGGCGGCCTTCAGCCCCGACCTGGAGTTGGAGCTGGTGGGGACTCTGGGCTTGGGGCTGGGAAAGGGAGGGGGAGGAGGTTGCTGCTGCCGCCAGCACCACCAACAGCAGCTCCAGCTGGTGCCCGGCCTGCATGGCCGGCAGGAGCCCGTCCGCAGACTCTCTCTCCGACCAGGACGACTTCAGCAGCAGCAGCTCCAAGTCGCCCGGTTTCCAGCAGGGCCGGCGGCTGCCCATCTTCAGCAGGACCTCGGTGTCGGACTGAGGGAAGGGGGCTGGAGGTGGAGGGCTGCTGGCCAACCCAGCGGGACAGGCAGAGCCCAGCTAGAGCCAGCGGCTGCAGCTCCGGCTGCAAGTCCAGGGCCGCCCCGCCAGCCCAGGGCCGCCCCAGACACCTCCGGATAGGGACACGAGACCGGGGAGGGGACGGGGACGGCCCAGCAGCAACTCAAGAGCACCAGCAGCGATGAAGAGCCGACCCCGACCACGGACGAAACGCAAGCCTGCACACAATGCAGCAACACCGTTGCTGATCAATGGTCAGTGGATTCGTGGACCAAAGGACCAGTTTCCATGCTGTTTCTCTAAACTAAATTTACTCAGGTGAACTTCTGGGGAGTTCAATTTGCTGAAATGATCCGAGTCAGTGTGTGATAAAGGATCTATTCATAATGCCAAATGTTATTCCTACTGAAAGCCTTCATATGAAGTTCTGCACCCTGGTCAAGAACTCAAGAGCTTTTCCGCATCACTAATGTCACACTTGAGTGACAATGAAATTAGTTCCTCTTTTTGTTACGTTATTCACAACGAAAGTCTCTTAAGACATTCAGCAAATTGCTATACAAACACTTGATTGGTGTTACTCTTGAAGGTTTATATTCTATTTGCTGAAGCATGATGTGGGGGCAAGGCTCAAAGGATAAAGTTGAGTTGAAAAGTTTATCAAGACAGCCACCTTCTGATTATTTCAAAGACAAAGAAACATGAACAGTTTCATTACAGATCCATAAATATGGTCGCTGTGATTAATGGAGTCAAGTTTGAGACTGAATCCTGCTTCCCACTCATTGGGATGAAGCAGTATTATAGTGTAGAGGTTCTTAAATGTTCCTAGTGGAAACAAAATTAAATGCCAATCTGTTTGAAGCAAGCTCTCAAGGAATAACTAAATTACTTTGACAAAAATGACTATTTTCAATATTTCCCCCAGTAAATTGGAGGTAAGGCACAAACATGGGGAAAGAACGATAGCCAAACTGTGCATTTTACACCAAAACAAATACAACTACTCAGAGAGCTTTTTAAACAAAATTTAACAAAATGCAATGTAGCAAAACTTACTTGTGATAATTTCTGAAGCAACACACACCAAATAAAGGAAAGCTGGTTGATACAAACAGAACAATTCTCCCACAATATGCAGAGAACATTACATCTAAATTCAATTCCAGTCAAATGTATCAATGCAATCTCAACATGACTGATTGACTTGGTACAACTATATGCAGCTGACTTTGGCATTTTCATAGATTAGGATAGAGTTTAAGTACCAACTAAATAACGGCAAAAGGTTTTCCAAAAGACAATAAAGGATGATTTGTTCTACCGAAATGTAGCATTTTCTACTATCTATAGTTGCAAATAACTAAAACATGGATTTAACCTGAACTTGCAAAATTGATAATGTATTATTGAAATCCTGAATATAGAAATATGGAAAAACTACTGATGCAATCCTAATTCAGGATTAATATAAAAAAGTACACCAAAAATTGCAATATTTTGTAAAAATGTTATCTCTGATTTATCTATTTTAGTGAAAGGGCCAAAGAATGTTATCAATTGTATCTCAGTAAATTGCCTTACAGCAAATCCATGGACACCACCCACTAAACGCAAGGAAGCTCAAAAGGAGATTGTGAAGAACACAAAAGATATGTAATCATGCATTTAGCACTATTCTGTGGAAGTAATACAGCCGACCTGTCTAAATTGTTTACTTGATACATTAAGATAACTAACAAAATTGGATAAAGAAACGTTATATTCTAGAGAATGCGGCTAGATCTTATCTTCCCACAATATACTAAAATAAATTTCATTTTTTGAAAAAAATCTCACTTCTTTTAGTCTACAGCTGGAAGGAATTTAGACTGACAGGTATCCCCAAGGGCAGTGACGTTAACCGAACAGGTATTAGGACTTAGAATATGCTCGCTGACATTAACTTCTCTGAGGTCGGCAAGTACAGGGTCCAGAATCTTATCTTTTAGAAGGTTTTTATTCCCCCTTTCCTTACCCAATTCAAAGCTCCTTTTTGCTACTCAGACTTGGGTGAAAGGACACAACTTACTTAAATAATAAAACAAAACTTGAACAAAATCAGAAAATGTTAGAAACACTCAGTACGTGAGATGGCATCTGTGGGAAGAGAAACAGATTAACGTTTCAGATTGAAGACTTTTTGTCAGTGTTTCTCACTTTTTCCAGCATTTTCTGTTTTCATTTCAGATTTTTTTGCAGTTTTATTTTTCATAAAATCCATGAAACTGGAATTAAATGATTTATTCAAATTACATAATAGCAAGAAATAAGGATTTATGTCCATCAAGCTCATCTGCAATGACCTTTGCCTTTAAGACTTGTCACAGAGATATGTTCTAAAGATTTTTATTTTCTCTCTACAAACCACGAAGGACGCAATGGTGGAGGAGCATGGTGAAAGAAGGCAGTTCTCTTAGTCACAAGAAGTTACAAGAGCAGTAGCTCAATTATAAAAGCCCTGTCTCACTGTGCGAGTTGACCCACGAGTGACCCCGAGTGAAAGACTCGTGGTTGCGTACGAGACTCCAAGTTTATGATCAAGAGTTTAACCGAGTTCCCACGGGTATGTCTAAGTTTGCCGTTTACTTCTCATTTCTACGATGTTCCAAGTTCGTCTCCCGAGTGTACCAAGTTCCTCTCCTGTTAATCTTGAGGCAACAATGTATGTGTTGAAAAATCATCACATGTTAAAAAAATGATGTCATGCTTTTTTTTTACATACTATAAAAAGCCTGCCTTGTTTAAATTGGCTCATTTGGAAAAAAATGTCTGCAAGAAGGCTATTGGAGTCCAGGATGGTGATGTTTTTTGTTCGAGTGCTGTATGCAGCAGCCCTTTATGTGATGTAAGGACGCTTGTGTAATGAAGGCAGAAGAGAGAGAGAAAAGAGGAAAATTAAGAAGAGGTCTCAGTGGGTGAAGCCCCTGTTTCAAAGGAGATCTCTCTTGGACAGTATGAAAAGCTGCTTAATGTGCTGTGCGAAGAGGATAAATCTGCATTTAAAAATTTCATCAGAATTTCACCTGAGCTCTTTAATGAGCTGAAGAATAACAAGGTGGATGTGAAATCTCACCTACCTGTTTCAGTGACAGGTACCCGCAGCCAGTGAATGAAGACACCCCCATCTGTCTCCCCCTCCTCTCCCTCCACTCTCCACCCTCTCTCCTCCACCCCCCCCCCTCCCAATTTGGAAATGTCATCCCATCACCCATTCCTTCTCTCCAGAGATGCTGCCTGCCCGCTGAGTTAAAGAGTTCCCACTTGCAGCAGCATAACAGGCCAGTAAACACAATACTCATAGATAATATACTAAACAAAGAAAATATATATTAAAAAATCCAGTATTATTGCAAAAATCCCAAAGTCCTTAGTGCAACCAAGGCAGTTTGTAGTTCATAGTTTAGTTAGCATTTGTAGCGTTCAAGCCCCGATGGTTGTTGGGAAGAAGCTGTTCTTGAACCTGGAGGTCATGGTTTTCAAATTCTTATACCTTCTGCTCAGCAGGAATGAAATGAGAGCATGGCCAGGGTAGTGTGGGTCCATGACAATGCTGGCTGCCTTTTTGAGGCAGCACCTCCTATAGAACCCTTTGATTCAGTAAAGTTCAGTAAAGAGATCGGGAATCTGGCATCATGGCTTGAGAATAAAACCCAGCCTTTAACATCCGCATAATGAAAGAGTTGGTGTTGTCCTACGGAACAGGGGTGCAGGAGAGGTGAACACAACCCTGTCTTCTTCAACAGCACTGGTAGAGATGGCTTCTGGACGTGACTGGCAAACCTCAGATTAGGCTGCCATGAAGTGTCATAAAATGTTCTCACGCTGTTCCTCAATACTGGTTTGTCTTAAGGTTGTGAGCTCAGTCCCAAATACACAAAATCAATATATAAACTTCAAGCAATTTTTTCTTTTCAACCCACTCTGTCACCTTATCAATAACTTGCTTAACTTTGTTAAGCAGAATTTGTCTTTAAAAAGTCTATGTTGGTGTTCCTTAACTGATCCATACTTATCCAAGTAACTGATATTTCTGTCCCTGATTATTGTTTCTAAAAAGAGTTCCCACGGTAGACTCACGAGTCACAAAGGTAAACGCACGGGCCACTACGTTCTTACAACGAGTTTAAATGTTTCAAATTTTAACCTCAAGAGTACATTTTACTCGTGGAAAAGTTTAAACATGTTTGAACTTTTTCAAGAATTAACAAGTTTCACGGGTACCTGCCGTTAGCGCCAAGAGTCGCTAAGTTGCGTCCACGAGTTCCGACGTTCCCGCTACGTTAATTGTACGTGATTACCACGAGTTAAATTTGTTTTAAACCCGGGGTACCTCGTGGGTCAGCTCGCACAGTGAGACAGGGGTTTAAGTCTAGAATCATGTTCAAACAACACTTTGGTACTTCTACCATTAGAATAAAGAGAAGCACCAATATGAGTATTGGCATTGAATTGAAATATAATCAATAGAAATTTTTAAGTGGGCAGGAAATAATAATGGAAAATGCTGAGACCACGGATAATAGATTTCATTTAGAAATGAGAAAATGTAAGGATTTCTATTGGAGCAGAAAGGACTAACAACAACATCTGCTGACAGAAAACATTAATTTGAAATGTTATTTACAGCATTCCAACTACTTGGTGCCAGTATCCTCAGATAGTGAGAATTATACATGACTGCACTACATTTTAGAGGGAAGTAAAATGCAGGATTTCACAAGGAAGCAAACAAGCATTTTGAATCGCACATGTAGAAGGTATGATGAGAGATTTTATGGATTCCTCAAAGAATCCACTTCCAAAAAACGAATCTTAGTCCTAGCTAAGCATCCTCCACATTCAACAATACATATAATAGTTACAATAAGTGCTTTATTATATGGTTTCATTTGATTGTTGATTACATGTCTCAGTATTAGATGTAACACATATGACATTCAATCCATAGCCAATATTCATTTGTAAAAAGACCTGCATTTATAAATGTTTCTTCAATTATCTCAGTAGTCCCATAGCCAACATTATGACCAACATTCGCTTTTCATTGTTGTCATTTTGAAAATCCAGCATCCAATTAGTGTGTTGCAAAATTTCACAAATAGCTATGTATCTGTTTGGATAAACATTAGTCAGTAAATCAGGGATTCTTCGTTAAAAAATTCCTGCGGAATCTTTTATATCCACCGAGCTAATGGACCTTCTGTTTAATGTGTGATTGATATCAGTGCAGCACTCCAACTGTAGTTTTTAGCTAAGATTTTTCTGCTCAGATGTTAACTTGCACCATGTTGAATGAGCCATGGATGGTACTGTGCAGGTTGGTAGAAATGTTTCCTTTAAGGAAACACCGTTCCTCTCTTAAAAGGTCCATCAAGATATACCATTACAACTAGTAGCAACCTGCACATAGAAGGGGGCATGTTGTGATGCATACACCTTAGTTTATGATCACAAGAGTCTGTCGTACTTTCTTGCATGACCGACACATCTTTATGGTGTTCACCCAACCACAACAATGGATGTTACTTTATCAAATTTATAGGAAGAACCTTAAGCATTGCGGTGTGTGAGGCAGGCAGAGAAGGGAAGCACTCAGACCCAACAGGTAGGGGGGAAAGAAGAAAAAAATAATAAACAGAGAATAAGAGGTGGTGGGTTTCTTAAATGTGTGAGCAGAGAGACAGAGGGGTGTAAAATGAGGGTAGGAGCAATAGGTAACAAGGTGAAAAGTAAACGTGGCAGGCAGACAAACCCTGGGCAAAAATCAAAAAGGGCCACTTTTCAACATAATTGTATAAAGGGTAAGAGCGTTGTAAAAACAAGCCTGAAGGCTTTGTGTCTCAATGCAAGGAGCATTCGTAATAAGGTGGATGAGTTGAATGTGCAGATAGCTATTAATGATTATGATATAGTTGGGATCACGGAGTCATGGCTCCAGGGTGACCAAGGCTGGGAGCTGAACATCCAGGGATATTCAATACTCAGGAGGGATAGACAGAAAGGAAAAGGAGGTGGGGTAGCGTTGCTGGTTAGAGAGGAGATTAAGGCAATGGAAAGGAAGGATATTAGCTTGGAGGATGTGGAATCGATATGGGTAGAGCTACGAAACACTAAGGGGCAGAAAACGCTAGTGGGTGTTGTGTACAGGCCACCTAACAGTAGTAGTGGAGTTGGGGATGGCATCAAACAGGAAATTAGAAATACGTGCAACAAAGGTAAAACAGTTATAATGGGTGACTTCAATCTACATATAGATTGGGTGAATCAAATTGGCAGGGGTGCTGAGGAAGAGGATTTCTTGGAATGTATGCGGGATAGTTTTCTAAACCAACATGTAGAGGAACCAACGAGAGAGCAGGCTATTCTAGACTGGGTATTGAGTAATAAGGAAGGGTTAGTTAGCAGTCTTGTTGTGCGTGGCCCCTTGGGCAAGAGTGACCATAATATGGTTGAGTTCTTCATTAGGATGGAGAGTGACATTGTTAATTCAGAAACAAGGGTTCTGAACTTAAAGAAAGGCAACTTTGAGGGTATGAAACGTGAATTGGCCAAGATTGACTGGCAATTGATTCTTAAAGGGTTGACGGTGGATATGCAATGGAAGGCATTTAAAGACTGCATGGATGAACTACAAAAATTGTTCATTCCAGTTTGGCAAAAGAATAAATCAGGGAAGGTAGTGCATCCGTGGATAACAAGGAAAATCAGGGATAGTATCAAAACAAAAGATGAAGCGTACAAATTAGCCAGAAAAAGGAGCCTACCAGAGGACTGGGAGAAATTCAGAGTCCAGCAGAGGAGGTCAAAGGGCTTAATTAGGAAAGGGAAAATAGATTATGAAAGAAAACTGGCAGGGAACATAAAAACTGACTGCAAAAATGTTTATAGATATGTGAAGAGAAAGAGATTAGTTAAAACAAATGTAGGTCCCTTGCAGTCAGAAACAGGTGAATTGATCATGGGGAACAAGGACATGGCAGACCAATTGAATAACTACTTTGGTTCTGTCTTCACTAAGGAAGACATAAATAATCTGCCGGAAATAGCAGTGGACCGCGGGTCAAATGAGATAGAGGAACTGAGTGAAATCCAGGTTAGCCGTGAAGTGGTGTTAGGTAAATTGAATGGATTAAAGGCCGATAAATCCCCAGGGCCAGATAGGCTGCATCCCAGAGTACTTAAGGAAGTAGCCCCAGAAATAGTGGATTTATCAAAACTCCTTAGATTCTGGAGTAGTTCCTGAGGATTGGAGGGTAGCTAATGTAACCCCCCTTTTTAAAAAGGGAGGGAGAGAGAAAACGGGGAATTACAGACCAGTTAGTCTAACATCGGTAGTGGGGAAACTGCTAGTTATTAAAGATGGGATAGCAGCACATTTGGAAAGTGGTGAAATCATTGGACAAAGTCAGCATGGATTTACGAAAGGTAAATCATGTCTGACGAATCTTATAGAATTTTTCGAGGATGTAACTAGTAGAGTGGATAGGGGAGAACCAGTGGATGTGTTATATCTGGACTTTCAGAAGGCTTTCGACAAGGTCCCACATAAGAGATTAGTATACAAACTTAAAGCACACGGTATTGGGGGTTCAGTATTGATGTGGATAGAGAACTGGCTGGCAAACAGGAAGCAAAGGGTAGGAGTAAACGGGTCTTTTTCAGAATGGCAGGCAGTGACTAGTGGGGTACCGCAAGGCTCAGTGCTGGGACCCCAGCTATTTACAATATATATTAATGATTTGGATGAGGGAATTGAATGCAACATCTCCAAGTTTGCGGATGACACGAAGCTGGGGGGCAGTGTTAGCTGTGAGGAGGATGCTAGGAGGCTGCAAGGTGACTTGGATAGGCTGGGTGAGTGGGCAAATACATGGCAGATGCAGTATAATGTGGATAAATGTGAGGTTATCCACTTTGGTGGCAAAAACAGGAAACTAGACTATTATCTAAATGGTTGCCGATTAGGAAAAGGGGAGATGCAACGAGACCTGGGTGTCATGGTACACCAGTCATTGAAAGTAGGCATGCAGGTGCAGCAGGCAGTGAAGAAAGCGAATGGTATGTTAGCATTCATAGCAAAAGGATTTGAGTATAGGAGCAGGGAGGTTCTACTGCAGTTGTACAGGGTCTTGGTGAGACCACACCTGGAGTATTGCGTACAGTTTTGGTCTCCAAATCTGAGGAAAGACATTCTTGCCATAGAGGGAGTACAGAGAAGGTTCACCAGATTGATTCCTGGGATGTCAGGACTTTCATATGAAGAAAGACTGGATAGGCTCGGCTTGTACTCGCTAGAATTTAGAAGATTGAGGGGGGATCTTATAGAAACTTACAAAATTCTTAAGGGGTTGGACAGGCTAGATGCAGGAAGATTGTTCCCGATGTTCGGGAAGTCCAGGACAAGGGGTCACAGTTTAAGGATTAAGGGGAAATCCTTTAGGACCGAGATGAGAAAAACATTTTTCACACAGAGAGTGGTGAATCTCTGGAACTCTCTGCCACAGAAGGTAGTTGAGGCCAGTTCATTGGCTATATTTAAGAGGGAGTTAGTTGTGGCCCTTGTGGCTAAAGGGATCAGGGGGTATGGAGAGAAGGCAGGTACAGGATACTGAGTTGGATGATCAGCCATGATCAATTTTTAATTATGGTTTAATAATAGCAAAAAAATTAATATTGAAATTTTGGAAAAATACACCAATACCAACGCTCAAAATGTGGATTGCAAGTATGTTGGATACCGCACATCTTGAGGAAATGCGATTCCTCTTAATAGATAAATTTGACCAATTCATAACGAGTTGGTCTCCATTTGTCGTCTTTTTGGAAACATATGGTGCAACACATGTGCAAAAGCTAATCCGTGACTGGGTGAGGGATGGTCAAGATTATAAATGATCTCCTTACTTCTATTTTCTTTTCTTCTCTTTTCTTCTTTTACTCTCTTTCTTCTATTTTCTATGTCTTAACTTTCTTTTTTCACTCTCTATTTTTCTTTTTCACACACCATATATCTCACATTTTTCTATTTTTCATTATCTAACTTTTTTCTTTTTTTTCTTTATTACAATTTTTTTTAAATAAGCTGTATATAAAAGGTATTATGAAAATATGATTGTATACAATTGTACTTACTTCTAATAAAATAAAAATATATATTTTTTAAAAGCCATGATCATATTGAATGGCTCGAAGGGCCGAATGGCCTACTCCTGCACCTATTTTCTATGTTTCTATGCACCTATTAAAACGGAATCATCTGTTTTCTCAAATAAAACGTGAGCTCGTATCAAAAACTTTGTGTAAAACTATGTTAAAATATATCAAAAATCACATATGTGTCCATGTGTCCAGTTGTATCCACATTGCAATTCTTTCTCCTGTCTTCTGATATGTGCTACTTTGGGCAAGGCACTGAAGAGTCGAAACAAAATTATTCTAACTCAATGAAAAAAAACACTAGCCAAGTTCAACCTACTTTTGAAGCATGTAGAAAGAAGGAACTGCAGGTGCTGGTTTCCAAATAAAAACACAAAGTGCTGGAGTAACTCAACAGGCACTCAACAGGCACTGGAGAACATAGATAGGTAACGTTTCAGGTTGGGACTAGGGGTGGAAGATTGCAACCTGTTTCGACGAATGCAATCAACCCTGCGTGCACAATCAAATAAAACAAGTTGTCCTACAACTTTAGGTTGTGCGCGCCATATGTAAGAAGAAGAAGAAGGTTGGGACTAGAGTTTGAAAAAGGGCCCTGACCTGAAACATCAACTATCCATATTCTCCAAGGATGCTGCCTGGCCAAAGTTACTCCAGCAGTTTGTGTCTGCTTTCTAGCATGTTACTTTGAGACAGAAGCCAATAAATGCTTGATCAGATTTTAAATATGTACTGCCAGAATTAAAACATAATGTTTCTACGTAAGGCTTCTCCACTGAATAATTACGTGTGTACATCCAATGTCAGTTACCAATACTGAAAAGTACGTTTTCTCCTTTTCCACAAAGTGCTTACAATGCTAGAATAGTAAGTGGTTGAGTGAGCAGTTGAGTGGTTGCAGGAAGAGCCAAAGCCAACAAATGCACTATGTTTTGAGGAGCCCATCGTGTGATTCACTTCCCACGGTTGCGAGCTTAATTAACCGCTGCTCAATGCTTGAAATTGGTCAAAAAACAGCTGTCTAGTCATAGTGGTATCAGTATTTTGACCCTTGGAGTGTTAAGTTAATTTTATTCTCAAATTTTGGGGTAGAGAGACATTAGTTTAGTGGCACATTCATCAAGATGCAAGGAAATTCCTTGTTCAAATGAGACTCATAGAGCCAACAATAACTAGGACGAATGCAAAACAGCAGAACAATGCAAAGATCGCAGCAATCTGAAGTAGTGCGAAGATACCACTTTAGTGCAGTAGCTGAATAACCAAAGGAGGTAGAGTTAAGAGTAAGACTGTAGGTTAATTGGCTTCTGTAAATTGTCCCTAGTGTGTAGGTATGTTACAAAACTTACCTTCAGCGGCGCTGCAGTTCTGTCACTGGCCGTGTGCGCGACTTTGGCGCCTTTGAGGGGGGGGCGGGGTTAATATGTGGTTTTCTCCAGCCTGCCGGAGTTTTATTTTCTCGGGCTCCAGCTTTTGCTGAAGAATTGTTCCGACTGCCGGTCTGTGAATTTTTTTTTTAAACTGCGGGACAATTTCAGCGCTGGTGTAAAATGAAAATCAGCTTCTAATGCCGTGAACGCCGACAACGGGGACGGATTTCACGTACGGGACAGGTAAAGGAAAGCCGTTTATTTTACATATAAACGTACTTCTTAGGATGCCTTTAATCCAAATTTTACGTTGCGAAAAGGTGACTTGGGCCCCCATATGAACCGGCAGCATTTTTCCTGCCGATATGGGGTTTAAATTCACCGCAAATGCAACGTTCCAATCGATCGCGTTCCACAAAATCCCACTTGCAAGATGATTAAAATGGGCATTAATTTACGGGAATTAAACACTAAATTCCTTCCATTTGGCCTATAAATTCATGACTGAGATTTTAAAATCATGTTATATTGTGAATTCTTGTGTGAATGTTATTTGGACACTTAGGCTATTTAAAAATGTTAATCTTATCTTAAGAAATGGATAGATGTTTAGATCTAGTAATTGAATTTTGTAATTAGCTACAATTAGGTAACTAACTAATTATATGCTTTAATTTCAGGTCATCCAAGTAAGATTGTTTCATATTTGTTTCAGAATGCTTCAATCTATAATAACTGAACATTTATTTCAGTTCTCTTAATTTTTAAGAAAGTTATGGGCTTTTGACTGTCCTAGATCACAGCTTGTGTGTTCAGTCAATGGAAAAGCAATAGGGAACAAGATGCTAATTTCCGAGTATGAAAATGGCCATAACTTTTTTAATACTGAAGATATGAAAGTGAATTAGGTGTCAAATTAAACTTATTTCTATGCTTTATCTGATGGGATCAATTACAGACTTGATTTTTTAAATCTCAAAATTTTGTAACATTGCTATAGTGTGTAGGATAAAACTAGTATATGGGTGATCGCTGGTCAGAGTGGTCTCAGTGGGCAGAAGCGCCTGTTGCAACGTTGTATCTCTAAACTAAATGTTTTCATTTGGGTCATCAATGCAAAAAAATCTGCCCCCTCACACATCAACTCTCTATTCCAGCTGCACAATCCGCAAAGAAGAGGGAAATATGGAAAAGTGCAATAAGGGATTTTGTTCAGTCGTGCGGTTCATAGATTGCATACTTCTTTCATCGAGGATGACGGTGCTCAGTACCTTCCCCATTGCTCCTACATGCCGTGGCAATTGTGAATTACATCACTGATGTCCAGTTTTACTGAACTACAGTTTCCAAAATATAGAAATTTCACAAAGTTTACCAGCGGCACCCATTTGTCTGGAGAGTGTTGTTGTGTGCAGCAGGATCAAGTTGGTATAGAACCATGTCTTCAGGGCTGGATTTACGTACAGGCTTGACAGGCTTAAGCCTAGGGCCTCGAGATCTAGGGGGGGCTCGGAAGAGCCGGATTTACCACCAGGCTTCATAGGCTGAAGCCTAGGGCCTCGAAATCTAGGGGGCCTCCGGCCAAGGAAGGACACCTGCCATTCAACTCTGAGCGGGCCCCCCTCTCTATCTCTCTCTCTCTCTGTCACTCTCCGTCTCCGCCCGCCATCCGTATCCGTGTCCAGGCCGCCGGGCTCCTCATCCGCCAGCACGGCAGGCCGCCTTGCACATGCGCACTGCTACAGCCAGCACATCCTCCCCCTGCACAAGCGCACAACCAGGGCTGGCACATCATCAGCCGCCCTGCACATGCGCACTGCCACGGCAACTGGTCGGTGCTGGGCACTTTCTCCCTCGCTTTGAATTGTGGGAGATCTGGCCGCCATTGCTGTCCGGTCGCCGCCTCGCCGCGACCGCTGAAAACCAACGCAGAATCCCTCCCTGGAGCTGGAGTAACTCCCTGGAGTAACTCTTGCTTCTGGTTTCCTGGTGCTCCAAAAATATTCTAAATGGAATTTAAACTGGTGGAGGGTCCATCACCAAACTACAAACTCTGAACAATAACAGCCTATTGCATTTTATCTGTTTATTTATTGTGTATATATATATGGTCTATGGTATATAAACACACTGAACTTTTATCTCCTGTCCTGTATTATGTTTACATATTCTGTTGTGCTGCAGCAAGCAAGAATTTCATTGTCCTATCTGGGACACATGACAATAAAACTCTCTTGACTCTTGACTTGGACTTAAGCAAAAAAGGGTTCTAGGGGAAAAAAGTGCTACCTTAAATTTAGTTGCGTCTGGTTGGGTAACTATGGTAGGGTGAAGACTATTCCATGCTTTAATTGTGCGGGGGAACTCCGTGGAGCAGCCAGCAACTCTGGATAGAAGAAATTGGGTGACGTTTCGGGTAGAGACCCTTCTTTAGACTCCCTTTGGTTTTAGTGTTTTTAGTTCAATTTAAAGATACAGCGTGGAAACAGGCCATTCGGCCCACTGAGTCCACGCCGACCACCAATCACCCGCACACTAGTTCTATCCCACACATTAGCGATGTAAGTCAAGAGTGTTTTATTCTCTCACGTCCCAGTTAGAACAATGAAATCCTTACTTGCAGCAGCACTTCAGAATATGTAAACATAGTACTGTAAACAATGTTATAAACGAGAAAACAAAACGATGTATATTTATATATGAATATAAAACTATATGAATATATGTGTGTGTGTGTGTGTGTGTGTGTGTGTGTGTGTGTGTGTTTGTGTGTGTGTGTGTGTGTAATATATATACCCACACACACACACAATTTCCCTCCTGGGATTAATAAAGTTCTATCGTATAGTATTGTGTGTGTAGGAAGGAACTGCAGATGCTGGTTTAAATTGAAGATAGACACAAAAAGCTGGAGTAACTCAACAGGTCAGACAGAATCTCTGGATAAAAGGAAAATATTACGTTTTGGGTTGGGTCTGAAATAGGTTCCTGCATTCCTTTGGAATGTGGAAGAGCACCCGGAGAAAACCCATGCGATCAAAGGGAAAAGGAACAAACTCCATACAGACAGCACCCACATTCAGGATCAATTCCGGGTCTCTGGCACTTTTAGGCAGCAACTTTATGGCCAATGTACTTCCCCATAGTCTTGAACTGAATTAAAACATACAGTAGCTATAAAGGGGGACATAGCGTCACTTGGAGATTTAAGACTGAAAATTGATATTTTCTTTTTTTTAGTAACCAAAGTCATCAAAGTATAATTTTTTGTGTGTTGGAAAACAAAATATAGTGGCACAGCTGGTAGATTTGCTGCCTCACGCGCCAGAGATCTGTGTTTGACCCTGTCCTCGGGCACTCTCTGTGTTGAATTTGCACATTCTCCCTGCAAGCGTGTGGGTTTCCTCCCACATCCCAAAGACGCATTGGCTTTGAAGGTTAACTTGTCTCTGTAAAATAGCCCCTAATGTGTAGGGAGCGGGTAGGAAAGTGGGATAACAGAACTTGTGTGAATGGGTAGACAAAAATGCTGGAGAAACTCAGCGGGTGAGGCAGCATCTATGGAGCGAAGGAAAGAGGCGACGTTTCGGGTCGAGACCCTTCTTCAGACTGATGAGAGGGTGGGGGGACGGGGGGGACGGGAAGAAGAAAGGAAGAGGCGGATACAGTGGGCTGAGGGAGAGCTGGGAAGTGGAGGAGAAAGCAGGGACTACCTGAAATTGAAGCAGTCAATGTTCATACCGCTGGGGTGTAAACTGATCAAGCATAATATGAGGTGCTACTCCTCCAATTTTCGGTGGGCCTCACTCTGGCCATGGAGGCTCAGGACAGAATGGTCGGATTCGGAATGGGAGGGGGAATTGAAGTGTTGAGCCACCGGGAGATCAGGTTGGTTATTGCGAACTGAGTGGAGGTGTTGTGCGATGTGATCGCCAAGCCTGCGCTTGGTCTCACCGAGGTTGATCATACGCTGAATAATCCAACCACATTTTTGTTTGGAAGTGGAAAGAAATAATAGAAATTGCATTCATTGCAACATGTAAAATGAGTTGAGATACTGTATTATAATTTTGCTGCATGTCATTGTGGTATATATCATGTCTTGATTGGTGAATATGTTTAGTTTGTGACTTTATTTGAAGCAGAAATAATATGTGAATGCTTCATTGAGCATAATTCCGACTGGTAACTGCGCACTTCGTCCGAGCACATTATCGCACGCGTCATGCAAGCCGTCTTAAATGACCACCTAAACTGTCATTTGGCAACTTAAAAAGCTGCCAAGGTTGCCCGATTGACAAGAGAAAAAAAATTAAGTGAGAGCCCTGCAAGGTGTATAATATTTTTGACACCATCATAAGCCTTTCTTACATATGCTGTCATAACACACTGTAGTCTCTAAACAACCCTTCAGTAATTTTCCTTGCCCCCCATTTCAGAATAATAGTGTTTTAAGCCGATAACTCGACACTAGCACTGGCAATAAATAAATAAATAAAAGCGCAGCTTTCCAGCCCCTTATCTCATTGGCCACGCTTGGCTGCAAATCTGGTGGATCATCTTCCTCTAGTCGTGGGGGTGGGGGATTGGGAGGGGCCTCACAAGTGGAACAGCCTAGGGCCTCTCTTCATCTAAATCCGGCCCTGCATGTCTTCCAGGTGTTCTATGGAGACCCCATCCTCCTATATGATCCAGTTAAAGAATCAACAGCTACGGCTCAGCATCTGTATATGTATGCATGCCAGGCATCATAAACATATTATAAATTCAGGACTGAAGTGGAGGTGATCATGATTCTGTATCAAAAACAAAATAATTGAAATGTTTCCTAGATCAACTCCATTTTAGCTGGAGCTTGCTGGGTGGAGAGTTGCAGTATTGCAAGCGTGAAGATTAAGAAGGTTGCCGTGATGGTACAGCCTTGCTTAAATGGTTCAATGGTGGGCCTTTGTGTAGGATCATAGCATTGCAGACACAGCTTGGTAACAAATTCCAAAGACAGTCAATCCAATCATTTTTCATAATCCATTTCAGTCAGTGAAATCAAAGGTTTTTGTATGGTAGAGTAAGGTGAAGTTGGTTTGGGTCTACATTTTTATTTGTGGTGTTATATGGTGCAGATTAAAATGGAAGAAATTTGCATCTCTGTAAGCCGTAAGGAGTTGTTCAACCTCTGAAAAATGGTTGAGTAGAATCCTTGTGAGCACTTGGCCCACAGCAAAGAGCAGGAAAGCCTCTCTGTAATTACTGCACAGACTTGATTCCCATCTTGAACACTGTCACAATTAATAGCATCTCAAGATGCTCTTCTCCTTCTCGATGAAGGAGGAAGACATTTTGAACGCGAGCCATTTTTCAGTCCCACAGCAAGGATTTGTCTGCTCCAGATAATGGACTGTTATTTCAACTTTTTGCAGAGCTGAGATTGGCATATGCAGTATGCTGCAAGATTCAAACATACGCATTTAGAAACAGAGCCCCAAAGATCTTCTAAGTGATCAATACAGTCACGTTGTAGTCGTATAATTGAGTTTGTAAAGGCCGTGTCTTACCTGTTTGCGGTCATCGGCGGTGAAGCGCGGTGCAGACGGTAGCTAGGACCGCGCGGCAACGGCGAGAGCGTCGAGGCTATCCAACGGAGCGCCGCACGGATGTTGCGCGGGGGCCGAGTTAATTCAAACACGGCGGGTCCCACGTGCTTGCGGTAAGTAAAAAAAGGGCGGGCCGACTGCGATGACGTCGGCCCCCCGCACGTGACTCACCAGCGGCGGCTGTGGCGGCGGCCATCCTGATCGCGGCGCTGTAGCGATGGCTGTGCCTGCGGCCGCGCAGCACACGTGTCTCACTGGCGGCGGCACGTGCGTCACTGGCGGAGGCTGTGGCAGAGGAGGTTTGACGCACGGCGCTCGAGCCATACTGGCGGCGGCCCGTGCGAGCGGCCGTGCGCACTCGTGCATCACTGGTGGAGGTTGTGCGGTGAGTATTTGGTTTTCGACATTGTCGATTTTATTTTTGCACCGCGCGGTGTTGGGAACACCGTCGCACGGCCCGGGAATTGTTCTTTCTCACGAGTGCGCGGTCTATGGCGGCAGATTCTTCCCGTTTCGCCGCCAATGACCGCAGATTCGTGAGACAGACCTTTAAAGATAGCAATGTATATATTGCCGGAAAAGAGTACAATAAAATATACATTCCATTGTAGGAATATGAATTTAAGTACATAGTGTTAAAATGGAATATTCAGGAGTGAAGGTAGAAGTAAAAGGAAAGTTTCCTTTTAAAATAAGGAAACCTTTGGTTTTTAACAGGTAAATAATACCTCAGACGAGGATAGGTAATCAACTGTTCACAAGTGATCAGTCAATTTAAAAATGCAAACTTCTTCCTCTGCCATAAAGTAAATATGTAAACATAGTCAATGGTTAGGGTCAATAAATCCATGAGAAACCAGTGGAAAAATGAACAGAATTGAGCTAGGATGTTTGGCCCAATATAGTTATTGAAAGAGAGAAGTAGTCAAAGGATCATGAATGAAGAATAATGTCAAATTATAAAAGTTTGTTCAGATATTCAAAGCATTCTGCTTGCGAGAAGGGTGATGTGGAACAATCAAAGCAAAATGGAACTTCAACAGGGACTGAAAGAAGGGAGAATCGATAACTTTATTCAGTAGTTTTTAAGACTTCAATAGCTCACAAATTAAAAAGGGATCAAATTGAAAGAGAGTACCATAGAACTGTAACTTTTAAAGGGCTATAAACATTTCAACCAAAAACTGCCTTTGTTCGGATGAGGAAATTCTCTGAATGTAGATTTCAAAAGAATCAGGGAAATTGAAGTAAGTAGTTAGAAAATACACAGAGATGCTCTGTCTGTTCAGATATGTAATGTTAAAACTTGAAATAAAGAGGCCGCTCGGCCCATTGGGTTCATGCCCGCTTCCAGGGGAAGGATCCCCTCTCCTTGTTTATCTGTGCCTTTGTAATCTGTTCTCTTTCACATGGCCACGAAACACCCATTTTGAATCTTTTTCCATTTACCTACAAAAAAAGGGGTAATTTATCTTTTACGATGTAGGAGGAAAGCAGAGCTTCTCAGATAAGAATCATGTCTACTATATTTAACATATGCAGCATGCAAATATGATGATAACCTATTTCTAAAGCTTTTTCTTACCAAGTTGATTTGTACTATTTTAAGATGCACATCAAAGATTTAGAAATTGGTTAAGCAAGAAGCACCATCAAAATGATGTCTTGCTTCTTTTGGCCAATGCTATCGTGTTATGTATGTGTTTTTCAAGAGATTCAGTTTGTGTCCAATTACAAAGACCTGAAGCAGTTTTGCACGTCCATAATCCACGTACAATGGAACATAAGTGAGTTTCCAGAGTAAATAGCTCAACTGAAAGCCGTCCTCCGGCTCTTTTACTCACCTACTTTTGCACTGACCCTGAACCAGTTCTTGTGTCACATGCTATCAAATTACAAGCCACAGACAAGCAAACGAGTTCCCCGTGGCTAGACGGTGGCTAAATACTTAACCAGACAATTCCTACAAATTTTAATAATCTGCTTTGCAACAACCTGTCATTCCTCTTTCATTTGCATTCAGGATCCGGAGTTACATGGCCTAATTTGGTCTTTCTTCCTTCGGTTACAAAGCAAAAACACAAAAAAGAATGCTGAGAAACATGGGAGAGCAAGCAGCAATACTAACATTCTGAAGGGACAGTGGAATTTGATTGAAAAAGTCAAGCCTTTTTTTAAAGCAGATTAAGAATAGGTTTTGCAAATTCTATTATGAGGACTAATTTGTTTCCTTTACAGAGGCTTTACTGGAAAAAAGATTCCAACACAAGAAAAAGTTTCCATGCATCTTCGCATTTATGGAAAACTCATGTTTAGATAAAGCCCACAATTTATTGGGCTCAAAGCAGACATCCCTATTTTACCACAGGATGGTATTACCTTACAACCAAACTTTGCAAACATTCATATATATAAATCAAGAAGCACAGACTATCTGTTTTATTAACATAACATGAAACTAATTCTTGGCTTCACTGAAATGTATCTGATAAAAATAACTAGTATTTGTTGAGCACCTACCACATCCTCAGCCTATCCCAAAATGCTTCAAAGCCAAAGAGAGTACTTCTGAAAGTGGTAGCCTACATACAAAAAGCAGGATACAACAAGGAATAGTGAAATAAATGATCGGGAACGTGACCTTGTTTATATTAATTGAGGGATGAACTGGGAGATTTTCTATATTCTTTTCCAAATATCGCCACGCATCTTCAACATCCAGTTGGAGAAACAAGCCAATTACCGTTTCTTCGCTCATACTTAAGGCAATACCTCTGACAATGTGCCATTCCCACAACACGCTCCGATGCACAAGCAAACATTTTGCTCATTCAACCAAACCTGATGATTAAGAACCAAAAGTCCTACCGTTGAGGAAGTTTGGTACCACATCCTTCCTATCATACATTTCAACAGCCAGCCACGAATAATCCTTAACAATTGCTTATATTTGGTACTGCATCAGTTCTAAAATGACATGTAGACAGACTCCTGTCTGCCACCAGCAGATCCTCAAATTAGCCATCACCATTGACTCCTCTTCCACCACTCCTTTCCTCACAGTATCCCAATCCATCCTCCCCATTATGTAATTTAAATACTGTCTTAAGAAAGCACATCACAAGTAAATGTAGTACCATTAAGTATGGTACCGCTTAAAATTAGAACTTCAGACTTTGTACAGGTCTGCATTATCAAACTGGAGCACCCAGAGAAAACCCAGTCACGGGAGCACGTGCAAACACCGCACAAACAGCATCCGGGGTCTGGACCGAACCCGGTCTCTGGGGCTGTGAGGCAGCAGCTCTAAAACTGCTCCACTGTACTGCCCTTTTAGCAAAAAAATATATAATGGATATTAGAACAAATGAAATGCTGTCTGCTTTCACCTATCCACACATCTGTGTACGTACAAGGTTGGCCTCCAGGGATAATTAGGTTAATGTATTGGGAGCGTTTGATGACTCTGGGCCTTTACTCAATGGGGTTTAGAAGGATGAGAGGGGGAGATCTGATTGAAATCTACAAAATAATGAAAGGCCTGGATAGAGTGAATATAGAAAGGATGTTTCCAGTAGTGGGAGAGTGTAGGACGTACCTTTAGAATGGAGGCGAGGAGTAATTTCTTTCGCCAGGGGGCAGTGAATCCATAGCATTCATTGCCACAGACGGCTGTGGAGGTCAAGTCATTGGGCATTTTTAAAGCAAAGATGACTAGTTCTTGATTAGTAAGGGTGTCAAAGGTTACTGGAAGAAGGTTGGAGAATAGGGTTGAGAGGGAAAAAATACATTAGCCATGATCAAATGGCAGAGCAGACTAAATGGGATGAATGGCCTAATTGAGCTCATATGTCTTATGGGCAGCACGGTGGCGCAGAGGTAGAGTTGCTGCCTTACAGTGCCGGAGACCCGGGTTCGATCCCGCCTATGGGTGCTGTCTGTACAGATTTTGTAAGCTCTCCCCTTGACCTGCATGGGTTTTCTCAGAGATCTTCGGTTTCCTCACACACTCCAAAGATGTACAGGTATGTACGTTAATTGGCTTGGTGTATGTGTAAAACTAAAACTAAATCTTGTGGCTGTGCATTAATGAGACTGTTAGCAAATATCACACATGCCTACAAAGCCCGTTCTAATTGCAGTAAATCCTACAAGTCATGAGGATAGATCTGATGTCTTGTGTTGGGAGGTAATGAAATCAACAGCTACTGTGTGGCTGGAGCCGGTGTCAAGAACCTGGGTTGTAGTAAAGTTATAGTAATAAGTTGCAATAAAAGCTACATTTTTATGCTACTATGGCTAACACTGCGGGTTGGAGTCAGATTCAGAATGGGCTAGGTGTGTGGTCAATGTCAGGGTTGGGGTCAAGGTCAGAAACATGGTAGGTTTGTGGTTGAGGCTGGGGTGGGAACATGGATAGCTGTGATAATTCTGCTGTTTGCAGCTTTAGTGGTAGGAATTAACTCTCAACTACCATGGATGGCGAGAAAGTCTGAAGGAAGTTACGCTACTCTGAAAGGATGCACTAAATCAGAGCAAACTGGGCTTGCTTTGACAGGCTAAAACATACAAGCTGGAACATACAAATAAGTTATTTCCATGCGGAGGGTGATATGGAATGTCATTGCAGTCTTTTGTCATTGCCACAAATATCCATGTTATTTGTTATCCTTGTTAAGCCCATGACCCAATCCATTGCAAATAACAATGTAATTATATCATAATCTAATTTTCATGGAAGAGGTGTCCCAGTAGGTGACTTGAGGATTAAGAGTGGTAAGCAGTCTGCAGTAAAAACAACTTAATTTAGAAGGATTTTCACTCTGATGTATAGAAAGAACACACCTCCCAGAGGTGCTATTCAGCCATTGCACATTCCCACCCACCTCAGGTAAAAAATAACATACAGCTGGCCCCTAATTAATTTAATAATTTCCATTTCAATACAAGCAAATGTAGTTGCAGATGTAACATTTAAATTGTTTGACTATTAAGGTGGAGCTCCCTTTCTAAAATGTTTTTACCAATATTTTGATTTAGGACAATTATTTGTTTTTGAAGTGTAGTAAGGTAAAATTAAGAAAATTAAAATCTTATATTTGCCTTAAAACCAAGGTTAAATGCTGCCATTAGCATTAATTTGTTCAGAAACCCATAAATAAGATTTTAAATGCACAGATGAATCTCTGCTATACCTTCTCAAATGAACTCTTATCCTTCCTGTAGAATGGCAATCAAAACTGTACATGGCGCTTCATCTCTGGCCTATCCAATGTTTTACAAAGCTGCACCATAATCTCCCTGCTCTTATATTTAGTGCTCTGGCTCATAGACATAGAGGCAAATATCCAAGAAACCATCTTCACCACCTCATCTACCATGAATGACTGAAAAGACTCTAAGTGCTGGATAGTCTATGCCTACTCTTACTTATGTTTTTGTGACAGTGAGCTTTCATAACAAATATCATATTAAATATCAGTCACAGTTTCACTAGCGATTGTCCTTTCAATTGCAGACAACCTTTACACAAGCTTTGTAAATGCAATTTGCTGTGTTCTTCCTCCTATTTCTAAACAATTCATTGCTTTCTTACTCTCTAGTTCAGAGTCCAAGCATCTGCTATAATATTGTAGTTTAACAGTTTTCTGCCACCAAGATCAAACTAAAATTTGTCTCCACATTGAACAACCAGTTGCAGAATCTTTGTGGAAAAGTGCACTTTTTAAAATATTATTCTGCCCCACATTGTCAAATTGTGCCCTCAATTCAATGATCAATTACTGCATTATTACGTTTCTGGTACTACATAGCACAAATAAAAAACTTTAAAAATGTCACATTTGCCCAGTTTTTAATCAAACAAGCATTTCCATCAGACTTAAATTTACACAATTGCTGGTCTAAAGAACATTCAACGCACAACCTGCATATCTGGCTGGAAATTCATTTGGCTACTTTGTGAATTTATTAAAGGAAACTGAAAACATTTTATTAAAGAAATAAAGAAACATTGATATATTGCCTTGCCAGAACTTCAAGTTCCAAATTCCTTAATTTGCAAATAAAGCAAGTAATTTGGAACATGATATTGTATGACAAATTATATAAATTCCTATGTTTACTTACAGCAATAGTTTTCTTAACTTAATAATAAATCATTAGTAATCTATGAAAAATGATTTACTTCAATAAATACCTTAGCGATTTTTTTATTGCCAGTTGCTGTCCAAAATAGACATTTGCCTGCACAACCATTCTTGTGTTTTTTACAATATATCTTGGAACAAATTGTTTTTGGCAAGGAGTCAGAGCATCAAAATCAAATTGCTATTAATTTTGTAAAGGAAAATTAACTTTATGGCAGTATACACATGCAAAAAGTAAGTAAGCATAATTTGTTTACTGCATAAATTTGTTCCATTATTATCCACGTGAATTAATGCTGTACAACTGAGTCTAAGTATCTGGATTCTGCAGCTGACAGTGCAAGATATGTCAAATCTTGCAGCTGTTCTTTCCTCAAAGGCCATCTTTGTTATTTGAAAATGTAGCAACTGTTGCATCTACTTTTCAAGGCCAATAATGGACCCAGCTGTTAGTCTGACAGACATATGAAATCCTGGGTTTAAATAAAACTTAAAAGAAACAAAAATGGAAAAGTTGAGACAGAACCCCCTGTTTGGGTTTTGGGGATTCCTCAGTCTCAAGGATCTGAATAGAGTAGATAGCTAGAAGGCTTTATTAACAAGTTAACTTAATGGAAATAATTTACATAGATATTTAGTTTAGTTTAGAGATACAGCCTGGAAACGAACCCTTATGCTCACCAAGTCTGCGCTAACCAGCAATCACCCCGCACACTAGCACCATCCTATGCACCAGGGACAATTTACAATCTTTACTGAAGCCAATTAACTTACAAACCTGTACGTCTTTGGACTTGTGGGAGGAAATCGGAGCACCGGGGGAAAGCCCACGCGGTCACAGGGAGAACGTACAAACTCCACACAGACAGCACCTGTGGTCAGGATCTAACCCAGGTCTCTGGTGCTCTAAGGCAGCAATTATACTGCTGAGTCTTCTCACTATTACCATTGGCCAAGAGGTACAGAAGCCTGATGTCCCAAACCACCAGGTTCAGGAACAGCTATTTTGCTGCAACCATCAGGTTCTTGAGCTGACTCGCACAGCCCTAATCTTACTTGAGCAATGGAACACTACTGCATTCGAACCCGGGTCTCTGGCGCTGTAAGGCAGCAACTCTACTGCTGCGCGACTGTGCCGCCCCAGTTCTTAACTAAAAAAATATCAATACCGTACTACACCTAAACCAAAAATTAAAAATAAAGAAATCAAATAAAATTTGTGCACCATTGCACAGGCTATGTATCGGTAAAATATTACTCCAACCTTCCCTTTGTCCATTTCTGCGTCCTTCCCTTGAAACCAATTGCCAATTAGTCACAAGGATACTTCCAATTCCTCCCCTTTTTTTTCTTAATAATTTCTCATGTGTACTTTACCAAATGCCTTTCAGAATGTCATGGAAGAAATATCCTTACACTGATGCAGGATCTCAGCTCCGAAACATTGATCATTCTTTTACCTCCAGATACTGCTTGACCTGCTGAGTTATTCCAACAGTTTACTTTTTAGATGAGAGGACACAAAGTGCTGGAGTGACTCAGTGAGTCAGGCAGCATCTCTGGAGAACATGGATAGGTGATATTTTGGGTCAGGACTTTTTGTTAAACTCCAAATTTTAATTATCTTCAGTCTCATGTATCCATGTAATACTCCCTAATCTATCATCTATGTAACCTCTGCAAAACAATATCAGCTTGACTGGTCAAATATGACTTACTGTTTAATCCATGTTGACTCAGACTTTCCAGCAATCCGTCCACAATGAAAGATTCAATTTCTGTTATATGAATACACCTAATTTATTCCCTCATCCCCTCTTATAGATTGAAGTATTTTCAACAATGGCACAGAGTTGAGATGAGATCTGGGGTAGAACAGCCATGATGGTCATGGTGGAGCAGACTTGAGGGGCTAAGTGGCCAACTCCTACTCCAACTTTCTTGTGATATGCAAGAAGAAGGAGCACAGCCACGTGGATGGCTTTCCTAAAGTGAGGGCAAGAGATGGCGCAATAGGCATCTTTGATGGTGGAACAGCCATAGTCGAGGGTGTTTGATCCTGTGATGCTGCACGAGTTTGGGAGTGATTTCTTCATGATAGGAAAGGCGTTGGGGTACGCTATCTGGTGTTTGTTGACTGCGGCGTGCAGCTCCACCAGTGCTAAATGAACACCTGTCTGGTTAGGGATGTAGACTGCTGTCATGATAATGGAGGTGAATTCCATCGGGAGATAGAAGGGAAGGCACTTAATTGGCAGGTGTTCCAGGTGCGGAGAGCAGGATTTGGACAGGACCCCTACACCCGAGCACCACAAAGAGTTTACCATGATGCAGACGTCTCTGCTTCTCCCTTTTCCCGATGCCTCCATTCAGTCCATACGATAAATGGAGAAACCTTTGGGCTGGAAGTTTGAGTCTGGGGAGCTGGGGGTGATCAATGTCTCTGTGAAACAGAGCACACAGCAATTCCTCATTTCTAGTTGATAAAATAGCCTTTCCTTGAGAATTCCCCCCCCCCTCACTCTACTCAGACTGCATTCAGACAAACATTTGATACAGTTCACTCGCTAGTAATAACTCACCTACATTGATCTTCCCCAGTCTATTCCCCAAGGGCTGTTAAGGCTAAACATTTCACAGTATGATTTTGCGGGAAATTGTTAATATCCGACAGTGTGAAATTTTAGTTTACGAACAGATTTCAGGAATTGATGTAACCCGTGAACCTTCTGTACATAATTTGATGTTTAAAAAAAAAAATGCCACAGAGGAAAAATAAACTTGAATCGTACAAAAAGAAATTCCTGGAATAAATATGTACATAGTTTAAATTCAAATTTGCTTTTACCTGGAGCCAAACCACAAACCTCAGTGAATATCAAATGATCATCATGTGAAAAAGAAGAAATCAACTAATAGACATGATAGGTTTGTTAGTCTGTGCCAAACTTTGATGATGTATCAAGTAGAGTAAATGAGAAAGAATCAAAGAAATCTATTTTGATTGATAAGCTCCTCCCACACAAGAGATTTGTGAATATGGGTGCAGCACATAGATTTAAGGGTAATTCGCTCATATGATTGGCAGTTAGTCAACTGATCAAATACAAAGGAATAAATTGCTCCTTCTCAGGTTTCCAGGCAAGTGTGGTGTCAAAGGGATTAGTATTTGAACCCCAACTATGCACCATTTATATTAACGATTTGACTGAGGTCACAAATGTAACTTTTCCAGGTTTGATGATGGAGCAGAACTAAATGGATACAAAGAGGCTTCAAGGGCTTATCATCAAGGTTTGGTACGTGGACAACATCACTACTGATGGAGTAAACGTGGAAAAAATGTGGGGGGAAATGAGGTTATTTGCTTCAGCAGATAAAAGAGAAATTATGAAATTATGAAATAGAAATGTTAATATTCAAAGATACATGCACATAAATTATTGAAAGCCCAGTTAATGTCCAGCAGACAAATTGTTCGTTAAGTTTTATTGCCTCAGGATTTGAGTGCAAGAATAAAGAAGTTTTACCATAATTGCAAAGGTCCTAGCTGGGCTTTGGCGAGACCTCAACTAAAGTATCATGTACAAATATGCACTTGCGTGGTCCAAGGTTTGGGGGGTGCTGTATGAGAAAAGATCAGTTAAACAAGGCTTGTATTCTAATGTGAGAATTAGCCTCAATAAAACGTTAAAAAACTGAGAGAGCTTAGAATAGATGTGGAGAGGATATTTCCTCGAGCAAAGGAATCTAGAAATTCGAGTCAGTCTCTAGAAAAAAAAAAATCAATTTCAGGCTGAAATGAGGAGAAATTTCTTCACTCAAGATGTGAAGAGTTTGTACTTTATCTTGGAGGGCTGTGGAGTCTCAGTCACTTAACGCATTCAAAACAAATTGAGTCATTTTTGGATTTGAGAAGAATCAAGTGATACGTGGCTAGGGAAGGAAAACGGTGGTGTGGTAAGTCAGCCATATGACAGGCTCAGGGTGTTAAGTGGTTAATTACTGCCCCTAGTTCTTACAAAAGATGTAATTTAGTTGATTTGCTTAATCTAAATGCACAAAATTATTACTCAAATTAAAGCAGGATCAGAAATTCGCTGACAAATTATGTGCATTACTGTGAAGCTATGAGTACATGGGAAACATTATTTTTACAAAAGATAAGTTTCCCTTACAACACTAACTCTGTGCAGTTATAAAATGAATACATAGCTTATTAGCCATTTCTTCGTATAACAAGTAACCAACCCATTAAGTTGCTGGCTGTCGAAGAAATACAAATCCAAAAGAATAAACATCAAAGGGATAGAAGAAAAGAAATATGCTCAGATCCTCTCAGAATAAAAAAAACTACTTCAAAGAAATGACATTCAGAACGGAAAACAACTTTACTTCTTTGGACAGCATCTTCAAAAGTTGGCATCTATGGACCTCCGCCAAAAGCAGTGTTGCAATGGAATCCAATAATGTAAATACATTCAAGTGCACTCCAAAGAGAAGAATGAGGTGAAACATGTGATCAATGCAAGTCTCTCTCCAAGATCACATTCTATGGTATAAACTGACCAAAAGGGCCAAAATAAAATTCATAGCTAACATGTGGAGAATAACATATTACTTTGAATTGAGAGGCAACTAAAAATGATAGGGTAGTTTTAAAAGATGCCCAAACGTGCCATTTCATCTTGGCTTGGTGAGAGCAGTAAGGAGATGCAAGAAAAAAAAGAATTCAGAGAAATTGCAAAGTTTTAATAGAGAAAGGGAGAATTGTTAAAGCCACATAAAATGAACTTACAAAGTAAAAACACAACAAAGAAAATATTCAACAGATCAGGCAAGGAGAGAAAAAGTTAATGCTTCCGATGGATGACCTTTCACCAGTATTGACTATCAAAGGAAAATAGGGTAGCATGCCTTAGTGACTGTCAACAAGTGCCTCTGACATCCACCATCATGACTTCAGACTGCGATCTCGCTGGCTCTCCACTCAGCACCGGACTACTTGGGAAATAAGAACATCGGGCTGTTGTTCATTGACAGCAGCTCGGTATTCAACATCATTGTCTCATCCAAACTGAGTCTCTGCTCATCCCCATGTAATTAAATCCTCGACTTTCTCATCAGCAGACCACCATCAGTATAACTTTGCAACAATCCTTCCTCCTCGATAACCATCAGCACAGGAGCACCTCAAGGCTGTGTTCAGTCCCCCTGCTCTACTCCTTCTATACTCACGACTGTGGAGTCAGGCACAGTTCCAATGCCAACTTTAAATTCATCGACGATATCAGCATTGTTGGACGAATGACAGGTAATGATGAGTCCAGAAAACATGAGGGAGATTGATAATCTGATTGAATGATGCAAGAACAACAATCTTGTTCTCAACATCAGCAAGACAAAGGAGATGATTGTTGATCTAAGAAGGGGAAAAACGGTGATCCACCCATCTTTGTCGACGGTGAAGAGAGTGAACGGCTTAAAGTTTCTGGGCATACATATCTCTTAAGATCTGCTCGGGGCTCAGAACATCAGTGCCATCAAAAAGGCAGCTCATCAATGCCTCCATATCCTTCGAAGATTGAGGAGATTTGGTATATCGACAAGTACTCTATTGAACTTTTACATATGAACGGTAGAGACCATTTGTAGCAATGTTACAACATTTTGAGATTTAAAAAATAAAGTCTGTAATTTATCCCATCAGATAAAGCATAAAAAGAAGTTTAATTTGACACCTAATTCACTTTCATATCTTCAGTATTAAAAAAGTTACGGCCATTTTCATACTCGGAAATGAGCATCTAGCTTTTCCATTGACTTAACACAAAAGCTGTGATCGAGGACAGTCAAAAGCCCATAACTTTCTTAAAAATTAAGAGAACTGAAAGAAATTTTCAGTTATTATAGATTGAAGCATTCTGAAACAAATATGAAAGAATCTTACTTAGATTACATGAAATTAAAGCATATAATTAGTTAGTTACCTAATTGTAGCTAATTACAAAATTCAATTACTAGATCTAAACATCTATCAATTTCGTAAGAATAGATTAACATTTTTAAATAGCCTAAGTGTCCAAATAACATTTACACAAGAATTCACAATATAACATAATTTTTAAATCTCATTGTCATGAATTTGCAGGCCAAATGGAAGGAATTTAATGTTTAATACCTGTAAATTAATGGCCATTTAAATAATCTTGCGAGTGGGGTTTTCTGGAACGCGATCATTTGGAACGTTGATTTGCGGTGAATTTAACCCCGTATCGGCATGAAAAATACTGCCGTTAGTTCGGGGAAAAGAATTACAGTTTCGCATTAAAAAATGTGAATTAAAGGCTTCTTAAGAAGCACTTTTATACATTAAAATAAACGACTTTCGTTGACCTGTCCCGTGTGTGAAATCCGTCCCCGTTGTTGGCGTTGACGGCTTCAGAAGCTGATTTTAAAATAACTCCAGCGCTGACATTGTCGATAGAATAAAAATAAAAAATACACAAAACGCCCGTCGGAACGATTTTTCAGCAAAAGCTTGTACTCCAACGAAATATTAACCAGGACAAGGTAGGAGAAACCCGCGTTTTAACCCCGCCCCCCCCCTTAAAGGCGCCAAAATCGCGCGCACGGCCAGTGGCAGAATTGCAGCGCCGCTGAAGGTAAGTATTGTAACATACCTACCATTTGCTTCACAGCCTGGTTCAGCAACTCAAACATTCAGGAATGAAGGAGGCTGCTAAAAGTGGTAGATATTGTCTCATCCATCACAGGTACTGACCTCCTCACTATTGAGGGGAGACGCTGCGTCAAAGAGGCAGCCAAAGCCCACAACATTCTAGCCACGCTCCCATTTCATTCATCCCATTGGGAAGGGGTTACAGAAACATGAAATCCACGACCACCAGATTTAACAATGAATGAATGAAGTAGACAATAGACAATAGGTGCAGGAGTAGGCCATTCGGACCTTCGAGCCAGCACCACCATTCAATGTGATCATGGCTGATCTTCCCTAATCAGTACCCCGTTCCTGCCTTCTCCCCATATCCCCTGACTCCGCTATTTTTAAGAGCCCTATCTAGCTCTCTCTTTGAAAGCATCAAGAGAACCTGCCTCCACCACCCTCTGAGGCAGAGAATTCCACAGACTCACAACTCTCTGTGAGAAAAAGTGTTTCCTCGTCTCTGTTCTAAATGGCTTACTCCTTATTAAACTGTGGCCCCTGGTTCTGGACTCCCCCAACATCGGGAACATCTTTCCTGCCTCTAGCGTGTCCAAACCCTTAACAATCTTATATGTTTCAATGAGATGCCCTCTCATCCTTCTAAACTCCAGAGTGTACAAGCCCAGCCGCTCCATTCTCTCAGCATATGACAGTCCCGCCATCCCGGGAATTAACCTTGTAAACCTACGCTGCACTCCCTCAATAGCAAGAATGTCCTTCCTCAAATTAGCGGACCAAAACTGCACACAATACTCCAGGTGTGGTCTCACTAGGGCTCTGTACAACTGCAGAAGGACCTCTTTGCTCCTATATTCGACTCCTCTTGTTATAAAGACCAACATGCCATTCGCTTTCTTCACTGCCTGCTGTACCTGCATGCTTACTTTCATAGACTGATGAACAAGGACCCCCAGATCCCGTTGTACTTCCCCTTTTCCCAACTTGACGCCATTTAGATAGTAATCTGCCTTCCTGTTTTTGCTACCAAAGTGGATAACCTCATATTTATCCGCATTAACTTCATCTGCCATGCATCTCCCAGCCTGTCCAAGTCACCCTGCATTCTCATAGCATCCTCCGCACAGTTCACTCTGCCACCCAGCTGTGTGTCATCTACAAATTTGCTAATGTTACTTTGAACCCCTCCATCCAAATCATTGATGTATATTGTAAATAGCTGCGGTCCCAGCACCGAGCCTTGCGGTACCCCACTAGTCACTGCCTGCCATTCTGAAAGGGACCCGTTAATCCCTACTCTTTGTTTCCTGTCTGCCAACTAATTTTCTATCCATGTCAGCACTCTACCCCCAATACCATGTGCCCTAATTTTGCCCACTAATCTCCTATGTGGGACCTTATCAAATGCTTTCTGAAAGTCCAGGTACACTACATCCACTGGCTCTACCTTGTCCAATTTCCTAGTTACATCTTCAAAAAATTCCAGAAGATTAGTTAAGCATGATTTCCCCTTCGTAAATCCATGCTGACTCGGACCGATCCTGTTACTGCTATCCAAATGTGCGGCTATTTCATCTTTTATAATTGACTCCAGCATCTTCCCCACCACCGATGTCAGGCTAACTGGTCTATAATTCCGTTTTCTCTCCCCCGCCTTTCTTAAAAAGTGGGATAACATTAGCTACCCTCCAATCCACAGGAACTGATCCTGAGTCTATAGAACATTGGAAAATTATCACCAATGCATCCACGATTTCTAGAGCCACTTTCTTAAGTGTCCTGGGATGCAGACCATCAGGCCCTGGGGATTTATCAGCCTTCAGTCCCATCAGTCTATCCAACACCATATCCTGCCTAATGTGGATTTCCTTCAGTTCCTCCGTCACCCTAGATCCTCTGGACACTACTATATCAGGAAGATTGTTTGTGTCCTCCTTAGTGAAGACAGATCCAAAGTACCTGTTCAACTCATCTGCCATTTCCTTGTTCCCCATAATAAATTCACCTTTTTCGGTCTTCAAGGGTCCAACTTTGGTCTTAACTAATTTTTTCCTCTTCACATACCTAAAGAAGCTTTTACTATCCTCCTTTATATTCTTGGCTTGCTTACCTTCGTACCTCATCTTTTCTCCCCGTATTGTCTTTTTAGTTATCTTCTGTTGTTCTTTAAACATTACCCAATCCTCTTGCTTCCCGCTCATCATTGCTACGTACTTCGCTTTAATTTTTATACTGTCTCTGACGTCCCTTGTCAGCCATGGTTGCCCCTTACTCCCCTTGGAATCTTTCTTCCTCCTAGGAATGAACTGATCCTGCACCTTCTGTATTATTCCTAGAAATACCTGCCATTTTTGTTCCACTGTCATCCCTGCTAGTGTATCATTCCAGTCAACTTTGGCCAGCTCCTCCCTCATGGCCCCATAGTTCCCTTTATTCAACTGTAACACTGACACCTCCGATCTACCCTTCTCCATCTCCAATTGCAGATTAAACCTGACCATGTTATGGTCACTACCTCCTAATGGCTCATTAACCTCGAGGTCCTTTATCAAATCCGGTTCATTACATAACACTAAATCCAGAATTGCCTTCTCCCTGTTAGGCTCCAATACAAGGTGTTCTAAGAATCCATCATGAAGGCACTCTACAAAGTCCCTTTCTTGTGGTCCAGTACCAACTTGATTTTCCCACTCTACCTGAATTAATTAATACAATTTATTGACCAAGTATGTATACATACAAGGAATTTGCCTTGGTGCTTTGCTCGCAAATGGATAAAGGCACGATATACAGCAGACACTTAAAAATAAAACATTGTAATATAAACATGTGAAAATAAAGGACCAGAGTAGAAAGAGGCTTCAGAATATTGGCTGTTGAGTGCAGCTACTAATCGTGGAAAAATGTATGTCTATATGTCTGGTTATGGCAGCTTTGATAGTCCAGAGTTTCCTCCCAGAGGGAAGTATTTCAAAGAGTTCATGGCCAGGGTGAGAGGGGTTAGAGATTATCTTACCTGCTCGCTTCCGGGCCCTTGCAGTGTACAGTTCATCAATGGGGGGAAAGTTGCAGCCAACAATTTTCTCAGCTGATTGGATGATGTGCTACAGCCTCCGGATGTCATGCTTGGTGGCTGAGCCAAACCAGACCATGATGGAGAAGGTGAGGACAGACTCTATGATGGTAGTGTAAAACTGGACCATCATTGCCTATGGCAGGTTGTGTTTCTTCCCAGTAACCATTAGGCTCTGGAACACGACACAACTCTAATCACTGCAGCTATGGACATCTATGGACTTCTTTGTTTGCATGACAGACTTCAGCTTTTGCACTATTATGGTTACCATAACATAAATTTATTGTATTTTGGATTATATATTATTTGTGCTCTATTACATTTACAAGTCTCTTAAACTGCAGCAAGAATGAATTTCATTGTTCTGTTGTCGGGACATATGACTATTAAACAACGTGACTCCAGTTCTTAAAGACAAAGGAAGATTTAATTATGGTGAACTTTCTCAATTGTTCCCTGTAGTTTTCTTGATTAGATTTAATTTAAACCATTAATAGCATCATGCAAATACATCCCAACCCAGACAAGGAAGAGTCCTGAAGGGATCGAATCCAAAAAGGCACCCATCCATGTTTTTCAGGGATACTGCCTGACCTGCTAAGTTACTCCACTTTGTTTCTTTCCAGACAATGACAAACTCAGTGAAATTCAATAGGGACAAGCTATCAGGGAAGCAACTGTATGGGAGACGACCCAACCTGCAATGTGAGAAAGGAATCTCCAGTCTTTTGTTCTTCTATTATTTCCAACATCAGTTTTTGTTTGACATAAGTACTCTTTGCCCTGTTAACAACTTTTCTGCAATGCATCCATTGTACTTATGTCACTGACACCTTTCTTCAACAGTGCCAAAGATTGCTAACTGCAATTTAACAGTGGAAATTCAGCTGTTAACCATTTTCTAAAATTACTCAGTGCTTTTCACATATTTGCAATGCAAGAATCACCAAGCATTCAAAAAATGAAAATAAATAATTTGAAATCTGATAGATAAACCAATTTTTGTTCACGGGATGTAGATATCACAGGCACAGCCAGAATTTACTGTTCATCTCCTAGGGAACAATTGCAATCTAATCACTAAATGATAATTAAGCCCAGCAAAGTATTTTTAAAAATCAGGATACACGTGGATGCAGGAGGGGAATCTGTAGCTATGAGTGATATTCCAGTGCACATGCTTCCAAGCTAAAGACACCATGGGTTGAAGACATGGTACACAAAAATGCTGGAGAAACTAAGCGGGTGCAGCAGCATCTATGGAGCGAAGGAAATAGGTAACGTTTCGGGCCGAAACCCTTCTTCAGACTGATAGGGGGTGGGGAGAAGAAAGGAAAAAAGGAAAGGGCGGAGGAGGAGCCCGAGGGCTGGGGTAGGGGAGGAGACAACCAGATGGCTGATGAAGGGGAGAGGACAGCCAGGGCTAGCAGAATTGGGAGAATTCAACGTTCAGGCCACCAGGATGTAGACTGCCCAAGCGGAATATGAGGTGCATTTCCTCCAATTTACGGTGTTGCTCGCTGTGGCCATGGAGGAGACCCAGGACAGAGAGGTCAGATACGGAATGGGAGGGGGAGTTGAAGTGCTGAGCCACCGGGAGTTCAGGTTGGTTATTGCGGACCGACCGGAGGTGTTCGGCGAAACGATCGCCAAGCCTCCGCTTGGTCTCACCGATGTAGATCAGCTGGCATCTAGAGCAGCGAATGCAATAGATGAGGTTGGAGGAGATGCAGGTGAACCTCTGTCGCACCTGGAACGACTGCTTGGGTCCTTGAATGGAGTGGAGGGGGGAAGTGAAGGGACAAGTGTTGCATCTCTTGCGGTTGCAAGGGAAAGTACCAGGGGAGGGGGTGGTATGGGAGGGAAGGGAAGAATTGACAAGGGAGTTACGGAGGGAGCGGTCTTTGCGGAAGGCAGACATAGGGGGAGATGGGAAGATGTGGCGAGTGGTGGGGTCACGTTGGAGGTGGCGAAACTGACGGAGGATCACTTGTTGTATGTGACGGCTGGTGGGGTGAAAGGTGAGGACTAGGGCGACTCTGCCTTTGTTGTGAGTGGGGGGATGGGGAGAGAGAGCAGTGTTGCGGGGTATGGCAGAGACCCTGGTGCGAGCCTCATCTATGGTGGAGGAGGGGAACCCCCGTTCCCTGAAGAATGAGGACATTTCAGATGCCCTGGTGTGGAACGCCTCATCCTGGGAGCAGATGCGGCGTAGACGGAGGAATTGGGAGTGGGGGATGGAGTCCTTACAGGAAGCAGGGTGGGAAGAAGTGTAGTCCAGATAGCCATGGGAGTCGGTAGGTTTGTAGTGGATGTCTGTAAGGAGTCTATCACCTGCGATGGAGATAGTGAGGTCAAGGAATGGTAGGGAAGTGTCGGAAATGGTCCAGGTGTATTTGAGGCGGAGGCTTGGCGATCGTTTCGCCGAACACCTCCGGTCGGTCCGCAATAACCAACCTGAACTCCCGGTGGCTCAGAACTTCAACTCCCCCTCCCATTCCGTATCTGACCTCTCTGTCCTGGGTCTCCTCCATGGCCACAGCGAGCAACACCGTAAATTGGAGGAAATGCACCTCATATTCCGCTTGGGCAGTCTACATCCTGGTGGCCTGAACGTTGAATTCTCCCAATTCTGCTAGCCCTGGCTGTCCCCTCCCCTTCATCAGCCATCTGGTTGTCTCCTCCCCTCCCCCAGCCCTCGGGCTCCTCCTCCGCCTTTTCCTTTTTTCCTTTCTTCTCCCCACCCCCTATCAGTCTGAAGAAGGGTTTTGGCCCGAAACGTTACCTATTTCCTTCGCTCCATAGATGCTGCTGCACCCGCTGAGTTTCTCCAGCATTTTTGTGTACCTTCGATTTTCCAGCATCTGCAGTACCTTCTTTAACACATGGGTTGAAGACATGCTGCCTGCAGAAGCCATGATGAATTCCTGTAATGCATCCAGTAGATGTACGTTTGAAGGAGGGAATGGTGCATGGCTACCAATCAAACATGTCATTTGGCCTTTAATGGGACAATGAGATTAGAAGTACCTTGGCAAATGGGGCAAAATGAGATTGTGAGAGCGGCCTAATAAAGACAGGAATAAAGTAGATAATTCTGGACAAAAACCTGCAGATTAAACAATGTTCCTGCTCTTAGAATGCCTCTCAGTGGGAGCAAGTGTGTACTGCTACAATTTAAATAGGGCGCAGATCTTAAATAGCCAGGCATTCCTTGATTTGCTTCAGCTGCATGCAGCAGGTTCTCCTGCCAAAAATATCAGAGGGATTGTGCTACTGGTTTTGGTGGACTTGTTGAACTGAATGTCTACCTTCCATCTCAAATGCAAGACATACATTAACATCATAAAACAATGTGTATGTTAGCATTCATAGCAAAAGGATTTGAGTATAGGAGCAGGGAGGTTCTACTGCAGTTGTACAGGGTCTTGGTGAGACCACACCTGGAGTATTGCGTACAGTTTTGGTCTCCTAATCTGAGGAAAGACATTCTTGCCATAGAGGGAGTACAGAGAAGGTTCACCAGACTGATTCCTGGGATGGCAGGACTTTCATATGAAGAAAGACTGGATAGACTCGGCTTGTACTCGCTAGAATTTAGAAGATTGAGGGGGGATCTTATAGAAACTTGCAAAATTCTTAAGGGGTTGGACAGGTTAGACGCAGGAAGATTGTTCCCGATGTTGGGGAAGTCCAGAACAAGGGGGTCACAGTTTAAGGATAAAGGAGAAGTCTTTTAGGACCGAGATGAGACATTTTTTTTTCACACAGAGAGTGGTGAATCTGTGGAATTCTCTGCCACAGAAAGTAGTTGAGGCCAGTTCATTGGCTATATTTAAGAGGGAGTTAGATGTGGCCCTTTTGGCTAAAGGGATCAGGGGGTATGGAGAGAAGGCAGGTACAGGATACTGAGTTGGATGATCAGCCATAATCATATTGAATGGCGGTGGAGGCTCGAAGGGCCGAATGGCCTGCTCCTGCACCTATTTTCTATGTTTCTATGTGACTGAGAAGAACCACCTGGAAGACATTAATCTAGGACATGATTATCCAATACCCTCATCTTTAGCTCCCAAATTTTGACATACATGGATTGATGTCAGTTTAAACCAAAAAGAAAAAAGGCTTGGTTCAGAATTGAATAAAATGTAGAGCACATAAACAGGCCAATCGGGCCCCGAGTCCATACTTTGATTTATGCTTTGCTTGAATTTTAACAACCTTCGGTTTCCTTATTTCTTATATTTGGCTCTAGTCTCTTTTTAAATGCATAGACACTGGTCGCCTTGACCACTACTTTTGAAAACATCTAAAAAATATATAAAATGTAACTTGAATGCACTAATTTTCTGAGATTTCATTTTCAATGCACTCTCTTAAATATCCCTCCTTAAACCCAACATTCTACTTACAGTCTCAAGGCTGGGAAGCTAATTATTCTGGTACGAGTTCCAACTGTGTTTGCGGTGATCATATTCATTAATCTGTGCAGATGCTGGTTAAAATCGTAGACACAAAATTCTGGAGTAACTCTGCGGGACAGGCAGCATCTCTGGGTGCCGTTTCGGGTCAAGACCCTTCTTCAGACTGAAGAAGGGTCTCGACCCGAAACGTCACCCATTCCTTCTCTCCAGAGATGCTGCCTGTCCCGCTGAGTTACTCCAGCATTTTGCGTCTATATTCATTAATCTAATATGTTGCTAATGAATAAATAATGACAACAGAATTATCCTTGTCTACTTTCTGATTAGATGAGTGCTAATAATTCAATGAGGTTATCAACTAAGACTTTTCCTTTTGAAACCCATGCCAACTATTCATTCTTCTGTTTTAACTATCACATGAAAGCTCACGACTGAATTTCTCGCAAATAAGCTGATCAATTGTAAAAGCTGGCCACGATTGAAGTGCAGTTGACAGCGTCAGCCAAATGCTCATTTAACGTGGCTATGTGCTTTCTTCAATTCTGTTCTTCATGATTTGGCTATTACAATGTTGGAGCAAGAAAGTAGATCAGCATAAGTCATGAGACCTGCCCAGATTCCTTGAACCTTCCTGCTGTAAAGGATTAGGTGGGGAAGAACATTTACTTCCCAGCTAAGAAGCTGAAAACACAACCCCATCAAGGATGGCATGCGAGAGGCGGAGTGGACAAAGCGACAGGACAAAGAGGAGGAGGTGGTGGTGGAGTGGGGAGCAGACAAAGCGATGGCCAACAAGAGACGTGGCAGGTGGTGAGAGGGAAGGGAGCCCCACGATGACGGAGTGCGTCCTGTCGGTGCAAGCCGGGGGTGGCAGGGGAAGGTCCGTCCGCTATAACCAAAATCGGTTATAAAAGGGGTCCTTAAAACGTGGGTTTACTGTACTGCAAAAATATGTCAGTTAAGATGACGATTTCAATCAGTTCAGTTTAGTTTAGAGATACAGCGTGGAAACAGCCCTTCGGCCCACTGAGACCTTGCCGACCCTGCACACTGGGGACAATTTACAAAAGCCAATTAATCTACAAACTGGAACGTCTTTGAAATGTGGGTGGAAACCAGAGCACCTGGAGACAATCAACGTGGTCACAAGGAGAATGTACAAACTCTGTACAGACGGCACCCCTAGTCAGGATTGAACCCGGGTCTCTGGCGCTGTAAGGCAGCAACTCTACTGCTGCACCACTGTGCCGCCTTAAAGTTTATAAGCATTACTCATGCAGGCACGTTGGACACAAACGCAAAGTAATTGAATTTATGAAAGCAAATTGAAGGACTTTTATCTATAATCGCTAAATATAGTGAAGGAGTTTTGGTGGTTGTGATAAAATTGGTGGATAAGTACAACAACAATGTACCCTTACAAATAGAGCTTTAGAATTGCATTTCTACAGCAAGTTGATCAGTAATCCTATCTGCAATATATCTTAAGTACATTTTAGACTTTGGCGTCCCGATAAAGATTGAGCAAAAGCTCTTTTGTGCTTTATATAAGCGAGTTTAGTATTCTGAAAAACGCAAGGAATCATGGGATTTGTCAAAGGTCGAACGCTATAAATGAAAATCGATCGAGGCGCTGTAGATTCTGTGAGTATAGTTTGGGTCCGAATTCTTGTCTTTTTTCAGTGGGAGACCGGGGGAGGGGGGGACCCGCAACCCTGGAGTTCCTCGCCCCCCACCCCCCCACACACACACACACTCGAGTGTCCCATCCCCGCCCGGGGGGAGGGCGGCCGGAGACATCCAGACCGACGGGACACCGGCCCCCAGGCCCAGCGCAGAGAAGCGCCAACCCAGGCATGATATTCCAGAAAAAAAGTATGGAGTATTGGCCGGGAGTCAAGGAGGCCGATTAGCCCCCCCCCCCAAGTGGGGGTTCAGGGAGCTCCTGCATTTTCAATAAGTTGAAAGTGATTCCCAAGCTTTCTGATGGTAGTTTACATAACAGAAGCTTAGAATTTTTCTAACACATAACCAGTGAAATAACCCCCAAAAGATAAATATTTCATGAAATAAATGACTTCATACAGCTAAAAAAATCTTTACAAAAAATGTTACCTGAAATGTCTCTTTGCAAACAGCACAGAAAAAGTGATTTTGGCTGCAGCCATTTTCTGCTTAAGTAAGGGAAGCTGGTCGGTGATTGGCCGCAACACCCCTCGGAGACTGCGTCTGATCGGCCGCCGAGTGACCGGCGCATTATGTGATTGGACACAACGCCCTTGGAGACAGAGGCTGATTGGACGGCAGGAGACCGATTTGTTGATTGGACGGGAATTTTAAGGGAAGCTGGTCGGTGATTGGACGCAACCCCCTTAGAGACAGCGGTTGATTGGCCACCAAATAATCGGGCAGAAAAAAAATTGAAAAATAGGAAAACAAAAAAATCGGAAGTATTTCATGCCTGGCAAACCCCAGCTCACCTCTGCCTCTCCCGCTGGGCAAACCAACAGCCCGGGCCGACAACACCAGCGGCCCCAAACCCACAGCAAGCGCCAATTCCAGCCTGACCCCGCTCCAACTCCAGAGAAACCCGCTGCCCGATGGCCCGCTACGGCGACAAGTTCCAGTTCGCCCACGGCCTCAGTCGCTACCCCAAGTACAAGCCGTACCTTGCACACTACCGCCTCTGCCCCTACGGTAACCGCTGCCACTTCATCCACAACCCTGAGGAGGAATGAGGGCCCCGGCCTCGCCAGCACCAGACGCCAGTCTGGGCTTAGCCTCCTCCGACCCGCAGGCGGCCTTCAGCCCCGACCTGGAGTTAGAGCTGGCCCGGACTCTGGGCTGGGCAAGGGAGGGGGAGGAGGTTGCTGCTGCCGCCAGCACCACCATCACCAACAGTACCCGCAGCTCCAGCGGGCGCCCGGCCTTCCATGGCCGGCAGGAGCCCATCCGCAGACTCTCTCTCCGACCAGGACGACTCCAGCAGCAGTCGCCCGTCTTCGAGAAGGGCCAGCGGCTGCCCAACTTCAGCAGGATCTCGGTGTCGGACTGAGGGGAGGGGGGTGGAGGTGGAGGGCTGCCGGGGCCAACCCGGCGGGACAGCCAGAGCCGAGCTGGAGCCAGCGGCTGTAAGTCCAGGGCCGCCCCACCAGCCCAGGGCCACCCCGGACACGTCCAGGACACCGGGGAGGGAACGGGGACGGCCCAACAGCAACTCAACAGCACCCACAGCAACAGAGAGCCGACCCCGACCACGGATGAAACGCAAGCCTGCACACAATGCAGCACCACCGTTGCCAAGACGGTTTTATAGTTAGTGACCTATGACCTGGGCATGCGCAGTTGGAATACCGAACTTGCTTATTGCAGGAACATATTTTGAGACAAAGATGGTAACATTTTTACTAAAATATGCAAACTGGTTGTTATAATTATGAGTTAAAAAAATATTTTAATCACAATTTTCCATATCAAATCAATATTTTATTAGCTAAATTATACGAAACAAAAGTTTGCTGATAACAGGAGCACTTCTCTCTCACTGTTTCAATATGAAAAAATAATGCCCAAATGAGAATTTGCTATGTTGTGCAAATACAATAAACAATAACATTTGGTTGCAATACCCAACATTAATTCATTAAGCGTTATTCATTCTGAATGATTACGGAATCGATTCAAACAGCATCATTAAGACTGCTAACATTTTATCCTAACTTTTTGTTAAATCAGAGACAAATTTGGAAGACACAAACACAAGGAATAAATAAACCATTAATTTGAATAACAAACGAATGTCATCAAGTAATTGTCCTACCTTCGTTCATTATCATCAAGATGAGCAATAAAACATTCTTAGAAATAGCTTTTGCTAGGGCAGTCATGGTCTTGTAGTCCTTTGGTATTACCTACAAAACAGTATAGACAAATGAAGCCTACTTCAGAATTTATCAGCTTTCAGATGGTAATATTCACCATAAAATGTCCACCAGGAACTTATGTATTTCTACCCTAATGAAAGGAACACAAATTTATCAAGTCTATAATCATAGATGCAGAGTTGTACAGAGTGACAAAGGCCCTTCATCCCGCCATGTCTGACCTTTGTGCCTATCTAAATTAATCCCATTTGCCCACTCTCTAATTTCTACTGTGCCTTGCCTATTTAAATGTCTGGTTACATGTCTCTTGAATATAGTGAATTTATCAGATTCCACTAGCTCCTCTGACACAGAGTTCCAGTTATCAACCACTTTCCATGTAAAAAAAAAAAGTCAACTCAAATCCCTTTAAATCTCCTTTCTCTTACTTACACCTATGCCCTCTTGTTTTTGATACCCATATCACTGTAAAACAAATTCTGACCATCTACCCCTCTAATAATTTTATATGCCTCTCACATCACCTCTCAGCCTCCTTTGCTCCATGTAGGCTTGTGGGCCGAGAGCTTTATCGTTTAGTTTCGTGACCCAACTCACAGAACTACCTGAATTTTTAACATATTGTGTAAAAATATTATATAAATCATACCTGAAACTCATCAAGAACAAAACCTGCACATTTTTAAGAAATATGAGAAAAACCTCAAATTTTCTGAGTAGTAATTGCCCAATCAATGCATGTTTGACATTGAGGTCGGACGCAAATTGGCCAATCCCGCGCTTTGTTTTATGGTCGCTAGGCAGCGAGGATGCTGGTATCATGGTTGCCTTCTCATTACATCAATAGCAAGGTTTCCAAGGATAAAGGTAATGCTAACCTTGCTGATAATTTTGTTTTTCATTTGATTTATCTTTATAATGTTATAATGTGTACTGGTACATAAAAATGATAAATTACAAATGTAGAGCTAGGGTTAGGATTAGGGTCAGTCTGTTTGTCAGTCTTTCAGTCTGTTTGTCTGTCTGTTTGTCAGTCTGTTTGTCAGTCTGTTTGTCAGTCTGACTGTCAGTCTGACTGTCAGTCTGACTGTCAGTCTGTCTATTAGTCTGTCTGTTAGTCTGTCAATCTGTCGGTCGGGCCGTCGGTGGTGAGCCTGGGGCTGGGCCTCCGCCGGGAGGTGAGCCTTGGGCCGGGCCTCCGCCGGGAGGTGTGCATTGGGCCGGGCCTCCTCTGGGAGGTGAGCCTTGGGCCGAGCCTCCGCCGGGAGGTAAGCCTTGGGCCGCCGGGAGGTGAGGGTTGGGCCGCCAGGAGGTGAGGGTTGGGCCGCCGGGAGGTGAGGGTTGGGTTGGGCCTCCGCCAGGAGGCGAGCGTTGGGCCGCCGGGAGGTGAGCATTGGGCCGGGCCTCCGGTGAATGTTGCGAGGAGTCGGTCGGGCTGTCAGCCGGCCGGCCTGTATTGCAGCAAGCGAGCGAGAGGTCTGATGGAGCCGGCTTTATCTAGGTGCTGAAGGCGGCCCGGGCAACGTGCAAGGCAGTGCTTCCCCCCTCCATCACCACCACCTGAAGAGCATGCTGGCTGAGATGGACGCGCTGCGGGGCCACAGTACGGAGCCTGAAGCCGGTCCCAAAGCGGCTCCAGCTCCAGCCTTCGGCAGCTCTCGGAGGGGGGCGAGTTAGGGTTAGGGGGCATCTTTCTGCCTTAGCCTTCCCCCAGCCTGGCACTGCCCCAGACCCACTATGGCCGTGACCCCCACTCTGCACACTGGCAGTCAGTGGGGTTCAGTAAACGGGGGAACCCAGAAGAACTGCCCTGACCTATTAATTAGGCTGGTTCAAGAGGACCTCTGCGGCAGTCTCATTAAAAAAAAAACCTCGCCATTATATTCATTATATTATTGTTATAGAATACAATTATACATAATTATATATGATTAGTCATATTCACAAGCCATATATATATATATATATAGATGGTATAATAATATATAGTTTAAATAGACTGCAACACGGAAATAGGCTCCCCATGGTGTAATATGGGCATTGGACACTAGATGGCGCTTACTTTTCCGATCTCATTTTCTAATTAGTTTAATTAATTAATGTGCAACTTTTGGCACTGAAGAGTTATGACTTCCTTTTCAATTATATTTCATCTAAATCTGTGCAAAGTTTCATGTAGTTCCGAGACGTGGGTCACGAAAATGGATTTCTAGACGCATTTTTGATGCTCGGCCCACAGCCTAATGAAAAACATGCCCAGTCTATCCAATCGTACCCCATAACTCCATTTTTCCAATCCAAGCAATCTAGTGAATCTTTTCTATACTCCCTCCAAGACAAGTTTTGGGGCAAATAAGCAAGTAAAATTCCAGGAGGGGATCTTACTAAGGAAGAAAGACAGAGTTCGCGAAATAAATCCATTGGTTCAGGCGCTGCAAGCTCATGAGGGACATGGCCAATGTCCACAAAGTTCAGGATGTTCATGAATCTGATATTTTAAGGGACTGTTCAGCTGTAAGAGGTTACTAGGTTAGGGAGGGACAAGTTCATAGAGATTTGAAAAGCATGTTGAAAATTTAATATATTTGAGATAGTTTAGCTATAGTTCAATATAGTATAAATAAGAAATAAAAGGGTGCACACAAAGTAAGAGCTGGGGAAGGAGCAACAGAGATTTGGGCGAAATCAGATTTACTAAGGACTAGACTAAGTGGGACCCGTTGGGTCCCAGTCACACGGGAGGCCTGGTCTCCCAACGCAACCCATTCCCCAATCCAATATTCCACCATGGTGTGGTGTGGGGGAGGGGTGGTGTGGGGGGGAGGCGGTGGTGTGGGGGGCGGACGGTTGATGTGTGTGGGGAGGTTGGGGTGGTGTGGAGGGTGGGTAGGGTGGTGTGGGGGGGGTAGTGTGGTGTGGTGGGGGTAGTGTGGTGTGGGGGGTAAGGTGGGGGGACGGGGGGAGGAATGGGGAGGGGGTAAAGGGGGGCTGTGGGTGTGTGGGGAGGAGGGGGAGGGATGGGTGTGTGGGGGGAGGGACTCCACTCAGCAGCCACTGGCCGAGGCACCACACGGCTCCACTCGGCTTCCCCGAATCCACTCGGCGGCTTCCCCAAATCCACTCGGCGGCTTCCCTGACTCCACACGGCTGCTTCCCCGAATCCACACGGCGGCTTCCCCTACTCCACACAGCGGCTTCCCCGACTCCACACAGCGGCTTCCCCGACTCCACTCTTGCGGGCTCACTCAGCACGGCTTGCAGGCTCAATCAGCACAGCTTGTGGACTCAGCTCCGCCTCCCGGGAATTTATTCTCCTCGCCCCGGTGATTGACAGCGGGTGCCGGAAGGGGCGTTACCTTCATGGTGAATGACAGGCGAGAAGTCCAATCTGTTGATCTTATGATTTTTAACCCTTCATAACTTTTGTAATATTCCACCGATCGGATCAAAACTTGGTGCGCTTGGAGCAGGGGAGAACGGTAAGGTGGCGGACAAATCCTAGCGATATAGGGTATCGTTTTTGCACAAATTTAAAAACGCAGAGGACAAGATGAGAGTTTTAATAATAGTATAGATAGATAGAAAAAGGCTGGACAGCTGGACAACAGTGCAGAATCATACAGCATGGAAACAGGCCCATATACCAACCAAAATGCCCTATGTTAGTTCCACCTGCCCACATTTGGCCTATATCCCTCTAAACCATTCCCATCCATGTACCTATCCAAATGTCTTTTGGACAGTGCAGAGTGAATAGATCAATTTCCCTCATGGGATAAATAAAGTCCTATCGTATCACATCGAATCGTTAACACAATCAATTAAGCCATAAGTCATGATGGGGTAGAGGATGGTCAGCAGATTAGTGGAAGAGTCAAGGAGCAAAAAACATAGATCCCTTGGGCAAGATAAAATAGCAAATGGTGGAAGATAAAGAAATTAGGAAAAGATATAGGATCAGGATTAGGATGGGAAACATTTAAAGGAAGTCTGTGTTTATAGGCCAGAAGTAGGAAGCAAGGCAGCTAAGGCTGTGTAGGAAGAAACTACAAACCCTTCTCGACCTGAAACATCACCCATTCCTTTTCTCCAGAGATGCTGCCTGACCCGCTGAGGTTGCTCCAGCATTTTGAGTCTAAGCAGCTGAAGGTGTTAGTCAACTGTTCTAAACTGACGTTCCCAGGTAGTCGGGAATTCAGATTTTTAATACAAGATAAAGAGGAAAAATAAGGCAAAGTGAGCAAAGGTGGAAAAAAATGCCAGTTGTCGCAAGCAGACCTGGATCTCTGAACAAAATCCAAATATGTATCATACCTTTCGTACATAAGAGACTGCATCTTCTTCAGTATACACTTCAGCACTCACACCACCTCTTCTGCGCCTGGCCTTTACAACTGGATTTGGTGGTGGTGGTGAAATCTCATCATCATGCGAGTCTGACTGAGAATTAGACTTCTGTCGAGCCAAATTTGTTTGCACTCTTCCTAGATGTAAACCAGAAAAAAGATCTGTTTTATATACACATTCCAAAGTCTTTGTTAAAACCAAACAAACTAACAATAAAAATTCTCCAAAGACAATATATTGACATAGAAACATAGACAATAGGTGCAGGAGAAGGCCATTCGGCCCTTCGAGCCAGCACCACCATTCATTGTGATCATGGCTGATCGTCCCCTATCAATAACCCGTGCCTAGCTTCTCCCCATATCCCTTGACTCCACTAGTGACCGGTGACCGGTGTACAAGGACGCCCAGGTCTCGCTGCACCTCCCCCTTACCTAACCTAACCACATTGAGATAATAATCTGCCCCCTTGTTTTTGCCGCCAAAGTGGATAACCTCACATTTATCTATATTATACTGCACCTGCCACTGCCATACAACTGTGGTCTCTAGTTTAGAGTCCTCTGCCCTGGGAAATAGACTGAGACTGTATTTTCCTCATGATTGTATAAAACTCTATAAAAGTCACCCCCCAGCCTCCTTCACTCCAGGAAAAAAAGTCACAGCCTATTCAATCTCTCCTCATAACCCAAGCATGCAAGTCCTGGCAATATTATTCTGAACCCTCTCACATCTTTGCTACAGTATGACAACCAAAACTGCACCCAATATTCCAGTTACAGTCTCACTAACATACAACTGTAACATGATGTCCCAACTCTAGTACACAGTGTTTCAAAGGATGAAGGCAAGCATGCCATAAACATTCTTCACCACTTTGTCTACCATGTGTCACCACTTTCAGGGAACAATGTACTCGTACCTCTAGGTGTCTGGGTTCTCCAATGCTCTCTAGGTACCTATCATTTACTGTGTAAGTCCTGCCCCCTGTTTTAACTTTCCAATATGCATCATTTTGCACCTGTCTGGGTTAAATCCCATCTGCCATTTATTTTCCCACTTCCCCAGTTGATTCCTGTTGTAATCTTGGACTACTTTCTTCATTGTCTACTGTACCACCAATTTTAGTGTCATCTGACTTACTGATCATGCCACCTACACTCTCATCCAAATCATTCATATGTTTGTTCAAGAAGGGACTGCAGATGCTGGAAAATTGAAGGTAGACAAAATTGTTGGAGAAACAATTGTTAAAGAGTGAAATAAATATAAATGACAACATCCACCATGCGAATCAGTAACTGGTTAGAAATGTCTTGTTGTCAATGGTGTCCAATCAGGTTGAATAAAACTGGACCTGGTCCTTCCCCATTGATCATGGCTGCCTGCACTTACCTGGACTGGATGCAAGGAGCAATCCATCAGACTTACTGCACCTCGCAAAATTATACAAGGTCAAAGCATCTAAATACCTCGGTGGTGAGCAAACCCTGGGCAATATATTGCTGAGGTCCCAGCTTGAAATGGCCTCTTTAACAGGAGGCAAAGCTAGGGAGCACAATTTTATCTTATTGTCAAAACAAAAGTTTCCAAAATCAGGTAACCCACAACCTTTGTGTTACATTCCTACTCCCCCGTCATACCCAAGCTCTTTCCCCCATTGCTCATTTTTCTCATCCCTCCACCTCATTACCAAGACTCGTTACCCTCATCCACTTGGTTACATCTGCCTATCACTCGCTTATCTATCCATCTTGTGTTTTTTCTCCCTTGGATCACCTTTCTACACCCACTCCCTAACCTGGTCCCATCTACCGATCACAGCACATGATTCCATCACCCTTTCCTATCTGGTTCCACATATCACCTACCCGTCTCATCACTCCCTTTCATCCTCTGTACTGGCTAACTTCCCACTATATTCTCAGTCTTGATGCAGGTTCTCAACCCAAGACATCGATCATCTCTTTGCCACCATAGATGGTGCTTGATCCGCTGAGTTCTTCCAGCAGCTTATTTTCTTACCCGCTTTTGACTCCCCAAATCACGGAAAGCAAGCAGTTTAAATTCAGTCTTTTTGTTCCAACAAAATTCAAAACATCTTTATAAATGTATTTGTAATTTAATTTGATTCTATAATCAGCCTTAATTTTTTCCACAAATTATTTGTATTTGCTCAAATCAAAATCAGGTCTATAGCCTTTCAACTTCATTAATATCCTTCAAATAGCATGGCCCAAGTGCACATGATCCTTCAACTAAGTGTCTTTCAAAGTTTTATAACAAAAATCAAGTATTGCATTTTAATAGCATTGCTTAGTACTGTACGTCAGTCAGCACACTGATTAAGGTGACCATTGATGTGCCCATGTATAGACAGTCAATTCCCTATTTTTTTAATGTGTATAAACCATCTTGCTGTCACCAATTCAGCAGGTCATCTATATAATTAAAAGTCTCATCTTGACCACTTCCTGTTTGCACTGTGCTTTGATTTTAGAAAAAACGCTACCACATATGGCTGTGATTTTTGGCCATCTTACTCAGAGTCCCTCCTCTGCTGCGCAGACCCCGAGGATTTTTCCCATT